>JAEOAD010000003.1:12112500-12712500 GCA_036365145.1 Orientallactaga sibirica | reverse complement strand
CTAGATGAGAGTCACAGGAGTCACTGAGGACACCAGATCCTAGAGGGTTGTTCTCAAGATGTCCCCTTGGACCCCACCAGCAAGCCCAGGTGGAGCCAGGTTGTTTGTAGGAATAAGTGAGGAGTTGCAAGTGGGACTTGGGGACCAGAGATAAAAGCAGTGAGCTAATTGGATCTCATGAGGAAGGCTAGATGAGAGTCTCTAAATTGGGCTGTCAATTTGATGAATCAAGTAGAAATAAAATATGCAATTTTAAAAAAAGCAACTAAAGGCTGAAGAGATTGCTTAATGGTTAAGGCACCTGCCTGCGAAGCCTAAGAACACCCATTCAAATCTCCAGGTCCCACGTTTAGCCAGACGCAAAAGTGATGCACGCACGTAATGTCGCACATGTGCACAAGGGGACGTGTACACGTCTGGAGTTTGTCCACAGCTGCTGAGAGGCTGGTGGCATGCCCAAACTCTGTCTCTCTCAAATTAAAAAAGAAAAGGAAAAACAAACCACTAAGAGGTTCTGGAGTGTAATAGTAGCATTTCCTTTGGAGGAAAGTTGACTTTGGGAACAACAACAACAACAAAACAGATTTAGGAAGATAGAATTTAGTGGTGATTGTTTTCTCTACAAATAAAAGAATAGATTGAAGGGCAAAAATGTGTCTGTCTGGTCAAGAGGTTAAAATGATATTGAGACTAAAGATCAGTCAAAGCTGAAATTCTGGAAAATGAGAAAACAACAGGGATGAAGGCAAGGAGAGCCATGGGGAGAAGCTGAAGATGACAATGCTGAAGAATGAATCTGATGAGACTCCTCATGTCATAGTCAAATATACACACCATGGGGACAAGGCTTTCACTTTGATCATCTGTGTGGTTTATGGACATGGCTTTATGTTCAGAAGTTTTGGAATAATGACACATAATGTTACTGGCATGCTTGACTTTCTTTGCAAGAAACAGATCTGAAAGAAGGGATAGGAGAAAAACCATAAGAAAATAAGGATGGGACAAAATCTACACCCTGCTGGTTGACATTCCACATGCATCTCTCCACAAGGATATGGTACGAAGAAACAGGAAGTTGGAGAAGTAGTTAGACATTTAAGGGTCATAGAAAAGCACTGACATCGGGGCCTCACCAAATAGCTCCTGGAGTATCGCCAAGTACCCAGGCCTTGGGAATCTACATTGATAATGTAAAAAACATTCTCAAATTATGCCCTCTGTAACTGGTATCTACTACCACAGACATTCACGGAGGGATGGGGAGAATACCGCTTTCCCAAAGAAGATCACAGAACTGGCATAGAGACCAAGTCTAACTCTCCTGGGAGCAGAACCCCTTCCCAGTATCAGTCTCACATTGCCTTCTTCTGCTGAAACAGAGTCCCAGACACATTCTGAGTTACATGGATAACACATGCAGCCTCCTGAAACACGGAGCTAGCCACGAGGGTGGCATTATCTCGGCTGCCATCTGCCATGGGTCTCCCATCTAGGCTCCTGTCCTGGCTGCATCCAATGGAAGCTATAAGGTCCCATCTAGCCTGTGTCCCATCTAGCTCGGCATCTGGAGGGAAGAGCTCAGGGGAGGGAGGACTTTAAGGGACACCTGGAGTGTTCAGGGACACAAAGGGAGGAGAAACCTGACCGTTCTGCATCAATCCCATGAAATTATATGGCCATTCTTCATATGAAACCCATGCCACATGTAAGCAAAAGACTTGCAGAAGCTTCACTTACCACTCATGAAGACAGAGCTGTTCTGCCTAAAGAAGAGAACAGATTATAAAGAGGAAAGTGGAAAGGTTGAGGCAGGACACAGGCACATCTGCTCTTGCTTTTATTCTCTCCCTTTCTCCACCCCCTCACCAGTTACTGTGGTCTGGATTAGTTGATCACACCCCTAAGGTGATACTGTCTCACAGAATAAGCGATAACCGAGATTAGGCAGAGGCACAGAAGTCTAGACTAGGTCATTTATGAGTCTGAGGTTCAATCTTTCTGTGAGCATTATTTTTTGGGTGATTTTTTGAGGTAGCGACTTGCTCTAGCCCAGGCTGACCTGGAATTCACTATGTAATCTCGGGGTGGCCTCAAACTCACTGCAATCCTCCTACCTCTGCCTCCCCAGTGCTGGGATTAAAGGTGTGCACCACCAACACCCAGCTTTATGTAACCATTTCTATGAGCATTAATTTCAAGTAGAGTGGAGCAGAAAGAGTATATTCCAGTTTTATTTACTGGTGGTTCCTGAAAGCCATGTCTATAGCTATCATGCGAAGATAACATAGCTTTGGTAGAAGTGCTTGGGAATTGGTTCAAGCTCTGTAAAAGAAGGGAGTGTATGGGTAGAGTGAGAATCTATAAGAGCTGAAATTGCACAAAGAGGTTTCATGGAAATCACCTAAGTGCCAGGGTTATGGGAGGTACAGAGTAGTTGCAGAATTCTCCTCCCCCTTCCCTCCCTAAGAAGCAGTCACTGTGAGTCTACTAATCTTGAACTAAATATGCTTAATTTTTCTTGTGCTTGTTTTCCTTACCTCCTCCTTTCTCCCCTTCTCGTCCTCTCCCTCTCCTCCTCCTTATTCTAGTCTCACTAAAGTACCAGACTGGCTTCCCAATTTTCCTGCCTCAGCCGCCCATTACAGGCGTGTACCACAGCATCTTTCTTTACGCCAGTTTTTCAGAGAGCATAGTCAGCAAAATTAATGACAAGGAATGAGCATCCTAATAATCCCAAAAGATATTTCTTAGAGCTCACACAAGATCAGCATATCCTGTCTTTTCACATTTACCAGTCAGTCCTCTGTTTATTTGTACTAAGTTCTAGATGCATGCTAAGAAATCAATCAGCTCTCTTTTTGGCTGTTTGCCTCATTAAAATTTGCCAATGTGTCAACATAATTCTGTGTCAATATTTATTCAGCAAATATATATTGACTCCTGCTGTGTGACTAGCACTGTGCCAGGTGAAGGCACTGGGGTAAAATAATAAAGGTAAACAACACAGCATTGCCTCTCAGGGGTATGGGTTCTAATGGGAGAACTTGCTGTTGATCAAATAGTCATGCAAATAAATTTATAATTACAAATTATTGTTCAAGTCACAAAAGGAAAGAACAGAAGCTTTGAGTGAATTTACTGGGGATGTAATTTAATCTAGGGAGCAGAACTATCTTCTCTAAGAGAGTAGTGTTTGAACCGAGGTAAATAAGAATCAATTCCTGGAAAGAAGAGTTTCTGATCTCCAAAAAGATCAAGACAGGGGCTGGAGAGATGGCTCAGTGGTTAAAAGCACTTCTTGTGTAAGCGCGAGGGCAGAGCAGGTCTGAGAGATGGCTCGAGTTCGATTCCCAGGACTACGTGAGTAGCGGGGGGTGGCCATGTGTGGGTAAAGACCAGTCCTGCCGGTGGCAAAGACCTGAGAATGCCTGGGATGTATGGTAAGCATGGCAAGCTCTGGGATCAGTACAAGACTCCTGTTCAAGTAGGAGTGATGCTCTGCTCTGGCCACTGCAGGCCATGGCACAGAGCTGCATATACACACATATGTGCATTCACACACACACAGACACGCACACCACACATACACACATATATATATGCATAAATACACACATACCACACACACACACCCCACATACACATACATACACACCACACACACATACACATACATATACTGTGTACACACACACACAGAAAGAATGTGCAGAGTAGGAATAAAACCAGGAGTGTGCGAGGACTATGATGGAGAAGATACTATTGAGAAGACAGAAGGGCCAGTAGTGAGAGAAGTGGCTGCTGGCTGAATTCTAAACTATCCACTGGGTTTAGCAATTTGTAAGTCATGGGTAAGTGGTGGGAAATCTCTTAGTCAAGTTCCTAGAGTGATGAAATGGGGAAAGTAGGCCGAGAGATGGAACCAAGACATACAGGCCCCTTTTTGAAAAAGTCAGGCTGGAAAAGGAGAGCAATGGGGTGGAGAGAAGGCTTAGCAGTTAAGGCACATACCTGTGAAGCCTAAGAACCCCGGTTTGATTCTCCAGGTCTCACATAAGCCAGATGCACAAGGGGGCATGCATTTGGAGTTCGTTTGCAGTGGCTAGAGGCCCTGGAGAACACATTCTCATTCTCCCTCTCTCTCTTTCCCTCTCTCTGTCTCTAATAAATAAATAAAATTTTTTTTAAGAAAAAAAAAAGGAGAGCAATGATGAGGAAAGCTGAGCGAAGAGAGATTGACGGAGGCCAAAGTGGATGTAGGGACCATCAGCCAGAATACATGGCAGACAAAGAGGATTCTGGCAGCATGGGCTTCCCTAGAAGGTGGGACCTAACTTTCAGTATGACAACTAAGATAGAGGCATTAGCTTGCAATGTCAGGCATAGGAGACTCAGAGAAACCCACTACATCTGACCAATGGGACACCCTAAATGTAGTCTCCTCCTTGACAAGGAGGGCACTAAGGATTTCTGAGTATAGTGATTATAGAATCTGTGGCCGAAGACAAGAGAAGCGCTCCCGGGGTGATAGACGTAAGGACATGCAGGCAAAGGGAGTGAAGACCTGCAGCTGCCCCATGGGGTTTTAGTAACTAGTGCGGTGTCCATGACCCACGCTAACATCTAGCTCAAGCTTACTTTGGGGGTGTACCCTACTCTACAGTGCAGCAGCCAGTCTTATCTTGGAATCTGCAGTAGCCTAAAATCTAGTCCTCAGTTTTCTCTGGGTGAGAGTGATGGTCAGGTTGTTGTGCCAACCTGGTTGAACTATCAACACCACTCGTGATGTTTCTGTGGAAACACTTTATAAATCTACCTTATGTAAGGGTGATGGTCTTGTGTAATCTCAGTGGGTCTGATTCAGTCAGTGGACACGTCTGAAGAGTAGAATTGAAATTTCCCTGCCTGGAGGCAATAGCACGAGCTGCCTGAGGGTTCCAGCCTGTCTTTTCCTTGTGCCTTGTGCTCTGTGCATCTGCCCAGATAGCCCCTGTGGTGGTGGAAGCCAACTCCTTGTCACAGATTTTCTTTCCTTTTTCCAGTCTCTTCCTTTTCCTTCCCATTCTCTTTCCCTCTCTTTCCATTTTTTTTCTTTTCTTTTCTTTTCTTTTTTTTTTTCTTTCTTTTCCTCTCCTCTCCTCTCCTTCCCTCCCCTTCCCTCCCCCTCCCCTTCCCCCTCCTCTTGCCTTTCCCCCTGCTTTACCTGGCCTCTTCTCTTTCCTATGTTCTTAGATGCTAAACAGAGGGAGACAGTTTTAGCACCCTAGAAGCTTTTTTTTTTCTCCCTCTCTCTATTTTTGGAGGAAGGGTATTTTTGTAGCTCATGTTTTCAAAGTGGTCACTTGGCCCTTTGGCCCTGGCAGAATGTGAAGGCATTGGAAGCACATTGCTTAGTGCTTGGCAGATAGAAAACAAAGCATTGAATTTGTTTATATCTTCTCCTGGTTGTCATCCTCTGGTTGATTGTTGGCTGGAATAACAGACATATATATCACAGTGTAAGATAGCACTCACTATGACACAGCAAGATGATTTGTCAAAAATACCAAGTGTGGGGCTGGAGAGATGGCTTAGCGGTTAAGGCGCCTGCTTCCTAAGCCTAAGAACGCTGGTTCCAATCTCCAGCGGTTCCAATCTCCAGGTCCCACGTTTAGCCAGATGCAAAGCGACTCAAGGGCGCAATGCCGCACTTGACCACAAGGGGGTGCACATCTGGATTTCATTCGCAGCAGCTGAGAGGCTGCTGGCGCGCCCATCTCCATCTGTCTTCCTTTCCCTCTCTCTATGTCTCTCTTTGTATCTCTCTCCAAAAAAAAAAAAAAAAAAAAAACCAAGTGTGCAAATGACATCCCACCAAGGGGGACCCTCGGTGGCATGAGTCAGGGAGGAGGGAAGTGATGGTACCAACACATGATATATCGATACAAAGTTCCTACTTAATAATAAAAAACATAAAAAGCTGAGACAGTTCCTGCAACACTAAATATGCCTGTGTATAGTAAGAAAATTGGATTATAAATCCTAGAAATACTCAAAGCTCATGTAATTGGCTCGTTCTCCCCCAATAGCCACACTTGCGTGCAAAGATCTGTGGAGTCACACAGGGGTAGAGGCAGATGAATACTGATATCCATCATGCTGAGAAAGTCTGCGTGTCCTTCCCGTAGGTCTCTCTCCTCCTCAGGAGAACTTGAGGTTCTTATAGCTCCTTAACTAAAACTCTACCCCAGGGAGTATCAGGATCTTCATTAACCTTGTTTGCCTCCTTGATGTGCCCTTTTCTAAATGTGCATGACCACACAGGTCCCTTTTGTCGATATCCTTCTATCTTTACCAATATATTCCATCTAATTGCCTGAGGTCCTCTTGATTCTAGTCATCTTTCTACTTTGTTCCACTGTCCTTGCAGGTCTCTGCTCTGATCAACTTCTGAAGTGATGTTACAAACCAGTGTGAAGAGAGCAATGATTTTCCTCCATTTCCGGAAAGCCTACCAAGAGCTTTCTGGAAGTTAGCACTGGAGTCCTGGATAGAAGGCTCATGAGTAGCTGGGGGACTGCACACTCACATTGCAGCCCAGTAAGGGGCTTGCAGACAGGTCTATTCTCATTTCTCTTCTCCTCTGGATGTTAGTTAGATTCTATCCGACAATCTGTCTTCTTAAGCTTTACTTTCAGTCAGTGTTCATAACATGTTGATGTTGCTAATAACTAGTTGTGGGGGTTAGCTCCCAGTTACTGGACAAACACCAAGCAGAAGCATCTTATGGGGGGAAAGGTTTTATTTCAAAATTCCAGGTAACACCATCAATGGTAGGAGAAGCTGGCTTATTCCATAGTTCTAAGCAGAGAGACATCACCAAACAGCTAGCTCACAAAAACTGCCAGAGCTCAAACTCCTCTTGACATACCTTGGGTGGGGACTCAAGATCAGCCCCCAAATACTCCTTAGTGCTGGACTCTGAGATCCTCCCTCCAGGGCCACCTCCTCTAGTCCTGCTCCTGGAGACTCAAGTTACGAGGTCCATGGAAGTCTATGGGGTCACACATTCAAACCACCACACGGGTGTACATTCATTTCTATAGTGTTCAGAAAAAAATTATAAATACTTTGTTATTCCCATACTGTGGATGGGAAACATGTGCTCAGAACTTATGCAAATTGCTCAGGTCACATGCTAATAAGGTCTGGAGGGGGTTGTGTAGTCCGTCTTACCTCACACCTGTCTGCCTTCCACTGCAAAACTGATAGCTCTTCCTTCAACAACTAGGTGCACCTGAAGTGAGATAACATGCGATCAATATTGTTTGTTAATCCTAAGGCAGATGTGCTCCTAAAGGCCTTTCTGATCTGACGTACTCATGGTGGCCAAGCATATTAAACCATGTTTCATCTCTGATTGCTTTGTTTTTTTTTTCCCCACTGCATGATAATATGATCTTAAACCTATCTATTTCTTTGTTTGGCCCAGATGCATGCCACTTTGATTTTTCATCTCTTCTCTTCTTTTTACCCCTTATTCTTTATTTGCTAGACCATAAATTTCAAAGATAATATGTGATGCTTTAGTTTCATATCATTCATCAACATGATAAATGTTTTAACTTAAGGAAAAAACAAGTTTTTCATTATTTTTCATAGTTTATGCTTTACTCTGAAATCACTTTATCATCATAAAACATTTATTGTGGTCAAAGAACGTTATACACACACACACACACACACATATGTGTGTATATATATATATATATATATATATATATATATATATATGATTTTGCATGATCCTTGTAATATTCTTGTGAGCTCAGTAAGGTAGATTGTTTTATTTTTGTTTTGCAGGCCAAGAAATCAAAATAGAAAACTTTAATATTTTACCATTTTCTGAAAATGTATATTATATATTTATATGGAGATGCCTACTACTACTAGGGATTATTTACTGAACTCCTAGAATTGAACACATGCAGAATTAATAGAGAAAGTGATTCATTCAATGCAGTCATCACACAAAGGTCACAATTGTTAAAAATCAACTAAAATTAGTGGGAACAATTATGTCTGAAAGGAAGGTGGCAATGGTCTAACCAGACAATCCGATCTTAGCTTAACTACGTTATACCACCGCAAACTTTTTATAACTGCATCATGTTATTTGGCCTTAATTCTGAGATGCCTCATATCCTTTTATGGAGGTAATGTAGGAGGCAAGCTCAGCTTTGTAAGCACAGATGTTTTGTTTTGTTTTGAGAAAGTAGCTAGGAAAAGTTACTGGGTGGAGGCATATTTTGAAATTCCCCATGAATTTTATTTTATTCTTTATGTTGCTTCTTTCCCTTCCTGCCCAAGTAACCCTATTGTCACACACACACACACACACACACACACACACACACACACACACGCATGCACGCATGCACACACACGGGTACACTCCATAAATAACAGCTCTGGTACAAGCACTAAGGGATGTTCGAGGAGCTTGTTGACCTCTTGGGTTTGCTCTCTTCTTGCAATGAAGTTTTCTTTGCTGATGAGAAGAAAAGACGTTTAGTTTTCCCTCAGCCCAGCCTATTGAGGGCATTAATTTAAAAACATTACTAAGGACATCAAGTGTCTGGCAGAACTGTAGATAACCACTGGCTCAAAGCATGCAGATCTGAAGCCATCTGTGGCTGAAAGGCAGTACCCATGGGGGGCTTTTCCAGGCTGGTGGTGGGCTGCTTTCTGCTTCTTTAGGCAAGATGTGAGCGCATTTCTGAGCTAGAAAGAGTATTTTGTGCCCCCTGCGCACCCCATTTTCTTGAAATGTATGCAGATGGCATTATTGGGTCAGAATGCTATTTAACTTACTGTCTTCTTTATTGAAACCAGTTCAGTAACACTTTTTTAAAAATTGATCTTTGATTTTGGAAATTTACAAAAGAAAAGGAAGAACATGAAGAAGCAAAAGAAAAGAAAGAATAAAGAATGGTAAGTTGCCACCACTTCAATTTGATCCGGATATCCATCCTTAAAAAAAAAAAAAAGTTCAAACCCCAAGCCCAACCACCAAGTAAAAGTCCAAGAAGACAATAGACATTTCAGCGGAAAGTGTTCCAGATCCCTCTGACAAAGAGCCTCCGGAGGATTACAATGCAGTCAATGTTGCTTTAATTAAATTTAATGCTGTGTGAAATGCACTCCAAGAAACTTTGATGAATGACTGGGGCAATTCACGGAGCTCACTAAAGGGCATCCAGCCCTTGCCGGGGTGTCAAGCCGCGATGAATTGGTTAGTACAGGCATGTTTATAGACTGCCTGGGGAACCTTGTATCTGTGTGGTAATGTCAGAGATAATGTTATGATTCGCTGGACCTGAGGGGGCTTTGATGACACGGTTAATGAGATGTCCCAGAGAGTGTCCCAGCAGGCTGTGCGCAGACCTCCCACATCAAAGAGGCAGCCCTGGCCCCACCAGAGCCGCCCTCCAAATCCCTCAGCTGGGTTTCTAGTTCCTTTGGGTCTTTCCCCCTCTTTCTTTTTCTTTTTGCTTCTTAGTCTACATTCACTTTGGCTGTTGAAATTCAAAAGTTGTTAGTTTTTAATTTGGCTTCTTGTTGACCTGTCTGAGAACAAAAGGTTTCCTGGGATTTTGTGTTGTGTGGAAGGTGGGAGGGGTGGGGGGAGGTTGGGAGGACCACGCTAGGGAAAGGGAAAAGAAAAAGGAATCATGGCTGAGAGGGGCAAAAACCACCCTACTTACCAGAAAACAAAAGTAAAATGTCATATTGTTAGAGGCTGTAACCAAGGATTAGAAATTTCATTTGCTTTTCTCATATATCAGAGAAAAGATACAAACTGACAAAAATTTGCTGAAACATAAGCAAATAATTGTCATCTAAATGTAAGGAATATAGTTGTATTTTCAACCACTTTTCTCCTCATTATAATCTCTGTGTAGAAAAACAATCCTGCTGGGAACTGAAAGAAGCAATGGTAGCTGGTGAATAAACATGCCAGAATATGTCTGTCCAGGCAAAAGGTCCCCAGACAGGAAATGGACAGACAGTATTACCTCATTAAAGAAGGTATGAGCAGAAAGGGCACCAGAACTGTATCAAATAACCTTTCCAGAAAAAGAAAATTTGTTTTGTTTACTTTATACTTTAAAGTCTGTCTAAAATATTCACCCATTTAACGCAGTCATTTATTTTCTCCTTCGGGAGAAAGCAGTCTCTATTATTGATGCTTTTATTATAGTTCCATACAAAAAGAAAATTCTGACTCTCCTTCAAATCTTCTTAATATACTTGCTGCTACTATTTTGTTTCCTGTTTTAAAAATCACTTTAAATTCATATGCAAAATCACACAAACATTTTTCTTCCTTCTATTGTCCTTGTTTTTATTTTTTGGAAATACTCTGTGTGTGTGATGTGCATGTGTGTTTATGTGGGCACATGCATGTATGGTATATGTGTGTGTGTGTGTGTGTGTGTGTGTGTGTGTGCATATGCATGTGTGGCTGCATATGTATGGAGGTCATAAGTTGATATTGGGTATCTTCCTTTCCTCTTCCATCACTTTCCACTTTATTTACTGAGGCAAGATCACTCACTTGAACCCAGTGCTCACCTCTTTGGCTGGTCCAGCTAGCTACCTTGCACCAGGAATCTCTGATCTCTACTTCCTGAGCCCTGGGATCACAAAAGGACTCAGGTCTTCACACTTGTGTGACAAGCACCGTGTCCATTGAGGTATCTCTGCAGTCCCTTTCTCTTTTTATTTTATTTGTTTATTTATTTTGTTTTTTTGAGATAGGGTCTTGCTCTATCCCAGACTGACCTAGAATTCACTATGTCGTCTCAGGCGGGTCTCAAACTCACAGCAACCCACCTACCTCTGCTGGGATTAAAGGTGTACACCACCATAAAACACACTTCATCAATCTTGCTATAAAGGGGGGAGTATTGGGGGAGGAAGGCGAGGTCCAGTGAGAAAAGGTGAAGATGGGATGAAGGAGGGCAGTGGGGAGGGGGATGAATAAAAGCAAAGTGTAATGACTTATGCATGAAAATGCCTTAATGACTAGATGCTAACCTAAAACCCAAGTTTCAAAGACAGAAATACTCTTCATTCTTTACTGCTGAAGGTGAAGTGACCTATCAAGGTGGAAAGCCTTTATTACAAATGATTTTCATTTTAAATTATACTTGCTTTTGCCTAATAGCTCTATAATGAAGTTGAAATTAGATCACGGGCATCAAAGGGGCACACATGGCTGGGATGGGTATTTCCTAAAGAGAACAGAGGAGAAGCAAGAGCTAATCTATTTTTAAACCATCCTAGCTCCACCATAGTGTGACACAATAGTCTTTGTACTCATTAAGCATCAATTAGTGCTCCTAGCAACTGGATTTTCCCTGTACTACAAAGGGTAGAGTACATCAGACAGCCGAGGGAGAAACTTATTCCTTGGTTATAAGTTGCTATGAATAAATTTAGGCGAAATGGTATTATTAATGATATCAAAGTTGAAATATGCATCAAAGCAAAAACAAACACAATTGTTAATTGGATGTTGCTCTAGTAAAGAAAATTACCTCAACATATTAAATGATAGGATTAGGGAGATGGATCAATCAGAAAAGTACCTGTCTCACAAGCATGAGGACTTGAGTTTGAATCTCCAACACCATGTCAACTGTCGGGTGAGGTCTTGCTGGCTAGCTAGTCCAGACCAACTGGTAAGCCACAGGTTCAGTGAGACACCTTACCTCCCAAAGTCAGATGGAGAGTAACTGAGGAAGACACTTGACAGTGAACTCTGGTCTCCACATGCACGAGCACACACACACACACACACACACACACACACACACACACACGCACAACCCCTGCATGAATAAGAATGCACACACACCTGCACAACATATCACACTTACACATGAAAACAGGAAAAACAGTACTAACTTTAAAAGGGAGAGAAAAACTTCAGTGTATACGAGGAAAGGGGTGAGGATGTAGAACTATGAGCCCTTAGTTACATAAGGAGGTGTAGTCGTCAGTTCTATGTTGCTAGGATGAACATCCACACTGGGTTCAGTTTTATGGGAGAAAGGGATTATTTCAGGCTTACATATCCAAGGGGGAATCATTCCATCAATGGCAGAAGATAGATCCAAACAAAGAGAGAAACCACTATCAGCCAGTAAAACAAACAAACAAACAAACAAACAACAACAAAACAAAAGAAGCAGGGACTCTGCCAGAGCAAAGATTTGCTCTCTCACAGCTTTGGGCTAGAATTCAGATTTATCCCCAGTGACACCTTCCGGTTGGACTCAAGAATCTTCACCCAGTGACACCTCCTGCAGCCAGGCTGCTGGAGATCCAAGTTACAAGTTTAACACCCGAGCCAATGGTGGACATCTAGTCAAATTACCACAGAAGGCCATAGGAAGACCTCTGTAAAGTGCACTTCCTTTCCATGAGTCTCTTCCACACTCATAGCCCTGCAACATCTAGTTCCTGGTGAGGTAGAAGTGTGCCCGGTATAAGGCAGAACTCTTTCTGTAGAAATGACAAAAATCTTAACCTGGCTTAAGTAGACATTTAAGAAAGGAAATGTTTGTTTTTTAAAATATTTTATTTATCTGAGGGAGAGAGAGAGAGAGAAAGAGAAAGGGAGAGTGGACTAGCCAGGGCCTCTAGCCACTGCAAAGGAACTCCAGATGCATGTGCTACCTTGTGCATCTGGCTTTATGTAGGTACTGGTGAATTAATCCTGGGTCCTTTGGCTTTGCAGGCAAGAGCTTTAACTGCTAAGCCATCTCTCCAGCCTGAAACGTTGGGTTTTGATAGTGGAAACTGTAGGGAGAGATGTGCACTGAGTTAGATCTCCATTCAGGTTTCAAACAGTATCCACAGAACTGGCTTTCCCACTGCTGTCCTTTCTATGGGCGAGTCTATCCCAGCTCCTCTTGATGCAGATACACTTGCTCCAGTCTTGTGTGCTTTAAGGCCAAAGTAGAATGAATAAGGCAGACTGGAGATTCACCCTGGCTTCATAGGCTTAGATCCTGTGCTCAACCTGGAAGCCCCTGACATCACCAAAACAATTGGTGTGTCAAATGACTTAAGGTCGGATCCCATGTACCACTCATGGAGCTTGGGATAACACTCCACCTAGACATAAGGCCTGAAGTTGGGGTTGGTACGTACCCAATAAAACATTGAAATCTGCGGCTGGAATACGAGAAGTTGTGTGATGATTTGACAAGTGCATTTCTCATTATTCCTGAAGTAGATGTTGTCCCTTTCTGCTTTTTTTTTTTTTTTTTGAGAGAGACACACACACAGAGAGAGAGAGAGAGAGAGAGAGAGAGAGGGAGGGAAAGACAAGAAGAATGGGTGCGCCAACAGTCTCTCAGCCACTGCAAATGAACTCGAGATGCACGTGCCCCCTTGTGGGCAAGTGCAGCATTGCATCCTTGCGTCACTTTGCATCTGGCTAAATGTGGGACCTGAAGATTGGAACTGACGTTCTTAGGCTTAGAGGCCAGACGCTTTAACCACTAAGCCATCTCTCTAGCCCCCTTTCTGCATTTTGACATAGGTACCAGGGCAGCTTTTAGCTGGTAGCAATAATGTATACACACCTTAAGTCTTAGAGTGCCAATTGCATAACATAAGTAAAGCTATGTGACTCATCATTCTAATTCCAAAGAGCAGCATCAATTTGGGCAATGTAGCACCTGGTGATAGTTGTTATGAAATGAAAAGTCAGCTTTAGCTCTTGAGCCTTCTAGATTTTCTTTGGAGTTTTGAGGGCCACTGTAAAGCAGGGAAAAACAAAAACAAAAACAAAAACAAAACCACCTGATACCATAAACTTGGTCCTAGAAGAGCATGCAGCTAGAATGAGAGAGGAAGGAGGGAGCAGCTAGCTGGGCGGCAGAGCCCCAGGGCAGGCACAGACTTCCCAGGCACTATGAAATCATGGCAGAAGTGAGTAGAAGGTGCTTCCTTACTCTGGGGGATGGCAGGTGAGCCATGTAAAGACTACAAAGACATGCACAGCCAACCTTAGCAACGTATGAACTTTCTGGATCGAGACTAATACCAGGAAGGCCCTCCACCCTCGAAAGTGAGACTTCATGAGCTGTAAAGAAAGGACAAGTTAGGAAACATGCTATGATGGGCTGGGGATGTCTCAGGGGGTCGGAGTGCTCGCCGCAAGCATGAAGGCCTGAGAGGACCTGAGACTGCCCCAGTTCAATTCTCCAGCACCCACACTGAAGGATGTGGCCAGACGTGTCTATAACCACAGTCCTGTGGGGAGCAGAGTGTAGAGAATACCTGAGCTTCCTTCCCAACACAGCCCTGGATTCAGAGACTCCGTTTCAAGGAAACACATGGATGAAAGAGAGAGGAAGGGCACCCAACATTCTCCTCTGGCCTCCATGTTCTTGTGAGAACATCGGAATATATACATGCAGATCTGTCTCTCACCCCCCCACACACACACCCAGCACCATCTCCACCATACAAAGTACGCACACACAAAGAAAAGAAACACATTATGATGATTGGATAGACAGTACTGATCTGTCCTAGAAGTTGTGTTTATTGATATCTAGCTTCAATTCTACTAATGTTAAGGCATAAATCAAATAGGAATTGTCTGTTAAAAGATTAATACTTCTGAATTGTAGTGTCATCTATGAACAAGAAACCTGAATCCCCTCAAACCAGGCATTGATGCCTAACAGTAATCACACAGGTGTATTCATTCACTGTGCTACCTGATTTCACTGCTGTGGTTTGTTATATATCTATTATTTATTTTATTTTATTTTATTTTATTTTTATTTTCATTATTATTATTATTATTATTATTATTTCTTTTTTTTTTTTGGTTTTTCGAGGTAGGCTCTCACCCTAGCTCAGGCTGACCTGGAATTCACTAATTCACTATGTAGTCTCAGGGTGGCCTTAAACTCATGGCAATCCTCCTACCTCTGCCTCCCGAGTGCTGGGATTAAAGGCGTGTGCCACCATGCCCGGCTTATATTTTTTAAGTTTAAAAAACACGTTTTATTTTTATTTATTTATTTGAGGGAGAGATAGAGATACAGACAGAGAGAGAGAAGGAGAGAGAAAGAGACAAATAGAGAATGGACACATCAAGGCCTCTAGCAACTGCAAACAAATTCCAGATGCATGTGCCCCCTTGTGCATCTGGCTTACGTGGGTCCTGGGGAGTTGCACCTGGGTCCTTTGCCTTTGCAGGCAAATGCCTTCACCACTAAGCCATCTCTCCAGTCCTATTTTGTTTTATTTTTATGAGAAAGAAAATGAAAAAGAGAGAGAGAGTGAGTTGGGACATCTCTTCACTTCCTCTGTGGTTTCACCTGGGTCTTGGCTGAAGTGTAAGGGGTTGTTTATCTCCTTGGGTCTTGCCACCTTCTGTAAAAGAAAAACAGATTCTCAGTGAAGAATGAAGTGAGCATGGGTTAAATGGGATGAGCATCATCAGCTTAAGGAAATTTTGATGGATGCAGGCCCTCTTCTGGCCAGAAGCCCTTCATATCAGTGTTGCTTTGCTAGTTGGACAGAATCTTGACATGGCTTGTCAGCCTCCCTTCAATGTCATAAAGTTGATGTATGCTTCAGTTTTACTGAAATTTGGGATGTTGGGCAGGTAAATGATTACCAACTTTGGCTAGAAGAAGACTGAACGATGCTGGGAGTGACAGAAAAATTACTTCCCACTGGACTGTATTTTACACTACATCCCAGGGAGTTGCACACCATCTCTCTCTTAGAAAACAAGGAAGTGCTCTGACCATTTGAGAACTCCAGCCATTGGTGAGTTTCCGCTCTGTTCAGCTGGGGAGAGCCCCCTAGTCCTTACTTTCCACGTGGGCTCTTTATCCCCTCTAGCTCCCTACAGGGCAGGCACTCTTGAAACTTTCTGTTCTCTCTTTTCTTTACATGGGTTTTTCCAGACCCTCCTTGTGGGGGCTCTAGCCACATGAGTGTCTTTCCTTGGCTCTGTTCTTCCCTCAATAAATATAATAATTAAATAAGTATCCTCCATCTTTTTAACTTCAATTCTTTGATTAAAATTAGAAACAGACCTAGAGTTTGGGGTTCAAGGACTTTCATGAAGCCAGAGGACCCCATTGCAATAGGAGAGTCTCCATGAATTCGAGGCCACCCTGAGGCTACATAGTGAATTCCAGGTCAGCCTAGGCTAGAGCAAGACCCTACCTCAAAAAAAAAAAAAAAAAAAAGGCCTGGGGAGATTGCTCAGCGGTTACAGTGCTTGCCTGCTAAACTTAAGGACCCACGTTCGATTCCCCAGTATCCATGTAAGCCACATGCACAAGGTGGCACATGCATCTGGAATTTGTTTGCAGTAGGTGGCAGGAGGCCCTGTCATGCCCATTCTCTATCTGCCTCTGCCTCTTCCTCTTCCTCTCTCTCTCTCTCTTTCCTTCCCTCCCTCTCTCAAATAAATAAATATATAAATAAATTAAATATTTTTAAAAAATGAAAACAAGGAAACACTTGCTTCCCTTAGGTCTCAAGTAATACCCCCTTTGCCTTTCTTCATCATTGATTAAGGTTGGGCCTTAGAATCAAATGGCTTGAACATCCCACGCCACTAATGCTCTTCTCTTACATGTGCAGGACTCCGTCTCTGGTGAGGTTATCAGTAGGGTTGCTGAGTACTTGTTGAACCTTCTGTTCTAACCTACTTAGCTCAAACCCAATATTCAGCTTTTTCTCAACCATGTTTGCATAGTCAATTCACCTTGCAGTTTCTTTTTTAAAAGCTATTTTATTTATTTATTGAAGAGAGAGAAAGAGGCAGATAGACACAGATAGAGAGAAATGGGCATGCCAGGGTCTCCAACCACAGCAAATAAACTACAAAAGTATGTGCCACCTTGTGCATCTGGCTTCACGTGGGTGCTGGGAAATCGAACCTGGGTCCTTTGGTTTTGCAGGCAAGCGCCTTAACTGCTAAGCCATCTCTCCAGCCCCACCTTGCAGTTTCTAACTTGAGGTAACTATATATCTCTAGTTCTAATAACTTCATTTCTCTGATAAAAAAGGTAAATGCGGGCTGGAGAGATGCCTTAGTGGTTAAGGCACCTGCCTACTAAGCCTAAAAACGTCAATTCCAATCTCCAGGTCTCACATTTAGACAGGTGCAGTGACGCAAAGACACAATGCTGCACTTGCCCACAAGAGGGCGCACACATCTGGAGTTTGGCACGCCCATTCTCTATCTGTCTTCCTCTCCCTTTCTCCATCTGTCTCTGTCTCTCTCTGTGTCTCTCTCTAAAAAAAAAGGTAAATGCAAAACATCCTTCAAATCTTTCCCATTGTTTTATGTAGCTCATTTGGTGGAGAGCTTGCATATCATGCAAGACATCACATGTTTAGTGCTCACCACCACATGAACTGGTCATGGAGGTGTACACCTGTAATTCCTAGTACTTGGGAAGTGGAGGCAGAAGGATCATAAGTTCAAGGTCATCCTTAGCTAAGTTTCTATGAAAAAAGTGTTTCCATTATCTATCATAGTCCATGCCAGACATTAAAATTCCTTAGCATCAGGTCTCAAAAATTCCACCATACCCAAATCTTTCTGTCTTCATATTCTTAGCAGTTCTGTTCTTACTTTGTTAAGACCATCTAGAATGTTCCTCCTTTGATTTTGTCCACTGAAAATGAGACAAGAAAACCAACCATCCTTTTCAATTCAGTCTGCGGCTGGAATACGAGAAGTTGTGTGATGATTTGACAAGTGCATTTCTCATTATTCCTGAAGTAGATGTTGTCCCTTTCTGCTTTTTTTTTTTTTTTTTTTTTTTTGAGAGAGACACACACACAGAGAGAGAGAGAGAGAGAGAGAGAGAGGGAGGGAAAGACAAGAAGAATGGGTGCGCCAACAGTCTCTCAGCCACTGCAAATGAACTCGAGATGCACGTGCCCCCTTGTGGGCAAGTGCAGCATTGCATCCTTGCGTCACTTTGCATCTGGCTAAATGTGGGACCTGAAGATTGGAACTGACGTTCTTAGGCTTAGAGGCCAGACGCTTTAACCACTAAGCCATCTCTCTAGCCCCCTTTCTGCATTTTGACATAGGTACCAGGGCAGCTTTTAGCTGGTAGCAATAATGTATACACACCTTAAGTCTTAGAGTGCCAATTGCATAACATAAGTAAAGCTATGTGACTCATCATTCTAATTCCAAAGAGCAGCATCAATTTGGGCAATGTAGCACCTGGTGATAGTTGTTATGAAATGAAAAGTCAGCTTTAGCTCTTGAGCCTTCTAGATTTTCTTTGGAGTTTTGAGGGCCACTGTAAAGCAGGGAAAAACAAAAACAAAAACAAAAAAAAACCACCTGATACCATAAACTTGGTCCTAGAAGAGCATGCAGCTAGAATGAGAGAGGAAGGAGGGAGCAGCTGGCTGGGCGGCAGAGCCCCAGGGCAGGCACAGACTTCCCAGGCACTATGAAATCATGGCAGAAGTGAGTAGAAGGTGCTTCCTTACTCTGGGGGATGGCAGGTGAGCCATGTAAAGACTACAAAGACATGCACAGCCAACCTTAGCAACGTATGAACTTTCTGGATCGAGACTAATACCAGGAAGGCCCTCCACCCTCGAAAGTGAGACTTCATGAGCTGTAAAGAAAGGACAAGTTAGGAAACATGCTATGATGGGCTGGGGATGTCTCAGGGGTCGGTGCTGCTCACCCAAGCATGAAGGCCTGAGAGGACCTGAGACTGCCCCAGTTCAATTCTCCAGCACCCACACTGAAGGATGTGGCCAGACGTGTCTATAACCACAGTCCTGTGGGGAGAGGAGTGTAGAGAATACCTGAGCTTCCTGCCCAACACAGCCCTGGATTCAGAGACTCCGTTTCAAGGAAACACATGGATGAAAGAGAGAGGAAGGGCACTCAACATTCTTCTCTGGCCTCCATGTTCTTGTGAGAACATCTGAATATATACATGCAGATCTGTCTCTCACCCCCCCCCACACACCCAGCACCATCTCCACCATACAAAATACGCACACACAAAGAAAAGAAACACATTATGATGATTGGATAGACAGTACTGATCTGTCCTAGAAGTTGTGTTTATTGATATCCAGCTTCAATTCTACTAATGTTAAGGCATAAATCAAATAGGAATTGTCTGTTAAAAGATTAATACTTCTGAATTGTAGTGTCATCTATGAACAAGAAATCTGAATCCCCTCAAACCAGGCATTGATGCCTAACAGTAATCACACAGGTGTATTCATTCACTGTGCTACCTGATTTCACTGCTGTGGTTTGTTATATATCTATTATTTATTTTATTTTATTTTTATTTTCATTATTATTATTATTATTATTATTTTTTTTTTTTTTTGGTTTTTCGAGGTAGGCTCTCACCCTAGCTCAGGCTGACCTGGAATTCACTAATTCACTATGTAGTCTCAGGGTGGCCTTAAACTCATGGCAATCCTCCTACCTCTGCCTCCCGAGTGCTGGGATTAAAGGCGTGTGCCACCATGCCCGGCTTATATTTTTTAAGTTTAAAAAACACGTTTTATTTTTATTTATTTATTTGAGGGAGAGATAGAGATACAGACAGAGAGAGAGAAGGAGAGAGAAAGAGACAAATAGAGAATGGACACATCAAGGCCTCTAGCAACTGCAAACAAATTCCAGATGCATGTGCCCCCTTGTGCATCTGGCTTACGTGGGTCCTGGGGAGTTGCACCTGGGTCCTTTGCCTTTGCAGGCAAGTGCCTTCACCACTAAGCCATCTCTCCAGTCCTATTTTGTTTTATTTTTATGAGAAAGAAAGAATGAAAAAGAGAGAGAGAGTGAGTTGGGACATCTCTTCACTTCCTCTGTGGTTTCACCTGGGTCTTGGCTGAAGTGTAAGGGGTTGTTTATCTCCTTGGGTCTTGCCACCTTCTGTAAAAGAAAAACAGATTCTCAGTGAAGAATGAAGTGAGCATGGGTTAAATGGGATGAGCATCATCAGCTTAAGGAAATTTTGATGGATGCAGGCCCTCTTCTGGCCAGAAGCCCTTCATATCAGTGTTGCTTTGCTAGTTGGACAGAATCTTGACATGGCTTGTCAGCCTCCCTTCAATGTCATAAAGTTGATGTATGCTTCAGTTTTACTGAAATTTGGGATGTTGGGCAGGTAAATGATTACCAACTTTGGCTAGAAGAAGACTGAACGATGCTGGGAGTGACAGAAAAATTACTTCCCACTGGACTGTATTTTACACTACATCCCAGGGAGTTGCACACCATCTCTCTCTTAGAAAAACAAGGAAGTGCTCTGACCATTTGAGAACTCCAGCCATTGGTGAGTTTCCGCTCTGTTCAGCTGGGAGAGCCCCTAGTCCTTACTTTCCACGTGGGCTCTTTATCCCCTCTAGCTCCCTACAGGGCAGGCACTCTTGAAACTTTCTGTTCTCTCTTTTCTTTACATGGGTTTTTCCAGACCCTCCTTGTGGGGGCTCTAGCCACATGAGTGTCTTTCCTTGGCTCTGTTCTTCCCTCAATAAATATAATAATTAAATAAGTATCCTCCATCTTTTTAACTTCAATTCTTTGATTAAAATTAGAAACAGACCTAGAGTTTGGGGTTCAAGGACTTTCATGAAGCCAGAGGACCCCATTGCAATAGGAGAGTCTCCATGAATTTGAGGCCACCCTGAGGCTACATAGTGAATTCCAGGTCAGCCTAGGCTAGAGCAAGACCCTACCTCAAAAAAAAAAAAAAAAAAAAAAAAAAAAAAAAAAAAAAAAAAAGGCCTGGGGAGATTGCTCAGCGGTTACGGTGCTTGCCTGCTAAACTTAAGGACCCAGGTTCGATTCCCCAGTATCCATGTAAGCCACATGCACAAGGTGGCACATGCATCTGGAATTTGTTTGCAGTAGGTGGCAGGAGGCCCTGTCATGCCCATTCTCTATCTGCCTCTGCCTCTGCCTCTTCCTCTCTCTCTCTCTCTTTCCTTCCCTCCCTCTCTCAAATAAATAAATATATAAATAAATTAAATATTTTTAAAAAATGAAAACAAGGAAACACTTGCTTCCCTTAGGTCTCAAGTAATACCCCCTTTGCCTTTCTTCATCATTGATTAAGGTTGGGCCTTAGAATCAAATGGCTTGAACATCCCACGCCACTAATGCTCTTCTCTCACACAATGCTCTTCTCTTATATGTGCAGGACTCCATCTCTGGTGAGGTTATCAGTAGGGTTGCTGAGTACTTGTTGAACCTTCTGTTCTAACCTACTTAGCTCAAACCCAATATTCAGCTTTTTCTCAACCATGTTTGCATAGTCAATTCACCTTGCAGTTTCTTTTTTAAAAGCTATTTTATTTATTTATTGAAGAGAGAGAAAGAGGCAGATAGACACAGATAGAGAGAAATGGGCATGCCAGGGTCTCCAACCACAGCAAATAAACTACAAAAGTATGTGCCACCTTGTGCATCTGGCTTCACGTGGGTGCTGGGAAATCGAACCTGGGTCCTTTGGTTTTGCAGGCAAGCGCCTTAACTGCTAAGCCATCTCTCCAGCCCCACCTTGCAGTTTCTAACTTGAGGTAACTATATATCTCTAGTTCTAATAACTTCATTTCTCTGATAAAAAAGGTAAATGCGGGCTGGAGAGATGCCTTAGTGGTTAAGGCACCTGCCTACTAAGCCTAAAAACGTCAATTCCAATCTCCAGGTCTCACATTTAGACAGGTGCAGTGACGCAAAGACACAATGCTGCACTTGCCCACAAGAGGGCGCACACATCTGGAGTTTGGCACGCCCATTCTCTATCTGTCTTCCTCTCCCTTTCTCCATCTGTCTCTGTCTCTCTCTGTGTCTCTCTCTAAAAAAAAAGGTAAATGCAAAACATCCTTCAAATCTTTCCCATTGTTTTATGTAGCTCATTTGGTGGAGAGCTTGCATATCATGCAAGACATCACATGTTTAGTGCTCACCACCACATGAACTGGTCATGGAGGTGTACACCTGTAATTCCTAGTACTTGGGAAGTGGAGGCAGAAGGATCATAAGTTCAAGGTCATCCTTAGCTAAGTTGCTATGAAAAAAGTGTTTCCATTATCTATCATAGTCCATGCCAGACATTAAAATTCCTTAGCATCAGGTCTCAAAAATTCCACCATACCCAAATCTTTCTGTCTTCATATTCTTAGCAGTTCTGTTCTTACTTTGTTAAGACCATCTAGAATGTTCCTCCTTTGATTTTGTCCACTGAAAATGAGACAAGAAAACCAACCATCCTTTTCAATTCAGTTAGTGATTACTTTTTTTTTTTTTAAATTATTTATTTGACAGAGAGAGGCAGAGAGAGAGAGTGCGGGGGAGTGAGAGAATGGGCATGCCAAGGCCTCCAGTGGCTGCAAATGAACTCCAGATGCATGTGCCCCCTTGTACATCTGGCTTACGTAGGTCCTGGGGAATTGAACCTGTGTCTTTTGGCTTTGCAGGCAAGCACCTTACCTGCTAAGCCATCCCTCCAGCTTGTGATTACTTTTTTTTTCAGTTAGTGATTACTTGTAACTTTTCCTTACATTTTATTTCTTCAAACAAAAGCCCTTACTTCAAAGTTCCAGATGTGTGTTACTATTGTCTGCCATTAGTGTAATGTTTCCAATGGGAACATGGATACAATTAAGTCAAACTTCATTCTTGATTCTTGATAACAATTTCTGGTAATGATGGTGACATGAAACATACATTGTTGAAATGAGATTGTACAGCTTTGACCCATACAAATGGGCAAGAATAAGAAGTCTAGTCAACACTACAAGAATCAAATAGTGAAGCAGAAAATGAGTAGGGAATGGGGCCTCCATGAACAAAGCACAGGGATGCCTTTAGAGATCTTAAGTATTGGAAGGGATCTGAATGTAGATCATCAACAGACACAGCATGCAGACTGGCTGTTGCTCTGAATTCTCTGAGTACAACATAATTCTAGAGTGTTTAGAGTGGTGTTTGGCATGGGACAGGTACATAATCTATGCTTGTTGACTGACTTACTGTGAGCGCAGAAAGGGCAGGGCCAGGATGGCCAAGCCAGGAAAGGAGCAAGGCTGGAAAAAGTAGTGCCAGATGACTCTAAGGAAACCCTCTGCAGAAAAATATGCTCATCACCTGGGACTCTGCTAGAGTTACTTCCTTAAATCCACTCCATTATATGCTGGAGAGAAAGCTCAGCAGTTAAGGCACTTGCCTGCAAAGCCTAACTACTTGGGCTTGGTTCCCCAGTGTCCACATAAAGCCAGATGTACAAAGTGACACATGTTCCTGGAGTTGGTTTGCAGTGGTTAGAAGCCCTGGTGTGTCCATTCTCTCTGTTTGCCTCTCTTCTCTCTATCTCTTTCTGCTTGCAAATAAATAAATGAAATATTTAAAAAAATGCTCCGTCACCTTCATGACAGTACTTCAGTAAATATATGGGTGCATACTTCCTGTGAAGTTTTTATTCTTTCTTTTTCTTTTTTTTTTCTTCTAATTGAGGGTTTCAGTAAATGCTCATTGTTTTTACTTTAAAATATTTTTTAAAAAATTAACTTAGGTTCGTTCATTTCATATGTATGTATAATATATTTTGGTTATATTCACCATCCATTCCTCTCAAATTTATTAATATATCCCTGAGTCTTAGGAATTGTTACGCTCTTCAAAGGCGTCCCATTTAAAGTCACATAGTTTTGGTAAGCCTAATATGTTAAACTATCATCACATTTATGGTGATAAATAATGAGTTTACAATGTCTGGCTAAGAGCAGAATGGCTTGGGAATAAGATATGAGGGAGGTACTTTGAGTAGCAGAATGCAAAGCTAGAATGATGGAGAACATAGCCTAGTACACAGAGCTCAAGTTCCTTTATTCATTTATTTGTTTATTCATTTATTTGGGGGGGTGTTTATGTGTTCAGGTTGAGTGTGTGATTGTGGGAATGCTTGTGGAGGTCACGGGACAAGTTTTGAGTACTGATTCCATGTTCCATCTTCTGTTGAGGCACTCCATTTGCCAGGTTAGTTGGCCCATGACTACCTGCAGATCTTCTGTTCTCTACCTCTCTGCTCATGCTAGGTATTCTGGGAGTACAGGTGCCTGCTACTGATGTGGACTTTATAAGGATTCTCAGGATCCAAGCTCAGGCACTGGCACTTGGTAGCAAGTGCTTTATCCACTGAGCCACTTCCTCAGTCCTACTTCTTATCTTTCTTTTTGCCCAGTATTTCTTCCTATATTTCACTTTCCTCGGGTGTCAAAAATTTACAAATAAAAAATATGCTTTAAAATTTTTTAGTTGGCATGCAATAATTGCACATATTTATAGGGCACAGTGTGGTATTTTGATGAGTGCATACAGTGTGTAATGGTCAAATTGGAGCAATCAGCATATTTGTTATGTCAGATGTTTCTTACTTCTTTTGGAGAAAATATTTAGAATCTTCTAGCTATTTTGAAATAGGCAGTATATTAATACATTATTGTTAACTGCAGTCAGCCTGCTGTGCAATAAAACACTAGAATTTATCCATCGGCAAACTATTCCCAACTGTCCCTCCCACAAAACTTTCCCAGCCCCAGGTCATCATTCTCTTTTCCATTTCCATGGAATCAACTTTTCACAGATTTCATGAAACAGTGAGAGTGTTCTATTTTCTTCTGTACCTGGCTCATGTCACTTAATATAATGTCTTCCAGGCTCATCCATAAGGTGATAGAATTTTATCCTTTTGATGCCTGAGTAGTAATATATTGCACATATGCCATGGTTTCTTTATTTGCAAATCTGTCCATAGATTCTTAGTTTGAGTCCATATTTTGGCTATTATATCTAGGCATTACAACAAACATAGAAAGTAGATATGTTTTCAAGATACTGGAGTCATTAGAAAACTATTTGATGGACATCGCTCCTTTGCTCTTGCTTTCTCTGCCTTTGGTTTGGATGTTTGCTTGGCTCCACCCCTAGGAGGCTGTCCATGGGGACTGCACTCCTTGCCTTCTTTCTTGCTCTGGGGAGCATCTGTAGTAACCTAGATGAAGAAAAACCCTGATGTCCTGGTGTTTGCTCTCCTGTTTCCCACTCCTTAGGTTTGTCAAGGATGGACATGGACCAAGATTCTGTTGTCCCTCAAAGCTGCTTCTTGCTTTCTCTCTCTCTTCACTCTGTTCCCCTCTCTCCCCTCTGTGCTTTTCTTCTCTGCTAAGTGCATCTTTCCCTGGCCTTTCCAGCCTTGGTATGTTAAGTCTTTTTGTACTCATAAAGCCCAAGAGTGGAGCATCATCCCTTGTGGTTTTCCAAATACTTCTCCAAACTCTGTCCATGTGTCTTTTATAAGACTCATTAAGTGACCCAATCAGAACATGCCACCCTTTTCCTGACAGGATCTTGACTGTTGCAACATCTCATCCTACAATGAAGGAAACTCTCAGGTTGCCATGTGCATCCCCAAAGAGGTCAGTAACTGATTTGGGAGATCCTTATAAGACTATTTTATTATATATGCCTAATATTTTTGTAGCAGACAAACACTTTCTGACTACCTAGCTACAAATAAAATTTTAAAATTCCAATTTCATGGGGTGCCATTACTCATACTAGATGAGTTTTTCCCCCTAACTTCTTATCCAAATGTTATCAAATACTTCTCTACAAATTAGTATTGAGTTTTTTTCCTTCATGCCTATTAGAGATTTTAAGACAATGTCAATATGCCCTCTTAGAGCAGAAGAGCTCTCACCAGGCTCCACTGCTTGACCGTCTGGTTGTCTCCCAGCAGAACCACAGTCAGGGAGCTGAGCCTTTGAGGATCACTTATCCAAACCCAGCTGCAGAGACAGCTGTACACGAGGATACAGAATTATATTGCCACCATGGGAAGTGACACCCATTTCTTCAGCATATCCTCATTTCAGGCCTCATATAGAAGAAATTATGAGAAAAGAAGGTGATGGAAAGGGTTGCTGAATCTCCTGCCCCACCACCACCTCTTTTGCAAAGCAAATATGCTGAGTTTGGTTTGACTTCAATTTGGAGACACTTCATTTACACTATAGCCAACTTTCCCATGCATGCTTCACTTTTGAGATGAGTACATAGTCAACTCTATTAAATTCTCTGTTAAACACTGAAGTTGTTCCTGGAAGATTCCTATAGATACTTCTAAGAATTTTTGTGAAATATCCAATCTGTAATGAAAGAAGGACTAGTACAAACCATTCCGCTTACTTTTTCCCTCCTTTCTGAGATGGTTGCTGATGTTAGCAATCATTGTACTTTTCATTTACCTAGTTTTGCAATGTTCAGAGGCCTCCAAATGAACTATTTCATTTGCTCCTTCATGCTCTGAACGTGAGAAGATACTAATTGCTTATGAACTTAGCCTTTAGAAGGAAGACTCATGATCAAATAGGTTGCAAAGAGTAACAGTGAGGGAGAAAAATTAACTATTTCAATTTTTCCACATAGTTAAGAGAACAGAGAGGAGATAGTAATATTTTCATGGAATGTTTAAAATGTTCCCTACACAGTTTTCTAGACTCCATTAAAATAAACTCACCTAGAAATTGAGACTTAAAATAATTTTCTCTCAATTTTTATTAACTGTAACATGTCTAATAAAAATCCATTGGTACAATTCTTAGTTGCTGTAAGTAGCCATCTGAGGCATATGGGGTTCCGATGGGATTTAAAGTAACCTCAGAAGTGCCGGCATATTTGTCAATCATTTTGTGGTACCAGAGGAATTGAGACTAAAGTCTGGGAAATGATAGAATCTGCACTAGTCATTGTGAAAATGACCAAATTGGTCAAGAAAAATGAGAAAATGTGGCTAAGGTGATAAAGTTAGTCGGTACTAAAGTGAGATTAGAACACAAGCATTCTGTCTGTACGTTTTATTCAAACCAGCATAAATCATACCAATCAAATTCTACTGAAAGTCAAATAGGATATTAAAAGGTGAGTTCACAGTTAAATAAAAGAAAGTGGAAGCATAGGTGTGATGGTAAGAGCAAATGACCTTCAGCCTAAGTGTGTCAGAGTCAATGAGAAGTACAGCAACATGAAAGGGGGCCTTTCTGCAATGGGGTGGCCTGACCCACATCAGAGCACAATACTCAGGCTAATATATAAATTCAGTCTTGCTAAATCTCCAAGCTTTAACCTCAAGAAAATCATGGGAGAAAATATGTTAAATATCCCAATATTGAAACGATTCCAATTAATTTAAGTATAAAAAATACCATCTGAGTCAACAGTTTAAGAGGCAAAACAAAATATGCCCATTTAGGCTGCTGTAAAAGAAGTCATCAGTACCTGAACATGAAATATGTTTATTCATAAAATTTCTCAAATTTCTAATAGTAATTTGTTCTTCTTTCAGTCTTTTGATCCATGTGACAAATTGTTGAATTAAGAACACTACTAGATGTTGTTGGTAGCACTGGAAATGAGAGGGGGGAGAACAGTTTGGTTGCCCATCAAGGAATTGGTTAAGACTAGTTCTTATGCAGCAGAATCAGTTGGATGTAACCCCTGAAGATTCCCCCTCTGTTATCTGTACTGTAGTACCATTGGCACCCCATAGAGGTAAACTCAACACTGGGGAATAGCAGCTACTATTCAACAACCTGGAAGTCTGAAGCCAAGACCTAGGGCACAATGACTTATAGTAGCCAGAGGCTAAATGCAGGTATGGAAATGGAGGAAGACAGATAAGGACTCTGATTTGGTTAGGATGCTGGCAAAGTGGCCATAACAAAAATGAACAGACATTAGATAGGTCTAAATGGGGTTAGTGAACATCTGACTAATGGAACTCCAGTATATGGGTTTTTTGAAAAATTTTGAGTCCATTAACATTGTGGTCATTGTGTCTTGGGAGAAACCAAGGGTACATAATTCTTAATTTCCCAGACTTGTATCAGACTGCCTAAACAATCCTGAGGAAATTTGCTGTGCCTATTTCCTCATGTGTTAAGTAAGGATCATGAGGCTGTAGAAACTTATAGAAGCAACTCAAAGTGTGACAAAGAATTGAGATAGGAAGGTAAGTGTCACGGTTTTCAAATTTGTTATTTTGGATTATTTTTTTGAGTGTTAAAGAAGTTTTACTCTTTCATAAATCCAATCAGAAATGTTCAATTTCTGCACACACGAACAGGCAGCTACAACTGGGAAAATGATTCCGTGATTCCACACACCTCTTTGACAAGTCACAAATAGGTTTTAGTGACCAGCTGCAGCTTGTGTGTTAAATTCAGATAATTCATTCTTGGCACAGTTATTTTTCACATTCCCTTGCATTAGGAAGAGAGACAGAGAGAAAAGGATGCCACCTACCCCTACCCACTGCAGACATGATGGATTCTATCTAGTGTAACTATTTGGAGAGAATATTGGCTGCTAAATGCATAAAATGAAAATGTCAATGAATTCGACAATATGTTTCTTCTCTGGTCAGTAGAGGTAAACCTTAGATATTTAGTCAGCAGGTATGCTGAGACCTATGGGGAATTTTCTTATCTCATAAACTACAGGCACTCAAATGGAAAGGAGTTTTTAGGGCAGAGGCTGATCTGGAGATCTTGCCCTCTCCCTAGGGTCTGAGGCCAATAACAACAAACCAAACAGACCTGCCAATCTGCTCAGTATATTTCTGGTTTTCAGAACAGAAAGTTTTTCTTCAGCTCTAAGGATGTTCTCACAGTGCATTAAACTCTTGGGCTGTAGGGAAGAGTTTATTCGTTCAATGAAGAAATGAATTTTTAAAAATATTCTATTTATTTGAGAGAGAGAGGGAGAAAGAGAAAGGGAAAGAGGCAGATATAGATAGATTAGAGAGACAGAGAGAAAGAGAGAGAGAGAGAGAGAGAGAATGGCCTCTAGCCACTGTAATCGAACTCCAGACACACATGCCACCTTGTGCATCTGGCTTTACATGGGTTCTGGGGAATTGAACCTGGGTCCTTTGGGTTTGCCGATAATCACCTTAACCACTGACCCATCTCTCCAGCCCCCAAGAAATGAATTTTAAAACTCGTTTTCTGTCTATGCTTTTGAAAGACCATAATCGTGTTAACGAATGCTAGGTGAAAAAAGTTGTTAAGTTTTGAAAGTTGTGATATTTATAATGATTGATACCCTGGAGGTGGTTTGATGGAAAAGGATCATTGGGTGCTTTGTCCTGGGTTCCTGACTAAGTCAACAGAATTTCTACTGACCTAATTAAGCTTAAATTAAGCATGCCTACCGTGTACTCTGATGACCTCATCCGAAAAGTTGTTTCAAGCGTCTGTTTTTTCTCATGGCAAAAAAGGTTCCCTTTTACTTCAAAAGTGAGTTTTCCTCCTCTTAAACTCTCTTGTTTGGCCATTTCTATCCAAAATAAATACTGTTTCTCACCTACTAGCTGCCTAAGGCTGAGCTGTGTCTTCAAATGCGTGTGCGACACTCGGTGCAGACGTTTGACTTCAGTGGGAGCTCTGAGCCTTTGAGGGCCTGGCGTGACCCTGTCTGTGTTGTGCTCAGTGTAGAAGCGTTTAGGTAATGTTTTCATTTCCTGACCTGCTCAGTATCATTTCTTTGGCAAAATATATTTACTTCCCTCACATTTTCCCCATCTGTTATATTCTTAAGTCTGTCTGTTATTGACTTTTGTTTTCTTTGATCTCTTTTAGTCTGGACATCATTTTCCAATGACAATGCCTACTCCTCATAGGAATATACAACATTTGTGTTCTTGGATACAAATGCATACATTGTCGTATATAACAGTACATGGGCTATGTCCACCCATAGATTTGATCTTTATACATACTTCTATAAGGACAAAATAGATGCAATGGTTGCTTCTCTTTTTCTTCACTCTGTGGGAAGGAACTTGCTGTGGTAGTAAACTAATAATCTGTGTTTTCTTCATTTTTTTTTTCTACTCTGGGCTTCATTGGGATGTGAACTACAGGAAGGGATTTGACTTGTGTCCTTGTAAACCCACACTGTTTTCCCCTTTGTCTCTAACTAGTATGTTTGGTAAGCCCTACTACCAAACATTCAAGAAACGTTCAAGAAAATGTCAAACTGGGTATCAGCCATCTGCAGACTCATTCTGGATTCCAGGTGGGTAAGTGAGGCACAACAAATGAAAAGCCCTATTTTAATATATTTGCCTGCTCTTGTTTTCTCACTTGACTTCCCAATCTAATTTCTTTGCTGCCAAGGGTTCTCACTCATATCACCATTTAAAATTTAAAAGCAATATATATTTAAATGCAAAACAATGAGTGCATGTGGAGACTCTGCCACAGTGGAAAGTATGACAGTGGGTTTCATTTCAAAGAGTTCTGGATGATCTCCCGAGTGGTAGAGCCAGAATTAAGAAGTGTTAGCTCATTCCAAATGACTGGAAATAAAACAAATATTATTTCCTGTCTGACCATGGCCTGTATCTTTCCACATTAGGCAAATTTTGTTTTTATTCATCTGTTCTCCGTCAGCCTCCATGAGTGACTGTGGTTGTGGAGAATGACACAGAGAGCAACTTCCAAATTTATTTCAACAGTAGGAGATGATAAGTCACCCATTCTCACACTTGGTGGAAATGAGAGATTCTATTAACAATGTGCATGCCTTTTAGGTTTTCTTTACAGCCTCCCTTCTGATTCAGAATACCCCTCCTCAATCCTACTGCTGTCTGGCATGATAATATAATCTGAATGGAGAATTTTCCACCCATCATTCCATTTTATCAATCCACTCAGGAACACCTAGCACAGTGATCAATTACATGGAACTTGCTGCTTGCACAACCTTCCACCACAAAGGCTAACGATGAAGCCAAATGTGACAGGCTCAATAAAAATGGAAAGGCTGTTATATGATGCAGAATGAATATTTACCAAGGATGTTTGTATGTTTTGTGTCACTAGCTTCTAGAATGCACAAGTATGTTGGTGTCTGGAGTTGGTCCTCAAAACTGTGCTCTGAAATGCAAATGTCAGATTCTTCTAGTAATCAGACAGAAGACTGGTCCACAGAATGTGTGACTTTGTTCCCTTTTCAACTGCTCTTTTCTTTGGTTTTTAATGTGCCTTCACAAAGTTACTATCCTGCTCTTTATGGAGGCAACATCGGGAGTTATATCAAATCCGTTTCTTCATCTGCTGTGCATTCCTTCCTCTCAGAAATTTCAAAACTAATATGGTGTGATTTCTGTGACCATGGGGCATATACACAGGTGTGAGACTATGCATATATACTTATGCATATATGAACAAATAGGACTGAGATCAAATTGTATATATTCCATGCAGATTCATTGTAATATCTATAAAAGTTATCTCCTTTCATTGCTATTCTGAATAGTATAAATTATTTTGTAGTGCTGGGGAGTCACCCAGGCCCACTAGGCAAATAACAAATTGTGTATCACTGAGCTACATCTCAAGTCCTCATTGTTATTATTTCTCAAAAGTTTTCCGGATGCTTTAGGATTGTTTTTGTTCTTGTTGTTTATTTGTTTCTTTTGGTTGTTTTATTGTGGCTTTTTTTAACTTTAACATATGACATACAGTATTAACATATCTTATTCCAAATAAAAAGCTCCTCATACTTTAGTTTGAATTATATTTCATTTAACCCTTTAGAATCATAAGAAGCTTTTCTATTGTTTCTTCTTTCCTATTTTTTCTTGTTTGAAATGTAGCTCTAAGTCTATTTATTTTGTTGAAAAAATTGAGCATTTTATTTTACATTGGGCTACTAATTCTATACCAGTTATTTGTTTGTGAAGATTTTCAGTCTTTTGTTTCCTTTCCCAAAGGCATGGGCAGTGTATCACATATGAAATACTTCTGTTCCCATGACTTCACACAGCATCTTATTTTAAAAAACCACATTCAAGCCGGGTGTGGTGGTGCATGCCTTTAATCCCAGCTCTTGGGAGGCAGAGGCAGGAGGATTGCCGAGAGTTTGAGGCCACCCTGAGATTACATAGCGAATTCCAGGTCAGCCTGGACCAGAGTGAGACCCTACCTCACCAAAAAAAAAAAAAAAAAATCACTCTAATATCTGTTGATGCAGTCTACACACCAGCTATCTATATGAATGTTATATATTTTCCCAAAACCAGGCTTCAATAATTCTTTAAAAATAAATACATTTTTTTGAACTTGAACTTGTCAAGTATCTGTTTTGGTATATGAACACAAAATGAATACAAAATTTTTGCAAGTTGAGTCTGGAAAAAAAGCCAAGATGTGTGTGTTTGGTATTTAAATGTCCTTGTTCTAGTAATAGCATGCAGGGGAGAGAAACAAGGGCCAGGGACACCTTGTACCCACCTTCTTGGGACACAGCATGAAGAGTCCCCTTAATGGTGAGCAACATTTTGGACAGGAAAGTTACTTTGTAATAATTTTTCCATTCATAAGATACATAGTTATAAAAATGATTCAGGGGCTGGAGAGATGGCTTAGCAGTTAAGGCATTTGCCTGAAAACCCAAAGGATCCCAGTTCAACTCTCCAGGACCCACATAAGCCAGATGCACAAGGGGGAGCATGAATCTGGAGTTCGTTTGCAGTGGCTGGAGGCCCTGGCATGCCCATGCTCTCTCTCTCCCTCTTTCTCTCTCTCTCAAATAAATAAATAAAATATGTTTTAAAAAGATTCATTTTATATATTCACTTAGCCTGATTGAAATAATGTAAAAGACCAGAGGAACACTGTAACCCCCAGCTGCGTTTAGTACTACAGAAATTAATGTACCTTCAATTTTTTTTGTTACAGCCCCAGCTTTTTATTTGGCATCTCTTCTCTAGCTAGATTTCATTTTACTTCCCATACTCAGAATGTCCTTAGGCCACAACAGCTCATGTCAGATAGTGGTTAACAAGGGCTGTGTATTGAGTCTGATAGAATGTAGTGACCGCTAGGCATCAGTTGCCCATAACATGACAGATAGGAGACACAAGAGAGAGAGAGAGAGAGAGAGAGAGAGAGAGAGGAGATTGTTCAAGAGAGTTAAAGGAGGACAGGAGTCTAAAATCTAGGAAGGGAGGTAGGGTTGAGGGGAATCACGAGAGCTGCTTTAGGGATGTTGAGGAGATGCTGCTTTTGAGAGAAGGTACTGACCTCTAACCTTTTTGTTAATTGATTTATTGTGTTTGTCTGGTATGTCTGAATTTTAAGCCTATTGCAGGGTTTAGGTAATGACTAATTAGATAATAAGTTAATTCTACAAGGTGGTTAGGCCATTTCCTGGAGGGAGGGGTAGTTTGGAGAGATGGGTTTTTCTTTCAGATCTTTTAGTACCTTTTAACCCAACTATTCAAACAAAGTCATTTAAAATGCTTTATCCTATTTAAAAGGAAATTCTACATAATATAGATTAATTGGCATTAATGACATTTCCAGTGGTACAGGGGATGTAAATGAGGATAAAAATTATAATGGGCCAGAACTGGGCATGTACAAGTACCATCATACAACTGTGAAGCAGGTCTAAGGAAAGATGACTCCAAAGTAAGGAATCCTAAGAACCCTTCGTATGGACCCAAGGTCACCAACTGAAGAGCGTACTCAAGAGAAGAGGGAAATGGATGCTTGTTTGCTTACAAGGTGGTTCAGAGATTTCTGTCTCCAAGATCTTGTTGATTTCAAAGTGTTGCTTTGCTTTTACTCTTGCTCTATCATCAGGCTGTCTGTCCCACTCTATTGTAACCAGCATGTGACATTCTACAGCTGGGTCATTGAAACGTGGGCATGAAATGGAGGTTGTTGGGTAGATATGTCCACAATGCTCCAAGCCTGCCAGGAATTACCATTTGCACAGGAATTGTCAAGGCCTATTCATGTGTCTGTCAAATCCAGGGATGTGAGTATTGGAAGCATGTGTGGATCTTGCATTGGATGGAATTGAGTTCCTACTCTTCTGCTAGGTTATATCTTGTATCAGAGCTCATCAGAGGGAAAATCTTCCTGACATCCTACATGGAGAACACAAAGGGGGGAAATAAAAGTTCTTATCTGTGAGCCCTGCACCTGGAGATTATGACTCAGCAGATCTTTATAGGGCCTCAGAATCAGGAGTTTTAAAACTTTTATTAATTTACCTAATAGAGAGAGAGAATGGGAGCACCAGTGCCTTCAACCACTGCAAATGAACTCCAGATGCATGTGCCACCTTGTGCATCTGGATTACTGGGGAATCAAACCTGGGTCCTTAGGCTTCACAGACAAGCACCTTAGCCACTAAAACATCTTTCCATCCCCATATTGGGATTTTTTTAACAAGACTTGGTGGAGTGAACACACCTGTGCTGAAAGTCTCTGACGAAAGCCACTTAGGTGGTAGGCATGGACGGAGGGAAATGGTGATTTGCCTAGAACTGGATCTTCCAGATCAAGGCTGAGATTGGATGACCTGTTGATACAGGTGCAGAGCCTCAGGTCCTATCACAGCAATCTCATGTTGGTATTTTTACCTGTCAGCACACTGGGGTATTAGGGCCTGGAGAATCAATCAATGGCTAGAATATCTTTGGGAGCCCTCTAGAAACAGATGTCTGGAAAGTGAAAGAGTCCCTTGATTTGGAGCTTTGTGTCACTTTCTTCCACAGTGGAATGGAATGCCATTCCCAACAGACCAGAGTTTGGATAATGAAGCTGCTGCAGTTCTCCCATTCAGTAACTGAAAAATAGTGAAGTTTGTCTCTCTGAGTCTCCGTGTTTTCTTCTGTCACATGGGTATAACGGTCATGTGCTGGCTTGTTGCAAGGAATGGGGAAAATATATATGAAGCATTTAGAATAATGTCTTCTTTCTCACTGTAGTCTTGTGTAGGGATATGTATCTATGTTTTAATTTTGGTCAGTAGCAGAATTTTGAGCAAGAAAAGTTTTACTTAAAATTTGTGGTTAAATGTAACATCTCTGATGGTATTTGCCAAGGGAACCAAAATTGTCTTGTTTTGCTTGCATAACCTGAAGGGAAAGCCCAGGATATTCATCTGCAAATCTACATCAAAGGCTTTCCACGAGATGCAAAACCAGGTGACGTGTATTTGAAGAGCAGTGTGGGCTCCTTCTGTCATGGGGCACTGCAGGCTATAGGAACTGAGGTTCCTGGATCTTTATTGCTGAAGTAGCTAGTCATTTAGAGTTAAGCCCATAGATTTCTGTCTTGTCCACTTCTGTATCTTGTGATATTTGTTAATGATGGAGATTCACAGTGCTGTTCCTGTGCAATGAAGCCACTCCAAAAGTTTTTGTGAAGTTAAAGGTTGGAGAGGGAAAAAAGTCAATGAACAAATACTTCTCTGAGATCTGAGGCTCAACATGCCTCATATGAGTTATTTTGTGAATATAGCATTTACTCTATGGAATTATGACCTTGATTCTTTAACCAAAGTCTTATGTTGGTTTCCCCTTAGTGAATGGGCTTTCTTCTTTGTCTCCCATTTTATGTCTTGTGGAAAGATTTTTATGTTGATATATGGATATCCCATACTATGGTTGCCAAAATAATGCCTTGATTTTCAACTTGATGAGAATTAGAATTGCCATGGAAACAAATCTCTGGGCACGTCTATGAGGGTGTTTATAGACTAGGTTAATTGAGGAGGGAAGACTCACTTTAAATGTGAGTGGCACCATTCGATGAGCTGAGGGTCCTAGACTATATTAAATGGAAGGAAGACCCCCCCCCCAACTGTAGGCTGCCTCATTCCATGGGCCAGGTTCCTGACTGAATAAAAAGTAGAGCACAAGTTAAGTAGAAGCATTCATCGCTCTCTGCTTCCTGATTACTAATGTGACATGACCAGCTGCCTCATTTTCCTTGTCAACTTGCCTTCTGTACCATGGTGGACTGTACCCTTGAATTGTCAGGCAAGATAGGCCCTTACTTCCAAGTTTATTTTGTCAAGTTTTTATTGCAGCAAGGAGAAAAGTAATTAATACCAGTGGTTAAAGTATAATTTAGATTAGATTCACACACACACACAAACACACACACATACACACATGCACACCTTGGCAGGTGTCAGTATCCTAAATGTCCTGACATTTTGATAGACAAATGGTTCGCATTGACCCAGTGCTAGTAAAGCTTTGGGCTTCCTTGCCAATCTTCCTTCTCTCCTTGACTGCTTTCCTTCCTTCCTAATTCCCTTTGCTTTTTGTTCTCTTCACCCATATTCATTCTTCTTTCTTTGCTCCCTCTTTCTACTCCTTTCCTCCTTTCTCTCATATTCCTTTTTTATCTCTCTCTTTTTTCATCTTTTCATTTTCTACATTAAAGTTTTTATTAGAATAAACTATAATGCTGAAAATCACACAAATCATGAAAATACCACTTCATAGTTTAGAAACTGGACCCGTCTTGTGTATAAAACATCCAGACAGAATAATAAAAATGTTTCAAAAATCTCCCCTGTGTTGTTTCCAAATGGTCAAGTACCTCCCTGTCCATAGAACTCATCACTCTTCTGCTTTGTAGCACATTGAGGTGGTTCCTCAGTAATTAGAGTCCCTGCACCCATGTAAATCTGGGCACAAAGTGATGCATGAGTATCATCCCAATGCATCTACTTTAATAAGCAGCAGAGCCAAGAGAATCTGGAAGCTCATGGGCCAGCTATACTGGCACACAGGAAGTGGCAAAAACCAAAAAAGGGAGTCCCTCTCTCAAAGAAAGAGGAAAGGAAAAGACAATACCTGGAGGTTGTCCTCAGACCTTCACACTTGCATTATGGCACACACATGCATATTAAAAAAATAACACTATAGATCAAGTAGATCTAATGGACATCTATCAAACATTCCACCCAAATTCCACAGAATACACATTTTCTCAGTATCCCATGGAACCTCCAGAATAGATCATATATTAGACCAAAAAGCATGCCTCCATAAATTCAGGAAAATTGACGTAATTTCCTGCATCATATCAGATCACAATGCTGTAAAAGTAGAAATTGCCAACAAAACACACTTCAGGAATTCCACCAGATCCTGCAGACTGAACAATACACTTTTAAACAATAAATGGGTAGTGGAAGAAATAAAAAAGAAACTGTACAACTTCTATAATTGAATGACAATGAGAACACAACTTACCAAAACTTATGGAAGCCGGGTGTGGTGGTGCACGCCTTTAATCCCAGCACTCGGGAGGCAGACGTAGGAGGATCGCTGTGAGTTCAAGGCCACCCTGAGACTACATAGTTAATTCCAGGTCAGCCTGGGCCAGAGTGAGACCCTACCTCGAAAAACCAAAAAAAAAAAAAAAAAAAAAAAAAAAAAAAAAAAAAAATGGGACACTATGAAGGCAGTCCTAAAGGGAAAATTCATAGCCCTAAATGCCTTCATAAAAAAGACAGACAGGCTAGGCATGGTGGTGCATGCCTTTAATCTCAGCACTTGGGAGGCAGAGGTGAGAGGATTGCCATGAGTTCGAGGCGACCCTGAGACTACATAATGAATTCCTGGCAAAAATACAGAAATATAGACAAATGGAATAGAATTGAAGATCTGGACTTTAGGTCAAGTAACTACAGCTACTTGATGTTCGATAAAGGTGCCAATGACGTAGACTGGAGAAAAGACAGCATCTTCAACAAATGGTGCTGGACAAATTGGAGAATCATATATAGAAAAATGAAACTATACCCACTAATATCACAATAAGAAAGAAGAAAACATAGTAGGCACTCTCCATGATATAGGAGTGGGGAAAGACTTCCTGAATGAAACCCCAGTTGCCTAGGAAATTAAGCAATCACTCAATCAATGGGCTCTCATAAGGCTAAAAAACTTTTGCACAGACAAACACACCATAAGCAGAGCCAATAGATTACCTGCAGAATGGGAAAAAAATTTTGCCAGCTATACCAATGATAGAGTCCTAATATCTAGAATCAACAAAGAACTCAAAAACTAAACAATAAAAAAATCAAATAAACCACTCCAAAATGGGGCAGAGAACTGAACAGAGAGTTCTCAGAGGAAGAATTACAAATGGCTAACACACACATAATAAAATGTTCAACATCCCTAACCATTAGGCTAATGCAAATTAAAACGACTATGAGATTCCACCCTACTCCAGTAAGGATGGCAATCATTAAAAAATCAAATGACAACTAATGTTAGTGAGGATGTGGAGGAAGAGGAACCCTCCTTCACTGTTGGTGGAAATGTAAACTTGTACAATCACTATGGAAATAAATATGGAAATTCCTTAAAAGGATGAATATAGAGCTGCCAACAGACCCAGTTGTTTCCCTTCTGAACATTTACCCTAAATACTTCACACTTCATTCCAGAGGTATTTGCTCAACCATGTTTGTAGCTACCCAATTCAAAATAGCTAAGAACTAGAATCAAACCAGGTGCCTATCACTGGATGAATGGATAATGAAGTTGTGGTACATTTACACAATAGAATTCTACTCAGTAGTAAGAAAAATGATACAATTCTATCTATAGAAAAAAGGAATAGACCTGGAACAGATCATACTCAGCGAATTCACACAATCACAGAAAACCATATGCCACATGGTCTCACTCATCTGTAGTTCCTAACCTGCATCAGCTTGAGTTGCTGTCATACCTGATAGGTAGGTAACTCAAGGCCCAGACAATAGGGATGGAAGAATTTGGGGAGAGGAAGAAGAGGGTGGGGAAAAAACACAAAACTAAACCCGAAATGAACTGGTACCATGGAGAACTTTCTCCTTAAAGATAGACCAAAACACTGAACTTTCAACAGGATTATGAGGGAAGCACCTGAAAATAAGGACCCTGAAGAGAGTGGGATGAACGCTAACCTTAAAAAAAATTTTTGCCTCTGACCTGTAACTCCCAGGACCAGTAAGCAATTGTTACCAAAAATTAGAATTACAAGGTCCCCCAAACTAGACAAGCTTCTGTCAAAGCACTTGATTACCTACCTGAGGTAAATGGTAAGACTCTATTGCTAAAGACAACATATGCTGCTGGCACAGAACATGGAGAGACCTTGCTGGAATCCAGAGGAAACCCAAACTCTAGACAGTTCTCCCACCTAGTGCTGGAAAGCACTACATGAGCTACTGGGAAAAACTGGCCAACAATGGTCTGAGCAACCAAGGGACTAAGCTACTCAGAAGAAAACACCCTGATAAGATGTATGTACAATTGCAATGGTGGCCCACAGCCTTGGTGAGGAACAAATGGTTTTCTGATTGGCTAAGAGATCTACTTAGTGGAAAGGCACCCATATCTGGAAGCAGGTCAGAATCCTATGGAGACAAAGATTATGCTCTCCAATGTCAAGCTCCCACTAGTCTTTGGCTTATCCCATTTTATCTGTGCTGACTTCACTCTCCATTGTAGAATCTGTTTTTTCTTTTTCAGATGGTAGCGAGACCCAAAAAAGATAAACTACCTTGCACACTTCAACCAAGCTCCAGCTGAAACCACAGGGGAATTGGGGAGATGAGCAAGAATACAGCTTCCGTGGTGAGCCTGACAATCAGCACAAAGGTGAAGGAGATAAATGCTGAGGTTACTCCACACCTACCAAAGAAGAAATGCAGAGACTCCTAAAAGCTCATCACTGAAGTACTTAAAATACACCCACCATGGCTCAGGGAATTTTGTGGAAGAGGGGGTGGAAAGATTATAAGAGCCACAGGTGTGGCATCCTGCTCAGAGGCATTGCCTCCACCAACAGCTGCCTGATGCTCCCACAACTCCATGGGGGAATACCTGCAAACCCACTGAGGAGGGCCATCAGCTGAATGGGGACAGGCATGAGGGAATGGATGGTACCAACACATGATGTATCTATAGTAAGTGTTCCATAATAAATTTTTTAAAGAAGAAAAAATAACAGTTTTTGAATCAAATAATACATCATAATTTAATTTCCCTTTCAACTGTTGCTAGACATTTGGTCTGTTTTGGATTTTTGTGGAAGAAAAAAGGGCCATTAGTAATTCTCATATATGCTCTTGTTTTCTGTTGAATTTTCTCATGGGAGCAAAATTATTGCAACATAGAGTATAGATATGCACTCCCAGAGTTGTCCAAAGTGGCTGTAGCAATCATACCACCTGTACTGCAATCACCTACACATAGCACTGTCAGGTTATATTTTGTTTTGCTTTCAATCCTCATTTCTAACAGTTTGCCATGATATGCTAGTTTGACTCCCACTTTCCCATCCTTGATGGCTAATGAGGATGAGCATCTGTGAATCTCTGTGCAGTTCCTGTCAAGACTTCTGTCCTTGTAATGGCTTTGCCCATCAATGCTCATGGATTTGTTGGAAAACTTTTTTTTTTTTACTTTTTTCGTGTGTGTGTGTGTGTGTGTGTGTGTGTACATGAGTACATGTGCAAGGGAGCCCAGAGATCAATGTCTTCCTCAGCCATCCTCCACCTTATAATTAATGTGTTTTATTGTTGCACTTTATGTGTGTGGGTTGTGTGTGTGTGTGCGTTTGCATATTTGGGGCACGTGTGTGTGCATGTGTGTAGAGGTCAGAGGTTGATGTCAAGGGTCTTCCTCAGTCACTCTCTACCTTTATTTTTTGAGACTGGTTTTCTTGCTGAATCTAGAGCTCACTGATTCTGCTAGACTAGTTAATATCCTAGTTAGACTAGTTAGCTAGTGAACTGAAATTCTCGGTCTCTTCCTCCCCCACACTGAGATTACAGGCATGCCCCACAATGCCTGGCATTTTACGTGGGCCTAGGGATGCAAAATCAGGTCCTCATGCTTTGTATGGGAAGCCCTTCTCCTACTGTACAATCTCCCCAGCCAAGAATTGTTCATATATTTTGTACATGAATCATTTCTCAGACACATGTTATAAACATCTTCCCCAATCTGTCTGTCTTTTCACTGCATTTTATTGTCTTTTAAAAATTTATTTTGAGATAGAAAGACACACACACACACACACACACACACACAGAAGGAGAGAGAGAGAAAATGGGAGAACCAGGACCTTTAGCCACTTCTAAGGAACTCCAGATACGTGCGCCCCCTTGTGGCTGGCACATGTGCAGCATTGCATGCTTGCATCACTGTGTGTCTGGCTACGTGGGACCTGGAGCTTTGAAGGTAAGTTCTTAGGCTTCAGAGACAAGTGCCTTTACCACTAAACCATCTCTCCAGCCCTTACTATGCATTTTTAATAAATTGCAATGTAGCTATTCTTCACTGTGATTACTTTTTGTGTCTTGTTTGGAAAGTCATCCCTCATCCAGTGTTCATGAGAATATTCTCCTTTGTTAACATCTAGATAATTTATTGTCTTGCAGTGTTTCAGATCTTTTATTTTATTTTATTTTATTTTATTTTATTTTATTTTATTTTCTTGAGAGAGAGACAGAGAAAGAAAGAGGCAGCAAGAAAGAGAGAATGGGCATGCCAGGACCTTTAGCCATTGCAAATGAACTCCAGACACAGTGCCATCTTGTGATTCTGGCTTGTGTAGGTCCTGGGGAATCAAAGCTAGTCCCTTTGGCTTCTCAGGCAAGCACCTTACCTACTAAGCCATCTCTCCAGCCCTATTTTAGACCTTTCATCCAGTTTGGAATTCAAGTTTAGATATGATAAGGCATGGGTCAAAGTTCATTTGTTCACAAGCAGAGATTCGACTGAGCAGCATTATTTATTGAAAAGACTATCTTTGTCCACTGCTGTGTAGTAGACATCATCAACTATGAGGTGCTCATCATTGTGTAGGTCCATTTCTGTACTCTATTCATGTTTTGTTGGTTTGTCTATCACTGTACCAATACTGCAGTATCTGAAACACCATATCTTTAACATAATTTTTGATAATTCATTAAGTCTTCCAAGTCAGAGTATTCCACAAATATCATCTTGGATTTTCCTGGCCTTTTGCATTTCTATAGAACTATGTAATCAACATATAAGGATATACATGAAGGAACCAATGTGGTTTTGCTTCTGGGGAAAGATGAAAGCTAGGGATTTTCTTGGACAGAGTATTGAAAACTGGATTTAAAAATCAGAGAACATTGTAATTCATGGCTTCTTGGTTAGAGAACACATTTCATCATCTTTGGAAGCCCCTTGCAACTCTATTACTGAGAATATCACCTTGGTCATAGCTATTTATGAGATACTATCACATGTAAAGACCCACTAAATCAATACCAAATAATTGGAACTCTGTATATATGTTATAGGAATGGCAGCCTTTTCCGTTCTTTACTGAGTAATGTTTGGGGTATATGTATGTATTTTTTTGTAGGATGAATGCCCAGGACACTGTTATATGGAATTTCAGATATAGAAGGGAAACACCAAGTGAACTATAAAAATTTTCCTGGTCTGGAGAGATGGATCAATGTTAAGGCACTTGCCTGAGAAGACTAATGATCTGGGTTCGATTCCCCATTACCCATGTAAAGTGTATTTGGATACACTAAGTGGTGCATATGTATGGAGTTCTTTTGCAGTGGCTAGAGGACCTGGCATACCCCCTCTCTCAGTCTGTCTCTCTTCTCTCTATTTCTCTCAGCTTACAAATAAATTAAAAATTTCTATCTTACTGCTGAGGAAATTGAATTCTGTAAATATGAGTAACTTGGCCAAGGTCACATAGCTACCTGAACCTAAACTCGGAATTCCTTCTCCTCTAAATTTTTATTTCACCATATGCTAAAGAATTTTTAAAGACATACAAAGATGATAACTATTTCATAGCAAACAATTATGAATGTACAAAAGCATTTGGTAACAATTCAATAATGATCTTTTAGCTAACATCTTTGGGTCTATCACATCCGTTACAGTCAGTGAAAGTCCCACTTCAAGACTTCAGGGCTGAACTCAAGCACCTGTGTCCTGTGCCACTTCTTAAGGAGTTCATAGGGAAGAATGGAAATCAAGCAAAAGAGAGAACATCTGAAGATAAAGCCATAAGCAATTCCATTTGCATCTTCTTTCCTCTCTCTCTAATGCTGATTCCTTCCCTTTGAGATGTAAACCTGTAGTAACAAATATAAATGTTTACCAAAACAGAAAACTGAAATCAGAATTACAATGTTGACTTCAATGGAAGAATGTCTGTTTTTTCCTTATCTTTCTCCCTTTCCCCCAGTCTTACTATGTATGTGATTTTCGGTAGCCATGGAAGTAAGGGAGAAGTAAGAAAAACATTGTCAGTTGGGAGCCATTTCTGGTGGATAACCAGAACAAATCACTTCAATCCTTAGTAGTTAAAACAGCAAGTATTATATTACCTTCCAGAGTTTGTGGGTTTAGTTGACTTAGTTGGACTTTCATTCTGGTCTCCTCGGGGCCTTTTAAATAGATGTGACATGTTGCAAATTTTCTGTGACTGAGGCTAAAGTTACCATTACCTCGGTTCTGCTGAGTGAGGCAATGGCACAACTGGGACTTCTTCTGACTCCATGTTATCTTGAGGCCTCTCCTCTTCACGTGGCTTCTCTAATATGCTAACTAGACCATTTCTTATTGTGAATGTGTGTGTGCATAGTGTGTGTGTGTGTGTGTGTGTAGGTACATCACATAGGTGAAGGGTGCACATGGTGACCAGAAGTCAATTGAATGTCCTCTTCAGTCACTCTCCACTTATAATTAGATATTTTTTTTAGATAGGGTCTTGCTCATTGTCTAGCTATCCAGTGAGTGCCAGGGATCCTCCTGAGAGCACAGTGATTTGTCTAGAGTAGCTAGCCGGTGAGCCCCAGAGATCCTCTTGTCTCCATCTCCTCCCCTGGCCAGCTCTGGGATTTCAGGTTTATGTCACCTGGCCTAAATTTTACATAGATGCTAGATATTTGAACTCAGGTCATCATGTTTGCATAGCAAACACTTTACCAGCCTCGAAGGTAGGCAGACTCCTTACATGGCAGTTTTTGAACTCCCAAAATAAAAGTTTGCGAATCACCTGCCTGTCCAGGTGACATAGTGTGGGAGAGAAGTACACAAGGCTGGATGGCATGAAAAGGTGGTTTATGACAGAACAAAGGTCACATCAGAATCCTAGAAATGTATGCATTTCTTGATAAAAATATTTAAAATATTTTTGACAAACTATGTGGGAAAGAGTAGTGCTTTTGTTTTTATCATTAAAAGACAACAAAAAATGAAGCCTGTCTAAACATTTTTTGGGTAGATATATGCAAATTATACTTGTGATCCTCAGCTGAAGGGCATGCTCACCTAATTAGGCATATGAAAATCATGAGGAAGAGTGGCAAGACATTTGATAGGTTGTGCAAGTGGAGCCAGTTCACCAGAAGAAAAGGTGATAACATATTTAACTCAACACTTTAAAGAAATTTAGTTATCATACAAAATAATGGAATTTATTATGGAATTACTACACATATATGTCATTGTACTTTTCACATTCTAGCTCTCCCAATTCATATCTGTCATTCCTACCCACTCTTGCTGTTCACCCATCTTCCCCTAAATTGTCTCTCCACTGCTTTCATACTACATATAATATATATATGTAACATATATATGATTCAGATTTTTGCCTATGATAAACATATTCTATCTTTCTTCCCCTTAACCTTTCTTGCTCCCTCTTCCTGCTTTCTAAATAGCCCTTCTTCTCCTTTTATAGTAATCCATCTGATTTTGTGACTCTCTCATATATATGTATGTATGCTCCACATATAATAGACCACATTAAATATTTGTCTTTCTGGGTCTGGCTTATTTTTCTTAAAGCAATGATGTATGGTTCCATCCATTTTACTGCAAATGATAATATTTGCTTCTTATTTATGGATAGATAAAAATCTATTAAATATACATACCACATTACCTCTTTCCATTCAGCTATTGATGGGTATCTAGACTGCTTCCATAGCTTGGCTATTGTGTCTAGTGAAGCAGTAAACATGAGTATGCAAGTATCTCCATAGGACACTGACTTGGTTTCCTTTTGGTACATAATCTGGAGTGGTATAGCAGGATCACATAATAGTTACAAGTGAGTGGCAGAGCTTCCACACTGATTTCTATATGTAAATTTCTAAATGTAATTTACATTTACATTTCTACATTTACATTTACAGCTTACATTTCTTTTTCTTTTTTTTTTTTTTTTTGGTTTTTCGGGTAGGGTCTCACTCTGGCTCAGGCTGGCCTGCACTATGTAGTCTCAGGGTGGCCTCGAGTATCCCGAGTGCTGGGATTAAAGTTCCCTTTGAGAGTTCCCTTTTCCTCACATTCTCACCAGCATTTATTATTAATCTTTTGATGATTGCACTTCTAACTAGGGTAAGATGGAATCTCAATTTAGTTTAAGTTTGCATTTCTCTGATAGCTAAGAATGTTGAAAAATTTTTCCACATACTTACTGGCTATTTGTATAACTTATTTTGAGAACTGTCTGTTAAATTCATGCCTATTTATTTATTGGAAATTTTTTAATTTAAGCTTTGGTTTCTTTATAGATTCTGGATATAATTCCCTGTTTGATAGTTAGCAAATATTTTTCTCCCATGCTCTAGGATGTCTTTTCACTCCATTTTTTCTTCTGCTATGCAAAAACATTTTAAATTTATATAAACCAATTTGTCAATTCTTAGGGCTGTTTCCTGTGCTACTAGAGTCCTTGTCAGAAAGCTCTTGTGTGTGCCTGTTTATTCACATGACTTACCTATGCTTTCCTCTAGCAGTTTCAGAGTTTCAGGTCTTGCATTAAAGTCTTTGATCCAGTTTGAATTAATTTTTGTGCAGGGTGAGAGATATGGATCTAGTTTCATTTTTCTATGTGTGAATATTTAGTTTTCCTTGCATTATTTGTTGAAGAGGCTGTCTTTTCTTCATTTTTTAGAAAGTATTTTATTTTTATTTATTTATTTGAGAGAGAAAGATGCAGGTCAGGTGGGGGGAGAAAATTGGCACACCGGGGCCTCCAGCCACTGCAAATGAACTCCAGATGCATGTGCCACCTTGTGCATTTTGTTTACTGAGTTCCTTTGGCTTTGCAGGCAAGCATCTTAACTGCTAAGCCATCTCTCCAGCTCCTCCTCCTCCTCCTTCTTCTTCTTCTTCTTTTTTTTAAGTACCTTTGTCAAAAGTTTGATGGTGGTAGTTGTTTGGTTTATTTCTGGATAGTCTATTCTGTTCCAGTGGTCTAAATGTCTGTTTTGTGCTAATAACATGTTATTTTGTTATCATGGCTTAGTAGTATAATTTGAGATCAAATATTGTAATACCTTCCCATTGACCTTTCTGCTTGGGGTTACATTGACTATTTGGCATCTTTTGTGCTTGTATGTGAATTTTGGGACTTTTTTCTAGTGTTTGTGCAGAATGTTATTGACATTTTGATGAGGATTTCATTGAATCTATAAGTTTCTTATGGTAGAATAGTCATTTTCACAATATAGCATTACCAGTTCATGAACATAGGAAATCTTTCCATCTTCTATGTATTATCTTCAATTTCTTTCTCTACTGTATTAAAGCTTTTTTTTTTTTTTTTTTTTTTTTTTTTTTTTTTGAGGTATGGTTTCACTCTCTTTCAGGCTGACCTGGAATTCACTATGTAGTCTCAGGGCAGCCTTGAACTCACAGTGATCCTGTTACCTCTGTCTCCTGAGTGCTGCGATTAAAGGTGTGCGCCACCATACTAGTGTATTAAAGTTTTAATTGGGAAGATCCTTAGCTGTCTTGGCTAGTTTATTCATTGGCATTTTATCTTATAAAGCTAGTGTAAGGTTTTTTTTTTTTGTTGTTGTTGTTGTTTTTCTGGTTTTTTTTTTTTTTTTTTTTTTTTTTTTTGCAAGGTAGGGTCTCACTCTGGTCCAGGCTGACCTGGAATTAACTATGTAGTCTCAGGGTGGCCTTGAACTCTCAGCGATCCTCCTACCTCTGCCTCCCGAGTGCTGGGATTAAAGGCGTGCGCCACCACGCCGGGCTTAGTTTTTTTTTTTTTTTTTAATTTTGTTTCTTGGTAAGTCTCTTATTGGTGTATAGAGAAACTACCAAATTTTTGTACAATGATTTGAGGCTTCTGAAAACTGTAGACTTTTTCTGAGTGTAGGGCTGCCAGTGTCTTTTAATATGGCCACATGTATTACCTTTAAAAATGATATCTACTGGGCCGGAGAGATGGCTTAGCAGTTGAACGTGCTAGTTTGCAAAGACTTATGGCCTGCATTCAATTCTCCAATACCAATGTAATGCCAAATGAACAAAGTGAAACGTATCTGGAATTTGTTTGCAGTGGCAGCAGGCTCTGACATGCTCATTCTCTCTCTCTCTCTCTCTCTCTCTCTCCTTGAAAATACATAAATTTAAAAAAATTTAAAAATGATATCTATTTCCCCTTCCCTTGTTGGGGAGCCATGGAACTAGTCCCACATCATGCTTATCTTTTCACTGGAGCACTTTTCTGTTTTTCTGGGTTTTTTTAGCTATCTTTTGCAAACTTTGAGACTTCTGATGCTCTCCCATTATTTCTGTTTTTGGAGCAGTGTATTCTTCATTATCCTGATTCTTATTATTCATGGCATCATACAGAGGCTGTTTCTAATTCACCCTATTTATTATCTGGAAGTTCTTAGAAATCTTTATTGAAAGATTTCAAAATAAAATTCTGATGCATTGACTTTCTTGGCTTGAATTGAGGTTTGCATTCAGATTGAGTTTCTTTTGCAGAAAAGACTTTTACCAAGTATTTTTATTTGATTAGGAAAACATCATGCATAGGTCTAATGCACATTTGCTTTTGGAAATCTTTTCTCTAACATTTTCTTCTTCATCTCAAACATGCTTAAAGTTGAAATTTTTGCATTAGTCTACAAAACATACTTAACTTTTTATTCAAATTGGATTCTACTTTCTCTTATGGCTATCCAACCTATTCCCTAGACAACAGAATTAAAACAATGAAACTCTCATTAGTTTTCACATTCATTAGTGATAACATCTAAAATTTCAGATTTTCCTTTTAACTAGGAAATTTTCAAGACTGCTCCCTAGAGAAACTATAAAAGGTCAGCGAGCCCCTCATCAGTAAGGCTGACTGTTGGAAAGGCATGGATGGGAATTCTTTCAATGATATTTTCACTACCTCACACAGAGTTTCACTTTCATAAATTCAGCAGCCTAATGAATAAGTCAGGTAACTCAAAGCCGATCTGCTGATATCATTAAGTAGTGCTTAACAGCATATGGAGATATGGAGATGTATGTTTGATGGTGAAATGTACTGAAAGAGATTTAATGTTTTTAAATTGCTTTATCTTTATGGAATAATAAATACTAACTTGATTCAGGCTCTATTCAAAACTGGGGCTTAAAAATTAATCATATCCAAATGTCAAAAATCTCTTTTATTGCTTGGTAGCGCGAAAATACTTAACCAACATTGGATTACAAAAATATATTTTTGTATTCTGTCCAATGTTACTTTCTTATTCCTCAACTAGAGTGCTGCACTATAAGAGTCACCTAGCTCTTAACTATGCCTTGATTTGCTAGAAACTGGAATTGGAAATGACAGCTGTGACTCATATCATAGATAACTAAGCTTAGAACAGTCAATAAGGCCTCTCGCCCCTTGCCTCCAAATCAACATAGCTTGAGTGCTATTAAATTCCTATAATTATGCTCTTGAAGGCTAAATGGAAAGATGCTTCCTATAGTTATGATTTGGCTCCCACAAGTTTCAGAACGATATCATGGTCAATGGTGTTCAATAATATGAAAGGCTGGAATTACTAGATTATTGAAGCCCAATATGTTCAGAGACAAATAAAATCCAAGGGCAGAAAAGCTGAAAAACATTAAATCCAGACATAAAAAAATCATGAACCCAATGAGACAAAAGATGGATTACATTTTCAAAATAAACTTTTTGTTAGCAACATTAGAAGTCAACAAACAATAGGATACTATTTTGTAAACATTAAACTATGAGTTAAAAGGGATGGAGAATAAACATGTTTAGACACAGAGAGTTTACCAGGCATTCATTCTAGGAATGTGAAAGGATATATACTAGTGCAAAGAAATCTAAGAGAAAAGAGTAGATTGGATGAAACAATTTGCAACTATGTTAGAAGGATTTAAAATAATAAAATAATAATTTACTTGAAAAATAGAGATAAAATGAAAGGGCATAAAAGAACAAGGAAGGATAGCTATGTTAGAAAATAATGATAGGAAAGAGGGGAGTTGGTGACTAAAGTTAAGCAACATAGAGATTTCTGTTGTAGACAGGAACATATCTAAATGGTATCCTTAGATTTCATTAGGGCAAGCATGTAAAAGGTGGCTAGAACTAACACAGGAGAAGTTGTTCTTTCAACTACACTCTCTCTCTCTCTCTCTCTCACACACACACACACACACACACACACACACAGATGATTAAAAAAAAATAATTCTGAGCCTGCATGTGCCTAACACTATAACACTGTAATACAATATAGCATAGAGCAGAATAAGAAAAAATGGGTAAATATGCAGCAAGATTAGGAAATTTGATTGTAAGTAATATATCTCAGCCAAGTAGTAATGAAGACATAAAAGATTCAAATAATATGTGAGAGAAAATCATTGATCTCTAAAACACACAAAAACTTCTAAACTTCTAAAAACATCTTACTCAGTTACAAAGTCCTAAACACTACCTAATCCATATAATTCTGAGTATTTCCTTTTAGTGCATAATAGTAAAATTAATAATTAATAATAATTAAATACAAAAAATCACGAGTCAATCAATAATTATAAAAATAATAGCAGAATAATAATTCAAGTAAAATTTGCAGGATATCAATAAAACAATATTAACTTGATAAATTATACCTTTAAAGTACATTGGAAAAGAAGAAAAATTAAAAATTAATCAGCAAAGTACCAATTAAGAAAAATAATCACAGCATGATAAACATAAAGAATTAATATAAGACAGAATGAAAATTAAATCAGAAATTAATACCATTGGAAATAACAATAAGCCATATAGAAGGATAGCTATTTTGAAAGACAAAATTAGCAAAAAAGCAAAAGTTTTGGATGGAACTGGAATATCAGGGACAGGAATCAATATTAGAACTAGAAAGCAGGGCATGCCTATTGGTAAAAATAAGAAGTGTATTATCAGGCTATCTTTGTGGTAGCTCAGTGTAGCACACACTGGGCTAATCACCAGTACTGGAAAAAAATAAAAGGTCACTAGGAAAACCTTCATGTTACTAAATTTGAAAGCATGGATTACATTAATAAATTTGTAAAATCTTACCTGTAATTCTAGCACTTGGAAGGTAAAGGCAGGGGGATTAGAAGTTCAAGTCTAGCCTCTGTTACATGATAAATTCAAGGAAAATCTGGATTACATGAGATCCTGATTAGAAAAATAAAAACAAATAAATAAAAGGAACAAATTCTTTAAAAAAATTTTCAATAAGAAAATAAACATTCATGCAGCCATTAAAAGAAGCGGAGTTCTTTTTTCAGGCCTTCTAATGAAAATACACATGATAGATAGATGGATATATAGATGATAGATAGATAGGTGATAGATAGATAGATTAGATAGATAGATAGATAGATAGATAGATAGATAGATAGATAGATAGATAGATGATAGATTGTTTTAGAGGCTAGTAAGGGAAGAAAGCTCTCCAAATTATTTTATGGATAGTAAAAATATGAGTTAAGTTTCTGTTGCTGCATTAAAATATTTGATAAAAATTACTTAAAGGAAAGAAAGTTTTATTTGGCTCATGGTTTCTGACTTTTTGATCCATCATCACTCCAGTGAGAACCAATTACTAGTCTTTGACAAAAAAAGAGGCTACACCCATCAAAATCCCTCTTAATTAATTTTGCTTATCTCCTTTAACCTATGCTGTTCTCACTCTCCATTGGATAATCTGCTTTTCTTTTACAGAAGGCAGTGAAAACCAAGCATAACCAAAATCTGACAACATGCCAAGAAAAGATAGCTGACTCCCTTTCATGAGATGAGCCAACTCTCACACATCAGCCAGGAGAGAGTTAAGGAAGAGTGCTTCTCCCATGATGAACCTGACAACCTTCACCAGGGTGATGGAAATAGACACTTAAAATGTACCAAAGCAGAAATCCAGGAGTTGTTGAGAGCTTTAACACTAAAGTTAAATATACTCAAAATTCTGTTGTGAAAGCTCATATTCATTACCACTGGAAAAAAAAAGTTGCAATTAAAGTTTAACAATAAATAAAATAAATAAATTAAATAAAGTTTAAATTAAAGTTTAACAATAAATAAAATAAATAAATTAAATAAAGTTTAAATTAAAGTTTAATAATAAATAAAAATTTAACTAACATTAAAAGTTAAAGACTTAAAACATACCTGCCAAGGCTCAGGGAACATTGTTGAAGAGGGGGTAGAAAAATTCTAAGAGCCACAGGGTGGGAAGGAATATCCAGACACATTGCCTTCCTCACTGTAATGACTGACGGCTGCTTTCTCAACTCATAAACCACAAACCCATGGTGAATGCCAGCAATCTCATTGAGGAGGGTGGGCCCTCAGTGGAATGGGGGCAGGGTGATAGTACCAACACATGACATATCTATATAAAATTTCTACTTAATAAAATACATAAACTTACAAGAAAACAAAAACATAACTACAAGATTATTATATGCAAGAATTTCTTAATATCATAAAATATCAAAGTAGCATTCAAATTGCCCTCTTGATGGTCTCTCTTTTCCTCCTCAATGTATTTTTTCTTAAGATACAAAACCTGCATGAAGTTCCTATAATCTGGATTTATTCAGATAGGTCATTTTGGTGTTGGATGAGAAGTCCCTCAGTGTCCCTTGTGTTTTGGAGAAAGGGTTTATTTCATCTTACAATTCCAGGTTACAGTCTGTCATAACATGGAAGACATGCTGGCAGGAGTTTGAGGCAACTGGTCATACAGTCCACAGTGAGGACGCAGAGAGTGATGCAGGCTGGAGCTCAGCCAGCTCTCTTCTTTTTACTCAGTCCAGCACATGGAATGGTGTTACACACAGTTAAAGAGCATCTTCGCACCTCAATTAACCTAAGCAAGAAAATCCCTCACAGGCATGCCCAGATGCTAATCTAACCTAGGTAGTCCATCACAGGTAGTTCTATGTCCTGTCAAGTTGACTTCAATATAAACCACCATAATCCATAAGTGGATAACTTCATTGATGACCTCAGAACCCTCATGATCTATTCACTTCCTGAAAGTCCCACTTCTGAACACTGTCACCTTGGGGACCAAGCCTTCAATAGTTAATGAGCTCTAGGGAGACATTTAAAATCCTAAATATAACAATTTCAAAAATAAACTGGACAAGGAGAGTATAAATGAAGAACACACAAGCTATTGACAACTACAGAAGCAAATGCCATATCATTGCTAGTTCAATTATGTGTGTTTGTCATTTGGGTTTTTTCTTTGATCATTTTTGTTTGCTTTTTCTTTTTTTGTTCTGTTTGTTTGTTTAGTTGAGACAGAGTCTTGACCCAGCATGACCTGGAATTTGCTATATATGTCACATGCAATGAATTCAAATTCAGGATCTTCCTGCCTCAGTGTCCCGAATGCTGGGAGTATAGGTATATACCACCATGCCTGGCTCTCCATTATATATTTCCAAAAATTAATTATGATCAAAGATGTAACCTGAAACTGAATGATCTAAGATTTAAAAAAATCTATTAGATCACTTACTCATTAAAGATGAATTTATTATCAAGATAAGCAAATAATTATTACACAAAACTTAATAACCATTAATGTTCAAATAAAAAAACTTATACTCTTGAAAAACTGAAGGAAAATTCCTGAGCCTGATGAAAGATATTTACAAAAGCCTGCAGCATAAGTAGCCTTCAGTAGTGAAATGTACAAAGCATGTTGTTCAAAGTCAAGGTAAATGGAAGATGATTATTATCATTACTTCTATTCAACATTGTATTAAATATTCTGGCCAATAAAATAAAGCAAGAACACATAAAAACACATGGGATCTTTTTAGGGAAAAGTGTGAGTCTTGTTTAAAGTGATCCTAACTAATAAAAAGGTATGTCATGTCTGTACAATAGAAATCAAGTAATAAGTATGTTACTTGTCTCAAAATATATTTTAAGATATGCTAATTTCCCCAAATTTTTCAAAACATTTTTAAGGCATTTGATAAGCTGGAATTACAATTTGGATGAAAGAAATGAGGGGAAATAGATACAGGATCATTCCAAAAAATCATCATGAGATGTTTAAAATGTGTTAATAATTAATTGCAAATAATTAAAATAGTGTGGCAGGTATAAGGATAGAAGAGTAGATTAATGGACTATATTATAGCACCTAGAAGAAGCCTCATGGATACATGGAATTTGGGAATGTATGATGAATCCACAAATGCTTATAATACATATATTTATAATGCTTATAAATCAAAATAATAATCAAAAAATAAAATAATATAATAATAAAATAATAAAATAATAAAAATAATAGTACTTTCATGATCTAATACAGTGCTTTCTTAACCAAGAGACAAAGACATAGAATATTGATGAATGTGAAGGCATGAAAAGTCAAAATTACTTGTCTTCAGGTCTGCTGAGTTTGGAGAAGATATTCTGTATGTATGTAACAGACCAAGCAATCAGATCTAAAATGTATAAAAGACCCATACAATGCAAAACAAAGCAAGGGAGAGAGAGATTGAGATTCAATAAACAGAAAAGTTGACAAAATTATGAACATGCAATATAAGAAGAATTCTAAATGGCTAATGAGCACTATGCAGGACATTCATCCTTAGTAGACTATTATTAATGAGTATTAAATTCAAATGTCCACCAAAACTACAATCCAATAGGTATGATGCAATTTTAAATTCTGGTGATGATGTGAACAGGTGGAAAGCAGCTTACTTCACTAAGAGAGTAAATTGATACAACCTCTTCAGCATAATTTTGTAGCATTTAAAAAGTATAAAATCTGGGGCTGGAGAGATGGCTTAGTGGTTAAGACGCCTGCCTGCCAAGCCTAAGAATGCCTGTTCGATTCTCCATGTCCCACATTCAGCCAGATGCAGTAATGCAAGGGCACAATGCTGCACTTGCCCATAAGGGGGTGCACATATCTGGAGTTCATTCACAGCGGCTGAGAGGCTGCTGGAGTGCCCATTCTCTCTCTCTCTCTCTGACTCTCTCCAAAAAAAAAAAAAAAAAAAGTATAAAATGTGTGGATCTGAGTCTCAATAGTTGTACTTCTGGATTTTTCATTATTTATTTATTTATTTATTTATTTATTTATTTATTTAATCTTGCATGTATGTGTGTAACGTGGTATGGTGTGTGTGTGTAATGTAGTGTGGTGGTGGTGGTGATGGTGGTATGTGTGTTTGTGCATGTATGTGTGTGTGTGTATTGTATGTACGGGGAGGTGCCCTGTATTGTCTTCTGCAGGGTGCTCTTGCCTAGGGTGGCTGGAGAATGGTGGGAGTCTTACTTGAGCTAGAGTATCTTACTGACCCTGGAGATTTCTATTTTTTCCCTCAAGTCCCAGTGTTTCTTGAGTCTCTGCTCCCCACAGGACTGAGGTTACAGTCCTGTGCATGGCCATACCAAGCTGTTTATGTGGGTTCTGGGAATCAAACTCCAGTAGTCTCTCAGGTTTCCTCAAGCTCTCCTGCTTGCACAGGAAGTGTTCTTATTGGCTGAACCATCTATTGTGGCCCTAGTTTTTCACTTTATTGCAATCTTTATGGGTACACTGAAGAAGACATTGACAGGTAGGTTTATCATAGCATGTTTTTGTAGTAACAGTAAAATTGAAACGGCCTAAATGCCAATTCATTTAGAGGTGTAATTTCTTTGTTAATGGAAGAGATGAAGACAAAACTCTACCCTCATGCAGTTTAAATCCTCTTGAAATGCCTCATTATCTTTCCATATCCTTTGCAACCCAATTAAAGAATTGAAGGCTTTATTCATATGGTCAATTTCTTTACTGCTTCATCAGTAGAGCATTTGAATATGTTTTAATAATTTGAAGTTCCAGGGAGTTTAAGGGATAATGATGTCATTTGGATGCAATATGAGAATAATAAAAATTTAAAATTTGCAATTATTGTGTGTTATTTATATGCCCATGCTACCAGAAATCTCCCTGTCAGTAGACTAAGAAAAGATTAATTACCCCCAAACTGCGAAAAGATCACCCCAATGGGAAAATGGGATTTTTGAGGCTCAAGAGAAAATTACCAGCTGAGCTTCTAAATTACAGACTGAGGTTAGACAAGGCTGGGCTCACATCTGGGACCTGCCAGTACACGTTCTTTGTTAACTCATCTCACTTCTTTGAGTTTTATCTTTTTCCTCTGTGAAATGAATGAATCCTTACATACAGTGCCATTCAGACCAGACTAGACACAAACATCCAAGTGACTGACCTGAAGACCCACAAAATTCCTTTATACCTACCAAGACCCACACATCACACCATGTGCTCTCTCAGAAATTCTCAGAACCAATTTGTGAGTGCAAGAAATCCAAATTTTCAGGATCTCTCCAGGCAATCTTATACCCCCCCTAATGTGACCTAATGCCACACTCCTTAAACTTCTAAATGCTTTAGAGTCTGTCATTTGGAACAAAATCTCTGTAAAGCTTCATTCTCTTCCCTAATGTTCTCACTTTCTTGATCCGTCAGAAATCTGCACTCAGAGATTGCCCCTTTCCTAGCATTCCTGCCGAGTGTAGCTGTTTTCTCTCCGCCCCCCTGTGACAATGGGCTTAGAGAGCACCATTTCTTTCCTTATTTATTTCTTTGTATATGTATATGTGTGTGTATATATGTGCTCCAAGGCTTCTTGACACCATAAACAAACACCAGACTTTGGTGCCACTTTTCTGCTTCTGGCTTGACAATTGGACCCCGGAAGGCAAGTTTTGCAAGCAAGTGCCTTTCATCATGAACCCTATGGCCAGCTCAGAGCATCATTTCATGCTGTGGAAGGCTGTGCTGTCTGTGAGGCCATCAGCCTTGGGCCACAATGTAGATCCCATTCCTTCAACTACACTTCCTGAAATAATATCAGAAAATTCTCCACAATTTCAACACCAACTACTTGTCTCAATTTCTTGATTTCATCTACCTCAGTGATCTCATTCATGAAACCTGCTACTCCTGTGATTTTAATTACCCAAAATTACAACCCCTCTCTTGCTTAAATTTCAAATTCCCTTGAATATCTGACGAATGCTTCCTTCATTTCCAGTTCTTCTAGTGCCCCAGTTTAAACATCCTGAACCTTTCACCCTACACCCCTGTTCATATTCACACTTCATTTTTACAAGGTTTAAATGTGATGGCGCATACAGAAAAATCATTCCTCTGCATCAACCTTTCATGGCCTTGGTCCCTTACTACCTTGACTTTGTTTGAGAAAGTCCCAACAGTGGTTAAATCTCACCAGATTTGTTTGCATTGTGAACTCAAGTTCCCCCAAAGCAGGTGTAACTAGCTCAAGAGAGGCTGGGTTGACTGACAGAGCTTCTGTGATTGTGGAGAGATGGAATGTTACAGGTTCGGTGCCAAAGTATCTTGGTATAGCTTTAATTTCCTTAATAACCACTTATTGCCCATCTCTGTTTGGCCTAACAACTTCATGACTATCAAATGAAACATATCTGGAATGTACTATCGGACCGGAGCTTCCACCAATTTGAAAGCTAAGAATGTCATCAGACTGCATCTGAAGCCTACAGCCTAAAGCCTTCCCCATGTTGCTATAACTCGCCTACCTGAGGCTTCAATGTATGTGAAAAGTGCCTTGGTTTATGACCTTCTTTGGTTCTGAAACTATGACAGTATCATGAAATTGTTCACATGTTGAACATTGAATTTGTGGTAACCTAAATCTGTGTTCCCAAGCCATGGCCACTCATATTTGGTGCCAGAATGAACTGTCACTTATTCCCTTTGCTGTAAGAATTCTATGTTTTGTACTGAAAGCATCTATATTTAAAAGATAAACATAGGAGATGGAGAGAAGGACTAAGGCACTTGCCTGCGAAGCCTAAAGACCCAGGTTTGATTCTCCAGAACCCACATAAGCCAGATGCACAAGGTGGCACATGGGTCTGGAGTTCATTGGCAGTGGCTGGGTGCCCTGGTGTGCCCATTCTCTCTCTATCTGTCTCTTCCTTCCTCTCTCTCAGTTAAATAAATAAAATTTTTAAAGGTTTAAAAAAGATAAACATAGTAATGATAATTGTTTCACATCAAGCTCAGCTGATTTTCCAATATTAGCTCTGCAAAACAAATGGGAAGTTGCCAATTCACATGGCTGACATTTTCTTCAGCATGCGTGTTATTTATCCAACCACGTTTGCTCCTAAAATCCCTGAAAAATTCTAGACTAAATTCAGCTGAAGTAAACCACCTGCCTCTGCTTTAAGGAATCAGGCTTCATCATTAAAGCCATCTCCCTGAGCACCCCATCAGAAGCCATTTCCATGCAGCAGCTTAGATGGTCAACCTTCCCACAGGAGCTGTAGCATGTTCATTTCCAGAAATGCAAAGTAAATAGAGATCATGAGTGTCTATGTCTCTGTTTATGGTGTGTGTGTGTGTGTGTGTGTGTGTGTGTGTGTGTGTGTGTGTCCACGGGGGGCAAGGTGGAAGCCAGAGGACAACCTTGGATGTCATTCCTTAGGAATCCGGTGTGTTTTATTTTTTGAGACATGGTTTATCATTGGCCCAGAGCTTACCAATTAGGCTAGGCTGGCTGTGAGCCTCAGAGATTGCCCTATCCCTACCTTGCCAGTGCTTGGATTACAGGGCATGCTACACCTGGGGTTTGAACTTAGGTCTTCATGCTTACAAGGGAAGCTCTTTATTGACTGAGCTATTTTTAGCCCCAGAGGTTTAGTTACCTAGTATTACAGGAATACACTCAAGGATTGTACAGAGGAATAATCTCAGTGAGGAATGGTAGATATTAATATTTATAACAGCATTTTATTCAAATTACTAAAATATCAAATAGAAAAATGCTACTTTGAAGTACCTTCTTATGGTCTTTCTCTAAAGACAGTTTTTACAAAATGTACCTCAGCAATAGGTTGGAGAAAAATTGGTCAGCAATTCAGAAACATAGAATTTAAGAGTAAAAAGCACATCAAAATTCAGCAAACCTAGTCTTCTGGATTCATCTCATAAATGTGTTCCAGCACACAAGATACCTTCAGCAACTCAACATAACCCTGGGCAGAGAAGGGATCTGCAGAGAGCAACAGGGCCTGCATTCACTGCCTGTGACATGGACCTCCACTAACCCATCAGCCAGCAAGGTTGGGGACAAAATGCTAGAGAACAAGTGCTACCGCAAGAGAGTGATGTCTCTGGGGAACACAGATTCAGGAGCCTTTTCACCCTGCTGAGGGCTTTTCCACCACAAACTGTTGTTCTTATTTCTAGAGAACTTGGAACTAATTCTGAGAACGTTATCCTGGGGCCGTGGCCTCAGGGAAGAAAGTAGAAACCCTTGTCAGACCCTTCCTAGGTCCATCTTATGGAGGGAAGCATTTCAAATGCCATCACCTCAGTGTCTTAAGCCCACTGCAACTGTGGTAAGGGAACTAGAAAAAGAAAAATACTCTTCTTTAGGAGAAGATGACACACCAATCCAGTGCATGGCTGGAGGAGTGGCAGGAGCACAGGTTCCTAGGGTTTGCCTTAGACTAACTAGAGTTTAATCAAGCACCAGAGAATCCTCCCTGCTCTATGTCTTCTACCATCCCCCCAAGTATTAGGAAAAATAATGGCAAATTTCTGCAAGAGATAAATTTCCTTTGAGCCTTATTGAGGAAAACACATGACATACATACATGATGTACAATGCACATCCTCAAGTACTACCAGAAAGACTAAGGTTTAACACACTGACAAAACTATGGCAATTACAAACCTTAAACTCTGCTGACCTACTGACAGTATTAGCATAAAGCATCACATTATAAATCCCAGCAGAAGGAATGATATACTCATCTACAGCCAAAAATACGTTTTTCTCAGTGCATACTGTGCCACACAGCATATGAACAATTTTTTAAAATCAAGAGTGATTTTTAGACTGTATCCAGTGTTTTCCATGCATGTCATTACATACTTCTTATTTATTCTGCTAATAAGATTAATGAAGTAGATTACATTTATTGTGGTTTTGTTTGTTTTGATTTGAGAGAGACAGAGAAAGAGCAAGAAGCAGAGAGAGAATGGGCAAGCCAGGGCCTCTTCAGGCACTGTGAACGAACTCCAGATGTGTGTACCCCCTTGTGTGCATGTGTGACACCATGCACTTGTATATGCTGTGTGGGGCACTATGCACTGAGAAAAATGTAGATGGGAGACATTCCGAGAAGATCCTGGCCAGTACAGCAAAGAATAGCAGAGGGAGATCCAGAGAGAGAACTGTCTCAAATGAGGTAGATAAGAGAGGACTAAACCAAAAGTCCTCTGACTTCCACATGTGTGCCATGGCACAAACACACTCTCACATGAACATGAACCTGTAAACAGACACACAAACAAATAATGGAATTAAAAAATTAAAACCCTCCAGCTGGGAACAGTCTGAATGCATCCTACCTAAGATTAGAAAGAGAGCAAGATTCCCTCTAACTATTGCTCTCAATTATGCTGAGAGCCTACTCCGTGAAATAAGATTAAATAAATAATAGCATACAGTTTGGAAAGAAAAACCATGGACAATGTGGTTATTTACACAGAAAATCTCAAATAATCTAGAAAAATTATTTCCAGGAATGATAAGTTTAGTAAGAACAAAATTTATTTGTATTCTTTTATTTATTTATTCATTTATTTTTAAGTTTTTTGAGGTAGGGTCTCACTCTATCCCAGGCTGACCTGGAACTCACTATGTAGTCTCAAGATGGCCTTGAACTCATGGTGATCCTCCTACTCTGCCTCCCAAGTGCTGGGATTAAAGGCATGTGTCACCATGCCCAGCTTAATTCATTTGTATTCTTATGTACTAGTGATAATAAATGAAAACAATTTTAATATTTTTAAATTTTTATATATAAATTTTTATATATTTATTTGAGAGAAAGATAGAGAAAGAGGCTGTGAGAGACAGAGACAAAGAGAAAGAATGGGCAAGCCAGGGCCTCCAGCCACTGTAAACAAACTCCAGACATATGGGTCACCTTGTGCATCTGGCTTACAGGGGTCCTGGGGAATCAAAACTGGGTTCTTTGGCTTTGCAAGCAAGCCCCTTAACCACTAAGCCATCTATCCATCCCATAAATTGAAATTTGAAAACAGTATCATTTAAATAATGCAGTACTACAATATAGAATAAATGTGTACCATTTCTTTATGTTGAAAAGCATAGAGCATAGATCCACCAAGCTGGAAGTAAATGTGTTCATGGCTTTGAAGATTCAGTGTTGCTAAGAGCTATAGATTTGGTTGGGTTTTTTCGTCAAAATTTGACAAGCTTCTTTTGTACATATTGACAAGTTGAGTCTAAAATTTATATAGAAAGACAAAGAAACTGAAAGCCCAAACAAAGGCTGTGAAAGAAGAGTAAAGCTGGCGGATCTACTCCTCCCACTTTCAAGTCTGAGTGATGTAGTTCTAGCATCCATACTGTGCTGTCCTCATGAAGAGATGGACACAGGTCATGGGCCGAATTCAGGGCACAGAAGTAATGCTCTGCAGCATGGAATACTGTTTGGCAAGTAACTAGCTGTTTGTTTCTCTAACGGTATGGATGATCCTTAGATGCATTTTGCAGTTATCCAAAGGATTCATGTTTTCTAATTAAATTTGCATGATATTCGCAGCAAGGTGAAAGTATAGAAATAAAGGACAGAATGTTATTTACAGAAGGGGGAGGATCAAGTAGAAAGATACAAAGCTAGACACAAAGAAGTGCAGGGGTGATGGAGCTGTTCTATTGGCACTAAGGTGGAGTGCACAGCTGCACTGATCAAAGAATGTAGATGTACCATCATGTAAAACTCTTGCTGTGTGCACCTGAGGAGATATTTGCATGCATTTCTTAGCTCTGCCTAGTGAGTGGACTTGGTAACAGGGATTGTGCAGGGGCAGTGAGTTTACCAACCTCTAAAGGGACCTGGGACTCCTCAGGGAAGTGGCTGGCCAGAGCTGGGAGGAGAGAAAATGCAAAATGACTCTAGACCCTTTGCTAGACCCAGGAAGTAAATGGAAAATGCATTTTAATGAGGTCATGACTGTCTGACTTTCCAAGAGCCCAAACTGGGACAATCTGAGTAACTAAATACATTGAATTATAACCCTTTAAGCAAAATATATCTCTAAGGGTCCAGCCTGATATAAATAATTGATTAGATAACTATATGGAAAAGAAGTGAATGACTATGAATACACGTAGACAGAATGAGGGAACTGGAAAACCAGCGTTAGAACACTGCACTACTGAGTACAGAATCGCTGATGGATGCCACAATTAAAGATGAGCAGGATACATGCATAGTCTCTAAGTTCCGCTCCCAAAGTAGCCATTAGTCGTCTCTGGTAGTTTAACCATACGTCCAAGAGTTCTTTCATATTCTTCCCTCCAAGAGGTGGAGCTAAATTCCCCTTCCCTTAAGTGTGATCTGGATTTAGGAATTCACTTTCAATGAACGGTGAAAAGAACAATCTTTACAATGGGGAAAACAGGAAGATGCCTCCTTAACCAAGTGAAAAAGGACTCAGGCCGTAAGCCATGTTTCCTGACATAATACAGATAATGAGATTAGTTTCTGCACTATTCTTCTGTCAGACCCATAATCGTGGTCTGATTTGAGAAGACATCAGACAAATCCAAACTGAGGGACTTTCTGCAGAACACCTGATCACCAATCTTCAAAAGCGTCAGGATTATGAAATATAATGACACACTGAAAACTGCCACAGAATGGAAGGTGAAGAAGGGGAGGTATAATGGCTAAATTCACTGTGGTGTCCTGGAGTGAGTGCTGGAAAAGTAAAAGGACAGCAGCGGAACCTGTGAAGAAGTCCAATTAAAATCTGAGGTTTAAAGAACACTATTACACCAGTATTACTTCCTTAGTTATTTTATTTTATTTTTGAGCCACCACACCCAACTAATTTTTAATTAATTTATTGAAAGAGAGAGAGAAAGTAGGTAGATACAGAGAAATGGGCACACCAGGGCTTTCAGCCACTGTAAATGAACTCCAGACACATGCACTACTTTGTGCATCTAGCTTATGTGGGTCCTGGGGAATCAAACTGGGTCCTTTGGCTTTGTAGGCAAACATCCTAACCTCTAAGCCATCTCTCCAGTCCTATTTTATTTTTATTTTATTTTTTAATTTATTTGCATGCAGAGACAGAGAGGAGAGAGGGAGAGAGAGAGAAAAAAAATGGATGTGTCAGGGCCTCCAGCCACTGCAAAAGAATCCCAGATGATGTGGTATTTTGTGCATTTGGCTTTACGTGGGTACTAGGGTATCAAACCCAGGTCATTAGGCTTTGCAGGGAAATGTCTTAACCACTGAGCCATCTCTCCAGCACACTTCCTTAGTTTTGATCAACGTACCGTGCCTATATAAAATGTTGGCATGGGGAAAGGTGAGAAATGAATACATGGGACTCTGTAAAATATCTTTGCAATTCTTCTTATTATTTCATAATAAAAGCTTTCGGATCCAGTTGGTCCATTCCCACTCACCAGCCTGGTGCATTATTTCCTCCCCCCCCCGGGAATAATTCGGAAACAGAAATCATTAACCCCAAGCCTACTCTTCTGGTTAGGTCATAGAACTGTGCTGTGGAGATGGCAGACATTTTGCACATAGCCTAATGTAACATCTTGTATCCCTGTCCACTGCTTTTCTCCCCTTTCCAACACCGCATCATCCTTGCAATTGGCAGGCAAGAGCAGGGCTGGATTGTGCCATTGCTTACAGTTTCCACGTAAACAAATTTTCACTCATCCTGTTTTCCTTAAAACTTTGACCTAATATCTTTTACATGCTGAGTTCATTCCCCTGACTGGTTAAAGGCAGCTAAAATTATCAGTGGAGATGGCTCAAGTTCAGAAATAAAGACCCCATTCATTCAAGCCCTGTACAACTGAGTCATCATTTCTTTAAACGTGTGACACAGATATGTTCTTTTGTCTCTCCTATTGATAATTTTACATTAAGACATCATTAGAAAGCAGCTGCTGGGCCACACTGGTTGAACTCATCCTTTTCCCTGCACTAAAAAAGGTGCTTAGTTCACAGTATGGATTTTCGATTAGCAATAGTCACAAAGAGCAGTGTCTGGTGCTCAGCAGACTTACTGCCTTCAGAGCCAATCTTTAAGGCCAATGATCACGTTGTTTCTAGTGCCTAGCAAACACACATATTTAGAAGTTGAGTACATCTGTGACCTCACTGTTCACTGCCCAGCCTGCTGGCCCTTCTCACATGGGAGCATTTGGTCCAAGAGAAGTGTCACCAGAACCCACCACAGATTTACTGTTGGAGGTGCTCCCTGGCCTCCTTGTTTTCTTCTGGTCATCATTTCATTCATTCAATTGCTGCCACATGGAGAAGCAGTGAGACTAGTACAACAGAGTTCAGGAATAGTGAGGAAAGAGTTAGAAATCTTTATACACAGGCAGAGACCAACAACACAGGAACAACTCAAGAGTAGCTTTGAATGATGCACTTGAGAACTAGGTTAGATTCTGCAAACTTCAGACAAGTTTGTTGCCCCTGGCGTCCTCCAGTCTATGCTCCATAGTGGTCTGTTCTCTATTCTTAGAGACGTGGTACTTTATGACTCCATGCTCCCTACATTCTTGGCAAACCCATCCTCCACTCACAAGTTAACATAGACTTCAGTTCATCTGCCATTACTTCCAGGAATTACCTCTATTTTAAATGTTTGCTCTAACCGAGGAAATTATTTCCAATATTGAAATAAGGTTAGCCATTGAAATAGACAGAACCTAGACAGAAAGGAACATGCCTTTAGTTTCTAAAGTCTATCTTTCCTAAACTGAGGCTGGCACATATGACTAGACTTCCAATTTTTATTTTTATTTATTTATCTTTTGCTATTGACTGTAGTTTGGGGCTCAGTCATTGGGAGAATTATAAGATTTTCTTCTCTCACTGTTCATGATGTGGCTGCTTTAGCCTTGGTTAGTTTGATGAGTGGGATTTTTTTTTTTCAGAAGGTTAAGGAGATATGAGCTAAATATCACCCATTCTCAGGTTCTATGCTGATGTCCTCCTGGTTGTACTGTAACATGTAGATTAGCAAGGTGGCATTTCCCCTTCAAAAATACCCTCAGCACACGTGGCATGCGGCATTTTGCTTGTTGCCTTGTTTAGTTTTCTGTTTTTATGACCCGCTCAACTGCCTGCAACAGCATAAAGTGTTCTTCTTTCCATTTCCCTGGGTCACAAACTGCCACTTATGGACGCCTCTAACACGAAGGACTTTGGATAAAGGTATATACCAAGGAAATGAAAAAGGTCAAGGGAAAGCTGTACATTTCAAAGGAGGCAACACTCTTTGCAGAAATGTCATATTGTCATTATGTTTCACGTCCTAAAGAAATATCACAACCTGTCCAGAAGTCAACACAGAAGCAGCCTTGAAAGGGGCCTTTGAGTTCATCCAACCCCAACCTCCCTTTACAACTATGGACATGGAAATTTTGAACGTGCATTTGTCAGAGGTTTCCAGGGGGCAGAATCACAACTCGAACTGAGCACGCCAACTGCCTTTGCAGGTGTGTCTGCAACATGGCAGTGCCTCTGTCAATTGCACACCCTTAATGATGAAAGAAGGTGGGGAAAAGAGAACCAGCTGTCATGTCAAGAGAAGAAAGTAGAATACAATCACATTTCCTTTTGAAAACCAAAGTTTTGCTTCAGAGTGTTTTAGTGTAACAACAAAGTAACCATCTGATGGAGAAAATCAAACCACAGAATGGAGTGTAAAAGACACATGACTCTCCTGCCCCCACGTCAACATCCCCACAGTCCCTGGCCCTAGCATGGCTTGCTTTGTAGCATCCGTGGTGTCCCCACTCCTTTCCACACATGCTGTCACTTATATAGCTAAGATCCTCCCAAGCCTACAGTGGGACCATTTGATTAGATGCTTCAACCTTGCTTAGAATTTTTTTTTATCCCACTGACGTGCATGATGGAAGGAATTACTAGCTGGTCTTCCTGAATATCAGGCTCATCTCTTTACCCTGGGAGGAATCTGTGACTTCCATGGAATCTTGTCACATAGTGAAGCTATGGCCCATACAACTGTCACTGTTTGTATTATGCATTCCACATAACGTTTCCATGGGACGTAGTAACTACGGGAGTTTCATGCTGTAGAAGAATGATGGAGGGGGGAGTGATGGGGATTTTTCTCAGACTGCAAGCGCCCACATTTTACTTCTGTTTGAATCACTTTCCTCTTATATCCATATTTCCCCCGAGTTGAAGGTCAGGCGGTGCCACATCACTCACCACTGTCTGCACGTGAGCCTCGCCTTGACATTGTCAAGAGGATGAATCGCCTGCACTCGCCATGCAAGCAGCGCCATAGGTTTACTGTGGTGTTGAGTGCAGTGTTCTTGGGGACTTGCTAACGTTAGCCTGGCTTGTGACTCTTTCCACTGGGACTGGAGGGTCTTCCTATACACTATTAAAGCAGCGGGAAAGATTGTTTTTAATCTAATTTAGTAAGAGTCATTTATATCTTCATAAGCACTGTGTTTGGGACTCTACAAAGTTGGCCCCCATTAAAAGGAAATGAGGCAGCCGGGCATGGTGGCGCATGCCTTTAATCCCAGCACTGGAGGCAGAGGTAGGAGGATCGCTGAGAGTTAAAGGCCACCCTGAGACTACATAGTGAATTCCAGGTCAGCCTGGACCAGAATGAGACCCTACCTCACAAAACCAAAAAAAAAGGAAATGAGGCAAGGAACTTCACATGGTTCTAAAGATTCATTTCTGCCACTCACATTGTGAGATATTCCTCGGCAGTTAGCCAATGTGTCCTGCTTGTCCTATGTAATTAACGCTTTCTGGTGAAGAAAATCTCAACTGTTGCCACAAAAACTAACATGCCCTAGTTTCATCTTACGTTGAAAGTTGTCTTTCAAGAGTAATTACTGTGACAGGGCAAAGCTTTTTCTGTTCTGAACTTAGAAGACAATGTAAAACGCATCATCAAATGATGAAATATGTACAAAAAGCAGTTTTAAATATATAAATTTCTAAATCAATATATGAAATTGTTCCCTACTTATTAGCAGTATTTTGATCCAGCTTCTTTTTTATTTTTTTGAGGCAGAGTCTCACTCTAGTCCAGATTTACCTGAACCTCACTCTGTACACTAGGCTGGCCTCAGACTAACCACAATTATCCTACTTCAGCCTCTTAAATGCTGGGATTAAAGGCATAAGCCACCACAACCAGCTCAATTTAGTATTTTTTATAAATGATGCTCTACTGAGCCCCATCATCAGATTGAAACAGGAAGAAGGCCCAATCCTTACCCCTGGGGACCCTCCTCAACACCTTTCATGTAAACACTCCCTTAGAATTAGATAGGACAAATGCTATGAGTCCGTAAACAAATTATTACGTAACATGTCATATAAGTGTTGTCACAGTAATCATGGACTCCCACCTGCGTGCATTTTTGAACCTTTAGAAACACACCCTCTTATCATGTAGAAAAGAAATGTAAAATAAACATGCATTCTTCCACCTTGTCAACCCAGTCTATTGACAGTGGCCCTTTAAGGGACTGAGTTAAGGATTTAGAAATATTTCCAAGCTCAACATTAAAGTTTCTTTGATTAATTACTAATTATAGTTATTGACCAATGAGTAAAAATCAGTGGCTGGCATGCCATATTTTTGCTCCCTCTTTTCTGTAATATAGAGCAACTATATCAACTGTTTTCTATCCTGTGATGCATTCTAAAACCTTATGGTTGCTTTGAACAAAATTTTCCTAATGTGTCCCTAATTAAGCAGCTCTTTGCTAGGGATAATTAAATTGGGGATAGTAGTTTTCCTTTACTTCCTTTACTTTCTAAGATGAAACCCTTAGCAAGGCAAGAAATTATTTACCCCTCTGCCCCAGGTAAATGAGACTTACAGTTGATACTTTAGATCCCATTACTATTGTTTTCATCACTTTAAAAGTCTTTTTACCCATGTCAGAATGTATTGCTCAGAAAATAAAGGGAACATGTTATCTAATATTAAAGCAGGAATTTCAAATACCAAAATTAAAAAATAACACAAAAGAAAAATCCAAAAAATATAACTGCCTAAATGCACTTAAATATGTCAAAATCACAAGTAAAAGGCAATGTGCAGAACAAGGAAGAATATTGTTCAAAACTATAAGAGGACTAATAGATTTCACAGACAAACAAGCTGCTAAACTGAAGTACTGACTAGACATGGATTAGACTACAGGGCCCAATATCATGTATAAGTTATCTATGCGTTAAGGAGGTTCATTTAGCTCAAAGAACCAGATGGCTCTGCAGGTGACTTAGGGAAATCAGGAACAATCCCATTGGGTCTCAGCAGCAGTACCAGTTTCTGTGACACTGCTGTGGAGTGACACTACTAACAAGAGTCCTGTGCACTCCAGGGTGTTCTCAGCCACAGCTATAGTCCCACACCGCTTACACTAGTCCATTGTGTGTTAGAGCTTCTAAGATAACTACTGTGTGCCAGGCAAACTTCTACAAACTTAATAGTGATTAACCAATTTAGTCCTCAGAATAACCACCTGCACTAGCAATTATTACTAGCTCTACTTCACAAGTAAGAAAACAGAGTCACGGAGAAATTGTTTGTTAAAGTCATACAGTTAGTATGTGACAGATGTGGTGTTGAATTCAGGCCAAGAATCGGTGCCCTTAACCATGACATAGGAAGATCCCCACTCACTCTCCATGGTGACCCTTCAGAGAAACTCCATGCCTGCACTCCCAGCATGTTACTCTTTCATCCCATCCATCTGCTATTGGTTTGATTAACTAATTCTACCCACAAGAACCAAGAGTCCATCCAGGAAATCTCTTTGGGACTAAGATTCCAATCCTTCAACAATGAAAAAGGAAGATGAGAGTTCTGGTAGTTCTGAAGAAGGGAAATGCAACCAATCTATTTATTATGAAGTGAATTGTGTTCTTCCAGAATTCATATGTTGAAACTTGAAATCCCTGTATAACCGTAATTTGGAGATATGGTCTTGAAAAAGGTCACTAAGGTAAACTGAAGGCATAATAGCCAGGCTGTCACCCTGACTTTTTTCTTCTTTACAAGAAGAGGCAGAGACCAGCTGGGCTGCACACATAAAGAGAGCCATGTGAGGGCAAGAGAGAGGTCACGTATAAACCAGAGACAAGGCTCCCACAGAAAACAAAGCTGCCAGCACCTTCATGTTGGACTACCAACCTGCAAAACTGTAAAAAATATTTTCTGTTTGTTTACATTTTCCAACCTGTGGTATTTTGTGATGGTAGCCCTAGCCAGTCAATATAGAACTCGTGAGAAAATATAACAAACGACAATACCAATCATATCAATAAAATAGTAATAAATAAATAAAATAGTATCTCCATGCTTATATACTTTAAAATTGCCAGAATAGCACAATTTTGTGGGAATCAGGACAGTCTATGTGAAACATTTCAATTCTACTATAGCATCCATTCCTGGACATTAGGAAAACATCCATTCCATACAGTTTCTTTTAAAGAACAAATTACAATATACTTCCTGCTGATGAAAAACAAACTTATCAGAATTCAGCAGCTAATGTCATGCTCATTAATGTAACCACATTCCTGATGTCAGGTCACAAACTTGCTGCCAAAGGGCCAGATATGACCCACAGGTAGGTTTGTTTTATCTGGCTCTTTTTGTTTTTAATTTGTTCTAGGTACCATATTATAAAATCAGATTTTAGTCAGGCGCATAGGCGTATGCCTTTAATCCCAGCACTTGGGAGGCAGAAGTAGAAGGATCGCTGTGAGTTCAAGGCTACCCTGAAACTCCATAGTGAATTCCAGGTCAGCCTGGGCTACAGTGAGACACTACCTTGAACCACCCCCCCCAAAAAACTCATATTTTATGTAAAGTTTTTCTGTCAGACTAGGCCTATGTGACAAAACCATCTATAGGTCAGCAGAGACTCCTCAGTGCAGGCTACATCTAACTGTAGCTGAGCAGAGACCACCCACTGCACACTGGCCCTGTGCACTCAGGCTAGCTGCAGTTGCCAGTAGTGCTTCCTTAACAGTCCAGGGCGAAGCAGCTCTGGCTCCTGCCACGCGTGCTGTTGTTTTCTTACCATGGCCTTTGCCACTTGTTTTCCTCCAACCAATTTTCAGTTAGTACACAAATTCACAGCCCATTGTTAAAGATAGTCCCACACGTCTAGAGTCAGAGCTCTCACTCAGCAGAATGCTTGTCTCTCAAGCGTGAGGACCTGAGTTTGATTCCCAGAAGCCATGTAAACTGCCAGTGTGGTGGTGTGTGCCGGCATTCCCAGTGCTAGGGAGATGGAGACACGAGATCCCTGAGGCATACTGGCCATCTAATCTAGCTGAAATGGTGAGCTCCAGGCCAATGGGAGACCATGTCTCACGAGGTTAATAGCATACCTGAGGAATGCTATCCAAAATTGTCCTATCCCCCACACAATACAACACACATACATATACCACACACACACACACACACACACACACACACACACACACACATTTGGAATCACAGCTCTACTATCACCATTATTATTGAGCATTATTCTGAAACTTTTGACAGAGGCACACAAATAATAAATATATTGAAAGGAGAGCACATATTACTGAGCACTTGGAAATGCTGCTATCATTTGTATAACTAACCCAATTCAAACACTATTAAATATAATAATTTAGGCTGGGGAAATGGTTCAGTGGGAAAATTGCTTATCCCACCAACATGAAGACCTGAGTTCAGATCCCCAGGTCCGAGGTCAAATGTTGATTAGGTGGTACAAGGCTGTAATCCCAGCACTTGAAGGCAGAAACAGGAAATCATCAAGGATCACTGGCTAGCAAACTTAGCTGTACTAGTGAGTTCTAGGTACAGCGAGAGACCCCACCTCAAAGAATAAGGTGGAGATCTATTAACCAAGGCACCCGCTGTCTACCTCTGGCCTCTACATGTATGCAAACACATGTGTACATATGCCCACACACTTATGAATATGCACACACACATCCATACCATATACACACACAAACAATAACATAAATATCCATCTATCTTATTTAATATTGTAGAGAATACCATGTACTTTTAAAAATCCCATTTACAATATTATAACACTTGTTATGTAACAATTGACCCAAGAGAAAATGTGGTGTACCTACAAATAAAACTATAAAACTTAAAATCTAGAAATTATCCTAGTACATGGAAGAGTTGAATAGGAATAATAATGGTATTTGGAACCAAGGAAAAGTGGGTTGAATTATTCCATAATTCATTCCAGGATAAAAAATTAAATTTTATTATAGCAGAAAATATCAATTTCTAGTTACAATTCATTTTCACATGTGTATTTTTAAAATATTTGTATTAATTCATTTGAAAGAGAGAAAATGAGCAGACCACGGTCTCTTGCCACTACAAATGAACTCCTGATGCATATGCCACTTTGTGCATCTGATTATTGTGTATCTAACAAATGGCCAATGTATAGTTTCCTTGAGAGTCATAAAATATCTATACAAGGTAATCCTCCTAACACCTGCCAAGTTTCCAGTGCTCGGGGACCAAGGGAAAAGGCCAGCAGGTCACAGTAGGATGTTCCCCATAGATATCATTAGTTGGTATGCAGTGCCTTGCCCATGCCTGCTCAAGCTGTGTATCAAGATCATCTCTAATTCTGCACCTCCAGAGAATACATCTTTAGTTTCCTGGTACCCAGGATGAAGACTTGAGGACCTGTAATGAATAGTTAGAAAGCCATTTGAAATTCTCATTGCTCCTTATGAAGATTTCCAATGAAAGCTGTGTTTTCAACCTTACTATGCACACTCTTTGTCAGTGGTGACTAGTGTTTCTAATTCCTGAGACTGCTCCATTCCCCATGGATAGAATGGTCACCTTCCTGCTGGCCTCTTGTACCTGCTAAGTCAGTGACCCTCCATTGGTCAGTTATCTGGCATCTGGCTTGTTACCATATTCTATTTGCTTCATTTCCAATTAATTCTAATTCTGGAAAATTTATATCACTTTTTTTCTTCAGTGTCATTTTACAACAATTAAGGAGGTTGCTGAGATAAGTTCTTAAATTCACTTATTTATTTATTAGAGAAAGAGGAACAGAGGGAGAGAGAGTGAGGAGAGAGAGAGAAAAAAAATGGGTGCACCAGGGCCTCTAGCCACTGCAAACAAATTCCAGATGCATGCACCAAAATGTGCATTTGGCTAATGTGGGACCTAGAGAATTGAATCTGGGTCCTTAGACTTCCCAGGCAAGAGCCTTAACTGCTAAGCCCTCTCTCTAGCCTTTAAATTCATTTTGACATAGTCACTTTTAATCAGAAAGGAATGTGTAAGAGAAATCATCATAAGACATGCTTCATAGCTATTAGTTACACCTGAAAAGGGGTTTAAACACCACCTATTTTCAAAGGTTTGCTGTAACTATAGATAAATAATGCATAAACTTGAGACTATAAGGCTTTATCAGATGCATTCGTGTTGTTAGAAGCAAATGTAAGAATCTTTGAATATATGCCTCACCAGATGCCTTTCGTTTGTATCTGTAAAAACTGTCATCCTCTGGAAGTTGCCTTTGTCACAGTGTAGAGGAATCTATGTTTCATCTCCATTGGCCCAGTCCCATGGTAAGAAGGCACACTGGGCTGAAAAAGTATATCAGTTCCAATCCAAGTTAAAAATTATCACCATAGGAATTTGGGATTACAACTCAGAGGTGTTGCTTAATTCAACATTTTTAAAAGATTTATTTATTTTTTTATTTATTTGAGACAGAGAGAGGGAGAGAGAGAGAAAGAGAGAGAGAGTGAGAGAATGGACATGCCAGGGCCTCTAGCCACTGCAAATGAACTCCAGATGCATGCGCCACCATGTGCATCTGGCTTATGTGGGACCTGGAGCATTGAACCTGGGTCCTTAGGCTTTGCAGACATGCACCTTAACCACTAAGCCCTCAACATTGTTTTTTAAGTGAAAAGTTCAGGAATGGGAACTCAGCCTCTTTCTGGACACTGAATGAGATTATTTTATTATCCTTACACATAGGAAAAAAAGATTATAAGAGTGTGTGTATGTACGTATTATTCTCTACCGTACACCCTTTATATTGGGCTCATTTATAAATATCATTTGCCGTTTTTACTTTCATATCATTAGAGAAAATATTTTCTGACAAATTCCTTCAACACTGGTAGAGACAGTAAAATCTGTTATGTCACTCTATGTGAACTGCATCCTAAGATGTCCCAAAACCCACAGGTGATAATACTTCACGTTTTGTGTTGCTATAGCTCTAAGTAATTGTTGGGGGGGAGAAGTTTCCCAAGGAAGAGGGTTAGGACTGAGTACAGGGAGAAACCTGAGAGAGAAAAGTGGGGATAGGGGACAAGGAAGGGAAAGACAGTGTGCCCTTGAGCATAGGGATGTATGAGAAAATACCGCAATAAGCTCCCAGCATGCCTGTGTGAATGTGTTCTGAGGATGATTGATGAGGGTATGTCTATGACATGTACATTTTTTAAGGGAAGAAACAACAAAAACAATAAAATACCCAGTGCAGTCGCCTCCCTGCCGCTTTCCTTTCCCCATCTCTTTCTGGGGTGAATATATGGCTTCAGCTTCTTTCAAGTGTCAGCTGGTGGCCACCAGAGCTTTCTGTCACTCCCCAGGTCTCTCTTGGCCTCTGGAAGCTTTCAAAACTTTCCCAGTGATTTCAAGGAACCACACACATGCAGGTACTCAAGGCCTGTCCCTGGAAAGGTTCTGCCCTGTGGCTCTTTCTGTCTTAGAAGCCTTTTGCTTTCTTCTCTTTGGGGTCCCTTGTGCATGTGGTTGAAAGGGGAGGTTGTGGCAGGGGAAGGAAAGGTTTCTGATCAGGAAAAGAGAGAGAAGAGAAAAGGGGAATTTCCATACCCCAGTTTAATGGCTTACTCTATAAGAGCTAGTGCTCTCAGCGTCCTCCCTCCAGCCCCTTACAGGGCGAAAAAGAGCTAGTGGTGTGCTGACAAATGTTCTAGATCACATTGTTATGGCTTCTAATAGAAACAAGTGTAAGCCAAGGAAATAGTTGGGGGGTAGGACTCATAAAAATTAAACATCAGAATAAACCATTTTAGTGCACTTTGGTTATCACAACAAAAATCATACGTATAGCCACATGTGGGCCAAACCCTGCTAAATATTTCATTGGCATGTCCTTCTATGAAAGCCTCCTTGTATCTCCTTTCACAGAGAGCTGACTAGTCCCTTCCTTGTCCACTCATGATACCACGCATATTGATTTATCGTTCACAGTGCTGTATTGACCTGTATACATAACTGTATTGCTACCTTCAAGTAGACTCTGAGCTTCCTGAGAAAAAGAGAAAATTCTGATTCAGCATTGAATTAATAACACTACAATTAACATTATTATTGGTATAGTGTCATCATATCCATGCACTTAATAGTTAAGAAGTAAATGACTTCAATGTAGGGAAACAGGTTAATTTTAGGGAAGTCTTTCGATACTACTAGCCCCATATATTTCCATCCAATTATGTGGAAGCAATCTATCCCCACCTAAATCATGGAGCCAGAAAAGTCTTGGTGAATCTGCCGCAAGATCAAATGCAAGACAGAGAAAAGCAGGGTGATTTGATCTGCATTCTAACCCTGCCATTTAAAAATAGTGGCCACAACAAAGTGCCAAACTGCCTGAGCTTTCACTTGCTTAGTATTCTGGAAAATGAAGATTCATTCAGTAAAACAAGGAAGTCCTTCCTATGTGACCAAGCTCAAAGCAGTAGCTCAATACAAAGAAAGTCCTATGTGAGCAGACTTTCTTCACTGATTCACTGACCAATGTCAAGTCCCACAGGGGGAACAGATGCCTGAACCACCGCCCCCCCCCCCACCTTCATTAAAAACATTAAGAGAGCTGCTTAAAATGAAGAATGCATGCTGGTACACTAATTCTAAGATTATAATTAAGAATAATGAGACAGAGTTGAGTTGTTTGGGAACATTTTATGCTGTGGCTATGACTTTATGGAGATGGGATTTCTATAATTTAGAAACTTGATTAAGACAAAGACTACATAAATATGTAATGGTTGACTATGTACAAAAAAAATGCACTCATTGAATCCATGTGGCTATAACTGTACCTCAAGAGCAGAGAGGTTTCTACCAAGGAATATATAAGAGCCAACACCCCAAGCGACCCAACTAAGGATGTTGTCAGAAAGCACAGGAAGTTAAGGGAGACATCCAAGAAAGTTCTTTGAGAATTTTATTTAGGACTCCAGTTCATTTATGACCATGATACAGACTATAGTCAAAGAACATAGATGACATTTGAGATTTTTGTCCCATGATCTACTTTGGTTACCAGCTTATGACTTCATCTACCTTACAGAAGACTGACTTGACCCTAGCAGCTGAACACACTTGGCTTAAGAGTCAAGACACCTGCCTCTGCTAGGAGCCAGCTATGCACATGGTACATTTTATGAACATGTTACATTTTTTGTATTCTTTTTATCAGGTTACTTTTTTATTGTATATGAATATAAGAACAATGATTTTATTATGATATTTTTGTATGCATATAAAATGTACTTTGATCATATTTACTATCCTATTATCCTCATTTGTCCTTCACTCCCTTCTTGCGGGTTCCCTTCCTCTTTCCCATAGTTGATTTTATACATCCATGTTCTTTTAATTTTCTTAAGTCTAGACTCTGCATATGAAAGAAAGCACGAAATGTTTCTGAGTCTGGCTTATTTTGCTACACATGGTAACCTCTAGTTCTAACCATTTTCTTACAAATTTGTTCATTGTAAATGAATAGAACCTCACTGGATATATATCACATTTTCTTTCTCTGTTTACCTATTGACAGGCACCTGGGCTGATCTCATGTCTTGTCAAGCACAGTGCAGGAATCTACAGCATACTGACATAGATTCCTTTGGTATAGCTTAGAGCCTTTGTATCCTTAAAGAAAAATAGAAATGATCAAAAAGTCATTATCAGTACCTCTTGATTTAAAAAGTACTAGAAGATTATTCTACAAAGTGGAGGCTAAAGTATTAGAGAACTTTGAGTAGCTGTGCATAGCTGCTTGGGCTCTGCCTTCTGAGAAGGGCTCATCTACCCACAATGGAGTTGTGGTGGGCCCCAGTGGTAATCCCTCTGTTGTGGCTGGCTATGATTTCTGGCCTCTATCTGGGCTCTGTAGTATGAGGCCAAAAGTTCTTTTCCTTGTATGCTCACTCTGCCTTGTATTTTCTCTCTCCAGTTTATTCTGTCTTTCCCTTGTCTGTTCTGTGACTAAAATGGCTTCACTACTTTGTCTGCTCCTGAGAGCTACTGTTCCCAGTCTGAAAAGCATCTCTCCTTGTAATTCAACTTTTAATAAGGGATACATATACCATGTCCTGGATCCTCTTTTTCTTTTTCCTTTATAAGATATAAAAATAAGCAAGAGCTGTATCCAAGGCTGGATAATGAGCGCAGGATTAACAGTAATTAGCCCTGGGTGTAGATGTATCCCACAGCATTCCTGGAAGCTGTACTCCACATGGGGACAGGCGGCTGTCTGTGTGGTAGGGAAACATTTTGAACTCTCAGCAGGGAAACACCCTGTAGACCTGGTGCTAAGGGGTGGGGTGGGGGGCAGCAGCCAGTGATAAAAACAGATCTTCAAAACATGGAGCAATGAGAAAAAGTCTTCAGCTGCCCTGTGACAGGAAGGGCAGATGTCTAAATATACAAACATCCTTCCCTTAGGTGGCAAATATTACTTAAAAAGAGCTCTCCTTGTCTCAAAAATGAATCCAGGTCTCTAGAAAACTTTGGTGATTTGGCTGAGAAGATAAAGGTACTATTAGAGTTGAAAGATACTTCCATTTCTCTTTCAAGTTAGGTCAGGCAAATTCTTCAATTCAGGCTTTCTAGGATTTCTTGGATTTTAAAACGCATAGTCTAAGTGGATTTTAAAAATGATCTTCAGTATATGTTTTTATTCGAATGTTATCCTGGAAGAGAGAGTATGCTAGAAGTCGCTCTCACGACTAGCATAATGAAACAAGTGCGGCAAAAGGACAGTTGAATTTGGTGTTTGATGAAATAGAAAAGTTGACTTGTCTATCTTCCTAGAAGACAAGTAGGAAAAAGCAGAACCCCCTTTATGCACAAAACTACAGAGAGCCCAACGGAGGAAGAAAACCTTGCCAATATGATGAGTCCATAGAGAGACATCTTTTCCTTCAACAGAATGGAACCATAATTTCAGTAGAGACTGGAGAAGGAAAAAGACAACTCCATTTCTTATGGTCACTTGAGAGGCAGAGAACCAGTGGAGCCAGGACGGTGCAGCCGGAATCTCTGCAATGCGAGGCAAGTGTTGCAAACAGGGGGATGAAGCTTGTCATGCTAATTAATAATTACAAGACTTATCATATTTACTCCGCCATGAACTCTAGTCAGTGGAAACGAGCCTCCCTCGCTTGTGCTGCGTAAGGTGTCAAAGGCTCGTTATTCCTGCTTGATCAGCTTCAGCCAGTGTGTAAATATTGAAGCGAGTTCAAGCAGCCATGGGAGGGAATGACTATCACTGCATTAATATCAATGAGTGGGGTGGAATTGGAAATGTGTTCAGCTAAAGTTGCCACCAAAGGAGATAGCTTACAAAGAAGCAAAATCAACACCATGATTATCGATTTTAAAAAGCAAAGGACTGAGACAAAATCCACATGAGGTAAGAATCAAAGAGAAACAAATAAACGAAGGAAAGAGGGAAGGAAGCAAGCAGGGAAGGGAAGAAGGATACAGGAAGGGAGGGAGACAGGGAAAGGGGAGAATAAAGGGGAGAAGGACAGAGGTGAAGGAGGGAGGGATGAGGGAGGGAAAAAGAGAGGGAAAGGATGAAAGAGGGAGGGCGATTATGACTTTAGGAAACAGGCGCCCTCTCTCTCTCTCTCTCTCACTCTCAGTCTCTCTCTCTCTTTCTCTCTCTCCTCCTTCACTCTCCCGTAATGGGCATTGCCCAGTCTCTAAGGATGGGGTTTTAGGGAAGAAAACAGAGGAGACTGTAACAACAGCCATGTGAACTTATGAAAGCCATTTTTCCTTTGCACCTCATTAAATGTTGTAACACCATCCTTATCAAACCCATCCAATACCCACACAAAAGCCATTTATTTGGGAGTGGACATGGTGCTTATTTGTTTTAAGGGATCTGCCACATAGTCCTTGCTGCAGTAACACTTCACATCCCTCATGCTGGAATGCTTTCACTTCAAAAGAAGTTCAACGTCTTGTGACAGAGAGGTTTGGAAATATGCTATTCTCTGGGTGGTTTTTAAACACAGAAAGTTTGGGACTTCAGAGAGCTTTCCTGGGCAGCTTTTCATTTCTTACAGAGCACCATAGGCACCCAGAGCCCAGGGAGCTTTGTTCTGGAACTCAAAGCCGGTCAGCCTCCCCAAAGTTCCCTTATGTGAGCTAGGCAGGGACAAGTGCCTTAACCAGGTGGAGGCTGGCTGCGCTTTTCTCTGAGGACACAGGGAGGCAGTGTGGGAAAGCTGGGCTCCAGCAAGGCCCAGGCAAGCTGCTGCAGACCTTGCTCTTCTGTTTTGTCACTGTGAGAGTTCCTAAGTCCCCAGCAGCTTGTTCAAATTTTATAGAAACGAGACTTTTAAAGAAAAAGCTCAAGTTACCTGAGCTTGATGTGTGTCCCTGGACAATAACACTATAAAAAGTAGCAATTATTTATTTAAAGTGGTTTTATAGTGCACGGTAGATCCAGTTTCCAACACCTAACACCCATCAAAGACACATGCTGATTTTTCCCTCCCTAAAGATTTTACAAGGCACATTAAAATCCATTGCATCATGGAATTCCTCTAGGCATCCTGGATCTGATAACAGCCATGGCGGACTATTCCCATTTCACCAGGAACGGAGGCTTGAGTGTGTGCGTGGTTTGAGAGGATCGCTCAGCCAGCAGGACCTCAGCTCTCTCTGACTGTGTCATTCACTTCACCCTACACATATTTAGACAGAAACCCGAAACCATGGATCTCCTGACTCCTTCTCACAATGACCTTAAACAGGAGTGGAGTAGGCAGTATTCTCTTGAAGTTAGCAACTTGATCAGCAAAATCTTCATCCAAGGGCGGGCAAGTCTCCTGCCTCACACTCAGCATAGTTGACCTGAACGCTTCACAATTTTCCTCTTCCAGTTATTTCCGAAGCCAGATATGTGCTCTTGCACGCCATTCTGTTTTGCCTTCCCCACGGCTACTAACCCTTTTCTTCTCTGTCTACTCTTTTGACCTGTGGATGTGTTTTCAGGCACTAAGGCAGGCTGGAAAGCCTGGGAAGATTATGGGGACCTGAGAAGGGAGAGGAAGCCCCTAGCCAGGAATCTGGTTGAAGACACTTGCCAGCAGAGAAGAAAGAATTCCAGCACAATTCACAACGGCTTCACATTTTTTCTCACTTCCCACCTATAAATTTGGCAGTTTTCCAATAATTTGACACCAAATCACATTTATAGGAAAAGGACATGTATTAAACCCCCTTGTGCAACCTAAGAGGCATCTGGTTTTACCATATCAGATGATAATTCTATCCAGAGCACCTCCAAGCCATTTATCAAAAAAACAAGAAGAAGAAGAAAAGAAACTGGTTTCTTAGCAACCTTTTGAGAGATAACAAAATGGTTCATATGGCTAATGCTAAGACAATTGATCGTGGCTCTCCCTTGAAGAGCTCATATAGTCACTGATTCCTTCCCTGAATGTCTCTCTCTGAGGAGTTCATATCCACACTCGGTTATGTCTTATTTCCCCCACACGGCTTCCTTGAGGAGCCCATTCTCACACGTGGGTATATCCCTCAGCTACTCTCTCTTGAGCCCACATCCCTACTTGAAGGTAAGCCTTTCATCTCCTCTTCACCATATTGCTCAACGTCTTTAATAACCTCTGACTCTGCTTCATACTGGCTTTTTCTGAAATTCTTTTTTCTGTGTCAAAACCAGGAATCCTGTTTGCCAGAGTTGAGGTCCCTAAATTATTAGGGGAAGTCCTCAAGCTGCTGAGGGTGACAGTGTGGAGATGATGTGTCTGTGACCCTTCACGGCTGAGAGTACCACCTCTTCTGTAGGCCCACCTCACAGAGCCAGCAAGCCCTCTTCATGACTTCCCTGGTCACAGAGATCTCACTTTGAAGTGTCTAAGCTCAAGTCCTTGCCGCCAGCCATCTCATCCCTGTGTTGATCCAGACCACGTGACACTTCAGGATGTTCCATCCCAAAGTGCTCTTGTTAGGACACCAACCCAGTTCCAAACCTTCACTGATCTCCCTTCTCTGATTCAAGCCAATTCTCTCCCAAAATGATGGATCGCACACAAGTTGACTTAAATTCACTTTGCACGTGCACCCTCTCTATTCTTGGGGAAGGTTGTGCTCCTGCTACCTAATGCCTACATGGATTGTGCTCTTTTCCAGGGACTACCCTTCCCTGCTGTGCCTGTCTGTTGTCCAAAGTCTATACTAACAGGAGCCCCCAAGAGATGCTGAGTCCTTCGTGAACCCAAAGGCAGCCCTTTGAATTCCCTCTCACAATCCAATACGAAGTAGTTCAAAGGCAAGTTGAGTATAAATAGTACATAAATGAATAGCCTTCTATCCGTCTTGCCAAGCAGTATGTTACATTGCATTGCAGTTCCAGGTAGACATACACTCTTCTTTTGGTGGAATGAATGTATGAGGGCAGGACATAGGCCTTTGCTTTGAGTTCAGAACAGTGCCAACATATCTTTTCTATACTTGCTTCCAGGTAAGTATATAAGAAAATTAATTGAGAAAAGATTGTGATTAAGCTAAAGTGAAAATTTCCCAGTTTTCTTTCCTCTGCACTAGAAATAAAAAAAAAGAACATTGAATTAAATATTTTCTCACCCAACAAACTAAATTTTTAGTATGCACTAAGAACAAAATGACCACCAGGTATTGTATCATGCACTACAGTAAACAAAACAGACATGTTCCAAAGTGCCAAGGAAGATAGATTATTAGTAAATTTTTGGTTTTCTTTTTTAAGATCATTTTATTTTATTTTTTATTATTAAGTAGAAATTTTGTATGGACACATCATATGTTGATACTACCGTTTCCCTCCTTCCTCCCTGTCCACAGAGGGCCCTCCTTGGTGGAAATGCTGCCTTTCACCACGGAGCTGTGGGTTATAAGTTGTGGGGAAGGCAATGTCTCTGGATATTCTTTTCCACCCTGTGGCTCTTACATTCGTTCTGTCTTCTCTTCTGCAAACTTCCCTGAGCCTCGGTGGGTGTGCTTTTCTTTTCTTTTCTATTCCTTCCTTCCTTCCTTCCTTCCTTCCTTCTTTCTTTCTTTTTCTTTCTTTCTTTTCTTTTTTTTTTTTTTTTTTGTTTTTTCGAGGTAGGGTCTCACTCTGGCCCAGGCTGACCTAGAATTCACTATGTAGTCTCAGGGTGGCCTTGAACTCACAGTGATCCTCCTACCTCTGCCTACTGAGTGATGGGATTAAAGGCATGTGCCACCACGCCAGGCTAAAGGTGTGCTTTTATTTTTTTTAATTGAAGTAGGAATTTGAAGCCTGCAAAGTGAGTGCAGTGATGGAAGAGGGGTTGTGAAAGAAATTAAAGTAAGAGACCAAGGAACATTTCTCAGAGAATAAATGAAATTACAAACATAGGAGGGAGCCATCCATGTCACCAGCCAGAAGACATTAAAGGTGAGGAAGGGCGTGGTGTTTTCCAGGAACCTGCCTGGGTGGGGAGAAATGGATGGGAGAGGAAGTTAAAGCTGCCTTTAGAGACAGGCGAGGACCCCAACATGCAGACATTATTGATCTCCGCTGGAAGGAGATTTCTTCGGAGTTTGTAGGGTTTAATCAGCATAATAACATGATCAGTTTGTGTTTTGGATTATTCTGGCTGCTCTGAAGAGATCCAAGTAAGGACAAAAGAAAAAGCAGAGGAACTGGTGTGTGCAGTGGTCTAGGTAAGAAACGATGTGACTTAGCCTTGCATGGCAGAGGCTGCTGTAGAACAGGGGCACAACTGGGATGCCAACAGATCTGCTCAGTATAAGACACGAGGGACAGGAAAAAACTCAAGGATGGGGCCTGGAGGTCAGCTTTTTAGCAATCAGACAAGCAGTGTTTCATCTCCTAAGGCTAGAAAGATTAAAATAGATTTGAAGAAAAGGAAATCACCCTCTGAGATCATTTTGAATTAAAATTATTTCAATGATGAATATTTAATATGTTTGAACACCTACTATGTGTTAGATGTAATCCTTAGATGCTATAGAACATAAAGCAAAATCCTGGCCCCACAGCTCATTGGGTGAGGTGAAGAATGCCAGTACTTCCAAGGTTATTTGGTATTGAGAATTATGAGCAGGCATATAGAATTTGTTGTTGGGGGGGTTTAAAGAACAAAGCATCACATGATTTTAAACATAATTTTCCATGCAAGCTTTGTTCATATTCAAAATACAATGTTCAATATACCATTTTGCAAATAGACCTAGGAATACATGGGCTTTCAATCCAAGCCAATCACATAATAACTTCGAGAGCAGCATCTCACACTTTCCTTGCAAGTAAGTCATTTCCATTCGTCCCCAACTCCAGCTCAAAGCATCTTGCTCCAACAAACATGGCCAGAGTTTGGTCTGAAGGGCCAGCCCCATGTCTGCTTTCACCACCAGGTTTCTCACAACAGGTGCTTGGTGTTTGATGGTAACTGCTTTAAGGGAAAGATTGAGACTGTACAATGTTATTACACATCTTTGTCAAGACATGAAGTGATCCTTAGAAATGAAATGGGAAATGACAGAAAACTATAGTGTGTCTTTTACTCTGAGAATAGCACTTACATCCTAAATTCTTTCTTTGTGTTCATTATGCCCATATTCTGTGTATGTTACATACACATTCAAGAAAATAGCACACATAAGGCTAAAGGATAATGGATATTTCTTAGATTGCCTCATTTTTTGTGTGGATGTGTGTGTAGTATATGTGGTGTGTGATTTATGGGGTGCATGCACATGTGTATGAGCTAATATAACATCCATGGACTTGCCCACTGTGGTGAAAGGAGCACATTGGGTGTCTCCTGTCACTCATCTGTCTACTTTTCCTTCCATGGGAGTCTCTTACTGATTCTGGAGCTTGTCATTCACAAGCCCCAGTGATTCTCCACTCTTCATTCTCCACAAGCATGTGTGGCCATGCCCAGATGTTGACATGGACTATGGAGATCCAAACTCAAGTGGTCTCAGGTGCCCTCAGTTCCTCATACTTGTGTAGAAAGTGCACTCAGCTGCTGAGCCATCACTCCATCCTAGATTGGCTCATTTTAACATATCACCTTATCTATTCCCAGCATACTTATAATATAAGACCAAATATAGTACACATTCATTAACTGACCATGTGTGGAGAACTCAGATCTACATTAATAAAATACCCATCAATTAAAATTTGGCCACAAGATCAACTGTCTATTGATAGCTCTCTTAAAATCCCTATCTATGCTTTGCCAGCCCAATGTGTCATATTGTTAATGAGATGATATTTTGCTTTATGTGTTATCATTTTTGTCCACTTCAAGGATTCTTTTTTCCTTTAGCCTGCTCACACTCTGGTTCATCAGTTTTCTAACCTTCAATGTGAATGAACTTACATTCTAAAAGGCACCTCTCTAGTTCTGAAAATTCCAGTTTCCTCTGAAAATGTCAGAGATTTTTATAGATGCTTGTACTGGCTCCTTCTCCCTTTGCATTCACCATGCGAAGAGATGAGCCAAGAATCCCTGACCACATGAGCTGACTAAAACACTATACTTCTTCTCTTGTAACATTGAATATATACAACAGTCATCTGTCTTCCTTTGATCTTCAGCAAGCACAAGCCCTTTCTCACTAAGTTGTCCTCTGTGGTTTGTTTTGGATATTTAAACAGTTTGGACATCTCTAAAAATGCAGTGACACTGACACATAGATAAGGTGCCAATCAATTTATTAAGTGATGTTGTACAAAAATGGCAATGCTAACATGACCCTGGAGCATGGCTGATTCATCCAACAAGAAGTGCAAAGAAAGTCTCTCACTTGTCCTTGTCTTTTGAGATAGTGGACCTCTGTCTGGGGCTCTTCTCCATAGCTGGAGCTAGGGCAACTCAACAGAAGCTGTGGGACTTTTTCATTCTTTAAATTTGAATTAATAGGGGATGGCGAAATGACTCAGTTGGTAAAGACACTGAATTCAGATCTCCAGCACTTCTGTAGAAGCCACACATGATGGCATGAGATTATAATCCTAGGGGAGGCAGAGCCAGGTGGATTCCTGGGGCTGATGAGCCAATTCCATCTGGCTAAGTTCCAAGTGAGTGAAAGACCTCCTCTCACAAAGGTGAACAGCATTCCCGAAGATGACCCTTGAAGTTGTCCTCTGGCTTCTACATGCCCACACATGCATGCCCTCACACACATGTGAATGTGTACACACACAAATGCACGCATGCACACACACCTGTACACACAAAACACAGTTTAATTAATAGACACCAATAGTACTTATTTCTATATTTTTCTGTTTAGTTGAATTATCAACGCAAGGTAGATCATGTGGTCATAAGTCATGGATCATTATCAGAAACATTTTGTTCTCCTAAGATAGGCCTTCAATTAGTTATAAACTATCCTATTGCTAAACTTATTAAACTTTCAGAAAATATTTTTCAAAGAGGGAAAAATGAAATATGAATGGTGAATATACTTGTTCATTTTAATTACATGCATTCTGGTTGTAGCTAGTAGAAAACCCAACCTAAGAATGCTTCAGAATTTTGATTTTTCAAACAAAATATACAGTATCCAGCATCTATAGACATAAGAGCTACAATTACCTTTACTGCTTATGTTATGTGAATGCCAAAGAACAGGTCAATTTGAAATAAAATCATAAAAACTTAGTATGACCTTCAGATAACCTTGTCCTAGTAAATATCTAACCTGACAATCAACTGGCCTGGCTCTTTCATCAGGCAAGTTTTACACAAAATAGACTCAATCATCCAAAGAGGACCAAAAAGAAAATGCTGCTTAAATAGTAGCCTGTCAAGTCGGATAGAAAAAAAGTCATTGATAGTTCAGGTAAAATGCCCCTAAAGTGGATAATTTTATATCAATTTAACTTGGTTAAGAGATGTTCAGTAGGGATGGAAGGGTTTGGTAGGGGAAGGGGAAGTTAGGGGGAAACAAACACAAAACTAAACCCAAAGTGAAATGGTACCATAGAAACCTTTCTTCTTGAAGGGAGAGTATAAAAGACTTAACCCTCAATAGGAGTGCAGGGGAGGGCATCTGAAAAGAAGGACCTGGAAAGAGTGAGATGAAGCTGAACTTTAATAAATTTTTGGCTCTGGCCTATAACTCCCAGTACCAGAAATCAGTGCTACCCACATTGAGCTGTTGATTGGAGAGACCTACAAGGTCTCCAAAACAAGATAGGCAACTGTCAGAGCACTTGATTACCCAGCTGTGGCAAAAGGTAAGACCTTATTGCTGAAGATACCATATGCTGCTGGCACAGAACACAGAATCAGGAAGAGAGCAAGTCCCTAGAGAGTGAGCCCATGTAGTGCTGGAAAGTACTACATGAGCTATTATGGGAAAGTGGCCAAGGATGGTTTGAGCAACCAGAGGTCTAGCTGCTCAGAAACAACCAACCTGACAAGAAGTACACACCAGTGCAATGGTGGCCCACAGCCTTGGTGGGTAACCAGTAGCTTTCTGATTGGCTAAGAGATCTGCTCAGTGGAAAGGAACCCATATCTGGAACTGGGAACCAGGTCACAGTCCTATGGAGACAAAGATTATGCTCTCCAATGTCAAGCTCCCACTAGGCTAAAAGAGAGGTGACATCCATCAAAATCTCCCTAAATTAATAATGCTTATCTAATTTAATTTATGCTGACTTCACTCTTCATTGGAGATTCTGTTTTCTTTTTCAGAAGGTAGCGAGACCCAAGGAGATAAACCATCCCTCACACTTCAGCCAAGGCTCAGGTGAAACCACAGAGGGATTGGTGATATAAGCAAGTGTGCTGCTTCCATGGTGAGCTGGATAATCAGCGGCAGGGTGCAGGAGACAAAGGCTGAGGATACTCAACACATACCAAAGCAGAAATTCAGAGGCTTCTGAGAGCTCATCACTGAAGTAGACCTAAAACACACCCACCACAGCTCAGGGAATTTTGCAGAAGAGTGGCAGAAAGATGGTAAAAGCCACAGGTTGGGACATCATACCTAGAGGCATTCCCCACCCACCCACACAATAACTGACTGAAGTTCCCACAGTGCATAACCCACAACGCCATAGGGAATACCAGCAACTCCACTGAGAAGGGCTGCAGTAGTTTAAATAAACGGCCCCCAATATATTCAATATTTTATTACAGTTTTAAATTTATATCTGCAGCGTGGAGGAGGTGTCATTGGGTGGACCTCAGGGTCCAGGCCTGGGGTGTGGTGGTGGGTTTGACATTTCAATCTGAAGATATGCAAAGTGGCTGAATTCTCCCCTAGAGTTTCTTAAGTGTGTTGTGTGGTGTGGCTTTTCGGTTGGCTTTTGGCTTGTGACTTTTTCTCGCTCTGCTTGGACTTGTGAAAGCATACCAGCTTCTTCTGCCATTAGGGAACTTCCCCTAGAATTGTAAGCTTCAATAAATATCCCTTCCTCCATATCTGTACCCCATCTGGAAGTTCATTCCGGCAACCTGAAGCTGTATATTACAAGGGCCCTCAATGCAGTGGGGGGAGGGAGGAGAGAAAAGATGTTACCAACACATGATGTATCCCTACATAGTATATTCATAAGTATATATACATATATATACTTAAGAGAGAGAGACAGAGGGAGAGAGAGAGAGGTTTAGATGACTGAAGGAACATTCTTGCTAAGTGTGTGTGTTAGGAGTTTCTGGAAGAAACTTAGAACCAGTGGACTTATCATGGGACTGAGCATTGCTGGGTCCCTTGAGAGGCTCAATACAACAAAAAGGCATAGGAAGAATAGGACTCACCCTGCTTCCATTGCAACATCCATCTTCCACCTGCACCTGGCTGGGCTGTTGGTCTTATACCTTCACGGTCAAACTAGGACCCACACCACTGCCCCCTCCCACCAAGTCTCAGGTCTTCAACTGTACTGAAATAGCATGTCCGCTTCTCAGCCTCCAGCTTTCAGGTTTAGATCATGGCATTTCTCAACCTTCTTAATTACAAGCCAACCTGACAGAATGAGTACCTCTGTATATAACATGTTGCCTGTGCATGTGTGTGTGTGTGTGTGTGTGTTTTATCTATCGGTTCTTTTTCTCTGGAGACTCCTGACCGATAGCCATGTTTAAGGGATAAATGACAAAGAAAAATAACTGAACACAAGGGATGACCAGGGAAATAGTTGGAGAATATTATGTAATAAAAGTCAATTGGGATGGGAACTACAAGATGGCAGGTCCCAAGAAATGAGAAAAATAATTCAATTGTTATTGACTACTATGTCCAGAGGATATGGATTATTCTGTTTCCCAAGAATAAAGATTCAGGCCTGAAAACACCCCGTTGCTATTTTTCAGATTGTACATAACTCTTTCTGATGGGTTAAATCATGTCCCACCAAAAAGATGTCTGTGTTCCAATTTCCAGGACCTCGGAACGTGACCTTGTTTGGAAATAGGGTTTTTGTAGAGGTAATTAATTTAAAATGAGGTCATTGGGGTGAGCCTTAATTGAAGATGATTGGCATCTTTTTGAGTCAGAGAAATCTGAATAGAAAGATAGACACACTAAGAAGTAGAACTGGGTGATGACACACAGGGAGAAGTCACGTATGAGTCAAGTGATTCACCGACAAACCCAGAAAGGCAAAAAATGTCCTACAAAACACAAGAAGCTACAAGAGGTAAGGAAGGGCCATTAAAACTGTCCGAGAACATGGCCCTTCAGACCCGCAGCCTCCAGAATGGTGGACAACGACGTTCCACATTTTCAAGCCACCCAGTTTCTACTACTTTATTCTAGCAGCCTTGTCCTTTCATCCTACTTCTTGCCAGATGAACCAGAAATTTTCCACCTACCAGCTTTGATCCCCAGAAGGGAAAGAAGATATGGTTGAATGGATTCACCAGTGATATGTTCCTAACAGGGATACCCTTCTTACAGAGTCATTACAGAAGGTCCAACATCTCAAATATAGCCTTCTAACCATCCCAAATCCAGCCTTTCTTTCCATGCTTGACTTGTGCACCTACTGATGAATGATCTACACATAAGGAGAATGTGTGTATATAATGGTGAGTGATAAGAGACATAGCAAGGGCTTGGGGGTCCAGGCCCAGCAGGGAGGGGATCCCAGGATCAAACAGTTTGAATTGTGAGCACTTGCAACACCCAATCATTATCTGCACAGATGTTTACTTGGTCCTTTTTGTGTGTGCGAACTGATGCTAGATGCTTGAGAATGTCACTGTGGATGAGACAAACACATTCTCTCAGGGAGGCCATGTCTAGCCCAATCTCATACTATTTCGTATAAATAAATTCTTACTGAATAAGCCATCACGTAGTTTAAACCTGCTTATTCCGAAACTTTGAAAGGAACTGAATTCCATACATAATTTGGAATGAATCACACAGCCTTTAGTGAATAATTGTCTTCTATAGACACTTAAGTCCAATAAGTTGATTTCTAGCCTCTCAAAGCCAAACCTGAACAGACAAAGCTACACCTCCTCCTGGAAGGGTATGTGTACATATGTATGAGAGAGGGAGGGAGAGAGAGTGTGTGTGTCAGAAAGACAGAGGTATAGAGAAAAAGAAAGAGATGCAGAGAGAGAGAAGAGAGGAAAGAGAGAAAGAACAGGCTAGAGAGAGGAGATTCTGAGAAGGTAAATGGGAAACTGAATAAACTGTGCTTCCAATACTGCCGTGTGCAGCTGGCACTTCCACTGTCTGGTCCCTTATGACAGTGCCCTCCTCTGGAAGCTGTTAGGATAAGAGCTGATGTAAGCTGTGCCACACAAAGGTGATGGCAAATTGATGAGCCTGTAAAGAGATTCGAAGGCAAATAGGGAAATGCATTGTTAATGCTATTAAATATTACTTAGGCTACAGCAAGCTGCATGTTCAACAGTTTAAACTTTAATTGCTAGCTGATGCAGAAACCAGCCTGGATATATGTAAATCCTATTGAAAGCTAATATCATTTTGGCTGTTCAGATGGATTAGCAGCCACTACAATTAGCAGCATGTGCAGCTAACGATATTAGGGCAGAATCCATCATGCCACAGGCTGGGCCTTAAATCTGCAAAGAAGTTAAGGCTTTGCTCCCTACAGAAACCCTATACTGGGAAGCTTTGCCAATAAACGCTGCAGCGCTAAGTGTGAGCCAAGCAACTTACAGGATAAGGGAGGCTCACTCCACAATGCCCTGGAACTGTTCCTTTTCTTGCCCTGTAAAGTAACTTGAGCAAAACACATTAAGACCAACACCACCTCCTCCCCAATCTGTGGGGAGAGACACTGAATCCCAGAAAGAGCCATCAGCAGCCATTGAACCCCCTGGCTTTTCCTGAGACATGGCACCATTGGAGCAGGTTGGTTTATTGAGTACTTAACAAAATGTGAATGGCTCCACAAGAGTCCTCAAGGAAAACAACTCATTTAAAACTTAACTTGTTCTCAGAGCCTGTGGAAATTGTCATCTTCAGAGTAAAATGGCTGAATCTATTCTATAAAATAAACATCAATGATGCTATGGGGGCCACTTAATTTGTGACCCCCCCTAGGTACAATAGAGCAGACACAGTGAAATGCCTTCTGTCTCCTCAACTGGAGAATAAACCTTTCTTTGCTAAAATGAGTTGCATTTTGGTTGGAGAGATGGCTCAGTGGTTAAAGACATTTGCTTGAAAAGCCCAATGACCTGGGTTTGATTCCCCAGTACCGACATAAAGCCAGATGCACAAAGTGGCACATGCATCTAGAGTTTGTTTCAGTGGCAAGAGGCCCTGGTGCACCCATACCCCTCTCTCTCATCCTCTCTCTATATCTCTCTCACTGCTTACAAATACATAAATAAAATATTTTTAAAAAAATATGCATTCTAATCCTGAAAAATCAAAGCACTTGAGGTGAATACCAGTCAAACTCTGCTGTACAAAAGTTTGTAGTTTTATTAATATGACTATAAAAGCTGCAATAATTATAACTATAATAATGCAGTATGTGTCACAATTAAGTTAAAATAACTCCTTAAAGAGCTTTAGTGAGCCAATTTTTGAAAAGATAATTATTTCAAAATCAAAACTTTAAATGTGCATATGTTTAATAGTTATATATGCATATGTTTAACAATTGTGTATTAATATCTTAATCTATAAGGGTACTTATTTTAAATAGATTCACATGCTTTTCAGCTAACAAACTATGTATACCCCAAAGTATTAATTATTATAATAAATTAGTAAAGGCTTATTTTACTAATATTACATGATCAATAATTATTAGTTTATCATTAAAATTATTTTTACTTTTTTATTTGCAAGCAGAAAGAGATAGAGAGATGAGAGACAGACACAGAGAATGGGCATGCCAGAGTCTCCGGAGGCTGTAAGCAAACTTCAGATGCATGCACCATTTTATGCATAAGGCTTTATGTGGTACTAGGGAATTAAAACCTGGTCTTTAGGCTTTGCAGACAAGCACCTTAACTGCTGAGTCATCTCTCCAGGCCCTAGTTCATTCTCTAGAAGTCAGGGTATATGAAGTTGTTTGGGAAGATACAAGTTTAAGAGTTGTGTATATAATTTTAGTTTGAGGATAACATTGTGTGTGGCATGCTGTGCCCTTGTTACTAAGATATATACATATATATTATATATTTCATGTAAGGAAATGATTCATAAAAGTTTCGGGAGATATTTTTTGTTTCCCCATCAATCAGAAGGAACTTTAGCCAATGTTGCTCCTCTCAGTTTGTCCCATGGGGTTTCGTCTTCATGTGGACAGCAAACCTAAATTAATCACTAGTAGTACAGAGTGGAGATGATGTGTTGTCATAAGTAATCCTTTCAGGTTATGCTGAAAGAGCTACACTCAATAGAATTTCAAACATGTCTACTGTAATGAAAATTTCTATTCCATTACCTGTACTTCTCAATTTTTTATACTGAAAAGATTTTAGAGGTTTCTTGAGCTAAAGAAAATACATGGCGTTTTTCACTGATACAGTCATTTTCACAACAATTTTTTAGCATCAAAATCTTCCTTTCACTAGCCCATCTCCCATCTGTATTTTTCAAAGCACATGCTTTTTATATTTCTACAAAAATGAGTAGGATGCTAAAATGCACAAGATCTAAGCATAGGGAGGAATGGTTTTATGACAATTTTTGTATATATGAAGAGTCCTAACAGCAATCAAATGAGGCTTGCATTTACTAACCCTTAAATTCAGTAGACATTCACTGAGCACATACTAAATACCAGGTGCTGGTGTAAGTGTATGTGTGGTGTTGTGCTTCTCCTTTAAAAGCTAAGAGCAGGCGGGAGAGCTGGCTTAGCGGTTTAGGCATTTGCCTGCAAAGCCAAAGGATCCCAGATCTACTCTCCAGGACCCACGTTAGCCAGATGCACAAGGGGGCACATGCATCTGGAGTTCATTTACAGTGGCTGGAGGCCTTGGCGAACCCATTCTCTCTCTCTCTCTCTCTCTCTCTCTCTCTCTCTCTCTGTCAAATAAATAAATAATTTTTTTTAAAAAAAAGCAAAAAATAAGCTAAGAGCTTAGAGGGAGAGACAGTATGTCTAAGCAACATAAAAATATTCATCTCAGCTCTTACATATCTATGACTTTAAAGGAGCCTATTATTTAAATTGGAGAATCAGGGTCTAAAAAATTAGATTGGATTAAAAATTAACTTTTGATGGTAAGGATTGTAATGCAGCTGTGTGGATTGATAAAGGCACTTGTACTTCATAGGGTTTCCAAGTGAATCTTTAGAGTTCCATATGGTTTGAATTGTATATATTGAGTTCTGTCCAAATGTTCAAAGAGGGTCAGGTTTGGGAGGAGCATGCCAACAAGGTAGCTCTGACCTTCACTGGGAACTGTGTGGCCCAGATGCTGTGTTCCCTACAGCCCACTTCTCTGTCCATCCAGTGTCTGCAAACATTAACATCCTCCTGCCTCTTGCCAGAGGTTCCTCAGAATTACAGACTCAAGTTTATCTTCACAACTCATGCTCATCACCAATCAGCTCATTTTTCACAACTATAAATGATTTGGCTCAGGAATGCTGAGCGGTAAAATAACCAGAAAATAGATCCATTCCTTTTCATCTCCCTGCACTGTCAAAAACTTAAATGCAAAATATCTTCATTCCTGTCACTGGCCAGTTGGGCTTCCCAGTGTCAACAGGAGGGGAGGAAAGTGCTTATTTTAACTTACAATACTGTCCATGTATGGACAGGTCACACATAGATGGTTGTTGAAAAATAAAACATATCCACTCCAGTGATTGTTCCAGACACAAGCTTTGACTTTATTGACATTTTTAAGTGATTCTTCCACAACATCAGTTCTAACATGTCTCATTATCTTCTTGTAAATTTGTTTCTCTTCCTGTTCTCTCCAACTTGGCATTACCTTTGCTACAGGAGATGAAATTCATGAGCTTCCCATGGACTCCTTTCCCTCACCTGTTTCGTCAGCATGGCCAGCAAAGCCCACAGAAGCTGTAACAACCAGCCCTACCTTCTTCCCCCCACCCCACCCCCACCTCTCCTCAGTGCTGTAGTCCTAACTATTGGTGGTGATCTCCTCTAGTCTTCACTAACTCCTCCTACACCATCCATACTACCAAAAGAATTCCCTTCCCAAAATGCACAGCTCCTCTCAAACTTCTGGTATAAGAGTCTGAAGCTAATTAAGACTTGTTTCAATTTAGAGCCAAGAACCTGAGAAATTTGAGACTAATTTGTCTCCTAATGTCCCTAAAAATGTGAATCTAAGCTATAGCCAAGCTGGGCTGCTCCAATTATATTGAGAGTTTTCATACTATCCTTTCATGTTTTCAAGCTGGAATACAACTAGGATTCATGTCACTAAGCACACTTCTGTTTGGTGAAATACTTTCTCAAGGTGACACTGTCACTTCTCTGAAGCTTCCCCTAATTTCTTAGACTCGCCAAGCAGCCCTACAAAGAACTTTATATCCAAATGGTCAAATTTTAGATACTTTATCTTCTTTCCTTTAGGAATATTTAGAGAGGGCAGATTAGGTACCAGGGACTGTACTAGGCTCAGAAAACACAGGAACACAGAGCAAAATGAAGAAGGTTAGTTTCATGGAACTTTGATATCAGAGGGGGAAAATAACAGCTTAAAAGCAGGTGATTTCAAATAATGAATAGAGTATTAGTAAGTATTAGTAAGTTGAAGGTGACTTTCATGTTCATTGCCATTGAACTGATATTGTCTCTCGGGAAGTCATATCTGAGTTGAAACCATAATTTTAAGACACATCTGTCAAGGTCAGTTTTATTGTGGCAATAGATATTAGTGCAAAACATTAAAGGTTGAAAAAAATACATCTTAAGCCAGGTACGGTGGCACACACCTTTATCCCAGCACTTGGGAGGCAGAGGTAGGAGGATCGCCAAGGGTTCGAGGCCTCATAGAATACATAGTGAGATCCAGGTCAGCATGAGCTAGAATGAGAGCCTGCTTCTGAAAACCAAAAAAAAAAAAAAAAAAAATTATTTACTCTCCACTGCTTATTTTAAAGGAGATTCCATGATACTTTACAATAGCAAAACAAACTAATTTTATCTATTGCTCCATGATAAGCAAATTTATCTTTCAATGTCTTGAAACAGAAATAGGTTGTGTCTCATGGTAAAAACAAGGAGCTGAAGGGCCCAAGCTGGTCTGACCAGAAGAGATGTTTCTACTCCATCTTTTTGTCACCCTTTTCTTTCTATGGAAAAGGCAGAGGTACAAAAGCCAACAAGCTCCACAATTTGAGTGCCTTTGATAACTCCACTTAGAGCACATCTGTTAACATTGCATTGGCCAGAGTAAGTCACATAGCTAAGCCCAGGTGCCCTGTCCACAGTGGCATGGTATGGCAAAGTTACTTGCTACAGGACATGTAATCAGGGATGAGTAGAGACTTCTGTTACAAGAGTAAATAACACACCTGCATTTCCTACCAAATGTCATGTACGCATGCCACTTTTCTCTCTGGGTCTTAATATTCTCAAGTGAAAGTTAAAATTTGCCTGATTGGATCATCTCCACTTTCTTTCAACCTCTAAATTTCTCATCCTTCTTTAATTTTGTAAAACCAGATGGCATTTGGAGTAACTAAGCAAATCAACCCCAAGTTCCGTTATGAAGAGCACTGAATTCCACAATCGGTGTTGACAATGGTGCAAAGAGACTTTCTGTTGCTGCTCAGCAAATAAGATAACAAAGAAAATTCACCTTGGATATGGATACTATGGGGCCACATAGCTTATTTGCTAACTTCTATTTGGACTAATTTTCAACACTTACAAAAAAGATAATGATATGTTTGCTTGGGTTAACAGTTTTTATTCCGGATTGAGGGGCTGTATTTGGTAATGACGCTCTGGCTAGCAGAATCGTGAGGTAAGGGACACATGGTAAGAGACAGGAAGCACGTGCAGGTCCTGGGTCTCTCTCCCTCTTATAAAACTACCAGGATTCAGGCATGGAGGCTCCATTCTAATGACTTCATTTAATCCCAATCACCAGCCCCCAAAGGCCACACCTCTGAACACCATAGTTTAAGTTTTCATCCTTCTAACACCTCACAACAGGAATTAAATTTCAACCCATGAAGCCTGGGACAGACACATAAATAATGTCTTAAGAACTATGCCCTGGCATGAACACCTGTATGTTTGGACAGGAATCTAGACTGCCCCCTTTAGTAGCAGACTGATTTGTCTTTCAGTGCCTCAGTTTTTCCTTTCCTAAGAAGGATAAGGAGAGGACAAACTTCACATCAATAGAAGCATTACGTGAGATCCAGCGTATGACATTTAGGAAGAAGGCCTGCAACACTGCCCTCATTAGGCATCAGCCATATACACTGCTGTAGCACACTATCTGAAAGCCAGTTAAATATATGTTCATATATAGCTGGCAAGATGGCTCAGCAGTACTTGCCTGCAAAGCCTAACAACATGGGTTCGATTCACTAGGACCCATGTAAAGCCAGATGCACGAACTGGCACAAGTGTCTGGAGTTTGCTGGCAGTGACAGGAGGCCTTGGTTCACCCAGTATCTCTCCTTCTGTGTCTTCTTCTTTTATCTCTCACAAATAAATAAATATTTTTAAATATACATGTTTCTATAAACATATATACATTATATGTTATAAGTATGTGTGTATATACATAGTGTGAATGTATATAGTGTGTGTGTGTGTGTGTGTGTGTGTGAAAATATATAATTAAATGTGACAATCTACAGAAATCCTTATTGCCTTACATCCAGGTTGGTTCAGTCTTCTTGTCCTCTGAACACATTTGCTCTTTCAAGTACTACTACAAAAATTTCGAGGGGTACCCTGAGTCTCTCCAGATGGCCACTGTGTTCTAGATGTCAGCCCATATGATACTGGTCAGTCATCTTCTGCATAGTTTTGCAAGTAGAAGAAGGAAACTCCAGAATGAATAGATTCCAATTTATGCCCAGAAAAGGAAGTAGCCACTCTTTTCTTTCTTACTGTAGGCTTTTAGGCATCAGGGGTATGAAATATGACTGTGTCGTTCCTTTAAATCCTTTTAAGTAGCAGTCTCCTCCTCCCCCACCTCCCTGGTACTATTAAGCCCTTCACAGGTATCAATCGTTGGGAAGTAGGAAGAACTGCACTTTAAAAGGATTTTAAATAATGTCTCCAAGAAATATAGCAGCAGATTGTTCGATGGGGATTACCAGCCAAGAGTGTGCTTGAGGGGGGAGGATTCTCTTTTAAAAGGTCTTTAAATAATGTAAGGGTGCTTCTTGCCAACATTACTCAGAGCCATTTAAAGGGCAGATATCTCCATCACACCTATCCAGCAGCAGTGTGCCCCTGTCAAAGGACCAGAGGAGGACATAGGACTGAGGAGATCCTCACACCCTTGACATTGACACAGCACAAAGGTTACAAGCTTTGCCCAAGATACTGAGTGCACTATAGCCATGTTCAGTAAGGAGAGCCTCTCTCTTTCTGAGAGTCAAGGTCAAAAACTCTAGGAATATTTGAACAAATGAACAAAGGCTCAGTGACCTTTGTGGGAATATGAACTTCCTGTGCTTTCCAGAAGTGTCCCAAGAACTATCTTTCTTTTCTTCTTCATAACAGTAAAGTTCAGGTTTAAAACTCATCAGAATCTAAACAGCTGGCTCTGACTTCTTCCCACTTGGCCCTCTTTAACACCATTACTCGTACCAGCTTAATTTTGATCTGCAGATGGGTAGAGAAGGAAGAGGTGGGCATGTTGTAGACATTAAGGAAGGGTTTTAGCTCTGGAGTGAGAAAATCTGATTTTAATGGCATCCTACTGCTAGTGACTTTAGGCAAATGTTATTACCCCAGAGAGCCTCCTCTCACTAAAATACAGGCTTTAAATATGCCTGTTTCTAGTATGATTGTTCGGATAGAATAGAATCAAAGTATTTAACACACTCGGCGTCATGCTTACTATATGTTAAATATTCAAAATGTAAGATGTCTGTGACCATGGAGGCTGATACTATGTGTGTGGTTTCAATTGTTGGAGTAGAGGCCGTGCCTGTTTTTATTTATCTGGCAGAGTAAGCCCAGTGTTGAGTCTGATTCATAGCTGGTATATGTTTTAAGGATGTAACCCCTGAAACCCATGGGCCAAGGAGGACCTTCTTTTTGAAATGTAAAAGTAAACAACCAATTAAAATATTTAGCATGAGCTGGGCATGGTAATATATACCTATAATTTCAGCCCTTGGGAGATGGAGGAAAGAGGAGTAGGAGTTTGAAGCTAGCTTCTGTTATATAGTGAGCCCAAGGCTAGCCTGAGCTATATGAGACTCTGTTTCAAGAAAAAAAAAAATCAATGTGGATTTTTCCACATTGGATTTGGAAGTCTCTGTTAGTTCTCTGGCCATCAGTGAGACAAAATACCTGAAATAATTTATAAGGGAGAAAGATTTACTTTGGATCTCAGTTCCAGAAGTTTTGGATCGTTTCCTTGGGAAATTTTGGGTTGCTTGTGGCAAGACGAATACCACTGCAGAGAACATGGTTAGAGCAGGACTGCTCTCCTCCCAGCATCCAGAAAGCAAAGAGAAAAGAGAAGCAGTGAAAGTTCCAGTGTCATCATTCAGGACATATCCCCAGTGATCTCACTTCCTTCCAGCAGGCATTTTTAAAAATAAAGGTTCTACCACCTCCCAGTAGTGCCACAGGCCAGTGGCCAAACCGTCAACACATGCCCTTTGAGGAGCATTTATGACCCCAACCAAAACAAGGTCTCGGGTTAGTTTCCAGGCCTTGAACTAATTGCAGTGGAAAGAATTTTTTGAACAGAGTTTCTTCCTTATTTCATAGATACAACATAAAACAGAAAAGATGTCTTTTTTTTCAAGGTAAGGTCTCACTCTAGCTCTGACCTGGAATTCACTATGTATTCTCAGGCTGCCCTCAAACTCTTGGTGATTCTCCTACCTCTGCCTCTGGGATTAAAGGAGTGTGCCACCACGCCCGGCTACAAAGGACAACTTGAAAGCCATGATCTGCCCACTTCTGAGTATAGTCCAAAGATACTGAAGTCGGCACATTGAAGAGATATCTAAACTCTCATGGTGACTGAAGCATCATTTACAATATCAAAAGCTCTGCGATCAACTTTCCACACAGCAGAAGACCACTAAGGCTTAAAAAGGATCACTGTCATTCATAGCAATATGTATGAAAATGAAAGGCATGTTATGAGAAATAGACCAGGTGCAGAAAAATAGGCTATACAATCTCGCTTATATGTAAAATATAGAAAAGTCAATCTCATGAAAACAGAGTAGCAAGATGGTTTCCAAAAACTTGGAGGGAGAGAACAAGTGTCCAGGGAAAAGATGTTAATCAAAGGGTTTAAGTTTTTGGTGAAACAAGAGAAATAAGCTTTAGTAATTTATTATAGTACACAGTTATCCCAGTTAATTATTACAGATTTCAAAGCTACTAAAAGAATAAGACTTTAACATTCTTATCTCAAAAAATGGTAAGGTGGTGAGGCAATACACATATTGATAAACTTTGTTTCATATCCTGGAATGTATACATGTATCAAAATATCACATTGTACATGTTAAACATATATAATTATCATTTTCCAATTAAATACAAACAAATAAATGCACTCATGGCTTTCTTTTATGGCTTAGATGAATTTCAGAAATGATAAGTACCTTTATTCAATGGGTCTTGTGTAAGTCACATACTTGAGAGATTGTGTAGGGTTAAGGCCAGGATCACAGAACATCCTCGAAGAAGGACATTGCACTGACAGGTGAGTGGAAATAGTGCAGCTCAAATGACGTGAGGGAAAATGATGTTCTTCTAGCATTCAGACACTGGAGCAGGTCTTGTGTCATTGACCACAATGACAGAAAATCAAAGTGAACCCCATTAAAAGGAAAAAGCCATCTATTTTCGTTAGCCCAGCAGGCACCTGAAAGCTCCTCTCAGTGTGAAAAAATGGAAGGGCACTTGGGAAGATGGAGGTCTCGGTTCTAATGACTATGTTTGTGCCTCCTGGAGAGGATAGATCTCTCCTTTAAATATGAGGGATTGATTTTGAAAATAGTCTTCTTGGCTATACTAGTTCCTTTCCTGCCTTTCAATGACAAGAAGACATGATTGGGTGAGGACCTTTTCAGTTAACTGAGATGAACCAAAACATAAGAGCCATTTTTAATAGCAAACAGCTGGCAGGGTCTCATATTTTGCAATATTTTAATTCTAATACATTAAACAATGGTACCAACATAGGAGAAATTTGAGATAATCAGAAATGTAGACATCAGAGAAATGACAATAATGCATTTGAGATTGCTTTAAAACTCTTGATAGCACTTTTTATAATATCATTGTTCTACAGAAAAGAAAAGCAAAATGAACCCTTGTAACTCTTTGCAAGGTGATGCTTCAGGTACTTTGGTCTTCCTATCACCTGTTGGAACAAAATGACGTGGATCTTTACCAAGCGTGGTGGAAGTCTGAAAGCCGCTACTGACATAACTCAGTCACCCCAGCCCCTATGCTGGTGACAGACAACTTTCAAACAATGGTGACTTCCATTTTAATGAGTAATAATTCCCATGGATTCACAAGTCCCTATGTCATCATTACTAATACTCTAATTCTGCTTTACACACTAAAACAGAAAGGCTTATATATAATACCTCTCAACAAAACACAGAGTATATCTTGGTTTTAAACTTAATTCTTAACTCATTGATGAACTCCTGAGGATTAATAGGTCAACTTAGGGCAAATTAGCATCTTCCTCAAGTTCCCTCAATTAGACTCTCTTTGAGGACTTTTCACCACTGTAGCAGCCAAGTTTTGAGCAGCATTTATCTACCTGTTTGAATTTAACTTTGTAGCTGAATATAAATAAGTAGTAAGCAGGCAATCATTGCTACTCTGCAGTAGAATAAAGATTTACATTAATCCACTTAAACAAGACATGGAACCAGTGGGAGCATCAGGCCTCAAAGCCTGGCTTCCTCTTGAAGCATAAGGAAAGCGGGAGAGGGAAGGTTTCTGGGCAGTGAACTGTTACCAGCTTTAGGGTACTTGGCTAAGAGTTGGGAAGAAGAGAGGGAGATGTGGGCCTAGAGAATAACTTCAGAAGGTTTTTATCACAACTCAAGAATGACATCTCAACATCCCACTAAAGGCAGTGTCTCAGTCCTGTTACACTACAAAACACTAAAATTACACATCACAAGGAGAGATGGGGAACAGAAAGAGTGTGCACCCATGTTAGGTCACAATCTTCTTGGGCTCAAATGGTGTCAAGAGTCACTGACTCGCTGAAATCTTGGCATGTGCTTTCCCTTGGCATGAGTGCTGTAAACAGAGATAGGAACATTTGAAGGGCAGAAAATCTGTCCTCTTCCTCGCACTGGACAGGCTGCAGGGCTCCCTTACCCAGCCTGGTAGTTGTGTTGATTCCAAATTGTGCGAGGTGGGTTGGCCCGCAGCTTAAAACATCCCATGGTGTCTGGATGATTAACTCAGCAGATTGAGCTATTCCAAATGTCGCTCTCTTGTCGGAGAAAAAGGATAAATACACTGGGTGTGAGTGATGGCCAGCAAGGGAAAGCTGGAATGTTTGCTCAGCCCCAGTTTTCTGCTATCCAAAAGCACTTTTCTCCTTTTACAGATGTTCCTGAGGAAGATGCAAATGAAAATATTTTAATATTACAAAACTGTCCAGGGCTGTCCAAGGAACCTAACAGAATGACCCCGAGTCTAGCAAGTTTAGTCTCTGATGGGTAATGTCTGACCATCATTCATGTAATCAGAGAGCTCATAACAAAAGAAATTCAGCTATTTCTCAAATATTCTCGTTTATATCATCTTAAATTGCTTTATTTCCTGCAAATGCCAGCTCAAAAGTATCCTTCCATTGTATGACTGCTGGGACTTTGCTGCACAATGTGGTCTTGGATAATTAAGAGAGGCTCTGCTTTATGGAAGAGCAGTCCGAGGACCAAAGACTCCAAGTACATTTTCCCCACAGCTCCTCTGTTTGACAAGGATCAGATGAGGAGCCTGCATTTTCCGCATTGCTTTTCCCTTCTCATTTGATTCTCTGTTTCCTTTCTAGGTCATATAATTGCCTAGGTGTTGATCATATCACAAGGTCTCATTGTAACAGTTCAGAAAGCAAGAGCTCAGAGATTTGCTGGAGATGATGCCCTGGTAGAAGGGAAGGATCAGTGCCTGGCCCTGACTTAGTTTAGCCATGAGAGCATCTGTCCCACTTTGGCCTTGCCAGAATTCAACTTGGAATGCATGAGGATAAACTAAAGGGAGGCCTTCAGACTTTGGCTAATAAGAAAGGTCTGTGGACACCAGAGCGGAAAGGGAAGAGAATATATCTAAAGAGAAAGGTATACTTACAGGGAAATTTCCTCCAGTAAGCACAAGTTACAATTTTACAATGCCAAAAAGGTAATTAAAATAGAATGGCTCATTCATTTAAATACTTGCAAATATCTTTGTCATTACATCATAGGAAATATGATGTAATGTAATTGTTCTAGATTGCATCAGTTTTTAGTTTAGTGAAAACAGAGCTTACTACTAAGTCTGCCAAGAATGCATCATAAAAGGTAAGGCCAATTGTCTTGTTATTTTATACCTGTGTTACAGTTAGTGGGCCAGTATTGATAGCTAACCATTAACTAAAGCTTATAATTTATTTCCTGTATCATTTTCGACTTTTAAAAACATCTATGGGTATGTGATATATGTGTGTCTATATGTGCTCATGCACATGAGTATGGACATGTTATGAATGTTACTGCATATGTGTGGAGGTCATAGAACAAACCCAAGTGTTGGTCTCTATTGTCCGTCTTGCTAGAAGCTGTGTATGTCAGGCTAGATGGCCCATGCTCTTTTGGGATTCTCTTATCTCTGCCTCCCATCTCACTGTAGGAGTGCTGTGATTACAGATGCGTGTGCACTACTGCATCAGGCTTCACATGGGTTCTGGGGATCCAACCTCATGTTGTCCCATTGGCACAGTAAGCAGTTTTATCCCCAGAGCCATCTCCCGGCTCCTTTACCACCTTTTCTTTTGCTATAGGATGCCATGCAGAGTGCCAGAGTGAATCAAGTTGGCATGTCTGCATAGGCTCTGCTCAGTGCTGGTGTCTGCAATCTTACTTGTTTGTACCTTCTCCTTGCTTGACACTTTTGAGTGGCCCTAGTCAGAGATTCCGTAGTATGCCCCAAGATTAAACCTGGCCTGGTGTTTATTATTTTTTTTTCTCTCACTGTAATACTGGAGTTATGGGTTATCGGGAGAAAGACCACAGAGACCTGAGATCATTATCACATCCCAGTAAGGGTTCCTGCTATCAACAAGGGCTATGATTAGATGCTAGCATTGACATGTGGCTGTGGTAGTGTTAATCAAGTGTGCCACTGTCACATTGCTCTACTCCCCCTTCTCGTACTGTATACTTTAGAAGGAAGGTGCATGCATCCTATACCTATGTTTATCTTCTTTTGTATTGGTTTATTTTGATTTTGTTCTTTTGAAGTAGGGTCTCACTCTAGCCCAGGCTTACCTTGAATTCCTATGTAGTCTCAGGGTGGCCTCGAACTCACAGGGATCCTCCTACTTCTGCCTCCTGAGTGCTGGGATTAAAGGCGTGCGCCACCATGCTGGGCTCCTGTGTTTCTCTTCTTGTCTACATAGTTTACTAGGAATTTGGCATGGCAAATTTGGCTCTTCTACCCCATTTGTTTGTTTGTTAAGTTATTTATATCAGTACGAGCTCATAGATATCTGTTTTATACTTCGGGTTATACTGGAATACTATAGTGTTTATTTTGCTGTCACATTGTTCCACTTCAGTCTTTGGATACTTATTCAGTTGATTTCTTCAGGGAACCTAAATGCTACTATCAATAATGGTATTAGAGACCAAGGAGCTGATGTTAGGTGTGGTCATTGCTGCTGGAATGTCATTTCATTTGGGTTATCTCATCTGAAAAAGCAAAACAATATGTTTATACTACCCATGTATATGTAATTTGTATGTATTTCTATATGTAATTGTGTATGTTTAAAAGCATATACACTTGAGATGGGGATGTTGTTCATTGGTAGAGTGCTTGTGTGGCAAGCAAAAATCCTGAGTTTGATCTCCAGGACTGCAAAAAAGAACCACAACGACAACAACCAAAAAAAACCTATACATACTTAATCCTTTTCAAGTACTAAAACAGCTGAAAGTTTGAACTAAGAAACCTTTCATGTTCTACTTCAGCTCAGGTATTATGTAATATATGGCTTGCACCTTTTTTTTTTTTTCCTCAAGAAAAAGCAATGATCTGTGCCTTTGTTCACACGAACTTAGTATTATTGAATCCATTCAGGCCTCTGTATGTCATATTTTCCCCTTTTATTTCTTCAATGACCCATTTATCATTCTGTATGTGATTTTTTAATCCATCGAACAATAATGTCCCTAATTCCCTCCTGTTTCTATTGCCTAATTTTAACTTAAGAGTTCAAGACCTGACTCATATTTATTAAAACACTGAATTATAACTGGTACTCAAAATGCAATTACATGGATAAGCAGCTTCAAAACAATCTTGAATATGCAAATTCACTCTGCTTTTCCCTTGAAAAACAATTCACTGTTTTTTTAATTTAAATAATGCATTTCTTAGTGCACTTTAGATTAAATTAACAAAAACATTCTATTCCACATGTTGGTTTTTCAGTTAGTTCCTAGGTACAATTATGATAATAAAAGTCACCAAATAACATTCTATTCTGTTTTTTTAATTCCTACCAATATAGTTCAGGAACACAATAAGAATCTTTATTTTAAACCATTAGTTTTCTTTTTAATTTTGTTTGTTTATTTATTTATTTGAGAGTGACAGACAGAGAGAGAAAGAGGCAGATAGAGAGAGAGAGAATGGATGCACCAGGGCCTCCAGCAACTGCAAATGAACTCCAGGTGCATGTGCCACCTTGTCTATCCGGCTTACGTGAGTCCTGGGGAATGGAGCCTCAAACTGGGATCTTAGGCTTCACAGGATAGTGCTTAACTGCTAAGCCATCTCTCTAGGCCCATAGACCATTAGTTTTTGAGGTGATCTATTATAGTGTTATTAACAATTACAACAACTTGTTTCTCCTAAAGTAGAACGTACGATTGAGACTTGGTTGTGAGTAGATTGTTTGGGAGCAACTGGAGAATAGGGGCGAGGAGGAAAAGAAAGTCAGTTATCAGCTATGTCGGTGAGCCAAAAGATATCCCTTACCCCTGGGATTCATGGAAGATGGTGTAGAAAATGCATCCGACTCATCCTACTTGCTGAATAGGTAACCTGTCATAGCTCCCTCCCTATCAATTGTGTGTGTGTATGGGGGTGTGTGCACGCACATCAGAAGTCAACATTTTTTTTTGAAACATGGCCTCTCACTGAATCTAGAGCTCTCTGATTTTGCTAGCCTAGCTGGTCAGTAAGATCCAATAAGACAGGGATCCAGGATTCCTTATCTTCCCAGTGCTGGGATGACTTGGGGATGTGGAGTGCAGAAGGGATGTAGGTTAGGCCTCAAATCCTTCAGGAAACTAAAGTCCACTGAGCCATATTTAGATGGCAGTGGACCACCAACCCTATCCATTTACATGGTTGCATCCATATTTTTCCGCTGTAAGAGCCCAGGATTTCAACAGCTTCTTCAAATGATCAGGGAATTTTTTTTTAAGGTTAAAGATAAGCCAACTTAGGATCATTATTATACCAGATAAGAGAATCAACCAGAATAGTAGTCATTATTAAATAATAGGTGCTATGGTTTGGATATGGAATAACACCCCCCCCCCAAAAAAAAGGCCCATATGTTAGGGATTAGTCCTAAGCTGGTAGTGCTATTTTTGGAGGTTCTGGAATCTTTTGGAGGTCATGGAAGTGAGACACAGGTGGATGAAGTAGGTAATTAGTGGTAGGTCCTTGGAGGTGTTTTGTCTCTGCTTCCTGACCAAACTGAAGTGAACAGCCTCCTTTCTATGTGCTCACACAACCATAATGTGGTTCACCAATGGGTTCATAAGCAACAGAGCCAAGGGTTATGGTATGAAATCTCTAAAACTGTAGGCCAAAGAAAATCCTTTTTCCTATACATTGTTTCTGTCAGATATTTTGCTCACAATGGTGCCAAGTAACTAATACAATAGGTAGATAATAGAACATTTTATGCAATTATATTGCTATGAAAAGCAAACCAATAATGACTGACACAGAAATGATTATCCTATTCCCATGGCAGAAGAATTCTAGGAAATGAAGAAATTAAGCAATGTCCATGTTTTTCTATGGCTTCCAAGAGTGTCATGAACAACCATTTATTTACCCCAGAGGGAGCATTTATGACAAACCAAGGAAATGATAGGTTGATAAACCAATGAGTTTATTGGGTGTAGCAGCTACCTTCCTGTGGCTGGTACAAAACATCCAAACAGAAGGTGTTTATGGGAGCAAAGGGTTTCTTTTCTGCTTGCAGTTTTGAGGCAGCATTTTCATCATGGCAGGGAAAGCAATGCACAAGCAGGAAGCTGGTGTACATCATCATATAGCAGCAGGAGGGATGCAGTTTAAGTAACTGGGCGAGAAACTGGGCTTATATTAATCCAAAGCCCAGCAACACACCTTGCCCAGTAAAACCCTACCTTCCAAAGGCCCCACAACTTTGCCACCAGCTAAGGATGCAGTATTCCAAGCACAAAAGGCTATGGGGGAACATTTTACAGTCAAACCACCACATTGGGGTTACTTATAGGACCATGAATAGGAAATACTTGCAGTAGTGTGGACGACTCAAAGGCAGCTGCATCACCCAAAGGCCCATCTCGGCATGGGCAATGACTACCACAAGCTGCATCCCAGAGTTCCCTACCTGACTTGAAGGCAACTCCCCTGAAGAGTCTCCTCCATAAATAATTGTCCTCTGCTTATAGAACCTTGGGGATGTGCCTTATGAACCTGGTAAGTTTCATGAGCTTTCCGATCTTTGTAAGTTTCAATAGTTTCCTGTGTCTTACAAGCTTCTTTGCCTCCTCCTTCCCTCCAGGAAGGACTATTTCAATTTTGAAATGGCTCAAGAAAAAGTAATCTCATTTTAACCACTGCTTTTTAATTCAGAAAGATTTTGTAAACACAGGAATAAATTATGTCATTATTTATAGTCCAAGTGCAACACATCTGAATTTTTCTCAACAGTGATTATCATTTTTTTAAAATGATGACCTATATATATTATTTATTATTCAGAACAGTTCACCCCTAAGCATTTATTATTTCAATCAGCTTCAGTGGGCCCAGGATTCAGGAGCTGTTTTGTTATGATTCCAGCCTCCACTTTCTCAAAAGGCATGTTGATGCTGGGGTCCAATTTCAAGGTAATCTTCATAGGTCTGGCAAGTTGATGCTGGCTTGTGGGCAGCAGGACTTGGGTTTTTTGCCATGAAGACTTCTCCCTGAGACCTTGTCTCCTTGAGATGTGTAGGTGTCCACACATCATAGCAGCTAACTTCCTGCAGAGCAAGTGGCCCAGGAGGAAGCTAGACAGAAGCCAGGATATGATTTATACTCCAGCCTCAGTGTCACTGCATTACCCTACAGTGGACATAGATCAGTTTTATTAAATGAGTGGGGTATCTGTGGCGGTAGTAGAGGCAGCAGATGCATCTTCACACACTCCTTTCAGCAACCTGAAGAATTCTTTTCAGAGACCTTCACTAAGGTAAAGCTAGGATTCTTTTTTTTTCTTTCTCTTTATTTTTATGAAAGGGGGTGGGTGCAGAGAATTGGCAAACCTGGACCTCCAGCCACTGCAATCAAAGTCCAGACGTGTGAGCCACCTTGCACACATACACAATCTTATGCATGCATCACCGTGTGTGTCTGGCTTACGTGGAATCTGGAGAGTTGAACATGGGCCCTTAGGCTTCGCAGGCAAGCGCCTTAACCGCTAAGCCATCTCTCCAGCCCCTCCTTTTTATAAAGTAGAAACTTTGTATGGACATATCATGTGTTGGTACCATCATTTCCCTCCTTCTTGTCCCCACTCCACTGAGGGCCCTCCCCAGTGGAATTGCTGGCATTCACCATAGAGTTGTGGGTTATGAGTTGTGAGAGCAGAAGTCAGTCATTGCGGGGAGGACAATGTCTTTGGATATTCCTTCCCACCCTGTGGCTCTTACATTCTTTCTGTCCCATCTAATGTTTTTATTTACAATTGACACTCATAAACATAATGTAAATTATTCATAATAAAAACATAATGTAAATTTCTCATAATTTTAAAAATGCCCTTTTACCCCCTTTTACACTCTCCTCCTTTCACTGACCTACTTCTTCTTTCCATGTAGACCCTCTTGTATATTGACATTTTTTGCCTTTCTCCATTATCCATGTCAAAATGCTCATGTTCTTAATATAGTGGAGGTCTTTTGTAAGCCATGAAGTAACAGCCACTCAGTATCCAAACAGCAGTGTCTCAAAGTATTTCTCCCCATCCCCTGTCTCTTACATTTTTCTGCCCTTTCTTCCCAAATGTTCTCTGAACCTTCAGGGTATGATGAAGATGTCTAATTTAGGGATGAGCATACAACATCCATTTATTCTCTGATGAGTTTTGAGTTTCCACTGTGGTCACCATGATCTGCACAAAGAAGCTTCTCTGACCAGAGGTGAGAGCAGCACTGATCTGGGGTAAAATTATAATACAAATATTTAGAGGGCAATTTAATGGATACAGCATATCCATTTACTTAAACAGCAGTAATATATTACCTCCTGGGGTCTATGACCTTCTCAAGCATAGACTTTCAACTAGGTTTTAGTACTAGAGCATGAATTTCCTATCACGAAGTGGGTCTCTGATCTGATCAGAGGGTAGTCGATTACCTTCATAACAGTCAAGCCAGATTTCACCCGGGGATGTCTCTCTCTTGGCTGGTCAGTTGTGTAGCACACAGAGTAGATCCACAGTTGAGTAAGTCTATGGACTTCAGCTCTGTTCCAGCTTGATTTTTTTTTTTTAACTTTCCTGTGACTGAAACATGTCATGAAACATTCAGCAATAGGTTCTTACAATCTGGATGTGGTGAGAAACCAAAAGCCTTAGCAACAGCCTCTGTTGTTTTTGAGGCTTCAGGGGCCTCCTTGACCACCCATCCACTGGAGTTATCCTACCCTGACATAGGTTTTTCTGTAACAACCACCTATAGCTTCTGGGCATAGCATGATCTACTTCCATAGGAAGTTTCTGCCAAAATTAGAGTTCTCTCTCTCTCTCTCTCTTTCTTTTTCTATTTCTCTTTCAGCTAACAATGAAATGATTTCTCTATGGCTTTTTAATAACATCTTTAATTTTGGCTAACCCTCTCCCTACCCCCTCCTCTCATCCATTCCCTCCTCTAACCCCATTTAAAATTCTTCATTCCCAATATTCTGCTTACACATTTTCTATTCCTTCCCCTTATGTCACCCCAATCCCTCATAGCTCCTTTCTAGCTTCCTGTCCTCTACTGGCTCTTATGCCAACTTGCATACAAATTTAAAAATTCAAAGTTAGGATCTGCATATGAGAAAGAACATGCAACAATTATCTTTCTGAGCCTGGGTTACTATAAAATTTTCTTTATATCCCCTTTCTAGCTTACTGGACTCTGCTATTGAGTTTTATTCCAACTCACATAGAATAGAAAGGGAGGGAGGGGAGACTTAATAGGATGGTAAGTAGAGGAACAGAGTAATGGAGGTGAAATGGCCTAAGTGATGTCAGGAGAAGAGATTGAGTAAAGGAAAAGTGGGGGAAGGCTAATCAAAACCTAAGAGGGTATGAATAAGTCATATGGAAGCCTACTTTTTTTGGACAATAGAACACCCAGAAGCCATAGATTGTTATTAGAAAATGTTCAGTGCCAGGGATAGGATACTTTCCAGTTGTTGGTCAGGGAGGTCCCTGATGTCCCAAAACATTACAGGCCATTGCCAAGGCTCTTGGTTTCCCACTAGGAATAGAAGGTAAGACCCTATTGCTGAAGATGCCACATACCAGGGCTGCAAGGTCACTGATAAATCCTGCTGGAGCTGAGCTGAAAAACTCCTCCATGTAGACCAGCTGGCAGAAAGCTGGAAAAGCTATCCTGTATGCAGTTCAATGGGAGAAAGAGAAATAACCAGTGGAGATACACAACACTGGACACTGCAAGCCTTAAATTTGGCCAGTCAGGCCAAATGAACCAGTGGGTGAAATAGTGGCATGTCTTTTATGGGGGAAACCAGCTGTTCTCTAATTGGACTGGAGGCCCACTCCATGGAAGGGAATATATCCCTGAGACTGAAAACCTACAACAGGGGTAGTCATGAGTCCTAGGGGTGTAACTTCTGTTGGTGTCTGGCTAAATGTATATACTATGCTCACCAAACTGCCCAGTAAGCATTTCCCTTAATGTTCATACCCATATATTAATGCTACTCTCATTTTTGGTTAGAGAAGCTTCTCTTTTCAGATGGCAGTGACCTTGGAATAACTCAGAAGGCACTATGGTGCTAAGAAGAAGAGGAGTGCTCAGCACTGAAACACCTTCCAAAGCTCAGGGTCCATTGTGGGAGGGGTGGCAGAAAGAATGTAAGAGCCAAAGGAAGGGTAGGACTCCATACAACTTGCTCCTCCAGACACAAAATGACCTGGATATCCATGAACTTGCAGTGCCTGACACTATCTACACAAGACCATCATAATAGGAGGAAAAGATGATGACATCAAAATAAAAGAGAGACTGATTGAGAGGGGGAAGGGGTATGATGGAGAGTGGAGTTTCAAAGGGGAAAGTGGGGGGAGGGAGAGAATTGCTATGGGTTATTGCCTATAATTATGGAAGCTGTCAATAAAAAATAAATAATTAAAAAACACCTTTCTTGGGTCCTTCCATGCCCCACACTCAGGTTCCTGCATGTGCTCCCAGGTCATGTGGGTGTATACAGCCCCTCCCCTGACTCAAGGACTCCCCTGAATAAAGGTAATGGTTTATAATCTAAATAAGAAATATTTTCTTGTACATAACTTAGTATATAATATAACATTATGATATTATTCAGCTACATCCATTTTCCTGCAAATTTCATTTTTCTTTATGGATGAATAAAGCTCCATTGAGTGCCACAGCTTCATATCCATTTACCAGTTGATGGGCCTCTAAGCTAATCCCATTTCCTAGCTATTGTGAGTAAAACAGCAGTAAATATGGATATGCAAGCGTCTCTGTAGTAACATATAGAGTCCTTAGGGTATATGTCTGTATGGCACAATGCAGGTAGGGCCCTAACCAGGTTGCCTGCTAGTAGGAGCCAGGAAGTGGCTCCTGTGGATGTGGCATCCTGCACAGGCCTGGCGTGACAACAGCTACAGCCCCATGTCTGCTAGCAACCTGCTGTGAAATGATCTGCCCGGAGAAAGGCTGTCATTGGTCACAAGAAGGGAACCATCCCATACAATGATTGGCCAGCCAAGCCCTTAAAACCCCCTATACTTCCTTGAATAAAGGAGTTTGCAGCAGCTTGCCCTCTGCCTGCTTCCAACCAACTCCCGGTGTCTGTGTCATGACTCCACGTTTCTTACCCCCAACCTGGCTGAGACCCTGCATTCCCTCCTGGGCTGGTGCTAGGAGGGACCCCAACATATGTCCATGAGAAATATGGACAGGTCATAAGGTAGATATATTTTTAACTTTTTGAGTAAATTTCACACTGGTTCCATCATGTTTACACCAGTTTATACTCTTGCCAGCAGTGAATAAGGGTTCCTCTTTCCTCACACCCTCACAACCATTTGCTGCCATTTGATTTTTTTTTAAGATACAACATGAAACATTTTATTAGTATATTGCTTGTTCCTACAATTACAATTAGATGGTATAACTTCTTCATTATTTATTTCAATTTTACATTCATGTTGCTGCCTCCGGTAGCCTCCTCCCTGACCTCCTCCCTCCAAAGGGACCCTCCTCACTTGGGAATGTGAGTTGTTCATTATGGGGGTAGCCAAAAGTTATGGGGGAGAGACAAAGTCTCTATGCAAAATGACCCAACCTGTGGCTCTAACACTCTTTCCATCCCCTCTTCTGCAAATTTCCCTGAGCCATGTTGGATTCATTTTAGTTCTACTTCAGTGATGAGGTCTTGACAGCCTCTGTGTCTCTGGATGTCTGGCTTAGTAGGAGTTGAATGTTCTTTGTGTTTATCTCCTTCAGCCTTGTTCTGGTGTCAGGTTCACCAAGAAAGCTGCCCTCTTGCCTATTTCCTCTGTTACTCTATGGTTTCAGCTGGGGCTCTGGTGATCAACCTATCACACCTCACCAGGGACATTTGATTTTTTATTGATAACTATTTTAAGTACAGTGAGAATGAATCTCGAAATAATGTTAAGCTCTTTGAATGCCATTTGTATTTCTTCTGTTAAGAATTCTGTTCAGCGCTGGAGAGATAGCTTAGCAGTTAGGGCGCCTGCCTCCTAAGTCTAAGAATGCTGGTTCCAATCTCCAGCGGTTCCAATCTCCAGGTCCCATGTTTAGCCAGATGCAAAGTGACGCAAGGGTGAATGCCGCACTTGCCCACAAGGGGGTGCACACAACTGGAGTTCGTTCACAGCAGCTGAGACACTGCTGGCACTCCCATTTCTGTCTCCCTCTCCCTCTCTATCTCTCTCTGTGTCTCTCTCCAAAAATAAATTAAAAATTAAAAAAAATTTTTTAAAGAATTCTGTTCAGTTCCATAGCCTATTTTTTATTGAGTTGTTTGATTCTTTTTTTGTTTAGGTTTCTTTAATCCTTCATATAGTCTAGATATTAGTCCTCTGTCCAATATGGGACTTATCTGTGGTATCCACACTGCTGCCTCCAGACTGGGAGGAAAACAAGCAGACTATTCCAGTGCCAGGATCATAGAAGGGCCAGAAGCCTATAGTATGGCATCTGCAGTAGGGTTATACATCCAGCTCATAGCTGGGTTGCAAATCAGTATCCCAATATTGACTCGGTTTTCCAGTCATAGCTAGAGACCCAGGAGCAGTGTATAGCTCTTAGGTCAAGAGTGACGTGACTAGTACCAGTAGAGTGGGCTGGGGTCCCAAAATGGGGCATAAATGGAGGTGGCACAAACTGAGGCGAAGGTTCAGTCATAAAGAGGGACTGAATCTATGGGATTGTGAGGGGATGATACAGGTCAGAAGCTGGTAAATTCTGCAAGCACTCTGGCTCTCAAGAGCCTCCTATATGTCTCTTACTGGGAAGGCCAGGTTCTCTGCCTAGAATCCCTTAGAAGAGGAGATGACAGAGGTTGAAGTGCCAGAGTAGGCCAAACAGTTATAGATCAGGAGTGTGTGTGTGTGTGTGTGTGCGCGCGCGCGCGTGTGTGTGTGTTGCAGGTGTGTCTGTCCTTTCTTCTTTCTGGCCTGCTGCCCTCTATGTTGTGTGTGCACAGCATATAGCAATAGCCTCACCCTGAGAGGAACACCAATTTCCTGCCCACCACCAGATGCTAATCAGCTTGGAGCAAAAAGATACACACGTGAGAACACAGATAGCAGTGCGAGGCATGATGAGGGAGAGACAGAAAGAGCTGACAGAAGAGAGGACAGCTGAGGAGCTGTGATATGCTGGTGATTTTAGGGAAGATTATTGTCCAACAACTTTTTTGAAAAAAAATGTTCAGTGTACAGGAATATCTTCAGACTATCCCTACCACTTAAAGGTAACAGTTATTGACATTCTGTCTTGTTTCTTTATCCAGACGGGTGCATGTGGTGGGTGTAACATATCATATCACACATGCATACACATTCCTTTAGTTTCTCACTTAATCAATAGAAACTAAGTAGGAAATACTAATGTATTTCACCACACTGGCTCACATTACCTAATGATACATATAACTTTTTACATAACCACAGTATCATGACCACATATAAGAAAATTAACAACTATTAAAAAGTCAGGGCTGCTAATATATCTCAGTGATAGATGTCCTAGGCTCAATCCTCAGTAGTAAAAAACAAAAACAGAAGATAAAATCAACAATACCCAGGCTTTAATCAAAATGAGATATGAGTATGGATAATGAGAACTACAAATATTTATTGAGCCCTTTTTACATGGCTTATGGTCTTTTAACCAGCTCAACAGGTATATGGGTAGGCATGGCTGTCATGGTATTTCAAAGGTAGGGAAAGAAATTCAAGTTACATGGAGTTAAGTAACATGTGTAAAGTCCATTTGAGACCCAAGGCTTACTACCTGGTCCTTCAGCACTCAGAGAGCACTGTGTGAATGAGAACAGACAATGTAGATGAGTTGAGGGAAATCCTGAGAGAACCCAGCAGGCCTGTTGTCCTTCCTTCTGAGTAGAGAAAGGAGAACATTTTAGGTCTTGTTAGCAACTTGGAGAAAAGCTTGGCAAGAAAAAAGGGAAGCTGGGCTGGAGAGATAGATTAGCAGTTAAGGCACTTGGTTGCAAGCCCTATGGCCCAGGTTCAATTTCCCCAGGACTCACATAAGCCAAATGCACAAGGTGGCACATATGTCTGGAGTTCATTTGCAGTGGATGAAGCCCCTAGTGTGCTCATTCTCTCTTCCTCTCTCACTCCCTCTCTCTCTCTCTCTCAAATAAATAAAATTAAATAAATTTTTAAAAGAAAGAAAAAAGGAAAGCCGAGGCACTAGGATAGCTGTGTATCTTGGTTTTCCACTAGCCTTGTGTAGCAGTGGGCAGTGAACAGCTGGTGGGCTTGCCACATCTGGTGTCAATGTTTGGATGCCAAACACGAAGAGACCCTTTGCTTTGGGTGGCTACTCTGAAGGTGAAGATGGTCCAGTGGGTTTATAAGTGGCCTTAACTTTTGCTTTTCTCCCCTAAATGAGCAGAGGTTTCTTTCATGACCAATGACTATTTTGGTGGATCCCACCATATATATGTTAAATCTATGATCATTAAGGATGCCTTAGTATCAACAACTTTCTTTTCTTTCTTACCTTTAAAAGAGAGTTGGAAAGCCAGAGACCACAGTGGTACTGCTGAGTGAAGGCTGTGTAAGCATTAGTTTAGTTCTTTAGTTCCCATGACTGACTGGCCACAGGAATCACTGGATTCTGTGTTCCTGGTCCAGAAACTCTAAATGATGAAGTTTGAGGGATCCTAGAACCTGTGTTTTTATAAGCTGCCTGACTCTTCTGATCAGCCAGTTTTCAGACACACTGGCTTAGGTTACAGATGATTGCCACTGGGGGTAAAAAAATGACTTGAAATTTGGAACTGGACTAGCAGTCAACCATGTAGGAAGCCTACTATTTAAGTTTTAGCTTTAGGTCAGTGACATTTAATGCAATATATCTAGTAATTGCTACCCTTAATTTAACTTTCCAGTCTTCACTAAGGCTAAGAAAACAAAATCTTGGTTTTGGCACATCTTTCCAAAAAGTTCAAGATAATGTAGACACTGCATCCAACTGCATGGGGTACTGAATTTTTCTGTCCCTTGAAAAAGCAACTCTATGTGCCAAGTCTTCTTATAGCCAGGTCAATATTTAGTGGAAAATATTAAAATGTTCGCCTGACTTTTGGGTTTAGGGGAAGGATGGGTTGTCTCATCCATCCTAACTGCCATACTGGTTGGAGTGGGTTTATTGGCACTCTTTGCAATGTGCCTAATTGTTGACACTGTACGAAAGAAATATGGACTGTGACTATCGCCCTCATGGGATGTGCTTCCAGCATGTGACACTTTGAAAGATGCAGAAGGAATAACAAGGTCCTTGACTGCCTACTTGTGTCCTCTGAATGCAAGACCCAACTCTTCCAGCCTCCTTTGTCATACCTAGTGTGAAGACTGAGCCACACTGGCCAATTACACCTAGAAACCCAACTCGGTTCTGTGTAGACAATTAGACCTGAAATATATTTATGTTTCTAGAATCACAGCTCAAAAGTTCTGTTTATCTCTCCCCCCACCCATCCCTGCCCTTGTAAGGACTCATTTTGATGGGTTTTGCAGTCTGATGTTGCTGTGCATCTTGCATGACATTGTAAGGCTGAGTGTAGCTTCTCAGACCCCACAGTTTCCACTCCCAAGCAATACGCTCACCTGAGATTAAATGGGAAAGTATATTTTGGAACTGGGCTAGCAGTCCAGTATATATATACATGTATATATATAAATGGCTTTGAGTATATCCCAGATTCGTTTCGTTATTGGCCTCCTGAAAAATCCTAAGGGGGGGGGACATTTTAAGTTCTTCTTGTTTTATATCTGTATTACAACCAAAACTGGCCTGATAATCACATTTTGTAACTTTTTAAAGGATCAAGAATGTCTTAAATGTGGTCTGCCAATCTGTATAAGATGGTATTATTTTTATGCAAGAGGATTTTATCTTGATGCTATACTTTAGAGACTTCTGTGAAGGGAATATGTAAGCAGATTTCCTTTTTTTTTGACCAGCTTCATAGATCAATTATGTAAATGTACCGCAATTAATACAATCCCATTTCTATAATAATTCAGTTTCTAATTCTTTGCTATTAAAATTGCCCCATGAGCACCCTTGCACATGGATGCTTGTTCACACATAGTTGTGTTTTGTCTGAAAAGATGCTTACAAATAAAATTGCTAGGCCAAAAGATGGGCCAAAATAAATTGATGTGTCCATGTTTTCATGTACTGTTGCCATAGTGAATCTTCAAATGTCTGCATGTTAATCACCAATTTTGCAGATTGTTGCCATTTTCTAGTCCCCTGGACACATATTGCTCAGGAATCATAGCCTTAAGATAGAACTGGAAGGTATGGGTTGGGGTAAGTGCAGGAGTATTTGTGGATTTATGTTTTGAATAGGAATTTTTAGAAGGATACAACTCATCTTATTTTCTACGGAATGATAGTGAAAATTAGGCTATTAATAATGGGGAAATATAAGTTTGTTCCAACTTGAATCCTTATTATCCACATTCAAGCACCCTGAAGTTCAAAGCCTATCTCCTGCAGAGTTCAGATGTAGGGCCAGTATTGGCTCTACCGTGGTTCCAGCCCAGGAAGGACACAGGCCCCTAAGAATCACACCTCTGTTTAAACACTAGCTGCCCCTAATACAGCTTCAGCCCAGGACAGCCCAAGCTTGTCTGGAGAGATCCTCTTGTGTAAATGTGTAATTCTAGCTTTTAATATGCTGAAGATAACTCTGTCTACTTTATATTGGCCTGATAAAGTCACAGTGAGTTTTAGGGTGGAGGATTTCAACTCTTGTTAAAAGATCTTTTACTGTTTTAAATTTTAAAAATCCTATTGTAGAGAGATGGTTTAGTGGTTAAAGGTGCTTGTGCAAAGCCTGCCAACCTGGGTTCAGTTTCCAAGTACCCATGTAAAGCCAAATGTACAAAGGGATGCAATGCATCTGGAATTTGTTTGCAGTGGCAAGTGGCCCAGGAGTGTCCATTTTCTCTATTATCTATCTATCTCACAAATAAATATTTAAAAAATTCTTTTTGCATTAGGTAAGATATTCCATACATGAAGAAACCAAAGTACATTAAGATAAATGGCTTTTCTAAAAAGATGTAACTGAACAATGATGGCACTGGGACTAGCAATCCCAAGTACATGAATTCTGCTATTTAACATGACCTTGAGCCATGAGAAAAGCAAGCGATACTGGGAAACCTCAGTGTGCAGTCACTGGCTTTGCTTCTTTGAAATTTTCAATGGCAAGTGATAGTCAAGTCAGCTTGAGGAACTATTCTACGTGATCACAGTCAGAACTATTTCTTTTTGAGCTCTAGTACAACAGCTCCAGTAATGAGGATTATGATCCTAATAGTGATGTACTTCAAGGAAAGCAACTTAGAAAAATGGTCTTGAATACCTGAATCCATCAATACCTAGGCAAATTTTCTGGGATAATGGTCACATATGTGGATTAAATACAACTACATTGTAGTAGCCAAATCAATATACTATGTTTATAATGGGCACAATACTTTTATTCCCCACAATAAAAATATTTGTAAAAATACATGCATGGTCTTAATTATCAGATTACCATATTACTTCTCTATTATTAGTCACCTTGTCCTAAAGAATAAAGAATGTGATCTCAAAAATTCATTCCTACATAGTTAATGTTTCCATCACCTACCTTTTTGTTTACATATAAAGCAATGAAGACATTGAGGACACATTGCCTCACCTTACAGGCAAGCATGTTTGTCTCCCAGCTGTGGCTTATAGACTAATTGGAATTTTTTTCATTTTTCATGAGCATCAGTTTTATTCCAAGTTTTATTTCTTTCTCTCTTAGCTTCACTGTGCTTTCAGATCTTGTCCAAGGATACTTGGGAAGCCATTATGTTAAAGGATGCCTGCTGCAAAGGTATGGTAGATTTGAATAGAGCAGTTAAGAGAAAACCATGTCACAGATTCAATGCTTTTTGCCTTCAATTTTTTTCTGCCAAATACATTAATCTATTACTTTTAAAAAATTATTTATTTATTTATTTACTTATTTGAGAGAGAAATACATGGAAAGAGGCAGAGAGAGAGAGAGAGAGAAAGAGAGAGAGAGAGAACGGGTGCACTAGGGCCTCCAGCCACTGCAAACAAACTCCAGAAGTATGTGCCACCTTGTGCATCTGGCTTATGTAGGTCCTGGGGAATTGAACCAAGGTCTTTTGGCTTTGGAGGCAAACACCTTAAATGCTAAGCCATCTCTCTAGCCCTGTCTATTACTTTTATATTCAACCTGACTCAAGTGCTTAGTACATAGGTAGAATGCAGCCAGATTCTTGGCAGAATATCACATGCACTGACTCTAGCCTCGTTTCCAATAGAGTCCATGTTCCCCTCTGAAACCTCTTAAGTTGAAGTTACAAAGCCCATATTTCTCTCTGCCTTCCATATTCCCACCAGAATGGCCCATTATATTCTGTTTATACAGTTGTAAGGCTTCTTTAGACCATAGTTCCAAATTCCTACATTTTCTTTTTGTTCAAGGTATAGTCTTAGTGTACTGGAGCCCAAGCTGACCTAGAACTCCCTCTGTAGTCCTAAACTGGCCTCAACTTCACAGCAATCCTCCCACCTCTGCCTCCCAAATGCTGGGATTAAAGGCATGTACCACCATACCTGGCCCAAATTCCTATATTTTCCTCTTGCAAACCAGTTCCAACTGACTAAGAATCACCAGGTTTATTATAGTAACAGCCCCAGTGCAAGGTACCAATTTTCTAAGCAAGTGACTTTCACCTCTAATCTGTCTCCTTGCCTCATCTTTGCACCAATTTTCATTCTTAACATTCTTGCTGCTGGGACAAAACGCCCAACTAGAAGCAGCTTATGGAAAGAAAAGGGTTTCATTTGACTTATAGTTCTAGGGAGTAGAGCTATCATGGTAGGGAAGGCATGGCAGACTGGAACAGGATGTCAGTGTCACATCGCATGGGAAATCGGAAGGCAGAAAAAGAGCAGCAAATAGGCACTAATAGGTATGTTACAAAGTCTTGCCACATTCACTTGGCAAATGGGACTTTACATTATCAGTATGTGTGGGCATCAATGACTTCCCTCTGAGACACGCATATCCTGTCTATTCTGCGTTTCATGCTGACTGCTCCAGACAGAACCAGATCCGGTCTTTTCTGTGGGATGCTTGCGGTATAGATTGGTAGGTCAGACTTCAGGCTTGGCTAGAACTAAGCAGCTCTTTCAAAGGAAGGAGAATTTTTCTGTCTCTGGTGCTGAGTGTTCTCTCACACTTCTTGTTTTGCTCAGCTTGCTCTCCAACAAAGGCTGCTTGTAGGAACAGGTGTGTATGCAAGCACATTTCCAGAAAGGAGTCCTCATTTGTTTGTTAGCTTGGATGATTGCACATCTTCACTTCTCCCTAGAAAGGCTGAGGTTCAGTTTCCTAAATGGGAAAAAAAAATTGCATAAGACCATGATGTAATTATCTAGCCACAGAAAAGTTTTAACTGATGCCCTCCACAATTTTTTTTTTTTTTAATACAGTAGTGGGAAGAGCTGACGGTGGGGAACTGAAGCCCAGGCAGCTTTGCTTCCTGCTGGCCAAGTCTTTGCTGTGATTCTAGACACACCCATGGCCTCCTGCCATCCTTCAAACTTAAAGAGTCATACACTGTTTTAAGCCCCAGGATTCAGTAATTATTACAACAGACAAGACCACTCTATCCTAGCAATAGTGCCTCTCCAAACACAGAACAGATCTGTTTGAAGTACAAAGATAATGTCTCCCTCTGGTTCAAAGCCTGGTTAAGTTTGCTTACAGCTCAGTACAAAGACTGAGATTTCTTAATACAGGCATTCCTCAGTAGCCATGGGGATTAGTTTCAGCTGCCCCCGCCCCCATGCAGACCCCAAAGCCTCACATAAAACAGTGCAGTACTGCATATAACCCATATACGGCCTCCTCTATACTTTATTTGTTTTTTAATATTTTAATTTATTTATTAATTTTCAAGCAGGATGAGAGAGAAAATGAATGAATGAGAATGGGTATGCCAAGACCAACTGCTACTGCAAGCAAACTCCAGATGCATGGGCCACTCTGTGTACCAGTATTTACATGAATACTGGGGTATTGACCCTGGTCTTCAGGCTTTGCAAGCAAGTGCCTTTTAACTGCCATCTCTCCAGCCCCTCCTGCATATGTTAAACTGTGTCAGGAATGTCTATGACACTAATTGCAGTGTAAGCCTGGTATACATAGTTGTTATACTTTGTCTTTAGGGAGTAATAAAAATGACCAGGTAAAAACTACATGCTCAGTATAGATACAACCACTGTAGGCTAAATTACTTTCTACCCAGGTGCAAAGAGAATAGCGAGTAAATGAGTGCTAAGAACCTGACCTGCTGTGCACTGATAGAAGGTTACTGTAGGCTATGCACTTCATTCACCTGACTTCAGCATGTGGCCAGCCAATTCAAGTTTTGATTTTGAGAAGTTTCTGGAATTTTTCTCTAAGTAAGTATTTTCTATCCATGGTTGGGAAGATCTTTACATGTGGAACCCACAGAGCTAGAGGGTTGACTGTATGTTGTAGTTTTTAGTGCATTTATGTATATTTGTATTTTGTTCATTTATTTACAAATACTTTATATTTCCATGACCCTCGTCCACTGTCCTTTAAGATACACAGTCTTGCTATATTGCCTAGGCTCCCCTGAAACTCATTCTGTAGCCAAGACTGACTTCAGACTCCCAATCTCCTGGCATTGGCTTCATAAATGCTGCAATTATAGATATATGCCACCATATCTGGCTAATGCTATTTTAAGTGGTGTTCTTTTCCCATTTCTATTGCTTACTTGTTTATAGAAATGTGATTGACGTCATATTCTGACATTTGCACATTCATACACACACCATAAATACATAGAGCTAATTTTAAATTTTGTTTCTTCATATAAGAGAAAATATGTAATATTTGTCATTCCGAGTCTGTCTTACTTCATTTAATGGTTTCCAGTTGCATCCACTTTCCTGCAAATGTCATGATTTTATATTTTTATGACAATAAAATTTCATTGTGTTCATGTACCACATTCCCTTTATCATTCATCTGGACATCTAGATTAGACATCCATTTCCTGGCTGCAGTGACTAGTGTAGCCACACCTTTCATATTCATTACAAGCTTTTTTTTTTTTTTTTTTTTTAACAGGGATAATGATTTTATCTGTAAGTAAAGACATTTTTTTCTGTCTTCTTTCCCAGCATGAATGCCTTTTATTTCCTCTACTTATGTTTCTGTGCTGGCAGAGAACCCCATACAAAGGGAAATGGCAGTGATGAAAGCCACACCCTATCTTGGTTCCTTATATTAGGGAAAAAGTTTTCAGTCCTTCACCATTAAATATGATGCTACCTATGAGGTTTTCACAGATATTCTTCAACAAGTTCACGAAGTATCTTTTTGTTCTTTGGTGGTAATTTTTGTCTTGAATGGATATTGGATTTTATAAAGAGTTTTTATTTGCATATGTTAAGGTAATAATATAGCTTGTCTTTTTATTTGTTAATATGATGAATCATATGGACTGATTTCCAAATATTAAAACAATTTTGCATTCCTGGGTTCAAATTCTTTTAGTTCAGGAGTTCAGGGGTGGGATAACTTGCCAGTGAGTTGTTGGCCTGGGCGTTGTGTTGCTGCTGTCTTTGCTATGCTGTGCACTGCTTGGAGTTCAGTCTTGCAGACACTTGGTGCTGTTTTGGTGGTTGGGAGAAGTGAGGTGATCTCGGTTCAGTTGCTTCTGTTTCCTGACTCACATGGGACTCAGCAGCTCAATGACTGACCTGAGGGAATGGTGAGGGTGCCAAGGAGAAGCTCATTCTGGGACTCGTCAATGGCAAATCGGAGGCAGCCTGAAGGAATGTTAAGAGTGTCAGAGAAAAGCTGATGTCTGAATTTACTAAAGGCAGATCAGCAGCGACCCAGGATTCTTTTGTCGGTAACATTCTTCATTAATATACGATAATAACAGTACTTGAACAATCATAGTAAGAATAGAAATTAATGAAGTACACTGATACCAAGGAAATCTCAAAAGGCTGAGGAGGGTATTACAATTAAACCTAAGCAAAATTTTCTCTAAATGTCTTCTCTTCATAATCATTAAAAAAAAAAAAAAAAAAGGTAGAAGACTAGTTCCAGAGAAAACTGCCTGGGTCATGAAACTATGGCTCCATGAGAGGATTTGGTCACGTCAATCCATTTTTTTGTTAATTTTTTTTTAATTGTGAGAGATGAGAGAGAATGGCTGTGCCCGGGCCTTCAGCTGCTGTGAATGAACTCCAGGCATGTGTGCCCCCTTGTATGCATTTGCGACCTTGTACACTTGTGTCACTGTGCATCTGGCTTACATGGAACCTGGAGATTAGAACATGAGTTCTTAGGCTTCACAAGAAAGTACCTTAAGCACTGAGCCATTTCTCCAGCCCAATCTATCTTTTGAATTCATTGGTATAAATAAAAGACTACATATTAGGATTCTAAATCCATATTTTCCTAAGGGTTTTATTCCACCAAAAATTTTTCCCAGCTAGTTATGCTGTCTTTGGGATATTGTTTAAGTGTATAGTGTTAGACTAACCCATGATTAATAATACTCTTAAATGCTTCTCAATAATTCGGTGTGAATTTGGGCTGGAGAGATGACTCAGTGGTTAAGGCACTTGCCTGCAAAGCCTAATGACTCAGGTTAAATTCCGCAGTATCCTTGTAAAGCCCAGATGCATAAAAAAAGGTGATGCATGCATGTGGAATTCATGTGTAGCAGCTAGATGCCCTGGCATGCCCATTCACTCGGTATCTCTCTCAATCTGTGTCTTTCTGCTTGCAAATGAACAATATATAAAAATTCTATGTGAATTCAAAGGCAATAAAGGCATATGATTTCAAGTAAGTGTAGTTTACAACAAAATAAACTTAAAATGATAGCATATCCAACTCGAGTACTGTGGACAATGCCACTCAGTTTCCTTTGATAAAAGTGCATCTGTTTCTTATATCTGAACTAGCTGTTTTCAAAGATATCAGCATAGTCTTTGGAGTAAGAGTCTATTTCTCCTCTTGCCTACACTCTGTCCACTGCTTTACTCCATAGATCAAGCCACTCATCCAAATACTGCTAATCTAATGTTTTCCTGAGAGTGTCATCCAATGGTAATTTGTAACTACAAAGCCCATAATGATTTTTAAGTGTAGCAGCTACTGCCACAGGCTATCATTGAAATCTCAAGGAACGTCAGTCACTAACACCTTTTCACTCAGAAAAAATAAACACAAAAGTTTCCTTTCTTAACATCTTCGTTTGTATGTAGTTTGTTTTCCTTGAGTAGATGGAGTCATAAAAGGTAGTTCCTAGGATTATTTGATGTGAATTAGTCCAATTGGACAAAAAGAAAACCACCCCTCTTTGTATGTCCACTTATAATTTTTTTAATAATTTATTATTGTGTTTATATTATTCTAATTTTACAATCATATTGGTGATTCCATTATCCTCCTCCCTATCCTCCCCCCTCCAAAGGGACTCTCATCAATGGGGGATGTGGGTCTTGCATTGTGGGGGTAGTCAAAAGTTATGGGGGATAGGCCAAGTCTCTGAAAATATTTATTTATTTATTTATTTACTTATTTATTTATTTATTTATTTGAACGAGAGAGAGAGAATGGGCATACTGGGGCCTCTGGCCATTATAAATGAACTCCAGATGCATGTGCCACTTTGTGCATCTGGCTTTATGTGGGTACTAGGGACTCAAACCTAAGTCATTAGGCTTTGTAGTCATGTGCCTTAACCTCTGAGCCATCTTTCCAGATCTTCATTTTAAATTTGTATATAGATCACATTATTGTAGTGGAAACGTGCTAAAACATGTGTTCTCATGCTAGTAAGGTGTTCTCATGCTATTATGGATAAAACTCTATGTGTGTGTGTGTGTGTGTGTGTGTGTGTGTGTGTGTGTGTGTGCATGCATAAATCTTCAAGTTCTTGTTAATTCAAATAAATATGGTTTAAGAAAATGACATTGTAATTGAACTGTTTATCCTTCTATACAAGGCAATAAATTTCATAAAAATATGAAGCCATCCTTTGTCAATATTGAATACCAATTAAAAACCCATGAATACTGAACTTATTTCAAATTTTAGATTGGCTAACTATTGGTATTATAGCCCCACCTAAAGTTGAATTGTTAAGTTGTGAGATCAGGTAAATGAATGTGCTTATGACTCTCACCAAATGATGACATTTTAGATATATTCAGTTGAAAGGTTTATTTAAATCAGTAAGGCAACAATTGTTTTGTCACTTTAATGTCACGGAGCCAGTAAGGTTGTCTTTCCTCTGAATTCCTGACTCTTACTAACTCATTAAACCAATGCCTCAGAGTATGCCTTCCCACCCTGTGGCTCTTAGTTTCTGTCTGCCCCTCTTTTGTAATGTTCCCTGTGCCTTGTAGGATATGTATGAAATCTCCTTTAGTGTTGAAAAGGCATTTTCTTTGATGAGTTTTGAGTCTCTTCAGTTAAGACCCTATTTGCTGAGTACATGGTCAAAGATTAAAATGAGAAAACCTAAGATCTGCTTTCTAAAGAACGTTAGAAGTGAATTAAACTATCTTATTAAAGGTAATAGTAATATTTCTATGAAATGCTTATAAAAACTAAAGCTGGGGCTGGAGAAATGGCTTAGCTGCTAAGGCATTTGCCTGCAAAGCCAAAGGATCCCAGTTCGATTCTCCAGGACCCACGTAAGCCAGATGCACCAGGGGCACATGCATCTGGAGTTCATTTGCAGTGGAAAATAAATTGAAAAAATAAGACTTTTTTTAAAAACTAAAGCTATGAACTTGGAGTTTTATGAAATCCTGAAACATTAACTTGAATAAATACTGGGTTAGCTCATAAAAAAATTAAAGAACTTTCATCAATGACATTTTTCTTATTCTTAAATAACAAGAGTTTGTGAAAGGGATCATGAGAGGATAGGAAGAAACCTTAAGGGCAGTAGAAAATAGGGTAATGGAATACATGTGATAAGAAAGCAGAAAGGGATACTAACTGAAGGAAGAATAGGAACCAGCTGGAGTCTAGTGGGAGGGGAACAAAGTATGTGACATGTAAGTATGAAGATGCCATGATGAAATCCTTCACTTTTGTGTGCTAACCTAAAAATAATACAAAGAAATATCCACTCTCAGATGGGTATTTGACTTTGGCCAACTACTTGATAGTTCATTCAACAGGTGCTTGTGAAGCATCTGATATATTCTCAGGGCTTGCTATACTTGTTAGGCCTAGTGCATTTCCTCTGGTAGTTTGTACTAAGAAAGGAAAAGTAGAAATTCACAAAGAAACAGGGAACAATTTAGAATGAAATGTTGGCCAATGATTATGCTTCTTCTAGAAAAGAAAATGGACAAGGAACTGGATGTAAACACTCATTTGGAAAAGGATGGCAATGAGGAAGCCAGAAGAGAAAGTGGAGAGGGTGGAAAAAGATGAAGACATTTACCCAAGTCATCACTATGACCTAGGAACAATTGTTTTAAAAAGGAACTCATCTCATGCTAGGTGTGGTCGCGCATATCTTTAATCCCAGCACTAAGGATGCCGAGGTAGGAGAATCACTGTGAGTTTGAGGCCACCCTGAGACTACAGAGTGCATTCCAGGTCAGGCTGAGCTAGAGTGAGACCCTACCTCGAAAAGCCAAAAAAAAAAAAAAAAAAAAAAAGAAAAAAAGAAATACCATATAAAAAGAACACAGACTAAATGACAATATCTCATGTTTATCAAATGTTTTCATTTTGAGGGCCAGATAAATATTTACTAGTATTGGTCCATGTAACCTTTACAACAAATCCTATGGAATAATTATTACTTTTGTCCCATTTACATGTAAGAAAACTGAGGCACAGGGATATTAGGTAGGTAATGTGACCAAGATCACATATGATCAGGATTCAGTCCAGAGCAATCTACCTGCAGAGTCTGGCCTCTGACTCCTTCTCAAGTGAGGAATGGAGTCTAAGTTGAGATCCTGTGTTTGTTTTTCCCTGATTCATCAGGAACTTTCCTTGGGTTGCCCTGTAGCTGTTCTGTATCTTAAACTATCCAATCTGTAGACAAAAAGTGAAATAATTTCTATTATCTTTTTAAGTTTTTAGTTGTTCCCAAGCACAAAAAAGGAAGTATAGTATTTTCTAAAGTAATTTCACTAAAGTGGCATAACCGAAACACAAGAAAATAAAAGCTCAATGGTATAGAAAGATACCTATAATCTCAGCTCTCAGGAGGTAGAGGTAAGAGGGTCATGGTGAGTTCAAGGTTATCCTGGGTTACAGAATGAGTTATGTCAGTATAGCCTAGAGTGATACCCAGCCAAGAAAGAAGAAAGAAAGAGAAAAAAAAAGAAAGAAAGAAAGGAAAGAAAGAAAGAAAAAAGCACAAGATGAATCAAAATGCCTATGTTTGATTTGGAAACTTTCTACACCTATTTTGAAACTTTTCTGTATTTTTACACTTTTACTAATCCCCACTCATTCTTTAGTATTGAGGTCAAGTTATGCCCATGCTCAAAATCAAACCATACACACAGCTCAAGCTATGAGGATTTGAATATTCCCACTAAAACTCGTGTTGAAATTTAACTGTCATTGCAAAAGTTTAAAAAGTGGGTCATGGAGATCGTTGGCATCAATGTGTAGATTAAAACTGGTTGTGTATGGAGTGGGCTGGTTCTTCCGGGAGAGGTTTCCTGATCAAAAGGGTACATTTAGCTTGATGTCTTCTCTGCCTTACATTCTTGGTTTCGTCTGTTGGACCATGGATGACCCTTGCCAGGTTCTGGTGTTGTCCATGTTCTTTCACCTCTGGGCCTCTAGAACGGTCAGCCAAATACATTCCAACTGCTTATAAATCTACTCAGTCCATGCCATTGGGTTAAAACAGCAGAAAAGAGACCAAGACATCTTTTCATTATTAACTTTGGTCCAGGAGTCATTCTTCTGGGGTTTCTATAAATTCCTCCAACGAATAAGCTAGTCCGCCATTTTATAACTCAGCCTCCCACAAGGTTTCAGAGCACGGCAAAAATAGAGACAAGTTATTTGTCAGAATGTGAACATGAATGGGTTTGACTCCTTGCTCCCACCTGAAAATCATAAGCAGTTTTTACTGGCCACATTCCTATTGGCATCCTGGTTTTTTATTCCCCCACCAGAATCACACACCATGCTCTGCTTATAGCATTCCAGTGTTCAAAGAATCCAACTTTTACAAATTCCTCCCCCAGAGCAGTTCCAAAGACTTCTGAACCACATTGTCAGGTAGTCAGAACAATTACTCTATTTCTGTTTCATTTCTTCTGAATTAGTCAGATTTTCTATCACTGAGGGAAGCAACTGAGCAAAGAAATATGTATTTTGCCTCCCAGTTTTCGAGGGCTCAGTTCATGCTCAGCTGGCTCTCTGTTTTCTGGTCTCTGGTGAAGCAGAATAAGATGGTAGAGAGGGTTGACTGAGAGTTGTTCAGCCCTTGGAGCAAGAGGGGCAGAGAGAACATGTCTGTGATTGCAGACTTGCTCCTGCTTCTGGTTTTGTCCTCTGTGAAGTCCCAGGATACTAGAAGGTGCAGCTCACACTAAAGGTGGGACTTCCCCACTTAATCACTCTGAAAACACCCTCACGGATACTTACAAGTATGCTTTACTGACCTCCTAAGCGCTGTTTAATCCAAGCAAGCTGGGAATCAAATTTCACCATCACAGTTGGTAAAATGATGCTTATTTATTTGTACAGGGATTGAGCTAAAGCTTACCTTTGCATTATCTATATAAAATTATGGAAATTATTAGTAACTCAAAATCTCTAGAGAAATCCTTGAACAAATGGAGGGAAGTGTTGACTGGAACTCATTTCCCCTGCATTTTTGTCCATGGAGAACAGTGAAGACTCCATATTATTAGAGGCAGAAATGGATTTCATAAAAAAAAATAGTGATAGAATAAAAAATTTTAAACAAAGCACACAGGCTGGATCTTTCCATATTAAGTTTCCTTTCAAGTTGCAGGGCAAGAATGAAGACTGTCATTTTGTTCTGGATAACATGCTAACAGATAGCAGACTGCTGATAGCTCAGTGGAGACTGACATTTTTATATGCCTGGAATGGGGTCAATAACACATTTGACAGTGGACAACAGCTTGTACAAACTGCTGTTCTGATGCCATTCTCTGTCCAAAATCAGCAAGTAATGATAATGATGAAAATGGAGCAATAAGGGGGAAATTAATCAGGTTAGGAAAAATACTGAAAAATAGAATACAGATGGGGAAGTTTCTATGGATTTCAGCTTTTTAGAATGATAAGTATTTCAAACATAGAGTATATGGGCCAACTGCCTTTTCTTTATTCTTCATGCTCTGTTATCTTACCCATCCCAAGAGAATCTGAAAATCTCTTTGTTTAAAAAAATATTTTATTTATTTGTGAGAGAGAGAGGAAGAGGCAGAGAGAGAGAGAGAGAATGGGTACACCGGGGCCTCCAGCCACTGCAAATGAACTCCAGACACATGTGCCCCCTTGTGCATCTGGCTTATGTGGGTCCTGGGGAATCGAACCTGGCTACTTAGGCTTCACAGGCAAATGCCTTAGCCACTAAGCCATTTCTCCAGCCCAAGAATCTGAAAAGCTCTAGTACTTGATTTGGCAAAGGCTTATCCTTTGGAAGATAGTAGAGAATACTTCAGAAATAGGTCACTGTAAATGGTTTATGACTACATATAAACCATATATATATATATATATATATATACATATATATATATATATATATATATATATGTTCATTCTGCTAATTATATGCCAGGCACTTGACTAAATCTAGAACTAAACAATGTAAACAAGATCACTGCTTTCCCAAAATTCAGAATGCTTGCTTGTTTGTTTATTTATTTAGACACAGGGTCTCATATAGCCAATGCTGGCCTAGAACTCATGATGTAGCTGAGGATGAACTTCTGGTCCTCCTTCCTCCACCTCCTGAATGCTGAAGTTACAGGTGTATGCATGTTTTTATGTGGTATTGGGGATCAAACCTATGGTGTCATGCATACTAGGCAAGCACCCTATGAACTGAGGTACAACCTCAGCTCTTATTTATGGTTTGAAGGAATTACTGAGCTTCCTTTTATTTTACTTTTATCTCTCTCTCTCTCTCTCTCTCTCTCTGTGTGTGTGTGTGTGTGTGTGTGTTTGTATATGCATGTGTTAGTGCAAGTGCGCCATGGCTCAGATGTTATGACTGTGTGAAGGTCAGAAGAGAACTACAGGTGTCCGTACTCACCGTCCACCTTTTCTGAGGCAGAATCTCTCTTGTTTGCCACTAGGTCTGCATATGGCAGGCTAGCTAGTCCAGCAGATTCTTGGAATTCTTCTATCTCTGCCTTTCCTCTCACCATAGTAGCATTGCGATTACAGATGTGATATGTGCTTCACAAGGTTCTGGGTATCTGAACACACATCCTCATGCGTGTTCGTTACTCACTAAGATATCACCCAAGGGCTTGGATTTTTCTGTTTGTTTGTTTGTTTGTTTGTTTGTTTGTTTGTTTGTTTGGGAGCAGAGATAATGGGCACTCCAGGGCCTCCAGCCACCGCAAACAAACTCCAGATGCATGCGCCACCTTGTGCATCTGGCTTATGTGGGTCCTCGGGAATTGCACCTTTGTCCTCTGGCTTTGCAGACAAGCACCTTAACCACTAAGCCATCCCTCCAGCCTGAACTACTTACCTTTTAAAGGGGGAATGTACTATAGAAAAAAAAGCCAAAGTAGTCTTGTTAGCAGAAACATTTACTAGCTTGGATAAGAGCTTGTAACAAATGTAAAGAAGTAATGGATTTAATATGTTACTTGGGGAAAAGGGAAATAGGACTTGCATATGGAATGATGTTGAGAAGAGAAAATGGAAAAACCAAGGATACCTCTTAGGTCTCAGCCTTAGCCACTGAGCTGGAAGATGAAGAGAAGAGAAAAGAGTGAGATGGAAGAGCCCAGTCCAAAGGGTGACACAGTAACGTAGATATTGAAGGCTAGGGGCGCACACGTTTCTCTACCTAGACCTTGCAATCCCTAAGGGAACTACATGATCAAGCCAGAGGCAGGGTGGTATAAGAGGAAGATCCTATAATTAGGGATTTGTTTAAAGGTCTGAATATTTATCTTACCATAAACCAGCTCTTTGTTCTTGGTCAACTTCAGTGAAGATCATACAACAATGGGTTTGGGAAGGACATTATGAGTTATCTAGTCTCATTTCTTATTCACTGCAAGATCTGATTATATATCCAGTAGTTAAGTGCTCACTACTATAGAAAGCAGTCACTCTTTGTTAAGATAGTTTTAATTACTCAAAAGTTCTTCACAATTCTGACTTTATGTTTAATTTCACTACCAATGCTAAATTTACCTTTTCAGCCACATATAATTTCCCTGATAATCTCTTTATTGTTTCTAATATCAAAGCTTGAATCTAGCTTTTGTCCATATCTACTTTGTGGCTATACTAAAAATAAAAGTATAGGCTGGAGAGATGGATTAGCAGTTAAGGAGATCAGCTACAAAGCCTAAGGACTCATGTTGGACTCTCCAGGTCCCACATAAGCCAGACGCACAAGATGACAAGCATGCAAGGTTTTACATGAACACCAGGTGGTGCACAAGTTTAGAGTCTGATTACAGTGGCTAGAGGCCCTAGCAGGCCAATTTTCTCTCTCCCCTCCCCCTTCCTTTCTCTTGCTCTCTCATTCTTATTCTTGCTCTCACTCTTTCTCATTAAAAAAATAAAAATAAAAAGCCAGTCTGTTGGGCTTGCCTCGAAATAAACTAAAGTATAAATTCTGATTTTTCTACTTTCATAATTGCTTTAAGCAGTTCTGATACTTTGTAATTAAAGTGTTTCAATATCTTTCTGAGTCTCTCTTTCACATTATAGGGAATATTACAGAATATTTGGGTTTGTAATAAAACATAATTATATTAATTTTATAGTCTTGATTTAGAATTAGTGAAGCCAAATGTTAAAGTCAAGAAAAAGATTTAAGCAAAATTATTTGACTTGTCTGTTGTTTGAGCATCTTTCAAACTTGTTTTTGGCTTTTCTCATTTCTATTTATTTAATTATTCACTCATTCCTCATTTGAGAGAGAGAGAGAGAGAGAGAAAGAGATAAAGAGACAGAGAATGGGCACACCAGTGCCTCCTCCACTGTAAACAAACTCCAGATACATGAGCCATTTTATGTATCTGGCTTTATGTGGGTACTGGGGAATTGAGCCCAGACCATTAGGCTGTGCAAGCAAGTGCTTTAACTGATGAGCCATCTCTCCAGCGAGCCCCACATCTCTTTTTTTTTTTTTTTTTTTTTTTTTTTTTTTTTTTTTTGGTTTTTTCGAGGTAGTGTCTCACTCTAGCCCAGGCTGACCTGGAATTACCTATGTAGTCTCAGGGTGGCCTTGAACTCACGGCGATCCTCCTACCTCTGCCTCCCGAGTGCTGGGATTAAAGGCGTGCGCCACCACGCCCGGCGTCACATCTCTTTTCTTAATTACATTTCTATTCTTATTTAGGTGAAATCTAGGAGACAGTGGAATTAAATACAGTTGTTCAATGTCATGGTAAACCAGAAATCTAACAATGCAAATCTACATTTTTTTCTCTAAGATATTTATTTCAAAATTCTTTCATCATATAATAGGAGAAAAAGATTATGACATCAAAATAAAAGAGAGACTAATAGAGAGAGGGAGGGGATATGATGGAGAGCATAATTATGAAGGGGAAAGTGGGGGAGGGGAGGGAAATATCATGGTTTATTGTCTGTAAGTATAGAAGTTGTCAACAAAAAAAATTACATTACTTATCTATTATTTATTTATTTATAAGAGAGAGAGAATGGGCACACTAGGGACTTCTGTAAACAATTTCTAAATGCACGTACCACTCTGTGAGTCTGGCTTTAGATGGGCAATGGGGAAGTGAACCAGTGAGCCATCTCTCCAGCCCTCTTTCATTATTGGATCTGAATATTTAAAATCTAAATTCAACTAGAATTATCCATGTTGAAATTGGATGATATGGAAGGCCAGCAGATGTAGAATTAGAAGCTCTCCATTCTGGATTTGTACTCATGATTTCTGAGTCTGTCAAATAACCAAGCTGTAATTCAAAACAGCTGCTAATTCCAAAGGAACGTGGGCATTTGATGAGTCATTTATTATGGTTATATGTTTAGCAACTTGGAGACCCTGAAGAGGTTTCATCATCGTCGTCACAAAGAGAACCAGAGTTTATCTTTCTTCTAAGAAAAGATGGACATCTTGGCAGGTGAAGTTTTCTGAGGGCAACGTGTGCTCAGAACTCTTAGTATGCCTTCAGTGGGAAGATGAAAACCACTGGGAATGTTTTGGATCACTGTGTACAATTGGATTTCCATAAGAACATGTATCACAGCTAACAATATATCCCCCATCTTACAAGTAATCGTATAATGGTAGATTCAAACACATCTCAAGGAGAACTTCTCCTTGAAATACAGTTTCTTTAAGAACATGAATAAGTAGGAAGGATAAGTAAGTATAATAAGGATTTGAGGGTCCTGGCTTATTAGCTTAGAAGCAAGACGAATATGCATTAAGCAAATGTTACATACTCTTTGCACGATTGGTTTCTCCTCTCATTTACCTTAAAGGCCTTCCTTAAGTATGTATATTAAATGATGATTTATATAAGATTATGGAGACCACAGACGTCCAGCTTATTTACATTGCACACTGCTTTTATGGTTACACAACGATTTCCAAGTAGATTATGAAATGTGTTACAAACTATTCATTAAGAAAGGTTTAAAAGTGTGAGAGTGGAACGGTTACTAATGAACACAGACAATTCTTCAAATAATATTGCAAAAAGGAATTCTTGAAAAGATTTTGATCCCTATTTTAATTTTTTACCTTACCAGTTATATAATAATTTTTATTCTTGGAAGTGCTGACTTATTCCTCAGTTTCTGGCCTCAGAAATTTCTCCATTCTGTGTGCTTCATCTTTGCTCCTGGGCCAGATGTTTTCAGTGTTTTCCATCTCTATATAGTCCAGACTTGGAAATTTATGCTTTTAGCTACAATTGTGTGCAGGTGCTACTATCAAGTGATGATCTAGTTCTTGGACTCTTAAATTCTGCTGACCTCCAGATTTCTGTTGACAAAAGAATGTAGCAGAAACATTATTTGTTGAGTTTCTATCACAGGACTCAAAATCTTTTGTTTTCAAAATATTTGTATTGCTACTATTGAGTCCTGCCATGAAGAAACCCTATGCTACTGTTTTTGGGGATTAAAGACCATGAAGAAAATGTTATTTCTGGTATCCCAAATGAGACTGTCATAAAACCTGTGACAGTACACCAAAACACCATAGATGTATGAACAAGACCAACTAAAATCACTTAATTCCATTCAGACCAGGAGAACCAATGCAGTGAGCCCAGCTCTTACGGCCCATAGGTTTAATTTTGACCTAAGTGAATGCTGTTAAGGGTCTAAAACACTGACATACAATTACAAATAGCGTGCTTTGAATTCTGGCAGTGGATTTTAATGTGAACTTTCAATAAAAAGAACTAGCACTCCTTGGACAAATGGTTGGTTCTGGGACTATGATTGCTAATATGCAAGATAATCGTTGAGTCTGATAGTGTATATTGAACAGATACTGGAGCCAGGTGAACGAGCCCTTGAGAGACAAAGCTGGAATCATGTAGTGTGGATTCTAAGCCAAAATATAAATAAATGGCTGAACAAATAAATGCCGAAGAATTCCAAATAAACCATGTGGACACTTTATCCTGTGGAGGACAGTGTAAACCACAGCAACGCACATGTCACATCCAGGGTTCTTTCTTTGGATGCTTCCTCAACTACAGCTCTATTGTCATCTCTTAAAAAACGTATCAGAAGACATTCTATCTTTGTAACTACCAGCAAGCATAAGCCACCAGCAACTATCATCTGGAAAAGTACACCGCCTCCTGACTAAGACCATTCATATCCATTCTTCCATTACCACAGCCCATTGCATGGACCCATCAGACAGCTCTGAATACTGTGCAAAACATACAAATTAACCAAGAAAGTGGTACTTTCAAAGAGACTAAAACCCAAGCCTCATGATATTAGCCCGGTTTTCCTTCCTTATGACATTCTAGTTAGTTTTGTATATCCTGCTTGCTCTAACAAGCCTAGTCTTCTGCTTCCCTTTGCATAATTTCTTTTTCTGACTCTTGTAGTTTTTCTCCCAGATCCTTGAATGATTGGCTCTTCCTGTCGCTTACCTCAAAGGCCCTAGAAGCATGAGCATGGAGGGGAAATTTCACATTGAAACTTCAGCACCCCTTCAGGATGTACAAATCAATAGACCACATGCTTGGTTTAAAACCTTTGAATTAATCCCAAAGCATTAGAATAAAAGGCAAACTCCTTAGAGGGTCTAGAATGCTCTTTGGATTTTACCTTCTGTTCATGAGTTCACTTCATTTCCTATCATTTTCCTCTTTCTCTCTCTGTTCTGGCCACACTCGGTCTTTTTTGCCCCATTCCCACCACAAAAACTCCCAGATATTATTGCAGAATGTTCTTCCCCACTCTCTTCAGGGTTTATTTACACCCCCCTCTTTAAGCTTAGTCCATTGTGCCACCTCCTCAGGAGCATCTTCAGTGGACAGATTTAGTGAGGTCTAGCACATTTCTTCTCATCCTATCTCCCTGTCATTGCTCTGCAGCAAATGAGTCTCTGTTATAACATTGGTCAGTGATTTTCCCGTTTGCTGTCATTCCCTTGGCTGGAATGTGGGCCAGCAGTATTTCCCATCATAACTCTTTTACTTTATGCAGAGCCCAGTACATAGTCAGCATAATAATAGATACTTGAGGAATGAATGAATGGACCTAGTTGAATTCAAACACAGACTTTGGATGATTACTTTATTATCAATGCTGAAGAATGTGTAGGAATATCATTGTGAGTCTGGGCTGACCTGGAGGTCATGCCCCAAGGGTAGAACAATCCCTGGGTGGTTGCCTGGGAAGGAAAGGCCCATGCAGTAGAGGCTATGAGCAGGACCCAGCTGCACACCATCATGAGAACTGTAAGAAGGGACTGAGCTTGAAGTGCCCAGCTCAGACACTAAGAAATCCAGGTCTCCTCAGGCTTTTACCAGAGGAGCTACACTCAAAGTAGATCCTGTTGAGGTTCAAGTGCACCCAACCGTAATCCACTGGACAGTGTTCAATCTCACACCCACTTTTATCAATTTATACCAGGCTTACCCAAAACAGGTTATACAAGGGCTGCTATTGCTACATCCTTAGTAAGACAACTGAACTCAAGGTGGGCAGACCCCAATACAAAGCAACAACAAACAACAAATAATACCCAGCAAAGGGATCCTCACCAAGATTACCTACTCCCAAGATGGAAGCCTCCAATGAAAGATTAGAAGAAACCCCAGAATAGGATAGGATAGGATAGGATAGAATAGAATAGAATAGAATAGAATAGAATAGAATAGAATAGAATAGAATAGAATAGAATAGGCATAGAAGCCCAGAATGAAATCTCAACAAGCATTAAATGAACTTAATGAAACCATAAACAAATGGTTTATTGAATGGGAAGAAACAGGACAAAGAGTAATCAAACAGGAACTTCAAGAATGGCTGAAGGAAATGTAAGAAAACCAGCAAAAATAATTCAAAATAAAAATCAAAGTTTGGCTGAATGAATTAGAAGAACAAACAGAAAGAACTCAAAGGATGGATGAAGAAAATGGAAGATACTCAACAAGAACATCTCAATAAATGCCTGAAGAAAACTAAAGAAAATCATGAAGCAGTACTCTGTAGATGGCTTAATGAAATTGAACACAATCAAAAAGAGATCAACAGAAGGCTAAAGGAATTTGAGGAGAACCATCAAATAAATGAGCTCATGAACTCATGGAACAAGCTTATGAGGACATATCCAAAGCAGAAATGAACTCCAGGAGACAAAAAATAAAATAAAAAAGACAAAACAAGAATGAAAACAGAAGTCAAGCAAGAGATGGAAATGCTGAAGAAAAAAAAAAAAAAACATAACAGAAGACCCTCTTAAAAGGTTTCCAAGAAAGATTCACCAACAAATAGACAATATGGAGGAAAGAATTTTAGAACTTGAGAACAAGACAGAAGAATTAGACCAGAACTCCAAAAACATTGCCAAGTTCAAAAAAGTATGCAAACAGAACATGAGGGAACTTTGGGACACCTTAAGAAAAACCAAGTATTCAGATCATAAGCTTACAAGAAGAAGAAATAAAGGCCAATGGCATAGAGGATATCTTCAACAAAATTATTGAAGAAAATTTCCCAACCTTACAGAAGAGAGATTGATCCAAATACAAGAGGTGCACAGGACACCAAATAGACCAGATGAAAGAAGAGACACCCCATGACATGTAATAATCAAAACATTAAACACAGAAAACAAGGAGAGAGTACTAAAAGCTGTTAGAGAAAAACAGCTTATAACACAGAATTACCTCAGATTTTTAATGTAAATGCTTAAAACCAGAAGAATTTGGAATGGAGTATTTCACAGCCTAACCATGGCTACCAACCCAAACTACTATACCTAGCAAAACTTGCCCTTATAATAGAAGGTGAAAGAAAAATCTTTTGTGATATAAACCAGCTATATGATTACATAAGTACCAAAACAGCCCTACAGATAATATTGCATGGAATACTCCACACTCACGAGATGAACCAAAGGTATAAGAGAGAATAAAAAGAAACAATCAGAGCTAGATTGGTCACAAAAACATGCAAAGACCAAAACTATACCAAACTCCACAAAACTATCAACATAACAGGGATTAACTCACACCTCACAATTTTAACTTTGAACATAAATACCCTGAATTCTCCAATTAAAAAAAAAAAAAACCACAAAGGTTAGAACTGGAGAGATGGATTAGCGGTTAAGACACTTACCTGAAAAGCCAAAGAACTTAGGTTGATTTTCCCAGGACCCACATAAGCCGGATGCACAAGGTGACCCATGCATCTGGAGTTCATTTGTGGCAGCTGGAAGCCCTGGAATGCCTTTTTTTTCTTCTTCTTCTTTCTTTCTCTTTCTTTCTATCTGTCTCTTTCTCTCAAAGAAATAAATGAATAAAATTTTTAAAAAATCACACAGGTTAACAGGCTGCGTCAGGAAACTGTATCCATCCATTTGCTCTCTACAAGAAACTTACCTTACAAATAAAGATAAATACCTACTTAGGGTGAAAGAATGGGAAAATATTTTTCAAGCAAATGGAATCATGAAACAAGCAGGAGTGGCTGTACTTATTTCAGGCAAAATTGACTTTAAACCAAAAGTAATAAAAAGAGATAAAGAAGGCCACATCAACTCATTAAAGGAACAATTCAACAAGAATATATTACAATCATAAAGTTACATGTACCAAACACAGGAGCACCTAATTTTATAAAACAAATTTTACTAGATAACAAGACAGATATAAATCTCAGTGCAATAATAGTGAGAGACTTTTTAATACCACACTGTCATCAATAGACAGATCCTCAAGGCAGAAAATAAACAGAGAAACAATGGAGCTAAAAAATGTTATAGATCAAATGGACTTAACAGACATCTATAAAACATTCCACCTTAATTCTATTGAATATACTACTTCTCAGTAGCTCATGGAACCATCTCCAAAATAGATTACATGTTAGGACGTAAAGAATATCTCCAAAAATTCAGAAAAATTGACATAATTCCATGAATTATATTTGACCACAATGCATTAAAACTAGAAACCAACAACAGAAAACACATAATCTTCTGGAGACTGAACAGCTCATTATTAAACAATGAGTGGGTTGTTGAAGAAATCAGAAAGGAAATCCATAAATTTATCAAACTGAATGATGAAAAAAAAACACAACATACCAAAACTTACAGGACACAATGAAGGCAGTTCATAGCACTAAATGCCGACATTACAAAAACAGAGAGAGCTCAAATAAGCAAGTTAAATCTTCATTTGAAGGCATTGGAAAGGCAGGAACAATCTAAGCCCAAAAGTACCAGATGGAAAGAAATTATTAAGATCCAAGCAGAAATCAACAAACTGGAATAGAGATAACAATTAAAAAGATTGATGAAGTGAAGAGCTGGTTCTTTGAAAAAATAAACAAGACTGATAAACCACTGGCCAATTTTATCAAAAGGATAAAAAAAGAGAAGATTTAAATCAGCAAGATTAGAAATTAAATTGGAGATATCACAACGGACACCAGTGAAATTAGAAGAATCATCAGGACATATTTCAAAAACCTTTGTTCCATTGTAAAACCTGGAGGAATTGGATGAACTTCTTGATTCTTATCACCTTCCAAAACTGAATCCAGAACAGACAGATTTCCTAAACAAACCTATCACTTCCAATGAACTTGGAGAAGTAATTAAATATCTTCCAAGGAAAAAAAAAAAAAAGAGAGAGTACAGGCCCTGTTGGATTCACTACTGAGTTCTACCAAACCTTCATTCAAGAACTAAAACCACTTCTCCTCAAACTATTTCGCACAATTGAGAAAAAAGGAATGTTCCCAAACTCCTTCTATGAAGCTAGCATTACTCTAAATCAGACAGACACAACAAAAATAAAAAAGTTTAGACAAATATTCCTTATGAACATAGATGCAAAAATGCTCAATACAATCCTTGCAAACCAAATTCATGAACACATCAAAAGCATCATCTACCTTGGTCAAGTAGGTTTCATCCAAGGATGCCAGGATGGTTTAACATGCAGAAATTAATTAATGTAATTGACCACATAAATAAATGTAAACACAAGGATCACAGGATTATTTCAATAGATACAGAAAAAACCTTCAACAAAATACAACACCCCTTCATAATCAAAATATTGGAGAGACTAGGGATGAAGGGACCATATCTGCACATAGTAAAGGCTATTTGTAAAGCACCTAAGGCACAGAGCAAACTAAATGAGGAAAAACTTGAAACATTCCCATTAAGGTATGGGACAAGACAGGGGTGCCCATGATCACTATTGCTTTTCAACATAGCACTTGAAGTTTTAGCTCAAGTATACAAGCAAACTATCAACAGAGTCAATGGACATCCCACAGAATGGAAGGAAATCTTCACCAGCTATATCACTTAAAAATATCTACTATATAAAATTTACAAATAAGTCAAAAACTAAAAGTCAAACAACCCACTCAAAAACTGGGACAGAGATTTGAATAGAGAATTCACAAAGGAAGAAATACAAATGGCCCTTGAACATTTAAGGAAATGTTCAACATCTTTAATAATCAGAGATATGCAAATCAAAACAAGTCTAAAGATTCTATCTCACTCCAGTTAGGATGGCATTCATCCACATGTTGAATGACAATAAATGCTGGCAAGATAGTGGGGAAAGAGGAGCCCTTACCCACTGCTGGTAGGAGTGCAAACCTATACAACCACTATGGAAATCAGTGTGGAGACTCCTGAAAAAGATGAAAATAGTTACCATTTGATCCATAAATATCACTTCTGGACACATATTCTAAAGATGCCACTCTTTACTACAGAGACACATGCTTAGCCATGTTTGTGGCTGCTCAATAGCTAGGAACTGGCATCAGCCCAGATGTCTATCAACTGATGAATGATAACAAAGATGTCATACATATACACAAAGGAATTCTACTCAGCAGTAAGGAAAATGAGCAGAAATATTGAGTAAATGGACGGAATTGGAAAAAAAAATCATTCTAAGCAAGATCACACAGGCACAGAAAGACATCTGCCACATGTACTCTCTCACCTGTGGTTCCTAACTGGGATCAATTAGAGATGATGCAAATGATAGTCAGCACCAGAAATACAGGCAGAAAACTAGAATGAGACCAATAGAGAGAACATGGCGGGAGAGAGGAGAGGAGGAAGTACCTGACAAGTCGGGAATATTGGCACGGGGGAGTCTTAGAGATAGTGGGTAGGGAGGGTGGGGAAAGAATTATACCAAAGTTAAGACAAGATGAATCAGTCCCATAGAAATCCTAATTCTGACTAGCATTCTATAAGTTATAACCACCATTAAAGGTCACCAACAGCATGAATAAGCAGGGACCTTGCATACCATGAAATCAACCAGCTGGACAAGAAGTTCACACTTGTGCAATAGTGGCACACAGCCACTGGAGGTAACCAACTATTCTGATTGGTAATTAAGCCCACTCAGTGGGAGAAAATTCATACCTGGTACTGGAAACCAAGGCAGATTCCCATCATCAGGAAACTCATACTTCAGAGGTAAGTCCCCACTGCTCTTTGAAGAAAAAGAGAGGGCTTGAACATGAACAATCTCTCAAATAACTTTGCATGCACCCTTTAATCCAAGCTGCTCTCACTCTTAATTGGAGAATCTGCTTTATTTTACAGAGATCAGAGAAAATAGAGGAGAGTCTAGATCCATTGATAAGACAAAAAGATAATTGTCTGCCCACCACAAGACTTGCCACTTCTTCCACATCTGCCAGGGCCCAGGAGAATTTGCAGTGGCAGCGGCACCATGAACACTGCTCTTATTGCTAACCCGACAACCAGCTCCAGGGTGATGGTGGCAGATAGAGTGATAAAACACAACCTATCAAAGCAGAAATCCATGGGCTACAGAGAACTCAACAGTAAATCAGACTGACAACAGGCCTGCCATGGCTTAGGGATCATTGCAGAAGTGGGAGTGGAAAGGCTGTAAGAGCCACAGAGTGGGTAGGAATACCCTGAGGCAAGGTCCCCTGCTACCCCAAAAGGACTGACTGAGGCCTCCATGACCTATAGTAAATCCCATAACCTCGCAGAGGAGGGCCCCAAGGAAATGGGAATAGGGGAGAGGGAATAAAAGAGCATTATCTGTTTTAAAAAATAAATGAATGCATCAAAGAAAGTATAAGACCCTGAGCTTCTCACAGGAGCTCAGTAAAGAAAGATAGGAGTGCTAAACCCTCACACATGGGCACTTTCCTGACACTAGATTTCAGATAACCCCAGAGAGCGCATTGATCAACTGTGACTTTCAAAAAAAAAAGAATTTCCATTGAGTTTCCCAGGGTACACAGGCGACAAAGGAAGCATATTGAGGATGGGAGTGGCAGTGATGTGTTGGGGGCAGGGAGTGCTGAGTGATCACCTGTCACAGCGGTTTGGGACCAATGACTTCTTCTGACAACTATATTCATTCTTTGGGCAGGCTTGAATTAACCTTCTGTGTAAAAAAAGAAAATCAAAAGTATGCTTTTTTTTTTTTTCTGGAGACAGAAAGAAAGATGTAAATGCAGGGGTCTGGCAGTGGAAAAGGGGAGAGAAAATAGATTGATAAACTGGAACAAAAGAAACCCTTGACAGCCAAAAAGGTGCTGTATATTAGCTACTATGATGTAAAATGGCCCAGCAGAGATGAGCACAACATCTGCCCTGATCATTTCTTGTGTGTCTACATATTCATGCTCAGCTTTGGGAATTCTCTGGAGGCACTTGAGTATATGGGAAGATGAGTTCCAATGAGCTGCAGCCTCCTGCTCTGCTGAAGGGGTAAAATAACAAATTGTTTTTGCTTCCTGATTTAAGCTCAGCCTCAAGCATTTTTGGTCCTTTACTAAACAATGCAGATGTGAGAAGAGGAAGAAAAAAAAAGAAGGATAAAGTGGAGATGGCGAGATGGCTCCATGGATAAAGTACTTACCAGAAGAGCACAAGGACCTGATTTCGGATCCTCAACACCCATGACAAAGCCAGACATGGAAGTGCACATCTGTGATCCCAGTTCTGGAGGGGCAGAGGTAGGAGGATCTCTGGGTTTGTTAATGTGTTAGTCTAGTTGGATGGTAAGTTTTGCCCTCACTGAGAGACCCTGTCTCAAAAACTAAGAAAGATATCTGACATTGACTTATGGCCTATACACACACACACACACACACACACACACACACACACACACACAATAAATGAACAGATTTGATGAATATACACAGACTGTCAGGATAACATGGTAGAGCACATAGTAGTGGCTTTGGAGTGAGAACTTGGGTTCAAATTCTGGCTCACCTTCTTACAAGCTACATGAGAGGTCCCTGACATGTGCTAACCTTTGTGTTCTCACGTGTGAACTGAACAGACACTTGCACTGAGTGCCAACTAATGTCTGTGTAATATCGAACGTCAAATGTGCATTTAACAAAGACATGTTTATTATTGAGAACAGTTCAAGTACCTATCAATCTTTTTTTGTTGTTGTTGTTTTGTTTTGCTGTTTGCTACATACTTATTGGAGTAAACTTTAAATCTCTTAGATTAGGATTTTTGATCCACAGACTGATATGCGTAGAGTGGATTCTGGCAATGATCTCTGAAATGTCTTCCTTTCTTCAGACATACCGTCAGAAAGGACAGGAGTGCCAGCCATGACAGATGTGAAGAAATGAAGAATGAGATCATATGTATCTGCATTTTGCTAATCAGTGCGACAGACTAACTGACAAGCAACTTAACAAAGGAACTACTCTGAATGGTGACAGAGGCAGCTCCATCCATAGCGGGAGCCCAAGACTGCAGGTCACATTCCTACTTGACAGGAAGTAGACTGAACTAGATACTTCCTGTTAGCACAAATACCTGACTGGAAACAAGTTAAGGATGGAACTACTTTATTTTGATTTAAAATTCCAGGAAAATTCATTCCTTATGGTGGAGAAAAGATGGTGGCAGGACCAGGAAACCCAGCCAGTCACATTTCGGCCACAGTCAAAAAACTGCATGAGCTGGGATGTGGTGGTGAATGCCTTTAATCTCAGAACTTGGGAGGGAGAGGTAGGAGGATTGCTATGAGCTCAAGGCCAGCTTGGGACTACAGAGTGAATTCCAGGTCAGCCTTAGCCAGCTTGAAATCCTACCTTGAAAAATAAAAAATAAAATAAAATAAAATAAAATAAAATAAAAAATGAAATAAAATAAAATAAAATAAAATAAAAAATGAAATGAAATGAAATAAAATAAAATAAAATATAAAATAAAATAAAATAAAATAAAATAAAATAAAATAAAATAAAATAAAATAAAATAAAATAAAATAAAATAAAATGGAAGTAGGGCTAGTCTGTAAAACCTCAAGGTGTGCTTCCAGTGAGCCACTTCCTCTAGCAAGGCTCCATTTCCTAAAAGTTCCACAACCTTCCCAAACAGTGCCACCAGCTGGGGACCCAGTGTTCAATCACTTGAGCCTATGGGGACATTTCACATTCAAACCACATCACAGCCCTAAAGGTCTTTTTTTTTTTTTTTTTTTTTTTGAGGTAGGGTTTCACTCTAGTCCAGGCTGACCTGAAATTCACTATTGTAGTCTCAAAGTGGCCTCGAACTCCTGGTGACCTTCCTCTACCTCTACCTCCCAACTGCTGGGATTAAAGGTGTGCACCACAACACCCGGCTCATCTTTTGGAATACACACACACACACACACACACACACACACACACACACACACACATTCATAGAGAGAGAGAAAGTCAAATTGTTTAAGAGATTTGCCTGAGTTATTTGGAGAACTTGATAATCTTTCCCTTGGTCAACAGCAGTTCAAGCCCATGTCATAGAATATTGTGTTAGTCTAGTTTGCCATTTCTGAAGCTCCAACCCTGTGTATATGTTTTCATTCTGCTTTGCCTGGAGTTCATTTTTCCCTCTATCAGAATCCTTCCTACCTTCCAAGGTCTAACTCAAAGGCCATGCTTCCTTCACACTTGGCTGGGTGTTTCCAGTCAGATTTGCTCTCCTTTTCCTCTCCACCAATTTCTCTGTCTACTCATTCATCCTAGAAACAATTACTGACCACTTAAGAGGTGCTAGAGATGAGTAAGACTCACCCATCATGGTCATAGGCCAGTAAGGAAGATCAGGTGAACTGGACAGACAATTATATGCAAATATGACACGTGCAGAAAAGGGGTGTGCACATAGAACACAGGAGCCGTTCAATGAAAAATTAATAATATCTACTTTGTGCTAGAAGTGTTAAATGAATTAATCTGTTCACTACAAGTACTTTAGAAAAGTACCCTAATGGTAGTTTCTAATCAACATTAGCTATTATCTCCTTCTCTCAAACAGACTGACACCTGGGCTCCCATGGAACGGGAATTACTATGGGCAAAAATGCAAATTCCACAGATGAATCGCCTATATTTTCCAATGTTGAACTTCCCTCCAGGTCTATTACAAATCAGAGACTTGCTGCGTTACAGTGATGTGACACACTTCTACCTTCTCTGAACACCTACATAATATGATGTCATTTGGAAAAAGTCTAACTAAAAAGCATCACTTGTATTTAGTAATTGCTATCAATGTGAAAAGCCTCAACAAAAATAATGAATAAAAATGTCCACCTATGCCTCTGGTGTGAGTGATGAACTTTACATCTATTTCTTTTGATTATTGAAACAAGATTCTAGGTAGATGCTTGTATATCCATGATGCTTAAGGAGATCAAGTTCTTCCTCCAAAGACCCAGTGTTTGCCACTCTTGGCTGTTTTACTTCAGTTCTTTCTCTCTACACTGTGCCTCTAACTAGTTTTCATTTGGTTCTGGTTTCATTATTCATGATCTGTCAAAATGGCAGTCAAAATGGTAGAATTTAAACAGAATCACTGAAAATATTTTCCATTACATTGAAAATTCTCAACAAATTAATGTGATTCAATGTGGAAACAAGTTTTAGAGTCTTCTTATCCCCTCCCGCCTAACTTCCAGACAGTTCTGTTGTGAGATTGACTGGCATATGGCTGTGAATCTCATGTTCTAAGGGCTGTAGGTAGGCATAGTCTAGAGTATGTGCCTGCCACTTCCCATAGTTAGTAGCAGATAAGTCTCGTTGATCCTCTTTCATGTATCTAAACTCTTTGCAAGCTGCTTTGATTCTGCCCACCACAGCTTCAGAGACTAGCTGGTCATTGCCATCTTTATAATCATTCTTCATATGGTCACTGGTAGCACTGTCCAAGACAAACATTCTGTGCGCTATGTATGGAATTTTTAACTTAGCTAGCAGTTTTTAAAAAGTAAAGCAAGTGAAATTAATTTTAGCAATGTACTTTTTATAACACAGGAGCACAAACTTGGTGTTTTTATTTAATTTCTAACTTTTTTGACACCTTCATACATGTATACACTGCAGTTTGATCCTGCTCCTCCCAATTGCCTTACCTGTTCCCCCGCCCCCACTAACACCTTTCTTATAGATTTCCATCCTACTTTTATGCATTGCTTGCTGTTGTTGTTGAACTTGGTAATTTAACATATTACATTTGTCCACTTAGCGTTCTAGAAAGCAGAAGTCCAAAATAAGTACCACTGGGCTAAACTCAGTAGGTGTCCCCCATTATGTTCCTTCCAGCAGCACTAAGGTCTTTCCATCTTCTGATGGCTGCTAGGTTTCCTTGGCTTGTGGCTACATCACTCCATTCTCTGCCTGCATCTTCCCTGCTAACTTCTCTTTTGTTTGTGTCCAATTCCTTCCAGAAATACATGTGATTCCATTTAAGGGTCCAGTCAAAGAATCCAGAACAATCTGCTATCTCAAGTACACTGGTTTTCATCACATTTGCAAAGATATTTCCTCTAAGTGGAATAAGAGTTATATAGGGCCTGAGATCTCTGAGAGCCATTATTCAACCCACTATAAATGATATATCTTACTTAGCCCAATGTATTCAGAAAATTAGTATTTCAATGTGTAATTAATGTATCCTGTACTAAATCTTCTAAATGTGTTGGGGTTCTTTAAACCAACACATTTAAATTATAATTAACCCCATTTCAAGTGCACACTAGCTACCTGAAGCTACAACATTGAACTGTACAGAAAAATGTTTTGTGTCATTATTACCAATTTTCTTTCCTTGCTCAGAAGCAAAGTATTTTCTATCAGTTTTCTCAACAAAGGTCACTATCAGTACAGTTTTTTCCTACCTCATAGAATCATTGTGAGGATTAACCTATCAAAGCATTTTGGTTTTGATCAAATCACTATGGTTCCTTCAAGAGCCATCAAAATCAATTTTTGAAGTCTATAACAAAATAGCAAGAAATGAAGGAATGGTCTCTCTGCAGGCTATGGCTAGAAGCTTGAGTAGTACAGCTGACCATGAGTAAGGAAACAAGAGGGAGAGAGGATTGCGGCTTAGGGAGACATTGAAGTAATTGTTCCAGTTTCAATGAGTGATATTCACTTACTCAGTCAACAAATTTACTGCCCTTTCCATAATTAGGTACCGGGTGCAATGCTCAGCAGTAAAATTAAAACCGTATATATGTGATCCCTTCCCTCTGGCATTCAGAGCATGAACTGGAGGGAGAACTAACATTAAGTGTGAACTGCAACTGCGATCATCTCTACCAAGGAACAAAAGTGGTTTTCTGAAAGAGGGAGAGTGATCTCATGAGGAAGTCTGAGAATGCTTCCTGGAAGAAGACAACTAAGCTAAGATAGGAAGCTGAAGTAATTCACTCAGTGAGGAAGGAAGAAAAGGATGCTTCAGGCAAGAGAAATAAACACCCCTTCCTGGACAAAAGCCAAGGTGTTTGGAAAGTAGAGATGAACAGAGGGGGCCAGGCCAAGAAGTGGCCAGAGAAGGAAGAATGAACCCAATTGTAATGAAGTTTTATCTTTTCTCCTAAACTAAGCTATAATTCATCAGTGGGTTTTATGCCCGGGAAAGAGCAATTCTGATGAAGTGAACAACAGGGTGGTGAAAGACAAGAGTAGGCAGAAGTGGGATGATGAAGCAGGAATCACAGAAATTTGGGCGAGAGATGACGGCACGGGTTGGATGTGGAATCAGTCTCGCATCCCCTTTCTTTCATATTGCATATCTAATGCATTAGGCAAGTTTTTGTCTGGATCCACATGAAACTGTTTACTGTAAGACTAGAATTCAAATATGTGAGGCTCACATAAATTCTCTAGACTACATTAACTTTTTGTTTTTTAGAATCCATGCTTTCAATATTGACTGTACTTTATTCTATTTATAGAAGCCAAAGAGCTGCTTCTAAAAACACGGATCAAGTCATTTTATTCATCAGTGTTATTCTCCTCCAAGCTTCCCATTTCACTCAGAATGAAAGTCCTTCTATGAGATCCAGCTCTGCCAAGCCTGACGTCTATCATTCTCCTGTTTGCCACAATGATCATCTGATTCTTTCTAAATAAACTATGAATGATCTCAGCTCAGAGCCTGGTATTTGTTGTATCTCTGCACAGAATACTAACTTCTTAAGCTCCCCAGAGCTCCTCATCTTAAACCCATCACTTATATTTTCATTTATCTTAAGTTGAAATTCACCATTTTATACCCAAGAAGGTAAGAGAGCAAGCCACAAAGACTCCCAGGAGAAAAGCATTCTAGGCAGTGAGAATAGCAAAGACAAAACTCTCAGTAAGGGAAAAAGGAAGATCAAGATGGTGAGACAGGCTAAAATCATATGGACAAATGATATTTGATGCAATAAGAACCATCTCACATCATCCTTGTCTGTGCATTATTGTGAGTCCAATAATCTTGTTTTGTGGTAAGGAGACTTTGGTGTGACCTGAAATATTTGGACAGGTTGATTCTGGATTTTGGACTGAAATTTGACAAAATGGGGGCAAAGGGCAGAAGCAGGAGTGTAGCTGTGAAGCTGTTGTAATAAACCAAGTAAGAAATGATGGTGGTCTCAATGAAACTGGTAGCAATGGAGTTGTGAGAAGCATTCATATGTTCTGAAGACAGACATGTCAGAACTTAATGATAGAGCACATGTGTGTTGTGCAAGAAAATTTGAAGCCTGAAAAATCAGAAAATAGGGTGGTCACTATTGAAATGGAAGAGCCTACAGGTTTGAGAAATTGCCAGTAGCTCAATTTTGGGTATGAACTGCAAAATGAGCATTTGACATCTATCTTAGTCAATTCAAGATACTACAAGAAAATGTCACAAGCTAAGTCATTTATGAATAATGGAAATCTGCTTCTCTTTTTTCTAGAGGGTGGAAGTTTAAAATCAGGGCTCAAGCATTTTGTCAAATTCTAGTGAGAACCATCCCCTAGACTGAAGATTGCCATTTTCATATCTTCATGTCTCAGAAAGGGGGCAAGAAAGCTTTCTAAGGTGCCCTTTATAAAACACTAATTCCACTGCTAAGGACTCTCTCTTGTTACCAGGCAGCTTCCAAAGGTCCCATTTCCAGATACCATCACAACGGATATGAGGAGTTCCACTTGTGAATTTTGGCAGGACATGAAGTTTCAATCCATTGTCACAACCGAGTGGAGACACTGATGAGGCAATTCAATGTGTAAGTACTGTATTTGGGATGGAAGGTCTCAGATGAGGACATATATTTAGAGTATCCAGTCTATACATAGAACTTTCAACCTTGAGCTTGAAAGAGACCATGGGGACAGTGGCTGTTAACAACTAAAGGAACATGCTGTTGATTCCAAGTTGGAACAGGCTGACAAAATGATCATCCTGGGCTAGAGCTTACACCAAGGGAAGGAACCATACTGGCACCTAAACAAAGAGAGGATAGGGTGAGCAAGTTGTTCCAAGTCTGAACTCAGCTCACAGATACCAAAGCCACACTTAGCTTCACAGAATGTGTAGCTCAGTTAGCTCCTTGAATTCAACTGTCTTTTTTTTTTTTTTTTAATGAGAGAGAATTGGTACTCCAGGGCCTTCAGTCATTGCAAGCAAACTCCAGACATGTGCACCACCTTGTGAGTCTGGCTTATATGGGGCCTGGGGAGTTGAAAAGAGGTCCGTAGTCTTCACAGGCACATGCCTTAACCCCTAAGCTATCTCTCCAGCCCCAGCTGTCTGTTTTAAACAAGTCAAATCTCCGCAGATCCAAAGTTCTTACATGAGTTATGATGCTCAGGTCATCCCCAGGAAGGTTTACTGTCCTGACCATAATTTTGTATGTATGCTTCCTCCAACTATATCATTTCTTGCTTTTATCCTCCGCTTCAGCAGTTCATTAAAGTTCCTGGAACATAATAATTCCAGTGGGGACCATGATGATTCCACTTCTCTGACCAGGATCAAAAGGGCAAGCTGTGACAAACCGAGAGAAGGAAGTAAATGATCCTCAGGACTCCCAGGGCAGAGGAGAGGGCAGATCTAATCCCCACTGCTGTCTGCTCCTCTCCCTATCTTTACCAGTCAGCTTAGTTCTGATGGGAGTCTGATTTGGGCCATGAGAGTGAAACTCACTGCTCCATTCATGGAGTGTGAGAGATAAGACTACACAGGGTATAATGGCTAGAAGGTTCCTAACATCAAAAGAGCACACCTGTCAGTCTCTGTGTTTATACCACCGCTTCTCCTTCTTCGATAATTCTCCACCCACCTCATCACTGACCTCACCGTGATACAGAGTGGTGGTTTCACACTAGCATGTTCAGATACCCGACCCATAACTTCCTACCATTTCTTTCTCCCTTACCCAGCCCACAGCAGTGCTCAGACTCCTTGTCTAAAGGCGCAGCTAAAGCCGTGCATCAGGCCAACAAAATCAAGGACAGTCCCTGCTTCCCCAGTCTGCCCGTCTGCTTCTTACTTTCTCATTCTACCTGTTGCCTGCCCATTTGTATAAAGTGGCTACTTGTTATAAATCTATGGCTCATGTGATCTACCTCATAAAGTAATATTCATTTTTGGTTGTGCTGCACAAAAATCACAGGCGACCTATACTCCAGATCCTTGGGATTACGAGATACATCTTGAACATCCTAGATTCCCCATTGTTAAGGCTCTCACAATCAGCTAAAGATGACAAAGAAATGGAATTCCCTTAGCACTAGGAAGACCTAACACAATGTTCATGTAGATAAAATCATTCACTCAATGAACTCATTTAAACATATGTGATGTTCACAATTATGTTCTAAGAATATATCTAATGTGAATTAAATGATGATGCTGGTGACATGAAAATATAGTACTGGTCAACATAGTCTCCTTGCATTCATGGAGTATAAAATTGGGATGGAGACCAAGTATTCTTGCAATAAATATATACACTGTCATTTGTATCATGAAGAAAAAGGAAGAAATGCCCAAGGGAAACCGCTACACAGAATCCTTTGGTTTGCATGTAGCAGGGAAAGGGAATGGGAAAGCTGCTCTAGGGTGGTTTTAAACTGTTTTATGAGTGATGAGCTGACATTGGCTAGGGAAGGAGAAGTGTAGAACGGGGTGGCAGTTTTCTTTTTTTTTTTCCCCTACTTTTTACATTTAGAACTTTATTGTATGAGCGTATTCCACATTTGTGATGCTTCCATCAGGTTATACTCATATGTTCCCTCTCCCTTGCCCCCATTTCTGCAAGCTACAAAATCAACCAGCCAGGCAAGATGTACACACTGGTGCAATAGGGGCTTTCTTGTCAGGGAATGGCATGTGCTGAGCATGTCCTAAAGCAGGAAAGAAAGTGTGAAGGACCTGCAGCAAAACTAAAGCAACAGAACGCAGAACAGAACTTGTTTGCTTGGAGCCAGGGAGAGACACCTGCAGTAAAGGGACATGGGGATATTTCAGAGAGATTTGAAAGTTCTAGATCTTTATTAAAGGGATGAGAATAGGGATACATCCACTTGTCAAAATTCATCCACTGTACACTTTAAAATCACTCAGTTTATTGTATGCAAGTTGTTTCTTAAAACAATCATGGTATAATAAAACAGTGAGATTTTTAAGCCTTTTCCTTTAAGAAACTTCAGTGTAAGATTCATATGAACATGTCTTCATCTCTTATTCAAATGAAGCAGAAGCAGAACTACAGCATGAAGTGCATTGATTTAGGAATTTATTTGTCCCTGACCCATTTGTGTTCAAATGCGATTAAAGAGCGAGCCTGGAATAGCGGGGGCTGCCATTTGTACTTATACAACTAATAGCATGACACCTGTATTTCTGATTCTCTTTCCTCATCTACAGAAACATAAGTCATATCAGGTTGCAGACATGTAGACTTCTATCATTTAATCTGATAGAATAATGTCTGTTCAGATAGAGATAGGAAGATGATAGATAGAGCTAGAGCGATAATAGATAGACATAATACATCTATAGATGATAACCTGAGAATCCTCCTTTGGTCTGCTTTCTCCTTAGACTCTAATATTCAAGCTGAATACCAAGTTATTCTGATGAAATCAGCCCATAAGGGAGGACCTATGGTTCTGCATGCTACTCTGGGTAGAAGGTGTTTCTGTGGCAGGCCTCTAAGGATGGAAAGGAGCCAAATCAGTGGGAGATGGGTGTTGTCCAGTCAGAGCTGCCCTCTTAGCCTGTCCCTTCCCACTCCAGGATGACAGAGGCATTACTCAGGCCCCTAGGTCACCCATATTCATTGTCAACTAGCCTGAGGTCACCCCCATGTATGATGAGATTACACTCATACTTCCCCAAAGAAAGGAGAAACTGCCTGGAACTGCCTGTCAGATGTTTATTGTGAGGTCAGCATGTTTAATCAACCAGGAAGATGGAAACGGGAAGGCTCATAATGACTCTGTAAACTTTAGAGTCAGTGAGAGTCCCCGACTCAAAGAAGAAAATGGAGAACAACTGAATAAAGTACCTGATGTCCTCTGGCTTTCACATGCGTGTGTGAACATGCATTTACACACGCCACATGCATATTACATACTAGAAAACTAAACAAGACCCATTTTTCTAATTCATACCTAAGGAGAATTGCGCTTTATTCAGACTACGTTTTTCTTTAATCTCCTTTCTCCCTTTCATTTCTTCCTATGACTTTCTAAAGTCCTAAAGGTGACGTTTTTTAACTTTATAAAGTCACAAGTAGATGAAATTCATTGTTAAAATCTGACACAATTCGCTGTGACTCCCTTTCAATGGCTAAAGGCCATCTTTTCAGCCCAACCTGAGGTGTCTCTGAGCCAAGAATTGTGTTGGTCATCACCATCAAAATACACAGGCAGAGGGCAGACAGGCAGAGAGCTGAGGGGAGGCCTGGAGACAAAGGAGGTGTTATGTGTAGTACAACCATTCACTGCAAAGGGATTGTTTAAGTGGTGATGACTGCTGGACACTCACACAAGAGGGAGCCTTCATACGTAAATAAAGGCTGGCTGCCACGGAAACCTCTCCATCTGTTGCTGCCCATCGCCTGGCTTCCAAGGCCCTGGTTGAACTAATTGAAACCATGGGTGGATTTGTGCCCCACATGTTCGCTTTTAGGAAATCACTGCCAGTTTGTTTCCAGGCAGCTCCGCACCAGGGTGACTCCCTGCTCCTTTAAGCCAAGGGGCATTCACTGTGAGCTTGCTTTATAGCTGCTGGTGTCTTTTTATACTTGATTCCTCCTGTTTTTCCTCCATCATACCCTCTTCTCCATTTGAATAGCTCTTGCCATGAAGAAAGCTCGAGACTTGCCCAGTAGTAAGTTTCTTTCCAAGGCAGCCCTGTCCTCTGCAAAGAGGAAGAAAATGCAAGCCTGTGTGGATGTATGTCCCTGGGAGGGGGTTGTTTTGACATTTGCAGCTCATATCTCTGCTGTCTTCTAAAGGGATCATGTATTGCAGGTTGCAGTGTGTAATCAGAATAGAGGGTGATTGGCTTTGACAAGCCAGCTACATCCTTCCAAGCCGAGGCCACAGGTGTGGATGTCCAAACAGATGCAGACCATAAGCACTGTCATCTTCCGGGTGTACCCAGAAGTAGGTCCCCAAATGAGACTTCTGACAAGTTGGCTGTAGCCTGTTTCTTACCTACACTTGTGGAGATAAAACAACTGCAGGTGTCAGACCTGTTTTTCACTCAACATGTGAAAAAACACACAGCCTCACAAAGAATGTTTAACAATGTGGAGCTCTTTCTGTTAGATCACACAAGCTTGAAATAGCCACCTGGCTTTTCCAAATAACCTCCACATCCACCATTGGGCAATGCAGTGATGGGGGTAGGGAGGGAATCTGTTCAGATGCTTAACGTTCAATCACATCCATGTTTTGTCACTGTGAACAAGGGGCTTTCTACTTACTGGTGGAGGGCAACAGCATGTCACAGAATTGTGTGAACCTAGAATCCAAAACCCTTTTCTTTTCTTTTTTTAATTTTTTTCTTTATTTTATTTTATTTTATTTTATTTTATTTTATTTTATTTTATTTTATTTTATTTTATTTTATTTTTGAGACAGAGAGAAAGAGATAGAGGCAGATAGAGAGAGGCAGCTAGAGAATGGGAGTACCAGGGCCTCTGCCACTGAAAACAAACTCCAGACATATGCACCACCAACCCCCCCCCCGTGCATCTGACTTTACGTCTGGCTTTAAGTGGGTACTGGGGAATCAAACCTGAGACCATAGGCTACACAGGTAAACGCCTTAACCATGAGGCCATGTCTCCATCCCCCAAAAACCTTTGTCTGAGGCTTCTTTCTATAGTTTTGTCAGTTCAACCTGAGTATATCTTTTCTCCTATGAAATACAAAAGATTTAAAATATCTTTTACGATTTGTGTAGCAGACATAGCCAACTGATTTAAAGCATTTCACATTCTATTGCTTAGCATTTGTTCATTCAATGCATTTAATGGACAATAAATCTTGAAGCAGTTTTTACATTGATCCATTCTGGAGCACCTGCCTTTGTTGATTATATAGATGAATCAGAGCCCATGGCCAACTTTCTTTGAAAAACTTCAAAATGGGAGCAAAAGAAATAAAAAGAAAGAAAGAAAAAAGAATTAGCAGAGATGTTGCAGTCCACATGAACACAGCTGAAGAAAACAGACTGTCTTGATTTTCACTTGAAATTTGTGTTAAATTAGTAGTAAGAAGTTGAGTAGCAAAAGTTCATTTTATGAAATATTAATTTCTTTAAAATTTTATTGCATCTGTTTTCACTTATGGGAATTTTTAAAAATTGGAAAAATAAAATGTTTTCTCTATTGGCATGCTCATAGATTGTGGGGAATATGCACTCACTGCATTCTGTTTGGTTGGTTCTTATGTTTCCTGGGTAAGCTAGCAACATATTTTCTCCATTAACCATCCATGCCTGAACTACAGACTAAGAGCTGTTTGAGTCTTTAATTCTCACTCACCTTGTGAGTGTTTAAAGTACAATATATGGATGCTATTGGAATAATTTTTAGAAGTCCTAAAGGTATTTTTTGACAAGGAAACCAAGTGAGGATTTACAGAAAGGATTCTGGTCTTGTGAAAGATAGTCATAACACTTGTTAAATTTCTTTTTTTTTTTTTTTAATAAAGTTCACCAAACCTAAGAAATTGGATTTGCCCAAGATAAAAGTGGGAAGAAAGTGATTAGGGCATCCTAGTTTGATGAGGACACTGAGTTAACATTAACATAAGAATGCTATTGTTGATGTCAACATCTTGTCAGGATAAACACTGTTGTGCTGTCTGACTGCAGATTTCGGTGACATTTTCTTCTTGTTGTTGTTGTATTAATGAGCATTTCATGTGCTACCCAAGAAAGAAAGGTTTTTATCTCAAGTCCCATGGTCTCAAGCCAAGAAAGATCTTTTGTTCTCTTTGCTTTCACTCTTAAAAATAAAAATAACGAACTTCCTTCTTTTCATATTTACCTTTACATTTTTGTCGATGTGTTTTGCTTTCCACTTAAATCATTTTGGTTTTTATTTCTGCTACTTTTGCGGGGTAAAGAGGATTCACTTACTGTTTGTTTTAGCTCTCTCTTTTGAAACATTGACGTCAGTTCACTGCTGTGAAAGGTACCAGGTTTCTTGGGTCTGATGCTGGGACGTGAGCACAGCTTTGTGATTGTCTCTATGGACATTTCAAACATGTTTCCGTTTGTTTGGGTGAAGTTTACTTTACCACTGCCTGGTTGTTATAGGAGTGGAATAAATCCTGTCATTTGTTTCTGGAAGCATGTGGTGATTACCCATGTTTCTGGAGCTGAACACTACCTTCAGAAAGACGGCTGAGTGCACCACAGCCTTGGCGATGCTAAGTGGACCTGGGTTCATGCACACTACTTTGCCGACTCCCTTATTCCTACCGATATGAACATGTGGTGGGACACTCTCCCCACTGAGCAGAGAAACTGGCTGTAGCTCAGGTTGTATGATGGTGCCATATCACAGATAACGATCCCTGGAGAGGAGCCCAGCATGGTATCGAGTATAGGACAGAGTCAGAAGGAGCCACAACGTGGGACAAGAGACAAGTCACCAAAACAGTATTTATGAGCTGGAATTAAGAACCTGCAGATAAGCAAGTTTTCTGAGATGGAAACAGAAGCAGTGTTGCCAAGGAGACAAAGAGACATAGAGAGTGGTTGCTTCTTCCTTTCCTGAGCCCTACCTGCAGGGTCTGCACTTGGCTTTTATTTATTTATTTATTTTTATTTATTTTTTGGAGAGAGACACAGAAAGACAGAGAGACAGAGACAGAGAGAGAGGAAGACAGAGATGGGCGCGCCAGCAGTGTCTCAGCTGCTGCAAACGAAATCCCCATGTGTGTGCCCCCTTGTGGTCAAGTGCGGCATTGCGCCCTTGCGTCACTTTGCATCTGGCTAAACGTGGGACCTGGAGATTGGAACCGCTGGAGATTGGAACCAGTGCTCTTAGGCTTAGGAGGCAGGCGTCTTAACCCCTAAGCCATCTCTCCAACCCTGCACTTGGCTTTTATATAATGGTCCCTCTCCTTTTAAGAAACTCCTCTTCTCTTGAGGTTTTCTTGTGTTGGACTTTGTGCCTACAAACCAGTGTAATCTGATTAAAATGGGTGCCATTTTAAATTTGTGACATAATCCTTCAACCCTTCCTTTCAAGAGACACTTTGGGTCTAAGGCGATGGTTCAGTTGGTAAAAATGACCTAAGCAGTGGCCTTAGAAAAAGCCAGGCATAGCGGCACACATCTGTAATCCCAGCACTCAGAAGGCAGAGACGGAAGGATCCCTGGGTCAGTCTGGCTTCATTTGTGAGCTCCAAAACAAGAAGAGTCTCTGTCTCAATAACGAGGTGGAGGGCATAACTGAAGACAACACCGGAGGCTGTCCTCTGGTCTTACATGCATGTACTCACACATGTGTACATGTGTCTGCACACACACACATTACAGTTACAAACACGAGCATGCATAGATGCACACACATTCTTAAAAAGAAAGAAGGCCAAAAAGTGTCAAAGTACCAAATTTGTCAAGAAAAAGTCATGTGTTCTTCCCATCGCGGCTTTATCCCCAGCTTCTCATCCTGGAAAGTGGGTGAATGGCTTGAGGGGGGTTAGCTTATCATTTCCCAGGCTCCCAACACAGCAGAAAAAAATGAGGCTAACCAGAAACTGACCCAGCTGATGAATTCCATTTCTGAGTGAACACATCTCCTCTAGCACAGATAGATTCTGATTTTATTTAAATCCTACTCAGAATTAAATCCCAGCAACATCAGGAAAGGAGAGCCAGGTGTGAGATGGAGAGGAAAAGGAGCTCAGAACTTGATAAGTCCCATTGAAATGGTGCTGAGTGAGATGACTGCTAAGTGACATGAGGGGAAGTGGCAAGGGGCAACCCTGATGGGGTGGCAGAAGGGGCAGGAGTTTTGCAGGTTTTCTTTCTGGTCACACTGTCTTCCAGTCAGTAGCCAGTGTTGTTAGGTCAGGGTGTAGATAGTACAAAGGGGGAGCATCATCACCTGATCAGAGGTTTAAGCAACTGTGGTCAAGATGTTTCCCTGAGCTGATTACAATAGACCCTAAAATGCACTGGGCAAGGAGTCAAATCCCTTTGTGGGTCATAATAAGTGGTGAGAAGTTACAGTTGCCTGCTCAGTTGCAGAACCATCTCACTCCTGGCCTCCTTTGAAGAGTTTTTCCCATTTTGATGGTTTCCAATATGCACATTAGATCACATGAAACTTTAATGGACTTCAGGGAAGTGCCTCAAATTCATTCACAAGGAGGCCTGAGGAACTGATGTGAAAATACAGAAAAAAAAAAAAAAAAAAAAAACATATTTTAACATAAAACAAAACCTGCCTGATAACTTCCATTATTAGCGTGTCAACATCAGTAGGCACACAGAAGGTTGGGGACTGTCCTGACATTAATTTCAGGGGCACACCACATTAACATATATACATGAAAAGGAAGTCTGTCACTATCGTTTTTGTTTCCAGTAAGAGATGTGATGTAATTGTCCAAGGGTAAGCAATAAACCTCTCCATTAGGATTCCGCCAGAGATTTGTGCGCTGCACGCGAAGAAACTGCAAGGTAATAGCATACTATCCTTGCCAAGAGGTTTGCTCCACACCCTTTGAAGATCAGGGGAATCTTCATAGTAAAAGGGCAGAAAGAGTTTCAGGGACAGAAAGATATGTTTCAGAAAGGAACAAACACGTGAAGAACTTATGCCAAGGCCAGAATTCTTAGGTTCCGCTGTTAACGCACGGGCTGTCTAATGCTGACAGTTCTGCGGTTCTCCATTGTTTTACGTGCATAATAAAAAGGCATTCTTTTCTAACAGATTTGGCTACCCATACTTCCTCTACCAGCTCAAGGCAAAGAGTGACCATGAATTCCTCTGGCGTGATCTGAGATGTGTTTCCATACTTCCTTCGCCTCAGGATGGACACAGGCTATAAGGAGTTTACACGCCATCAGCTGTTTTGTGCATAGATAGTTCCCTGCATTCTGGTCCTTGGGATCACTCACTGATTTTCTCCATTTCCATATCCCTCATTGTTCAAATGATTCATATAAGAAACCTATACAACAAAGGAGGAACATCTGATACCATCGCATTTGGCACTGCAACCAGGAACCACTTTGAAAAGCATTTGTAACAAGGCCATTATTCCATTTATAATCTGTTTTCCTGATTGCTTTTAACTAACTCAAGCAGTAGATGCACTGAGGTAGAAAGGTTTGTGACCCATCTGTTGAGTGTATAATTTCCTTTTCATTGGCTAGCACAGTCCAATAAAAAATATATTATTAGGTGCACTAACTCAATCAGCAAACAAATGATAGGCAGATGGTCTTCAAAAACAATACTGGCCATGAATGCCACGGAGTCATGATGTGGGCCTCAGCTTTTAGGCAGCCTTTGTCTGAAAACACTCCACTGGGTTAAGTGATGCAAAATAAGACAGAAAGACAGAGAAGCTATGTGTAAATGAGAGAGAAGTTAACGGCCTCTGGGTGCTCTATGAAAGGCTATGATAATTTCACTGAGGAGGACAACAACAAAAAAGACATACTAGTTAAATGAGGCAGCCCTCGGTGGGTGCTGAGATCCAGTGACTCCTGTGCGAGTGACACCCCTGTTCTGAATTCTTATGCCAGCCAGATTTATTTTTTTCTAAAGTGGGAGTAATGAAACTTGGTAAGTAGAAGATTTTGTATGAGAAAATACTCTCTTTGAGAAGAAAGGAGGGAGAGGAGAAAAGGAAAGGAAAGGAAAGGAAAGGAAAGGAAAGGAAAGGAAAGGAAAGGAAAGGAAAGGAAAGGAAAAGAATTTTAAAGATTTTCAAGAAAGCAGTTTGGTAAATAACTGGCGTGAGGAATTTCAAAGTCATGAAGATGCACATCACATACATAATATCCCTTAATAGTTGGTAGTAGTAGCGAGTGTTCTGGACAACTACCTCCATCCTTAGCTTTGGTTTAGATATGGGTTGAATAATTAGTGTGTCTTCCTTATGAATGTCTGCATGCCTGGTTCTGTGATAAGCCAATGTTTACCATGGAATTTGGGGTAGATTTAAAACAAGTCATCCATCATCAAAACAGCTTGATTTTGATCATCTCAATGATGTAGTTGTATATTCTTCCTACCATCAATTTTGTATGAGAGAATTTCAATTGTTAGAAGAAAGGAAAGTAAGGAAGAAACTTTTGGAGTCTGAACATAGTTAAGATTCTTAATATATACTATAAAACTCTACCATGTATTTAGTAAAATGCATGTCCCATCTAACACGCACCAAGCTTATCAAGCTCTTTCAGAGCATAATCTGTGCTTTGATTGAACAGGGAAGAAAAGTCCATTGAAAGTTGTGTTGTCACATTAGGCATGGATTGGCTATGGATTTTTAATACCATGAAGTTATCTGAGGATTTTTATAAATGTTCTCAAACATGTCAGTCCAGAAAATGAAATGAGAAAGCATGCCCCCATTAGTTCCTGAGGTTGTTTTAATTCAGGTGTCCCCCATAAACTTAGGTGATCTGAATGCTAGGTACCCAGCTGATGTAGATTTGGGAACTAAAGTTTCCTAGAGGCAGTGTATTGTTGGGGGTGGGCTTATGGGTATTTTAGCCAGTTTCCCCAATGCCAGTGTTTGGCACACTCTCCTGTTGCTATTGTCCACCTTATGTTGGCCAAAGGGTGATGTCCACCCTCTGCTCATGGCATCATTTTCCCCTGACATGATGGAGCTTCCCCTCGAGCCTATAAGTCTATAACCCATTTTTCCTAAAAGCTGCTTTTGGTCAGGTGATTTCTGCCAACAAAACCTGACTGCAACAGTAAAGTTGATACCGAGAGTGGCGTTGCTGTTAGACAACTATGTGGGTTTGGCCTTTTTGAGCTGATTTTCAAGAGGAATGTGGAAGGATTTGAAACCTTGGTCTAAGAGATGTCTTGTCCTGTTGTAAGTACAGCCTAATGGACTATTCTGGTCAGAGTTGAAAGTCTTGAATGTAGTAAGAACTATGGACTGTGAGGTTTAGCTTGTGAGGGTGAGAAAGAGCTTTACCTGGACTGGTGTGAAAAGAGGGATATGGCACAGATTTTTAAAAAATGAACTCTTTAGGTGAAACTGCTGCCCGTTCAGCTGCAAATGAGAGATTACAACCAATGAGACTGGACCAGCTCACCTGCACTGGGACAACAGAAAGAATGTAGACTCTTTTGAAGGGGACTGAATGCTCAAGAAGTGTCCTGTTCTTTAAAGTCTGCTTTATTGCTCCCCTAGGTTAATTGGTACTCTACCTGTATTATGGAATATAAGAAATGCAGGAAAGAGAGGACCATTGAATTTGCAGCACAGTCTTGTGTTTTGGAAATAGCCATGGGTGTGTGAAGCAGGTTTGCTGGATGCCTGCATGGAAACTTGATGGAGCCATGAGGATGACCCATGGTTTGCAATAGAGATGCTGGGATCACGAGACGGCTGCTAAGGAAAGCGCCAGCCCTGAATGAAGTTTTCAAGGACTGTGAGTAGCCTAGCTGGAGGAGTGAATTAGAACTCCAGAGACTTGTTGCTGGTTAGAATTATTGGACTTGGAGACCTGTCACTGACTACAGTTGCTGGACTTGCAGTTACAGAGTTTGATGTTTGCCCTGTTTAAATCTTGTATTGATTGAATATTTCTTTGCTATGCCCAATGCCATCTTTTGCAGTGTGATTGTTTATTCTGTGACATTATGGGTTTGGGGGATTTTTTTTTTTTTTTTTTTACATTATTACTGTTAAAAGACCTTGGATTATGGGGATGTTTGAATATCATTAGGATTGATAAAAAAATGGGAACTTTAAAGTTGGACTGAATGCATTGCATTTTTACATCATGGATGGTTATCAGTTTATGGAGGCCAGGGGCAGAATGCAGTGGTTTGATTCAGGTGTCCCCCATAAACTTAGGTGTTCTGAGCTAGGTCCCCAGCTGATGGAGATTTGGGAATTAACACCTCCTGAAGGCAGTGTATTGTTGGGGGTGGGCTTATCAGTGTTATAGCCAGTTTCCCCATGCCAGTGTTTGGCACACTCTCCTGTTGCTATTGTCCACCTTATGTTGGTGATATCCACCCCCTACTCATGCCCTTGTTTCCTCCTGCCATGATGGAGCTTCCCCTCAAGTCTGTAAGCCAAAATAAATCCTTTTTCCCCACAAGCTGCTCTTTGTAGGGTGATTTCTGCCAGCAATGCAAATCTGACTGCACAGTTCCTATTTCCTGGTGGTCGTGTCTGACCCTGTGGATATTAACTCTCTTATACTTCCAGGTTGTGTTTCAAGCAGATTCTTATTGGCTTCAGAAATGCCCCAGACAATTTCCCTCACCAGAACAAAACCCACTAACAACTAGGGGACTGCATTGTCTTCTCTGGGAAAATGGTTCATGTTGTGTCCATAGTTATTTGGTATTAGTCAAAGTGCAAAGAACTTATTGACCATTAGATATACTGACTGAGAAGATGCTTGGTGAATAAAGCACTTGCCACACAAAGGTGATCGGATTTGAGATCCCCAGTGCCACATAAATGCCAGGAGTGTGTAGCACCCCTCCTGTAATCCTAGCACAAAGGAGGCAGAGACAGGGATTCCCTGGGGCAAGCTGGCTAGCTGGACTAACTGAATTGGTGAGCTCTGAGTTCAAATGAGAGCCACTGCCTTAGTGAATAAAGGAAAACACCCGACATCAATCAACCTCTGACCTCTACATATAAACACATGCATACACACACACACACACACACACACACACACACACACACACACGAAAAAGAACTTATGAAAGAAAATTGAAATTAGCAGATTTGGGGTTGAATTACATACTGATTGGGTAAAAATCTGTCTTTAAATTATGCAGCTATCTCTCATCTAAGTTTTGACTTGATCGGTGCATACTTTTCATGTTTTCAAAATCTCTGCTCCTGGGGCTGGGAGGTGGCCAGGAAGGTAAAGTGCTTGCTGTGCAAGCATGAGGACCTGAATTTGGATCCCCAGCAGCTAAAAGAAGTACTATGTGTAGTGGTATGTGCTTATATCCCAGCACTGAGAAGGTGGAGACAGGAGACGCTCCAGGGTTTGCTGGCTAGCTTGTCTAGCTGAATTGGTGAGCTTTGGGGGTCAGTGAGAGGCCCTGTCTCCTAAAAAGCAGAAGGAAAAGCATTAAAGGAAGACCCCTGATATTGGCCTCTGGCTTCCACATGCACACACACACACACACACACACACACACACACACACACACATGCATGTATACAAACCTGCACCCACATGTATGCAAATAAGCATACACACATACACCATGCATACACACACAAACAAGCAAATAAATAAATATATAAATTTCATTTTTATTTATTTATGACCAGAGAGCGAATATGGGTGTGCCAGGGCCTCTTACCACTGGAAATGCACTCCAGATGCATGCACCACTTTGTGCATCTGGTTTACCTAGGTACTGGGGAATTGAACCTGGGCTGTCCAGGCTTTGCAAGCAAGCACCTTTAACCACTGAGCCATCTCCCCAGCCCAATAATTAAGTTTTCAAATGCTAGCTCCTCCATGATAATGGGAGCAATTGTGTGGCATGTCTTTTATAAGTTGCAGCTTGTTTTCTAAAAACATATGTATAAGAAGAACTCTTTGGCCAAGGCTTAGAAGATCGTCTTTTAGAAAGTGAGTGTATTCTCCAGGTTTTTACTCCACTGAAGTGCTTATTTCAAACTGGGAGACTTCTCCCACTGCCTTTTACTACTCTTTCCCATCCCCAATCTCCTACTTCTCACAAAATCAGTTCTAGTATCATGGGCCCCTGTGTCCTTTCAGGCTGAAAGGAGACCATTGGGCAAAGAGAAAACTTCTCATTATTCACTTCTAAATATCTATTATTAAAATATGCACTTGGGAACACTAATCTTTAATTCCAAAATTGTGTAAAAGCCAATGTGGAGCTGATCATAATACTCATTAGGAGAGGAAGAAAATGAAATGGGCCTGGGAGACAGATCTGTGAAGTGTGGATGTGAGGCGCCAACACATGAGCCTGATGCCTCTGAGCGTTAACACATGGTCCCTCCATCAAAGGTCTGTATATGCAACTCAGCTGCTGGTCTGACAGAAGATTTGGGGTTGTTAGCACACACTTCATTAAAATACCAGCAAAAGTCCAAGTTTGAAATCCCATAGTTTGTGTTAGTTGATAAAACTCAATTGCTTCTAATTACTGTTAGTGCAGCTTTAAAATAATATTTTGTTGTAATAAAGGATTCGATGTGACAAGCGAGAGTTGGTCTGCTGAACTGGAAACACCAAGCCAGGGGGAATGCGCCCTGCTCTGCCTGATTGTTTTGCTAAAAATTTTCCAAGCACCCAACAAAGGAATCTATAAATGGGTTTTGAAAGGACGGGCACAAATCAGACCCTGGCTACTACTTGTATGTCTAATGAGTCACTGGTTTAAGAGACAGATCTCTGACTTGAAATGACTAAATAAAGTTATATAGCTTCTTTCTTGTCCTTTCTGGAAACTTGCGTCCCAGCTAAACAGCATCATCTTCTTCAACAGTTTTGTTTATTTCCTCCATACCACTCCCAAAAGATGGGCTTCCCTTGATGAGGTGAAACATCTTCAAATACTGAAAGCTGTTGGTGTTGGAAGAGGAAAGCAAGTTTCTTTCAGCAAGCTCCTCTGCTCACTCAAGACTCCAGGAACCAGTCTTCTTAAGATATCTCCAGTAGGCTCAGCTGACTTCTATTTCTGGTCTCAATCGTTGTTTCCTAGTCCCAGGCTCTATCCTGGTTAACCAACCCCCTACTCAACCTTTATGTCTCTGCTGAACTCTGGTTTTGAGGGAAGCCTTCCCTGACCTTCTGTGTTTAGGTTAGTTCCTCATCCTATATACACTGTCATCACAGCATGCACATCTCTTTCAAGGCACTTTGATGAAGGCTAATTATTTGCATAACTATTTGTTTAATCTACTTTCATATTGAGCTCCAAAGTATAGGCATCTCTTTGTGCTATCTGCTCTAAAGCCATATTCCAACTACATGGAACTTGGTAATACATTGCTTAAGTAAATGATATTGAAATAGTTTCCATGAAGGTTGGTAATAAAAGAGTAAGAAAGGAATATGGAGACACTGACCAAGAATCAGGTTGAAATTGAGTGAAACATTTGGGAGGAGAAAAAAAAAATAAAAACTTCTTTCCACCAGAAAGAAAACAATTATCTCATCCTTATGGTAAAGACAAGGACAAGTGCAATCCCTCTTAGAAAAATCTAGGTTTATAGTGTAACCAATTAGGAAAGAGTCCTAAGTGAACATTTTGTCACACATGAGCAGATCCCCCCAAATTTCAGAAATATATCTACTTCTGTCAAGGGACTTCTCACTATTTGACATGTGCACAGCCATAAATTCCATCCAGGCCCTAAGCCCTACCATCTCACTGTATTCAATTTCCCTGTGTAGATCTCCTTAAACTAACCAGCAATGGAGAATACAGATGGTGAGCTTATCGTGATAAGTGGGATGGCTGGCCAGCATACTTGCTATTATTTTTAGTAGAAATAACAGTCCCCTAATGGATATCTGGCCTCTCTTATTTAAATGCCCATTTTCTGGAATTTGAAACTTGAACAAATTAACAGTAAGATTGAAGATTGTTTTTACTCATTAGTTCCAAGAGAAAACATGAAGACTGGCCGGGCGTGGTGGTGCACACCTTTAATCCCAGCATTTGGGAGGCAGAGGTAGGAGGATCATGTGAGTTCAAGGCCACCCTGAGACTACATAGTGAATTCCAGGTCAGCCTGGGCTAGAATGAAACCCTACCTTGGAAAACAAAAAGAAAAAAAAAAGAAAGAAGAAAGGAAGGAAGGAAAGAAGAAAGAGAAAGAAAGAAAGAGAGAGAGAGAGAAAGAAAGAAAGAAAGAAAGAAAGAAAGAAAGAAAGAAAGAAAGAAAGAAAGAAAGAAAGAAAACCATGAAGACTGTCTGTGAACACCTTCCTCTTAGATTTCCACTCATAGCATGAATGGATTGACCTTCATCCGGACCTTCACCTGGGACTCCTGGTTACCCTGTCAGTTGGTCATTGTCTTCCAACAAATAGACTTCATGAAGCCACAATTTACCTATAGTTTTGCTAAAATTTCAACCAAACTATTCTGACTCAGTGAGGATGAAGAATGGTGCAGAAGTTGGTGATGATGAAATCTCACGAGATTTCATAAGAATCTCCACTATGAATGATCAAGCATCCTAAGACCACCATATTCACTTATCCAATCATTTTTCCAAAAGTGGCTTAACCTAAAGCAATTTTGATTAGTTTTTAATTTATCATATGAAATTCTAGTATATCAAATAATTTTCTACAGAGATCAGAATTACAATATAATCTAACCTTTATTATTTGGGTTTATGCAGCTATCATAACGTTCTTATGCAATGTTGAATCAAAGAATTATAATTTATCTAAAATTATTTTGTTAAAAAAATCCACTTTCAATATTCATATTGCATAAATTTCTCCATTTCAATATTGACATTTCTTAAAAAATATTTTTTTGGAGACACAGAGAGAGAGGGAGAGGAAGACAGATAGAGATGGGCGTGCCAGCAGCCTCGCAGCTGCTGTGAACGAAAGCCAGATGTGTGTGCCCCCTTGTGGTCAAGTGCGGCATTGCGCCCCTGTGTCACTTTGCATCTGGCTAAACATGGGACCTGGAGATTTGAACCACTGGAGATTGGAACCAGCATTATTAGGCTTAGGAGGCAGGCGCCTTAACTGCTAAGCCATCTCTCCAGCCCCAAAATTATTTTTATTCATAGACTCAATAGATGTTATAATATAGCACAATGTTCATACACAAGCTGAATAACAGAATTTTGTGATATTTAGCTTATAAGAAACATTTCACTCCAAGTTAAATTTTTTTGTAAATTTTATTTATTTTAGAGAGAGAGAGAGAAAGTGACAGATAAACACAACCTCTAGATGTATGTGCTACTTTGTGCATCTGGCTTTATGTGGGTACTTGGGAATCAAACCTAGGCCATCTGGCCTTGTAAGCAAGCACTTTTAGCCACTGAGCCATCTCCCCAATAGTTAAATCTTTTTTTGCTTGTATGTGTGTATAAAATGTGGCATATGTGTAGTGTGTGGGGCGTGTATGTGTGGTGTATGTGCATGGTATACTCTGTGTGGTATGTGTGTGTGTGTGTGGTGTACGTGTGTTTCTTGCTGTGTGTGGCATGTGTGGTGTATGTGTGTGAGTGTATGTGTGTGGGATATGTGTGCAGTGTGTATGTTTGTGTGTGTTTGGTGTGTGTATTTGGTGTGTATGTGTTAGGTGTGTGTGGTGTGTATGTGTGATGTATGTGTGTGTGCAGTGTGGTGTTTGTGTGTGATGTGATGTGTGTGTGGTGGTGTGTGTGTGTGTTTGTGTGTGATATATGTGTGTGGTATGGTATGAGTGATGTACATGGTGCATTAGTATATGCATGCGCATGTGTCCTTGTGACGCCCCATGCACTTGTCTGTGTTGGGGAACACTGGCCTGCAGTGGCCAAAGCAGAACATCTGGTGTCTGCGTCATCACTCTTCTGCGCATTTTTATTTGAGCCAGTGTCTGTTATTGCTAGTGCAACCCAGATGAGCCCTGATGATTCCCTGGTTTTGCTCCCTTTTGTAGGACTGAGGTTACAGTCCATACTAAGCTGTTTACGTGGTATCTGGAGATTCAAACTCTGGAGGTTTAGGCCCCCTCAGGCCCTCATGGTTGCTCAGGAAGCACACTTAACCACTGAACCATCTCTCCAGCCCCCAAATAATGCTTACCCATACTTCAACGTGCTCTTTTAAACACCAGAATTGGACAGCTATGGTATATGGCCCTCACCTGTGATCTCTGATTAGTTGCAGTCAGCTGATCAAGGCTGCAAGGTTAGCTGGGCTCGGCTCCTCACTGCAGGTTGGCATTCTGCACTCCAGGCTCATGGAGCAGGGCAGCTGCTGTCAGAAAACTCTTCTCAGGATGATGGCAAAGATGGAAGACTACAAGCTCAACTGCTCAATCATGTTTACTGCATGTCAGGATTTGAGCCACAGTGCTTAATTTATCCTTAAGTGTCATGAGATCAGGATAATTTTCAGGAATTTCTAGATAACATAATTGTTCAAGAAGTCATAAACATATACTTTAAAAATGTCCAAGTCTTTTCCTATCATAAGCACCTACATTCTACACCACATCACAGGATCAAGCTTATCATCACTGGCAGTGAATGGGAAGAATATGCCCTATACACAGAAGAGAAGAGAGATGACTATTTCCTGAACAATTTTCATCACATAAACTAGCAAAGAATCTAAAAACACACATTGCTTATGTGCATAAGATTATTATGACTAGGTAACTTTTTGATGGTTGATTTGATCATATACAAATATAAGGATAATAGAAGTCACTTTGAAATTGACAAATAGCTAATAATAAATCCAAAATATAGAGCCACAGGGGAATCCAGGTAGAGACCTAGAGATGAATGCTAAGTATAGCCAAAGCTGGAATTTCATTTTGTCCTTATGACACATGTGCAGCTTTGTGGCACAGCTGGGGTTTAACCCAGATCTTCCCAACTCTTATACCATGACTTTAAGCAACACTATGATGCAGTGTTGAACAGTGTGCAGCAGGTCTTCATTTAGGAAAACTGAAACACAGAATGTTGAAGCATTAAATATTTATATGTTCCAGGCTTTGAGCCACAGCTTTTTTATGCTGAAAGCTCATGAAGTCGGGGTAATTTTCAAGAACTCACAAATAAGATAAGAATTGTTCAGGAATCTAACCTTTATTATTTGGGTTTATGCAGCTATCATAACGTTCTTATGCAATGTTGAATCAAAGAATTATAATTTATCTAAAATTATTTTGTTAAAAAAATCCACTTTCAATATTCATATTGCATAAATTTCTCCATTTCAATATTGACATTTCTTAAAAATATTTTTTGGAGACACAGAGAGAGAGGGAGAGAAGACAGATAGAGATGGGCGTGCCAGCAGCCTCAGCAGCTGCTGTGAACGAAAGCCAGATGTGTGTGCCCCCTTGTGGTCAAGTGCGGCATTGCGCCCCTGTGTCACTTTGCATCTGGCTAAACATGGGACCTGGAGATTTGAACCACTGGAGATTGGAACCAGCATTATTAGGCTTAGGAGGCAGGCGCCTTAACTGCTAAGCCATCTCTCCAGCCCCAAAATTATTTTTATTCATAGACTCAATAGATGTTATAATATAGCACAATGTTCATACACAAGCTGAATAACAGAATTTTGTGATATTTAGCTTATAAGAAACATTTCACTCCAAGTTAAATTTTTTGTAAATTTTATTTATTTTAGAGAGAGAGAGAGTGACAGATAAACACAACCTCTAGATGTATGTGCTACTTTGTGCATCTGGCTTTATGTGGGTACTTGGGAATCAAACCTAGGCCATCTGGCCTTGTAAGCAAGCACTTTTAGCCACTGAGCCATCTCCCCAATAGTTAAATCTTTTTTTGCTTGTATGTGTGTATAAAATGTGGCATATGTGTAGTGTGTGGGGCGTGTATGTGTGGTGTATGTGCATGGTATACTCTGTGTGGTATGTGTGTGTGTGTGTGGTGTACGTGTGTTTCTTGCTGTGTGTGGCATGTGTGGTGTATGTGTGTGAGTGTATGTGTGTGGGATATGTGTGCAGTGTGTATGTTTGTGTGTGTTTGGTGTGTGTATTTGGTGTGTATGTGTTAGGTGTGTGTGGTGTGTATGTGTGATGTATGTGTGTGTGCAGTGTGGTGTTTGTGTGTGATGTGATGTGTGTGTGGTGTTTGTGTGTGATGTGATGTGTGTGATATATGTGTGTGGTATGGTATGAGTGATGTACATGGTGCATTAGTATATGCATGCGCATGTGTCCTTGTGACGCCCCATGCACTTGTCTGTGTTGGGGAACACTGGCCTGCAGTGGCCAAAGCAGAACATCTGGTGTCTGCGTCATCACTCTTCTGCGCATTTTTATTTGAGCCAGTGTCTGTTATTGCTAGTGCAACCCAGATGAGCCCTGATGATTCCCTGGTTTTGCTCCCTTTTGTAGGACTGAGGTTACAGTCCATACTAAGCTGTTTACGTGGTATCTGGAGATTCAAACTCTGGAGGTTTAGGCCCCTCAGGCCCTCATGGTTGCTCAGGAAGCACACTTAACCACTGAACCATCTCTCCAGCCCCCAAATAATGCTTACCCATACTTCAACGTGCTCTTTTAAACACCAGAATTGGACAGCTATGGTATATGGCCCTCACCTGTGATCTCTGATTAGTTGCAGTCAGCTGATCAAGGCTGCAAGGTTAGCTGGGCTCGGCTCCTCACTGCAGGTTGGCATTCTGCACTCCAGGCTCATGGAGCAGGGCAGCTGCTGTCAGAAAACTCTTCTCAGGATGATGGCAAAGATGGAAGACTACAAGCTCAACTGCTCAATCATGTTTACTGCATGTCAGGATTTGAGCCACAGTGCTTAATTTATCCTTAAGTGTCATGAGATCAGGATAATTTTCAGGAATTTCTAGATAACATAATTGTTCAAGAAGTCATAAACATATACTTTAAAAATGTCCAAGTCTTTTCCTATCATAAGCACCTACATTCTACACCACATCACAGGATCAAGCTTATCATCACTGGCAGTGAATGGGAAGAATATGCCCTATACACAGAAGAGAAGAGAGATGACTATTTCCTGAACAATTTTCATCACATAAACTAGCAAAGAATCTAAAAACACACATTGCTTATGTGCATAAGATTATTATGACTAGGTAACTTTTTGATGGTTGATTTGATCATATACAAATATAAGGATAATAGAAGTCACTTTGAAATTGACAAATAGCTAATAATAAATCCAAAATATAGAGCCACAGGGGAATCCAGGTAGAGACCTAGAGATGAATGCTAAGGCCAAAGCTGGAATTTCATTTTGTCCTTATGACACATGTGCAGCTTTGTGGCACAGCTGGGGTTTAACCCAGATCTTCCCAACTCTTATACCATGACTTTAAGCAACACTATGATGCAGTGTTGAACAGTGTGCAGCAGGTCTTCATTTAGGAAAACTGAAACACAGAATGTTGAAGCATTAAATATTTATATGTTCCAGGCTTTGAGCCACAGCTTTTTTATGCTGAAAGCTCATGAAGTCGGGGTAATTTTCAAGAACTCACAAATAAGATAAGAATTGTTCAGGAAGTTTTAAATATCTACTTTTAAAATATCTAAGGAAGCTGGGTATGTTGGCACATACCTTTAATCCCAGCACTCAGGAAGTAGAGGTAGGAGGACTGCCAAGAGTTCAAGGCCACCCTGAGACTACATAGTGAATTCCAGGTCAGCCTGGGCTATATATATTTCAAAATATAAAACTAACTCTTATAATACTCTGTACTTATTTTACTAAGCTCCATATAGAGAAAAACTTAAAACAGAGTTAGCTGCCCATTGAATAATGGTTGATATTTAATTACACTATATCCTAGTTAATTGAAAGTAAAATGACTACATCTAAATAAAACAAAAACAATAAATCATTTGTCATCCCAACTTTTGGTGATGGGATAAAAAATCAAATAACTGCAAGAAATTAAATTCTTATGTGAAAATATAAGAGATTACATTTACCAGACAGAGTCAGAAAAGACATTCAGACTTGAAATCCAGAAGCATTAAATGAAAGCATACACATATTTTACCATATAAAAATTTAACATTTTGTGTGGAAAAATAAATCAAAAGTAAAACCCAGGATGAAATGATAAGCTGGGGGTTGGAGGTCGATTTTCAAAACAAACAGAAATGGCTCTAAGTATCTAAAATAAACAGAGGAGTACTGTAAAGTCAACAAGAATGAAACACCCCAACAGACAAATACTTAAGGACCTAAGGAAGCCATTCACATATAATCCAGTGCAAATAGCCAAATAACACAGAAAACAGCCACCAAATAACCCAGGGATGTAAATCAAACTAAGAATGAGATGACATTTTGATGATGCTCACCGTACTGAAACACACATTGCTACAAAGCAAACAAACAAAAAAAGAATATAAGCATCAACATAGAAGGTTATTTATTATAACACTTTTGTTAGTGGCCAAAATAAAACAGACATTAACAGTGTAACAGGGATATCCATCAATAGAGAAATGTTTGAAATACATACTATACATACAGAAAAATTTTAAATGATTTAAGATTGTACCTGGATACAAACCACTATTGGTGAGAGACAAGAGTAAAAGACAGAAATGTATCATAATATAATGTAATTTTTTCTAAAGGAAGAAATAAGTAAAGGAAGGAAAGAAGGAAGGAAGGAAGGAAGGAAGGAACGAACGAAGGAAGGAACGAACGAAGGAAGGAACGAAGAAAGGAAGGCAGTCCTCTGAAACACTAAATATGTATGTATTGTGTGCATGTGTGGTGAGTATATGTATTATATGAAGATGTAGTTATTCATTTGTTTCTTCTCTTTCTATTTTTAGGGCGAGGGGCTTTTCTTCCTGCCTTCTTAAATCAGTTTAGTTTATGCTCCTTTGTCATAAGGCAATCCATTCTGACAATCTAGAAGTTAATATTGTGAAAATGGTTGTATTACTGAAGCAGTCTACAGATTCAGTATAATTCCCAGGGCCTCCAGCCACTGCAAATGAACTCCAGATGCAAACACCACTTTGTGCACCAGGCTTACATGGGTCCTTGGAAATTGAACGTTGGTCCTTTGGCTTTTCAGGCAAGTACCTTAACCACTGTGCCATGTCCCAGGCCTCCAATGATATTTTAAGCAGTATTGGAAAAAAAATTGTAAAATTTACATAGAAGTACAAAAGTCTCTGAATATCTGTAGCAGACAGCTTCAGGTTTGCTGAGATGAACTTCCAGACCAGGCACAGTTATGGAGGAAGGGATATTATTTATTGAAGCTTACAGATCCAGGGGAAGTTCCATAATGGCAGGAGAAGCGGCCTGCTCTCACAAGGCCAGGCAAGACAGCAAAGCCCCCAGCCACCCAGCACACTTCAGGAGCTCCTATTAGGCACACTTTGTGTATCTTTACAATGGAATCTCAAACCATCATCACACCTTTAAGACCGGCCCCCAGTGACATTGCCTCTAGCAAGGTGATTGCAGATGCAAACTATAATTAATAAAACACTGAATATATTGGGGGGCATATATTCAAACTACCACATTCTGCCCCTGGCCCCCAATAGATTTAGCTCCTGGCCCCCAATAGATTTATAACTATCACACATTGTAAATTGTACTCAATCCAATTTCAAAGGTTCTCACAGTCTTGACCAACTTAAGATAGTGAGTCCTGTAAAATAAAACAAGTTAAATACTTTCAACATATAAAGGCACAGAGTAAACATTTTTAACTGGTATAAGGCATAGCAAGGAGAAACTAGAACAATGCAAACTCAACCACCATCAGCAGTCATCAAACTTCTGCAGTTCAAGTTCAATATAACCAGAGACTGACAGTCTCCAGGTTTTCCAATTCTGCCCCTCCAGCTGGGCAGAGTAGCCACGGAAAACTTTTATTCCATGCCAACACTGCACTCCATTGGTAGTCCTTGCATAGTCCTGGTATATCCAAAACATCTTTAGGTCTCCATGCAAACCACAGTCCATCTTTCAAAGGCTCTTCCAGCCTATTCCTGAGGGTCTTCATGCCCTGCCTCATGTCGCATCTCAGCAGCAGCTCCTGGAACTGTGTGCAATTCATGACCATTTCATGCATTTTTCATGCTTCCAAAACTAATACCAGGTGTGCAGGACACAGCCATATTCTTAATCCAGGGACAAAATAAATCATAGCCTTGAAAAGCAGGTTCCTTCTCCACTTAACACTCTTTCAAAAGAGTTTGCATTTCTAACAGTCTTTCCTCAGGCATCCTCTCCATTGTTTTAATGTAAAGCAGTCAGGCCACCTTCCTTCCACCTTCCTTAAGATTGCTAATGTGGTTGACTATAGCAGCTCCATTAACCTAAAATCAGTCTCAGTGCCTCTAATTTTAACTTGCTTGAGGTTTTCCAACTTAAAATCTTAAAATCTCAGTCTGATATCTTTAGCCAAGCACATCAGTCCATTACAAATTTAACTTTGATCAAACATTCTGGGCCTGGATAGCAGAATGTAGCCATCACTTATGCCAGTAGCCCAGTTCCAACAAAGTCCTCTGCAGTCTTTCCTTCCCCCTTAGAAAGCTCATAAGCCAAGCCTCGAAGTTTAATACTATCTGCACTTAGCATTCTCAAACTCTCATCAGAATAGTCCATAAAACTTGACTTACCACTCCAGAAGGCACCTTCAGTAGCAAGCACCAAGTCCATGCCCATTCATCCAAAACAAAGGTTCCAAAAGACAAATATCCACATGGTCAGGTTCATCTCACCCCACACTCCTCAGTACCACTTTACTGTAGCAGACAGCTTCAGGTTCACCGAGATGAACTTCCAGATGAGGCACAGTTATGGAGGAAGGGATATTATTTATTGAAGCTTACAGATCCAGGGGAAGTTCCATAATGGCAGGAGAAGGGGCTTGCCTTCACAGGGCCAAGCAGAGAGAGAAAAAATCCAACCAGGCACACAGCACACAGAACAAAACTACAATCAAAAACCACAGCACACTTCAGGAACTCCTATTAGGCACACTTTGCATGTCTTTACAATGGAATCTCAAACCATCACCAGACCTTAAGATCAGCCCCCAGTGACACTGCCTCTAGCAAAGTGATTGCAGCTGCAAACTATAACTAATAAAACAATGAATATATTGGGGGACATATATTCAACCTACCACAATATCCAAAGCAATTCTAAGCAAAATGAGCAAGGCTGATTTCAAATTATATTACAGATTCATAGTAACAAAAACAGGATAGTAAACCAAGGGATAGAAAATCTATAAGTATATCTACACAACTATAGCATCTAATTTTTGACAAAGATACGAATGACATACATTGGTGTGGTGGGGAAGCAGCATCTTTAACAAATGGTGCTGGGGAAACTAGATCTCCAAATGCAGAGGAATGAAGCTAGATGCCTATCTCTCACCCTGTATGAAAATCAACTCAAAATGAATATAGAAGAGGGACTATTCAGGGGGAGAGTAATCAAAGTGAGGGGACCAAAAAGAGAGGGTCAATATACTTGAAGTGCACTATATGTATGTATAAAAATTTTATAATGAAACATACTGTTTTTGCACAAATAATACATGCTAATAAAAAGTCCCTCAGAGCCTCAAAATGCGACTTTACTTAGAAATAAGGTCTTTATGGATGCATCAGTTAAAATGAATTTATACTATAGTAGACTGTTTTCTAATTGCAATGACTGGTATTTTATAAGAAGAACTTATGAAACTGGCTGTGATGGTACACACCTTTAAGGATGGCAATGAGTTTAGGCCAGTTTAAAGCTACAAGATAAGGTCTTGGTCAGTCTGGGCCAGAGTGAGACCTTACCTTGAATTTTTTTTAAAAAAAAAAAAGGAGAAGAAGGAGGAGGCCTTATGAAGATTAGTAGGGAAGGTGAGTATGTGAGAACATTGGAGTGATGCTGTCACAAATTAAAGAGTGCCAGGAGCTAGATAAAGCAAGGAAAACTCCTTTGGAGCTTTCCCAGGAAACTAGCACTTTCAGTTGGGACTTATGGCCTCTAGAACATGGAGAAAATAAAATCTTATTTTGAGCCATAATGTGTTTTGAACAGATTATAGTCATTTGTTAAGTCAGATCTAAGAGACTAATTCAGCCTCATAAGCACAGATTTGACATTGGGTCATATGAACATTTTTGATCTTGATTCTATTTCCAAGTGGTATGGCAAATAACAATGGAACTCCTGTGGTTTTGTAGACTTCACATATCTGTACTCATGTACCTCTAATGTCTAGTACAGCCTTCCCACCCAGATGGTGTTTAATAAATATTTGTGGAATAAAGTAATTCATAACTAGGCATGGTGATACATGCCTGGAATCCCAGCCCATGGGCAGTAGAGGTAGGAGGATCAGGAGCTTCACAGCAAGTCTGAGGCTAGTCTGCACTACATGAGAATCTGTCTCAAAATAATAATAATGAAAACAGAAATAAAAATCAAACAGAGAAATTCGTTTGTAAAGGAATAAAAATATTAATAGCCTCATGTTTCTGAATCTTGAAAATGAGCAGATTTCTCTGTATTGTTCAAGTACAAGGCTGGCTAATAAAAATACATTTTAGGGGGCTAGAGAGATGGCTTAGCAGTCAAATACTTGCCTATGAAGCCTAAGGTCCCCGGTTCGAGGCTCGATACTCCAGGACCCACGTAAGCCAGATGTACAAGGGGGTGCATGCATCTGGAGTTCGTTTGCAGTAGCTGGAGGCCCTGGCACACCCATTCTCTCCCTCTCTCTCTCTCTCTCTCTCTCCCTGCCTATTTCTGTATCTCTCTCTCAAATAAATAAATAATAAAAGAATTTTAAAAAACAGGACATTTCTAAAAACCAGAGACTTTAAAAAAATACATTTTATTTCTAAGTTTACTAGCTTTTATTCAATATTAGTATTGGAGCCACATCTCCATGCTCAACCTCCCTGAAAATAACAAGTAAGGAGAAAAGCAATTGTAATGGAAGCAGACCCTCAGACAGAAACTCAAACCTTTCATCTGTGTTCATGTGCTGGTCCTTTCTGAATCCTGTTAAATCATTTCTTGGAGTTGTCAGCAAAGCTGACATAACCCAGCCACAGGATATGCATGAGGGCAATTCTGACCAGCTGTGTCTCTTTGACTGCTTCTCCAAAAAACTAAGCTTTTGCTACGTTGCATAACAAATTGTTACAGAAACCTTTCTAGAACATAAAAGTTCGTCTGGCATCTGGCTGAAGGTTAGCGTTAGCATTCTGGTAGAATTTTAATAGGAATAGAAAGGACATGGAAGTGAGTAAGGTCATTTCAGAGCCATTCTGGAGAGCAATGCCCGCATTCCAGGGGGATTTCAGCGCTGAGCTGGAGGGCAGCAGAATTATTGCTGAAGTATTCCTTGTGGAGAGCTTTAACCTCGTGGCCGAAGTGTATTCAAAACAATTCTGCTGCGATGGTAAAAAATATATATCCATGCTGTGCACTCCCGGAAGAGCATTTTGGTTTCCTTGTTCACATGACCCAAGAACTGAAAAAAGAGCTGAGGGGGAATATCAGTAAAGTGCTACCACAGAGATTTTACTCTAAATACTGGTTGGGGAAACTCCACAATCCTAAAAGGTTACAGACATTCCATGTTTTACAGGGTATGTGCTGACATGAATAATTCATAGAATGCTGCTTCTAACTCCATCCAGGTAAGATTATATGGCAAAGTAAAGTAAAATGCCAGGTAAAATATTCTTTTCTATAGGGTCCTTCTGCAGAGTGCCCACATTAACCCTCCATGTACATCCCATGTAGAGCATTCTCTAAGGCGCTGGGGAGATATAGCAATTGTATCTCAAGGTAATTGAGCATGTAAGGTCCAATGTAGCCTACAAATAGTTCTTTAAAGCCTATCTCGTAGATGCTAAATAAATTCTAAAGCATCATCTGTATTAGTCAGCCTTGAATTGCCACCGTTAAACAGCTAGCCCCCTAGCTTTATGGCAAGAAAGGAGTTTTTAATCTCACAATATTGGAGGATCAAGCATGAGATTTGATGATCTCGTTGGTTTCATCTCTGGTGAGGGTGGCACATCATGATGGAGCAAGAGAGTACATCTCAATCCCAGAACGCAGAAAGAGAGAGGATTCCACAGTCCCCTTTAAATATGTCCCCAAGGATCAAAGGGTTTCTTAGCAGGCTTTATTTTCTAAGGGGTGCCCAGCACTTCCCCATAGGGCCACCCACCCAACCCCCAGCAAACCTTTAGTCACAATGGACATGTGGGGCTTACTCAGACCATACCTCCAGCACGCCACAGTCCTTGACCTAGGGAAAGAAGTAGTAAGGGACACACCTAGAAAGAACAAAGAAATTGACTCGGAAAATTTCAGTATTAAAAGTTTGTACAAGATAGCTGGGTAGTGACATTCCTTTGTTGTGAGCCTTTGTTGCTCCTATCTGTGTGCTTCTCCCTCTTGCGTAGCTCAGTCCTCCCCATAACCTCAAAGGTCCTGTCCATTCCAACCACTGTCCCTCTGACCATTCCTATCTCTTGCCGCTTCTCCCACTTCTCTGCTTTGGCCAGTCTCTTGGTTTCAGAGTCTTTGTTTGGGAAACCACACAGATCCACCCATACTTCTCCAGCTGACATGTTTTTTACTCCATCTTTCAGGTTTCAGTTTCAATCTTTCCTTCATAGAGATATTTCATGACCCTGTTCACAAAGTATACTTCCCATTGATGCCTATCTCAATTCCTTTTTTATTGTTTTCTTCTTGATGATTATTCACAGTTGCTTTTACTTTCATACAAGACTGGCAGGTACTATGACTGTCTTATTCATTACCAAATATCCAGAACTGTGACAATAAGTACATAACCGTTACTCAGTAACATTAATACTTTACCAAAACATTGCTTAGTAAGGCTGCATTGGTTGAGCAAAAGTGAGCAATGCTGAGTTTAGCTTAAATGAATAGAAATGGACTTAGAAACTTGATTACAAAGTCTTGTTCCCAGGAATTCAACCCAAGATGGTAGGTTATAGGGAAAAGAGTAAATTCTTTAAAAAGTCAGAATGATGTCACTTCTGTTTACTTCAGTGACTATGAGGAAATGAATTTTGTGAGCCTGATGGAGCTATGACTCTAGAAAATTTTCTGGTCCTTTCTTTTCCTTATTCTTACTGCCTTACCTTAGGAAACCAATTGATATCTGAGTAAGTCATGTCCAATGATACTTAGAGAACTTAAACTATCAGCAAAATGATATAAATGGGGCTGGGGACATGGCTCAGCAGTTAAAGGCACTTGTTTGCAAATCCTGCCAGCCTAGGTTCAATTTCCCAGTACCCACATACAGCCTGATGAACAAAGTAGTGTCAAGTTTGTTAACAGTAGCAAGAGACCCTAACACACCCATACTCATGTTCTCTCTCTCTCTCTCTCTCTCTCCTTCCTTTTCCTCCCTCCCTACCCCTCCCTCCTCAAGAAGATGAATTAAAAAATTTTTTGAAAGAGTCAGAGAGGGAGAGAGAGAATGGGCACCCCAGCAGCCTCTCAGCCACTGAGAACGAATTCCAGATGCGTGCACCCCCTTGTAGGCAAGTGCGACATCGCACCCTTGTATCACTTTGTGTCTGGCTAAACGTGGGACCTGGAAAATCCAACAGGCGCTCTTAGGCTTAGCAGGCAGGCCCCTTAACCACGAAGCCAAATCTCCAGCCCTAAAAATATTTTTAAATGATTTAAATGAGCCACTGTTGGGTCTATCACTTCTTCATTTCTTAGTATGATTCTATATCTTAAATGTTAAAAACATATAGGGCTGGAGAAATGGCTTAGCGGTCAAGGCGCCTGCCTGCTAAGCCTAAGAACCTGGTTCCAATCTCCAGGTCCCAAGTTTAGCCAGATGCAAAGTGACGCAAGAGCACCCACTTGCCCACAAGGGGGTGCACACATCTGGATTTCGTTCACAGCAGCTCAGAGACTGCTGGCACGCCCATTCTCTATCTGTCTCCTTCTCCCTCTCTCTCTGTCTGTCTCTCTCTGTATCTCTCTCAATAAATAAATAAATAAAAATAAATAAAAAATAAATAAATAAACATATAGGAATAAGATTGGAAAAATTCAGACACAAGCATAAAGAATAAGAAGTCAGCAAGGTTTCTCAACACTTTTATCCCAGCTTCCAGGCTGCTTCCTCCACACTGTGGACTCATAGTCCACACATGCTGTAGAAAATCACAGTCCCCACATGCTGTATCTAGAGAGCAGAAACAATGGAGTTTAAGGCAAACTAACCTACGAGACTCTGATGGGATGCAACCTCTTCAACCTTGAGATGGTGATATGGCTTAATGGTCAATCTCAAGTTTTGGGCTTAGGGCTCTGGGAGGGCACATGTTGGGAATGTAAGATTTTTAAAAATATAATGGAAGATTATGTGGGGGAACTCATCAAGTGGTGTATTCCAGTGTTGTTAAATTATAGGTCCCTTCTTAACTCTATGATGCTTCAGTGTAAGTATTAAGCGCAAGCATTTCATGAGTGGGAATAGGGCTGATAGTTTTACACGTGCTGAGGTTGAGCTTAGCCAGGAAGGCACACATGTTCACTGCCCAGAGTTCAGTCACCAGAAGGTACCACAACCACTAGGAAAGTACCAGATATGTACCATGTTATGGAGTGTAAGTCATGTGTCTAAAAATCAAAACTTTAGAAAAGTCAGGACAAAAGTTGATCATTGGAGTCCCCACCTGTGATCTTTCATGGAAAGTACTCAGCTGCAGCTCAGATTAGATCGTTATCCTAGGACTTGAAAGAGAAGACCTTCAAAACTGCTATCCTGAAATTGGGGTCTAGGATTTCTAGAAACAAGTCTTCTAAGTAGAGGTACTCAGGCTTGCACTTTGATAATAGTCAGTAGCTCCATATTTGCAGAGATTTGAGATACCATACTTTTCTCAGGTTAAAACGGGTTCCCAGAGTTGCTTTTACCACCTGATAGTACCTAATTTTGAGAAATCCATGTCTTTATTATTTTTCTTTACTGTTTCTCAAAATACAGATTGTTGAGCCTCAAACAGGATTTGCTAAATGGGAATCTTTGAAAGTGAAAATTCAAATATTTCTACAGTCATTGAATTTGAAAACGTCAGCTTTTCCCCTTTATTCCCATGATGTGTGGTATTTCCACATATTCCCCTCTCAGTCTCACTCCCTGTGGCCAAGTTCCTAATGCCTGCTATCCTTCAGTTTTCCATCTTTTATCCTTCGTTGCCACTAATGCAGCTTCTGTCAAGCAAAAGATAGACCCTGAAAAGGATGGTGCCGCATACCTGGCCTAAAGGATTGCATAATGAGCACTAGCACCTAACATTGACACATAATGCCCCATTCATAAGTGAGCTCTGACCTTTACCTTCTAGTGGTGACTGAGCAACTTCATATGCATGGGATTATTTTCCTTCAGCTAAAACAGAAAGGTAAAGAAAGTATTCAGCGTCCACTGTCTTCAGCTCTGTGCCATCAGGAGGCAATTTTGTAAAATATCCTAAAAATGTAAGGACCATCTTTGCCCTAAAGTAGTTTAAAAGTGCCTGTTGCTTCATACTATTCTGAGCTAATAAAACTGTATAGTGAAGTAAAGCCACAAAACAATAGCAAAAACAAATTGGTCCAGCTACTACTTAAAATAGCCTGAATGTTCCCTGGGATTTTAAGTTACCATTACCCATCAATTGTCTGACTGGTTAGTCAGGCACTATTAACCTATTAATTATCCATTATCAATTAATCAATTATCTATCAATTATGTTACCCATCAATTATATTGCTCAATTATCTATCAGCTATACTTCTAGATATATATGCAAAAGAATGTAAAGCAAGGCTTTGGGTGGGGATATACCCAGACATATAGCAGCACAATTAACAGTAGCCAAAATATGGAAATAATCTATTCCTGGATAGATGGGATGGATGGATGATGGATAGATGGATTGATGGATAAGCAGCATGTGATACACAGTGAAATATTATTCATCCTTAAAAGAAAATTTTGACACATGCTATAGGTGTGTCAAAACCCCAGGGACATAATGATAAGTTAAATAAGCCAGTTGCAAACTGTGCGGGAGTCCAGTAACATGAGGTATCTAGAACCATCAAATTCATAGAAATAGAACAAAAGTAGCAGTTTCCAGGGCCTGGGAGAAAGTGAAGATGAAGACCTATTGTTCAATAGGCATAGAGCATGGGGATTTTTTTGTTTGTGTGTGTAGGCGTAAACTTCTGTTTGTGTGTGAGGGTGAGCATGGATGTGCATGTTCCCAGCACCCATGTGGAGATCAGAAGACAACGTTTGGGTTGTTCCTCACCTTTCCACTTCATTTGAGGCAGGCTCTCTTTCTCTGATTCTATCTCTGTTTACCGTGGGATTCCAGAAAATTATCCTTTCTCTACCTGCCATTCTTGCTGTCAGTGTGCTAGGACTACAAAAGCCCACCAAGGCTTCTAGCTTTGTACATAGGGTTTGGGGATTGAACTTAGGTACTCAGCTTTGATCCACTCAGCAATCGTTCCAGAATGAGCTTCAGTTTTGTGATATGAAAAGGTTCTTCATTTGCATAATGATGTGAATGTAATCAATACCACTTAGTTGTGTGCACATTTAAGAATGGCTAAAATGGTAAATTTTATGCTGTGTATATTTGGGCAATATGAAAAACTTTTTAAAATGTCCAGGCAAAAAACTGGATTGCTGTTTGGCTTTTGAAACAAATTCTTGGTACGACACCTCCACACATCAAGCATCCATGCACTAGTTGTTACATGGCATGCTTTTACCGACAGAGGCTGCAGCCATTCTCTACAAGTACATAAGCTTCCTACACTGGAAAATTCCTCATCAAGACTCGCAACATTCCTCTTTAAGCTCCCATTTCGATCAGTTTTCTCAAGCACAGGTTGGAGGGCAATCCTCAAGGGTTACTGTTGGTGTCTTCCCCAGACAGCCTGGAAGAAAGAAATTAGATGGATCAGCATTTTAAAACATTGAATGTCCTTCAAGGACAGCACCTTGTACACAGAGGCCACCATGGGAAAGGTAGGTACATTAATCATCTCTCTTGCTGAAAACGAAGGAGAAGAAATAAATAAACAGCCCATCATCAGGATCAGGTATCAAAGGTTTGTTTTAGGTCATACCCCCATTAAAAAGAATTTCAATGTTGTCAGGAGCAATGTCCTGAATCCTCTGTACTCTTCTTATGAGTAATTTATGCAAGGAGAGGGCTTCCTGCCTATGAGTGCCTTAATGAACGCTTCCATCAGTCTCTCTGCTCTCCATCTATGACAATATTAAGACATCAGAGAGAAGTACTATCTATTTCCTGTGCACTGAGTAAATACTAATGAAGTACATGCAAATGGAAAAGAAAAAACTCAACAACTTAGGAAATACAGAAGTATTCTGTGGTGTTTGTGTTTTATCCTGTGGGGTTATTATTTAAACACTATTACTGAATTCTTTTTCAACTTTTTTCAATCAACTTTTGTATCAAAATATTGGATAAAACTCTGTGAGCAGAAAAAAAAAGATGGAAATAGGAAAGTAAATACTCTCACGCTGCCTAGTGGTAACAGCTGCTTACACTTATGAACTCCTTTTTGCACATACAGAAACACACACAGAGAAAGACATCCATAAACAGATGGAGGAAACATTTTTCAAAATGATATTCTGTTTCCTATTTTAGAGGACAGATAGTACCTAAACTTTTTGTGCCAGACATAGGAGGGGGTCCCAAAATATGACATTGATTTCTAGGAACACCAGGAAACTCTGTGAAGAGATTTCCAAGCTCAATAACTACCCCCAAGCACATGCCCTAGTGATAAAGGGCAAACAGCATCATCTTTACATGGCAAGAGAGAAAATGTTTGTTAGTTTTTATTTATGAGAGACATAGAGAGAGAATGGTGTGCCAGGGCCTCTAGCCACTGCAAATGAACTTCAGACTCATGCATCTGGCTTACATGGGTACCGGGGAATTGAACCTGTGTCCTTAGGCTTCCTAGGCAAACATTTTAACCAATAAACAATCTCTCCGACTTGAGAAAGTTTTTTATTACATTTATTTTTACTAGTTATGGGCAACACATGTTGGTACCATCCTTTCCCTCATCCCTGCCCCTTTTCTAAAGGGGCCCTCCTTTGGGGGGATGCTGGTCAACCCCATGGGGATTGTGGGTCATGCATTATGGGGGCAGTAGTCAGTTATGGGGGAGAGGCAATGTGTCTGTTCATAATGTCACAATTTGTGGCCCTAACAATCTTTTCACCCCCTCTTCCACAAAATTCCCTGAGCCACGTTGGCTATTATTTAAGTCTACTTCAGTGATGGGTACTTAGGAGACTCTGGGTCTCTTCTTTGGTAGATGTTGAGTGACCTTGGTGTCTATCTCCTTCACTCTTGTGCTGATATCAGGTTCACAGAGAAAGCAGGACTCTTGCTCATTTCCCCAGTTCCTCTGTGGTTTCAGCTGAGGCTTTGGTGAAGGGCGATGGGTCGTTTCTCTCCTCGGGGTCCTGCTCCCATCTGAAAAAGAGAAACAGATTCTCCAGTGGACAGTGAAGTCAGCACAGGTTAAATAGGATAACCATTATTAATTCAGAGAGAATTTAATGGGTATATACCCTCTTATAGCCCAAGATTAGTGGGAGCTTGATATTGAAAAGCAAAACCATTATCTGGATATGATTCTGACTTGTTTCCCATTTCCAGTACAAAAGCAGTTGGTTACCTACCATGGCTGCGTGCCGCTGTTTCACTTGTGTGAGCATCAAGTCAGGTTGTTTGCTTCTGATTAGCTTAGACCTCGAGTTGCTTGGTCAAATATTGGCCACTTTCCCTGGTAAGTCATGTAGCACCTTCCAGGACTAGATGGGCTAAAGGTCTGGCAAGTGGCTCTCTTCTGGATTCCAACTAGGTCTGTCCATGATCCATGCTGAAAGCATATGGTGTCTTCAGCAGCAGGGTCTTACCTTTAACCTCTGGTAGATAATCTTCTGACAGAAGTCTGTCTTGTTTTGGGAGACTTTGTAGGTCTGTCAGATCAATAGCTTATTGTGGGTGTTAACTGCATCCTGGTACTAGGAGTTACATACCAGCAACAAAGAAAAAGCAAAAAGAGAAAGAAAGAAAAAAATGAGAGAAAAGCAGGAGAAATTTAAGGTAGGAGGAGCTGAGGAACAGGGATCTGGCCTACTCACTCTGCGCCATACCTGCACACCCTCCAGCACAGGGTGTCAGGACTAGGGAACTGGGGGGAGCTAGGGAACAGGGATCTGACTTACTCACTCCATGCCATGCCTGCACACCCTCTGGCACGGGTACTGGGACCAGGGAGAAAATGTTTTTACTTTCAATGGGTGGACTATGAGAGAAGAGAAGGAATAAAAGAAAACTTCTCCCCCAGATATTAGCTTGGGAAAAGAAACATTTTCAGTTGAAATCATTTATTCTTTAGAGAGAAATGAGCTTAGGGATTTGTGAAGAAAATAATGCTTATAGCTGTTGGGTTTTGGAGTATTTTTGAGTTTTAAATCTTTAAATAGGCTCTATCATTTTTTGCTCATATGTTTTTGGTATGGCAGCTCAACTCTCATTCTGCCCTTTCCCTACACCCCATCCAGTGCAAAGAGCATTAAAATAAAAACTGAATAAATAAACAAAATCCTGGACCTTCATTCTGTGTGGAAAACAAAACAAGATGAAGCTGACTTTTATCTCTTCTAGTAGGACGCCCAAAGAAGGAAATGCTCCTCTCACTGTCCATCTAGTGATCATAAGACTCCCATGGGCAAGAACGCAGGGACTCTTAGTGTGTCTGAGAATGTGGAGGAATTTTCCCCTTTCTTGAAAACAGAATGACTCAGAGCCCAAGGAAAATGGATTAACTCCTGAACATTTCTGATTCCTAACAATCTCTAATCCTGCAAGCACTTATTTTTACTTCAAAAATTACTTACTAAAATTTAAAATTTTAACATATTTCATAACTGTTTGCCTTCTCTTTAACCTAATAACATATACTCACATGAAATCATCACTTGTCTCAATAAATTTATTCTTAAACAATAATGTGTCTGTGGACCATTTAAATATGTCCTCTGTGTGTGTGTATGTGTGTGTGTGTGTGCGCGCACACGTGCGCACATGAGTGTGTACTTTAAAAGGAACATTTTTTAAATTTTTTTTTATTATTTTATTTATTTTTGGAGAGAGACACAGAGAGAGACAGGGAGAGGGAGACAGATAAAGAATGGGCGCGCCAGCAGTCTCTCAGCTGCTGTGAAAGAAATCCAGATGCACGCGCCCCCTTGTGGGCAAGTGTGGCATGAGCCCTTGCGTCACTTTGCATCTGGCTAAACGTGGGACCTGGAGATTAGAACCGGCGTTCTTAGGCTTAGGAGGCAGGCGCCTTAACAGCTAAGCCATCTCTACAGCCCTAAAAGGAACATTTGACCATGTTGACTAGTCCCAAATTTTCCTTTCTGTCTCTGGATAAAATATTTAAAAGTGCTATTCAGGTAGTAGACAAAGTCAGCACATACTGTGATCTTCCAAAAAAAGGGAGGGGGAATGAGTGAACCCTGAATTAATTAATTAAGTGTCCTGAATTTCTTCTTGGAGGTATTTTGGGGAGAGGAGGAGAGGCCATGTAGAACATCATGCCCGTCCCCTGAGTTAAAGCGAAGGGGAGGATCAGGTAGCTCGAATCTGTGGGCTGGGTATGAGAAGAGACAGATTGCAGAAAAGCAAATAAAGATCCTCTGTTGCTTGTTGCTGGACATAAGTTTCACATATGCAAGGTGAAATTCCATGAACTAGGTGTGATGGCTACTCTTCACTGTCAAGGTGACTGCATTTAGGATCACCTAGGAGAGGGTTAGGCACTCTTATGGGTGTGCAGTTCCAGAAAGGATTAGTAATGGAAGAAAGACCCGCTACTGAATGGGGGTAGCAAAATTCTCTGGACTAGAGACCCCAGATAAAAGGAGAAAGGAGAAAGCTAGTGAAATACTAATATTTCTTCTCTCTGCTGGCAAAGGAACTGACATACTCTGGGCCATGAGGAACTGAACCTTCTGAAACTGTGAGACAAAAGAAACCCTGTCTCCCTTAAGTTGTTTTGTCAGGTATTTTGTCACAGTGACAAGAAAAAAAAAAAAACTAAAACATAGACTAACACTCAACAGGGTGCTATTGTTTAAACAATTCCTGGAGCTCATAGTGGCCTGATTCAGTCAGAATGAAGAGCTCTTATCAAATATATGGAGCATTCTAGACATATTCCAGATGTACCATGCCTTAGTAGTATGACCAAGCCAGACCTGGAGCCAAAGCTACTCTAGACGTACCCTATCAAAAATTTAATAGTTCTAAAAATGATCAAACTAGTGTTTGCCTGACCAGAGTAAAGACCAACACCCTTTAAAACATGGTCATGAAAGTGACATTCAGCAATATGAAATTCATGATGATTAGCATTCAATAAAAAAAAAAAAAATCACTAGACATACTTCTGAAGCCAGGAAACAGGTTCTAAAGTCAGATTTAAAAAAAAAAAAATCAATCAATCAAAACAGAACTAGAAGTGGATTCAAGTAAAGGCAAAGAATCACAGTGACCCAAGGGCCAAAATAATGCCCCAAACATATAGCTGGGTCTCCAGAGAGAAAGAGGGGAAAACTAGACGGAAAACTTTGGAATAAATATGGGCACTTTTCCTTCAAATTAGGTAAAAATATAATAAACCCATAGATTCAAAAGTTTAATAGATTTTAGGTAAATATGTTAAGAAAATGACATTGAGAGGCTGGGGAGATTGCTCAATTGTTGAAGGTGCTTGCTTGTAAATGGCCCAGGTTCAATTCACCTTAGAAAAAGGTAGATAATTGGTCATTTTACTACCATTGGTTGCCTCGTTGTCAGGGAGACTATGAAGAGATGAGATATCATGAGGTAGGTTCTACAAAAGCTTATAAAGTGGGCTGGGGAGATGCATCAGCAGTTACAGGTGCTTGCTTGATGGCTCAGGTTTGATTCTCCAGGACCCATCTAAAGACAGATGTACAAAAGTTCATAGGTGAGAAGGGGAGATTCTCAATTCTGAAGTAAGCAAGTCAATCTATATCTTGTTGGTTGCCCAAGAAAAGTCTTTTTTTTTTTTTTTTTTTTTTTGATTTTTCAAGGTAGGGTCTTACTCTAGCCTTGGCTGACCCGGAATTCACTCTGTAGTCTCAGGGTGGCCTGCCTCCCAAGTGCTGGGATTAAAGGCGAGCACCACCACGCCCAGCTAGAAAAGTCTAATAATATACCTGACCATTATGTCAATTTGCTCTTTCACTGATATAATATTTATAAATGAAAATAACTCTACATTTTTTCTTGATCCTTACCTGTGTTTTATAATGTTGATTCTATTATAAAACCAATGTAATGGATGTGCCTCAGTCACATTTAAAACTAAATACATGTGGGAAAACATAGAGTGAACTGTTTCAATAAATCCATTGATGGATCACATAAACACAAAAATAGAAGTACTGTGTAATGGTGGCAATATTAGATCCTGGAGCCAGGCTCCTGGGTTCAATCTCTTCTTCCACCTTCTCTAGCAGGGTGACCTGGATATCTACTTGCTTTTCCTCTGACCTGAAAAATAGAACAACAGCAGTATCTATCACATAGGGTTGACGAAGGACTGAATCAGATAAGGATTAAATCAACATGTTTGGCACATCAGTAGCATTGTCATCAATGGTGAGAGAGTGAAACTCACAGGAAGCATTTTCTAATAACAATACCACATTAATTCTCTTTTCTGAATGTATGCAGGTTCAGATTGATTTTCAGATTTCTTAGAGACAAAATATCATGGCCACTCGTATTACTATAAACACCTTAACCTGAGATATTGATATGACTTGTGAAGAAAAATTCTTCTAGCCTAAACTCTCAACAAGGCTCCAGACTAGAGTAAGCAACCATTCGTCTGCAGGAAGACACTCCTCAGTCGCACTACAGTGGCCAGCCTGGTTCTGATCACTCAGCTGAACAAACAAAAGTTAGGATTTAGTTATTTTCCCAGAAACTAGATAAACAGCCACTTCCTTTTCAGTGTCTCTTTTTAAATAAGAAGATCCCCATCTCTCCTAATCATCACTTCACTCTGCATTTCTATTTTAAAAGCTTCTTTTCCTAGACTGTGGGTATTTTAGGCTAATAAAAAAAGTCATAGGCAAATATGTTACATAATGTAATGTGTGGGTATAAATAATATGCTGATTCCAATATATACATCTATAAAACACAAACTGACCCACTAGTCAGTGGCACATTATCAAGCTTACATGGTTATATGGACAGAAAAAAAAAAACCCACTCAGTACAGTATCCTAATACAGCTTAGCAACACCATCAAGAATGTAGATAGCTCTGAAAATGGGATACTCTTGCATAATCTCTTGCATCTATTTCATGGTACCTTTGCTTCCTGGACATATCTTTTTAAAAATATTTTATTTTTATTTATTTGTTTATTTGACAGAAAGAGAAGGAAAGAGAGTGGGGCAGAGAAAGAGAGAGAGAGTGGGTGTTCCAGGGCCTCCAGCCACTGCAAACGAACTCCAGACACATGCGCCTCCTTGTGCATCTGGCTAATGTGGGTCCTGGGGAACCGAACCTGGGTCCTTTGGCTTTGTGGGCAAATGCCTTAACTGCTAAGTCATCCCTCCAGCCCCCTGGACATATCTTATCCATTCTTGTCTTTACTGCGCTCTGGATTTTGCCTTCTGACAGTTTCCGTCTCCTAACAATGACTTGGTCATAAGAAACTAGGGAAGGAGCCTTTCTTAAGATACCTCTGAAATTCACTTGGTTCACTTCATAACAACTCCTCTGTTCAGTTCAGATTAGTAGAGAAAGAGAGATTTAAATATTACTACATCAGCTAAGTGAGCAATCTAAAGATTGTCAAAGTACACACATTGGTAGTCAGTTACCATCCAGGTTCACGTGGGAGAAATCACATGGTAAAGACACCTTCCTCCTCTGCTGAATCGTTTGTGACTGACTTTATTATTTATAAGCTACTAAAACTTGCATCCATTTTTAGACTTAAATTTATTGTTCAGTGTACTGTAGAAGTTGTTTTAAGGTATGAAGTCAGGTATGTTTTATCAGAAAGGATTGTGGGACAGCCGGCACCATAAATATATCCAGTAAGCATGTTCAAAGAAAATAAACTGTGTTCAGGCCACATTTTGTGACATGCACTGGATTTGCCCACTCTGGGAACAAGATTCTAGAGTACAAATGTAGGTTGAGTTCATGTAGGTCAAATACTTTGTAGCAATATTTCATAGATTATTTTAGAACAGACCATAATAAGTTCCTCAAAATGGTTGCAAACTAAAATAATAGAAATCATACCTTGCAACAACTTACGTACACAGTAAATTTAAATCAAAAATAGATACGAGTGGAAGAAGAGTATAAATAACATTGTCAGTCACAAATATTTCCCAGTCTTGTATAACTAATCCATTCCTGAAATCTCGAGTTCTCTTGACTCTGAAATTTCCACATGTTATCTGTCTCTTTAGCTCACTGTTTTTGCATATTGCCCATGAGCATATTGGCGTCTCTCATAGTTCTTGCCAGGCTGATCACCTACATTTGTTTGCGTTGTGTGAATAAAACCACATTTGTATGTTTAATTTCATCTTAATTTCCATTAAGAAATGGAAATTGCTTCATGTTCGGCTTCTAAAGTTAAATCTTATTAACTGTCTCTCTGCTGGTGTGGATCTTTCTCTTTTTGTTTACTCATGGAGACAAGCAGTGACTAGAGAAACTGCAGCACCCTTCTTTGTGTTGAGGTGCACAATATATATCCCTGGACTCTGTGGATGTAGTTTCACGGTGCAATAGTGCAAACCCAGAGAAAATTTGTAATAACTGTACAAAGGAATTGCCAGATTCACTTGTTTTAGAGAAAGTGAGAGAGCAAAAGACAGACGGGGGTAGGGTTAGAATTGGTGCCCCAGGGCCTCAGCCATGACAATTGTACTCCAGATGCTTGTGCCACCTGGTGGGTGAGTGCAGCCTTGTGCTTGCCTCACCTCTGTGAGTGGTTAATATGGGATCTGGAGAGTTAAACATAGGTCCTTAGGCTTCATTGCTAAGCCATCTCTCCAGCCCAATTGCCAGATTCTTTTACTGAGTTGACCAAATTGTGAGCATTGTGCTACTTTTCTCTCCATGTCCCTTCTTTTTCTGTTTGTGTGATTGCAAATTATCCTAGTGAAAATTTCAAACCGTTTCCCTTTTTCTTTGCCATGATATTTCAATGACAGGCAATGTACCTTTCTCTGCTTATATGTGAACAGGATTTTTTTCTACCATTCTCAAAATGTTTTCCACACAGCACACACTGTGATCATAGGACATTGAGACATCATGCTGGGACGGAGAAGGAAGCCAGCTCTCCAATGGCCTATCCTCATGATCCTGGAAAATGCTATGAGAGCTGGTGGGGGCTAATGGTCCCTAACAATGCAGACAAGCAAGGGATCCTACAAGCTACAAAATCAATGACCTGGGCAAAATGTACACACATGTGCAATAGTGGAACACAGTTCCATGGGGGTAATCAGCTGCTCTCTGACTGAATGAGGCTCTCTCAGTAGGAAGGAACTCATCTGGTACTCAGAAGCAAGTCAGAAGCCTATGGATAGGGAAGTCATAGGCCCTAGAGGGATGCTCCCACTTTTATTTGGTTAACATGAGAGGTAATGCCCATCAAAAAGTCTTTTAAATGATTATGATTACACCCTTTGATACATGTTGCTTTTACTCTTGGTTGGAGAATCAGCCTTTTACAGATGGCAGTGAATACCAGGGAGAACCAAAATCCATCAGTATGGTTAGGAAAAAAAGAATATGATTGTCTAGCACAATACAAGTCATCTCTATCACATGGTCAGGGCCCAGAGACATCACAGAGGGAAGTGGCAGCTTAAACACGCGTGCAGCTCTCACTGCTAGCTTGAGATCCTCCTGCAGAGAGGTGGCAGTAGACACTGGGGCAACTCAAAACTCATCAAAGCAGACAATCAGTGAATTCCGAGAGCTCAGCACTAAAGGAGACTTATAACACACCCTCCATGGCTCAGAGAACGTGGTGGAAGAGGGGTGAAAAAATTGTAATTGCCAGAGGGTGTTAAGGTGTATCCTGAGGCATTGTCCCTCCTCCCCCCTACAGAGACTGACTGGTACATGTGTGACCTCACAGTGAATAATGACAAACTCACTAAGAAGGGCCCTCAGTGGAATCAGTTCAGGGGAGAGGGGTTATAAGAGTATAAGCCATGTGAATATGACCAACATACAATATGTTCATAGAGTAAAGTTCACAATTCACAAAAATAAATTTAAAACACCCAAAACCCATTATTGTCCACAGACCTGTAGGGGTCCCCAAGAGTTGGCACAGCAATGGCAGCAAGGGGTTTCACTTGCTATTGCATCAATAAGGGGACCATAAAGGTATAATATTGAGGGTGTAATAGGAATATTAGTATTAAGTGTACAGCAGAGGTATGTTCTAATGTAAACAATAATAGTTTACTATGTTAGTGCTATGGTCTTTATTATAACAAGTTTGTAGTCTTTTATAAAATATATTTTATTTATTTATTTATTTATTTATTTATTTATTTATTTATTTATTTGAGAGAGAAAGAGGCAGATAGAAAGAGGGAACGGGTATGCCAGGGCCTCTAGCCACTGCAAAGGGACTCCAGATGCATGTGCCCCCTTGTGCATCTGGCTTACGTGCGTCCTGGGGAATGGAAACAGGGTCCTTAGTCTTCGCAGACAAATGCCTTAACCACTAAGCAATTTCCCCAGCCTTGTAGTCTTTAAATACCACTTTCTCTTCTAAATTATCCTGATAAAGCAGCAAACATAAACTTTAATAAATATCCACACTTATGCACGAATCTTCTGAATCTTCTGTTTATAGAATGGGGAGTGAGCATGAAGCGTGTCTGTTCCACATGAAGTAAGAAGTTTGTCTTGAGAAAAAGTACAATGTGGTTTTCTGCACTATTTTCATGAGCATCGTTTTTGCTTCAATCAATGGCAAATTTAGACTTGGATATTATGCAGAAGTAGATATTTCATCAAATTGAGTTTGTGGGCTGGCTGTGGTAGCCACACCTTTAATGCCAGCACTTGGGAGGCAGAGGTAGGAGGATTGCTGTAAGTTTGAGGCCACCCTGAGACTACATAGTGAATTCCAGGTCAGCCTGGACTAGAGTGAGACCCTACCCTAAAAAAAAAAAAGTTGAGTTTGTGACTTTGAGAAAAACAACTAAGAATATTTGTTGTCCATACGAAAGTCAAGATTTCAGGTAAATTCAAGTTTGAACAGTAGGTATCCACCCCCATAGTCTCAACAGCTTCTCAATATCTAAAGATTTGATCTATTGTCACACCGACAATTATACATTTCCAACTATATAACACATACATTCATATCTGGAATAACTAGAGAGCTTCAGTGAGCGAATATATTCCAAATGACTAATGCATGATATTACAGAATAATTCATGTGCTAAGGAGCCCCTCAAAGGACAAGGAAGACCAGTTCATTTTCATGCAAGGGCATAAAGTATTTATTGATAATAGTTTAAAATTCCCCTATTTCAACCAGCTTTAAAGAAAGCTGTTGAGTGCTGACATAGTGTCAAAATTATCTAGGATTGGGCTGGAGAGATAGCTTCGATGGCTTAGCAGTTAAAGTGCTTGCCTGCAAAGCCTAAGGACCCAGGTTCAATTCTCCAGGTCTCATGTAAGCCAGATACACACTGTGGCGCATGCATCTGGAGTTTGTTTGCAGTGGCTGGGGTCCCTGGTGCACCCATTCACGCTCTCTTTCTCTCTCTCTGTCTCTAATAAATTCATAAATAAAAATAAATCAGAAAAAGTTTTTTTAAAAATCTGTAGTTATCTGAAGCAGTTATTAAATAATACTTTGTTTTGTAACCACATATATATGAGGCCAGATTTTATCCTCATGTTTCACATAAAACAACATACTGCAACAGACTATATGAAGAAGCAAACATGAGTCTAGCTGTTTTCTATCATGCAACACCTTAAAGTGATTTGTAAAATTTGTGGATTAAGCAATGTCACTTTTTGGAGTATGTATTGACATATGTAATTATTTTTATATGTTACACTAATATTTAACAGATATTATTTTGTTGCTAAATAAACTAAAAAATACAACTGTCTTAAGTGTCTCAAACTTACATTCTAATATTGTAGATCTTGTTCCCACATAGAAGGGTTGTTTGGAGTACTCAGGTATTAAGAATGAAAAGTGTTCTGAAACTAAAAAGTTTGTGGATCACATCTGTGGTTTCTAAATCTAGAAATCATTTTGGAAATGTGTAAGCTAAGCATATCTTCATATGTTGCATAATATCAATTTAGCGCCCCAGCCAACCTTAAATTATAGTTCTAAATATTTGACTTGAGAGATGGCAGATTAATTGAATTACTATAGTGTCTCCATGTCAAGAACAACTTAGCTATTAAGTCGAAATTGTTTAAGTAAATTCTAGATACCATGGAGGGTAGCTTTCAAACAATTCATCCCCAGTTTAAATAAGAGAAACTCAAGTACAATAAAAAAAATTTTTAAGATAAATATACAGGGCTGGGGAGACTTTCAGTGAGTGAAGTACTTGCCCTGACTGCATGAGGACTGGATCCCCAGCACCCAGACAAATGCCATGTGGGCATGGCAGCCCACCTGCAATCCCAGGACTTGGCAGGCAGAGACAGGATCCTTGGGGCAAGCTGGCTACCTCTCCTAATCAAATCAGTGAGATCTAGTCTCTAGTAAGAGACCCTGCCTCAGTAGAGTAGAGAGTAATCAAGGAAGGAACCTGATGTAACAAACTCCAGCCTCCACATGTGCACACACACGCATGCTCACTTGCACAAGTGTGTGCTAACCCATGTACACTCACTCACATGTACTACATACATACAAAAAACAAATGAATAAATTAATAAACCTTTTAAATCTACTGTATTAGTTACTTTCTTTGTTATGATCTTCAAAATATCTGGCAAAAACAATTAAAGGTAGGAAAAGTTGATTTTGGCTCTGTGTCCATCTTAGCAGAAAAGGTATGGTGAAGCAGCCCTGTGGAGGCAGAGAATATATGTCTGACACTTGCCATGGCAGCCAACCAGGAAGCAGAGAGCCAAACCAGAGCAGGACCCTGGCTATAGTTCTCAAAGGCTCTTTCCCAGGGACCCACCTCAACCAGCCAGGCCTCACTTCTGGAAGCTTCCACAACCTCCCAAATAGCACTAACAACTGAGTACCATTGTTCTAATACATGAGCCTTTAGGAACATTACAGCCTCAAATCATAACTTGTACCCAGAGACATCAACTTTCATTTTACTAATTAAGTCAAATAGGTATCCTAGACAACCAATAAATTGGAAATACTATATATTCTTCCAGTGTAGCTATAATACATAATTATTCAGGGAACATATGAACTGATTAAAAGAAGAGCGATGATTAAAAACATGTGGCCTATTACCATGTAAAATAGATTTGGGATTAATTCTACAACTGTTTGATATTTAAAATGAGTGTGTAATTCAGTATATTAAAGAGTTTTATGTATATACAATAGGAAATGATTTAAGATTTCTTAACACTAAAATATAATACAATAAGAGGTAGAAAGAAATTATATTAATTCTCTCAGAGCAAGACATTATAATATGCTGAATCATACAATTTTTAATTTATGTGTTAAAAGGAATAAAAGCTCTTGGGACTAGATAGAATGAGATAAGATTATGATCCCAGTAGGAAACTTTTGGAGATCTTTTTTACAAACATCTCATCTCATCAAGACCTCATGGAAGAAATGGCCTTTCAATCATATCTTCTGAAGTTTTAGAGAATTTTATTGTGTCTCCTGTATAATGAAATGTTAATGTGATTTTTCTTGATTGACAATTCTAAGTGATTCCTTTCAATACTAGTCCCTACTCATTACACAAATGATTTAATTTGACACTTGTAATTAAAACATGTTTTTAAAAATAGCAAGTGAATCCATAGGATAAATGAACCATTTCTTATTTAGAGAGTTTTCATTGAACCAAACTCTGGACAGGTGTAGAGAAAAGTTAATAGTCAGTCTTAACTCTCCTGAACTCATCCCCTATTCTTCTCACCTCTAACTCCACTTCAAGCTCAGAAATGGTATGAAAATATTTTAGACAGAGTTGTTCCATATTAAAATTATCATCATTAAAATATCTGAAGAAAGCTGGGTGTGGTGTCACCTGCCTTTAATCCCAGCACTGGGGAGGCAGAGAAAGAGGATCACCGTGAGTTCAAGGCCACCCTGAGACTACAGAGTAAATTCCAGGTCAGTCTAGGCTAGACCAAGACCCTACCTCAAAAAACCAAAACAAACAAAAAAAAAAAGATATCTGAAGTATGCATGCATTTATCTGTCTATTAATAGATAAAGATTGCTGAATAGCTTCATGGAAGCAGAGATCACTTAAATGCATCCCTATATATAAAAATAGCAGGAAAAGTGCATCACTGAGGTCTGAGATTGTACTCAGAGGGGAGTTATGTGACACTTGAAGACTAACTGTCAAAGCAGCATCCTCAGAGCGTAGTGTGGATAGACAAATGAAGGAGCAATTGTGTCCTATCATCATTTATATTGTCCACTTGAAAGGACCTATAATCACCTGTGAGGGACTATCTAGCTTAGGTCAACCTCTGGGCATGCCTGTGAGAGACTATCTTGATTAAGTTAATTGGGGTAGGAAAACCCACTTGAACTGTGGGGACTACCATTCCATGGTACAGGATTCTGGACTGCATAAAAAGGAGAGAGCTGTCTGAGCAGCAGCATTCATGTAGACTGAATATGACCAGCTGCTTCAAGCTGTTTCCCATGTCTTCCTCACCAGAGACAGGCTATACCATGGAAATGTAAACCAAAGAAACCCTTCATCCTCGAAACTGATTTTTATCCATTATTTTGTCACAGCCACAAGAAGGTAACCAGTACAACCCGTTTTCTGCAAAGTGGACCCAGCAACTAGAACTGGGAGCTCAGGCTTGTGGTTATGGTCCTATATATCATCCTCACAACCGAGGTTCTAACCCAATTTAGCAGACTTCTATAAAGGCCTGGACTTACTAATTCATAACATGGACAACTTCATAGCTCACATCCTAGAGAATTCTGGGTCACGCCCAACTACAGAAGAGTCTGTCTACAAGCTGAGAAAAGCTGCTCAATAAGCTGTCATTTTGGCTGCATTTGCAGCAAGACTAAGCAACCCAAGAGCAAAAACAGAGGTTGCCAGACTTCTCCACTCTCAGTTCCTTTTCTGTTCTCTAGGTAAACAGAGGTAAGGCACAGTAAATAGCCAGTTTTAAAATGTCATTTCTTTGATTCTAATTATCAGCTTAAGGTATACCTGAGAGATAGTGTCCATCAGGTAGAAGTAACAAGAAACATGGAGTGTTTTCTTACAGCATTCTGAGCCCAAATTCAACATCCTCCTTCTCCACCCTTTGGGGGGGCCTTGCTGGAGAGTCCTATATCACATTATCCATGTTGTTAGTTCTTGGCAGAGAAGGTATCTTCATTCTTGCCTGCTTACTTAAGGGAAAGTGAGGATAATGCAGATCTTATGAACACAGATCCTGACATTAGACAGCTTGGGTCCAAACCTAGCTCTCCAATTTAATTAATAGCTATTAGCAAAACTTTAGGTCTCAGTTTCCCTTCATGAAATTGGGATAATAATTTTGCCTTACATTTTTGGTGTAGTGACAGATTTCACTATTTTATAAGAGCAAAGTACTAGCTCCAGGACAATTGGAAGTCAGCAGCTTGATCAAGGTGGTGCTCCATTCTTTATTGGCTTGGTGTCCATCTCCTCAACTGGTCTGTTCTTGACCTGTCTGTATTGGTGAACTTGTGCCTAAAATAAGTGTTTCCTAAAGCTCACATGAGATTTGCAATAGCTATATTGAACTAAGTTTTTTTCCTTCTTTTTTTTATTAGTATGTATATAGTGTGTATACAGTCATGATGGTACCATCATTAGCCTTCTCCCTGTCCTCCCCCCACAGAGATTATGGGTCTTGCCTTATGGGGGTAGCCATCAGTTATGGGGGAGAGGCAATGTCTCTGTGCACAATGACCCAACTCATGGCTCTAACAATCTTTCTGCCCCTTCTTCTGCGATTCCCTGAGCCATGTTGGGTACATTTTAGGTCTGTTTCAGTGATGAGGTCTTGGGAGTCTCTGTGAATCTGAATATCTGATTTGGTAGGAGTTGAGTGTTCTTTGTGTCTATCTCCTTTGCCCTTGTGCTGGTACCAGGTTCACCAAGAAAGCAGCCCTCTTGCTCATTTCCCCAAATAACTCTATGGCTTCAGCTGGTGCCTTGGTGAGGTGCGATTCTCTCCTCATGTTCTGCATCCATCTGAAAAAGAGAAGCAAATTCTCCAATGGAGAGTGAGGGCAGTGCACGATACATGGGTAACCATTATTATTTTAAAGAGATTTTAATAGGTGTAGGCCCCCTTGTATCCCACTATTGGTGGGAGCTTGATATTGGACAGCAGGCTCATTTTTTGATATGGTTCTGACTTGTTTCCCTGTTCCAGGTATGGGTTCCATTCCACTGAGCAGATCCGTTAGCCAAATCAAGAGCAGTTGGTAATCCACCATTACTATGTGCCACTATTGCCCTTGTGTGAGCATTATGGCAGGTTGATTGTTGCTGAGTAGCTTTGTGTGTCTCAAATTGCACTTGGAGATCTTTAATTCAACTTAGCAGGTGTTTAGATCTGGACTGATCAAATTGCAAAGCCAATTGTTCTCACTAAACACTGAGCACCTGCTAACCATGGTATCCAAGAATATCAACTCTGTGATGTTGATCATGGATTTCTTGCATTCATTACTAGAAAATTATTGCAGTAGTTTTCTTTACTGTGTACTCTACACTTCTTACAAACTCTTTTCCTTTAGTGATTAAGTCCACCCTTCAGGGCCATCTCAGAATCCACATGAAGTCTTCCTATCTTCTTTCTCCTTCACACTTTCTGTAGAAATTATTTCTCCATGCACTATGACTATGTATTTTCACATTATCTTATATTTTTTAATAGTTGTAATTGTCATGCTCATGTAAAAATTTCCTGAAACTAATACAAGGTGTGTAAGTGCTATGTTTTATCCAGACAGGCTCTCAAGGTACTCTGAGCTGCCTTCAAGTCCAAGTTGTCGTTTTCTCAGTCAGTTGGAATAGGCAGGTTATTAATAATTCCAAATTAAGTTAGGGGCTCAAATGGAATAAAAGCTGGTGCTGAAAACACATCCATCCTCACAAATGACCAGATATGAGATAATCATGTTATCATACCTTTTCCACATTCAAGTCCATCTATGAAATGCCTTCTTCACTGACTCACTGGAGTGAAAGGCGTCTCTTCATCTGGATCAGTGATTGCTGTGGGGAAGATTTATCACATCTGTGTGACTGAGAGGACCTCATAAGGCACAGGCATATGGGACAGTTGTGAGCAGCAGTGAATATCTAAATATTTCTATTGATAGAGGAGAAAGTTCTAGAAATATCTGAGGAATGATGCAGACCACAGAGATACTTACAACAGGATGGAACTAAGATAGTAGAAATGTGTGTCTTGTCAGGAAATTAGAAAACACACTAGAAAATAATTCCACCATTGGAAAATAATTCCACTTGCTGCTCTCCACAAGGACCAAGGAGCTCAACTCATAGCTGCTGTTAATAGTTCCCACACTCTAGCCTTAATCATATGCATTTCTTCATTCTTCTTTAATTGACATATGATATCAAATATTTATTGCAAACCTACAACTGGCCATGTAGTATTCTAAACTTTTGGGATACAGAGGTGGGCACAAGTTGACACAACCCTGCCCGAAGAGCTTCACAATTTAGGGAGTTCTACTCTTTTAACAAGATGGCATGGATCAACCAAACAATCACATACAAAACCCAAGCTGTGGGCTGGATAGATGGCTTAGCAGTTAAGGCATTTGCCTGCAAAGACAAAGGAACTTGGTTTGATTCCCCAGGACCCACGTAAGCCAAATGCACAAGGTGGTGCATGTGTCTGGAGTTTGTTTGCAGTGGCTGGAGGCCCTTGCATACCCATTCTCTCTCTCTCTCCTATCTCTCTCTCTCTCCCTCTTTATCTCTTGCTCTCTCAAATAAATAAATAAATAAATAAATAAATAAATAAATAAATAAATTTTAAAACCCAAGCTGTGATATATGATGAGGAGAATATGGTATTGTGAGGCCATATGATAGGAACTGAGTAGATCAGGAAGTGACCTTGAACTAAAAACTGGAGGAAGAATGGCTGCTGAGGGGGTAAAAGCGGGGACAGGGATCAGGAGGCCAAAGAATTAGTCTGGAAACATGCTGTTTAGTAAGGAAATTAAACAGACTGTGAAGGGCTTTGAGAAGGCCAGGGTCCATAAAGTCAAGAGAGGCACAGAACATAGCACATGTGATGAGGTAAGGGAGTTGCATAGGAACCAGTCTTAACGGCCTGCCAGTCTCATGCAGGAATTTGTACTTCACACTAAAACCAATAGGAAGCCTTTGAAAGGTTCTGTTCCACCTCTACAACATGATTCCACCATTATGCCAGTTGTCAGCCCAGACATTTAATGTAACAAAGTAAGCCTGGTTGAACATGGAGAGAGAGAGTAACAACATGACTAGTGGAATAAATAAGTTTCCAACAAAAGTCCTCTGTCAATATTTCTGCAGACAAAGGGAAAGCATGAGAATGATCTGAAAGGCTGGTCAAACTTCTGTGTACCAAACTGCTTAGATGTTCCCACAGATCAAACCAACCAGGCTTCCTCCTTTCCAACCCCCGGGGCCAATGAGGACCTTCCTGTGTTCTAGCCCTCTGAATGACCACCAGAGTTGAAGAAATAAAACGAATGGTAATAAGAAATTGATTTAAGTTCTACCCTAGGGTAAAATAATGATTCATAGACGTTTGTAGCATTTTATTGTAAGTGTGGTGGAAATGATTATTATCTTTAATGGTTAACTGAGTAATTGATTATTGATAAATGAGTATTCTATTCAAGCCAGGATCCATCTTACATCACCTGGAAAGGATGATGTTCCTAGTCTTTTAATGACCATTAAGTGGTAAATAAGGAAGTGGAAATGTTTCATAACTTACATATTAAGTATCTTGGTCATTTAACCACCTCTACAATGAGAGCAATAAGGCATCTGGGGGTAGATAGCAGACATAAGAAAAGATCAATGACTGTTTTTCAGAGTTTTATTGAAAGTGCATTATAGATTGTCTTGCTTTTAACATTATTACTTCATTGAATAACGATATATGAGCAGGCCAAGGGGAAAATTATAATATAGCTCTGCAAGGATATCTATGTGACTGAGTGAGAATTATATAGAAAAATGGCCTCCATAAAAAATTTCAACCCTATCCCCATTCTGTGTACTTAAGGCAAGTGGGATTCACCTTTGCCATCACACAAACAGCAACATGGATGACTCTCTTTGTGCTCTAGATCTTCCTTCCTTTCTTCCTTCCTTCCCTTCCTCCTCCTTCTTCTCCCCCTCCTTTCTCCTCCTTATTCTGCATCTCTCTGTCTTACTGACCCTTATGCTGGCCTCTTGTCTAAAATTCCCTCCTACACTCACCTGCTTCCTGCCCCTGAGATGTATACTTCACATAAATCTTCCAAGTGCCATAGTGATTTCCTCTGCAATCACAATTCCCCCTACAACTCTCTTCCTTCGGTATCTTGATCTCAGTTAAATCTTATAAGGAAAGCAATTTAAATTTTTCTTTCTAATTTGTATGTATATGGTGTGGAGGATGGCACAAAGGTGCCACAATGCCCACATGGGGTTAGAGAACAATCTCAGGTCTTAGTTCTCATCTTCTACCATGTTTGAGGCAGGTCTCTTGTTGCTAACTGCTGCATTAATCAGGCTAGCTGACCTGTGAGTTTCTGAGGATTCTCCTGCCTCCACTTCCCATTTTGCCATAGCTGTACTGGGATTACAGATGCATGCACTACTGCATCCAGCTATATGTGTGTTCTGGGGATCCCAACTCAGGTTGCCATGCCTGCACAGCTTTTACCCACTGAGCCATCTCCCCAGCCAGAAAAAAAAAATAGTTTATAACTATAATACTTCTTCTCGCTGACCTGCTTTGTTGAATCCATTGCTGACGAGAGGATTATCAGATAGGTTAACAGGTGCATGGAACTATATGCTGAGATAGTTTAGAACCTGTGCTGAGGGTGATTGACGGAGACCAGGTGAATGGTTATGAAGAACACAAACTATGTAATCCACAAAACTGAGTTCGCATCCTGGTTCTCCCTCCATCTGCTAGGCCACCTTGAAGACTCAAATTCATCTGTCACATAGGTGTTACTGCTTCACTGAAGTGAGAATTAGAAAAATACTATAGGTTTCAGGCCCACTATAACAGCTGGCACATGCATAATAAAAACATCAAACTGTGATCAACATTTTTACAGAGGGAAGTGAGTTACTAAGGTATTTCAACTAAGGAATGTAGGGGCTACCCATAAGCATTTGTTTCTTTATTTTTGTCCATTTTATGATAATCCCAAGGAAAATTTGAATGGGCTAACCAAGAAGGTAGGAAGGAAAGACAGAGTTGGAATGCCTGAGCAGAGAAGTTCTACTGGATAAAAAGCTGATGACTCCAAGTTTAATCTAAAATTTGCCTTGAAAATTAAGAGCTTTTTGAAGACATTCTCTTCTTTGGCCTTGAATCCAATAGCAAGGGCATTAATATTAGCTCATTAACATCTTCAATATAATATGAGAGGTTACTCAAGATCCTAGTATTAATGTCAACCACAGAACCACTCTAGCGAAGAGGAATAATTATCTTCCATTGTTCATGAATACTTTCCCTTACAGTAATATCCAGCATATTTCAGCCTATATCTGTCTTCTGGGGGTTTTGAAATCTGAACTAATTTCTAACCAAGGCTCCAGACATTAAAATTTACTGCCCTCTGTCCTTTCCTTCCTCTAACCCTAACCTCAGTACCATGGTTTGGCTTTTGTCTTTTTTTTTTTTTCTCCCCTAAGTCCTTCTCTCTTTGATCATTCCTGAAGCCCAGGGGAAATAATGAGAAGCATTTGATTGGGGTTGTGAAAATATCATTTAATATATCTTCTTGAAGACCATTTCTGGAAGAAAATATATTTATAATTTAATGTTCTAAATATACCATCTCTGTTTAAAGTGAGAGGAGACATAATCTGGCCATAAATTCATTACTTCTAACCCTTGACCCTAGAGTTTCAAGCCATCCATATATTATACAGCAGAGAGTCAAAGTTCAACATCCCTTTAAATCATATAGAGCAGTTACTCTTCTAATAGTCTATTGAAAAGACTACCAATCTAGTTTAAATGAAAGAGAAAGGAGTCCATATTTACCACAGCCCTATTGCTTGCAGACTTCTACATTGAAAAAGAGCATGAAGAGGAGTGCTGAGAAAACTATGGAGTCATGAGGATGTTGTGGAAGAAGAGTGGATAAGAGCATTGCACTGTTATTTGTGTGCTACTGCAGCCCCTGTTATAGTGTTTATTCTAGGTAGTGGTATTCCGGCTATGTCTTATCTAGCCCAGGGATTCTCAGAGAGAGCCCAAACAAAGTCCAGGGAAAGTCCAAGGAGACAGAGATAAGGCATCCTATAACCAGAACAGGTCTATTTCTGGCTTATAGTTTTAAGGGGAAATTTTGTCATAGTTCAGAAAACATGGCAAGAGGAGATATCCAGGCATCACATCTTCACATCAGCAGTGAGGAGAAAGCAAGAGCAAGTTGAGTGACTCCACTTTCCAAAGGCTCCACAAACTTCCCAAACAGCTCCATCAGCTGAGGATTAAATATGGACTTAATCACAAGCACATGAAGTTATAGAGGATATTTTATATTTAAACCACTATACATACCCTAAACACCAAAAATCCCTATCTCCTTTCTTCTGTGAAACTTGCCTAGCCTTTTGGAGCCTGAGTGATTCTCCTTGCCCAATGTAATGGAGTCACCACTGTTTTGTTCCCTGCCTTTCTGAGCTCAGGGAACAGCTACCCTCTGTTATTTTGATGTCCTTGATGCCCCTATGCCTCACAGAATCTGAGATGCTGTCATATCCCACAAACCCAAAGTCCAACTGCCACTGCATAAGGCCTTACTCCCTAGAGCCTAAATTGCTGTTGGAACCATCATTGCTGACTTGAAACTGAGCTCTTCCATCTATTTCCAAATCCATAGAACACTTTCTTTCTAGGAGCTGGGCCAGTGTCTATTCTTATTCCAGCAGTAGAGTCCTAGCAATAACTCAGCTTGCTGATATAGGATGATAAAGTTGCTTTAACTTTTGGGCAATCTGTATCTATGCAATCTATATGCAAGTGAGGATGCATCCCACAGATTAGATGGCACAATAACTTCATGACACCCTCAGGCTCCATAATCACTGTAAGTACTGATGCCCTGGAACCCAGCAAGGCTGTAGCTACTTGTGGGCCACATTAGGCCCAACGGTGAGATGAATCCTCCTTGCCTGTCTCCTCATTGAGAAAAAAAAAAAGGAAAACAGGAAGATATCCTTACCTCCAAGGACTCTAACAACCTAGATTGCTACAAAATACAGCCTAGGCTACTACAAGGCACGCGCTGATGTTATCAGCTGATAGCACTATTGATGTTGATATAAGTGAAGATGCTATAAGAAGTCAGATCAGGACTTTTGGTAAAGATGATGTCTGCCTAACTACGCCTCACCTCACAGGGCAAGAATAGGCAAGATCCATGGGTTTTTAGGGTCAGCAGGTCCTAGCAGACCTCCAGTGGGAGGGTGGGGAGGGGTACAGTAGGGAATCTGCTCATTCCCACACTCTCAGGTAGCCCACCAGTCCCCCTAAACCCCTCAAGCAGCCTTCCCCCATGGATGAGGTTTGCTCCTGTGCTACCTGAAGGCTCCATGGATCTGGGCAAGGTGCCTCTCACCTTTCCCCATGCCAACAGGCTTTTATTCCTTACTCCTACAGCTTTCCTCCATTTCCCCCCACCACCACCAGGACTGCCACCCCATTCATCCACCCTGCTGCGCCAGTGGGTCTGCACCACTGGGTCCATGCCACTATGTCTGTGCCACTGGGTCCACACCAGACCTGCATTGTCCCATCTTCCCACTCCATCCTATCCCCCCACTCCACGAACCACCTATGGGTCAGTGCCATCCTATCCTCCTCCCTAACCACCTGCCTCCAAGACCATGTAGTTTCCAGGCTCCTCTCCCTGTCCCCCCACCAGGTCTCTGGGTCTCCATCAAGGTCTTGGGGACTCTTCTCGCCTGGGCAGACAGGCCGCTTTGTCATCAAAAGCCTAATTTAGTCAAACATAAAAGAGAACAATCACCAAAGACACTTCAAGGGTAAACTACAGCTTCCTCCTCAATTAAGTAAGATTCCTACACTGTGATGGGCAGACCACAGCACAAAAGGAACAACAGACACATCAAAAGGACGGAACCCCAACAAGGTTGCCTAGTCTCACAATGGAAATTTCGAATCAAAACAAAAAACAAACAAACAAACAAAAAAACATAGAGGAGACAACAGGATCAGAACCCCAAAATGAAGACACAAGTTATGTGACCTTGGCCAAGCAATTGGCAGAACTTGCAGAAAATCAACAGAAGACCAACAATTATAGAATGTTGTCCTCTCTAGGTTGTACCAAATAGAAAAACCCAGTGAGTCTTCCAAAGAAAGTTAAGTAATCTGAAGGAGAGCCAAAAAAAAAAAAAAAAAAAAAAAAAGGACCTCAATAATCAGCTGGATAAACTCATTGAAGACATAAATAAATGCAAGGATGAATTCCAAGAAGCATTAAGAAAATCAGAAAGTGACCTGAAAAGGGAACTTGACAGAAGGGTGGATACTACACACAAAAGGGCAATAGAAAAAACAAACCAAGACAGGCATGGTGGCACACACCTTTAATCCCAGCACTTGGGAGGCAGAAGTAGGAGATTCATCATGAGTTCAAGGCTACCCTAAGACTGCATAGTGAATTCCACATCAGCCTGGGCTAGAGTGAGACCCTATCTCAAAAACAAACAAACAAACAAACAAGCAAACAAAAAATACAAACCAAATTGAAAAAGTCCAAACCTCTCTAGAATCCCTCAAGAATAGTCAGTCATGTGGAGAACAGAACCTCAGAACTGGCAGACAAGACAGAAGAAACACTTCTTGGGTCCAAAAACTTGAACAAGTTCAAATATTTTTGTGAACAGAACATGAGGGAACTATTGGATACCCTTAAATGTCCCAACATTTGGATCATGGGTATACCAGAAAGGGAAGAAATTCAGACCAAAAGCATGGAGAACTTATTCAACAAAATTATCGAAGAAAACATTCCCACTCTCAAAAGAGAGTCCCATCCAGAAACAAGCAGCTAACAGAACTCCAAATAGACTGGACCAAAGAAGAAACTCTCCAAGACATGTTATCATTAAGACTCTACACAATGAAAACAAAGAGAAAGTCCTAAAAGCAGCAAGACAGAACAACACATTACATATAAAGGAAACCCCATCAGAATTACCTCAGACTTCTTAATGGAAACTTTGAAAGCCAAAAGGTCCTGGAATGGAACATTGCAAAGTCTAAGAACCTATGGCTTCCAACCCAAACTACAATACCCAGCAAAAGTATCCCTCATAATACATGGTGAAAGAAAAACTTTCCATGATAAAAGTCAGCTCTACAACTATATGAACACAAAACCAAACCTAAAGAGAGTGCTTCAGAGAATTCTCCACAGAAGAGTCAAACAACCAACCTCAAGAGCCTATAAGAAGCAGACCACAATAACCAAACCCAGAGAAGGTTCAAAAAAACTACAAAGTCCAAGAAAACACCAAACCCCATTAAGCATCACAATATAGCAGAGATTAAATCAAACCTTCCAGTTACTACCCTACACATTAATGGACTTAATTCACCCATCAAGAGACACAAGTTAACAGGGTGGATCCAAAAAATGGACCTCTCAATCTTCTGTCTTCAAGAAACCCACCTCACCACTAAAAACAGACACCTCCTCAGAGTGAATGGATAGAAAATGATATTCCCAGTGAGTGGAAATAAGAAACAAACAGACATTGCTATACTAACATTGGATAAAATAGACTTCAAACCAAAAGTAATCAAAAAAGACAAAAAAAGGCCACTTCTTACTCATCAAGGGAATGATCCAACAAGCAGATATCACAATCATCAATCTTTATGCACCAAACACTGGTGCACTGTAATTCACAAAACAAAAACTACTTGACAACAAAACAGAAGTAAACACCAACACCATCATAGTTGGGGTCTTCAGTACTCCACTATCAGCACTAGATAGATCATCCAAACAGAAAATCAACAGGCAATAAGAGCTCAACAACACCATAGATCAACTTGACCTAACAGATATCTACAGAACATTCTTCCCCAAATCTACAGAATACACGTTCTTCTCAAAAGCCCATTGAACCTTCTCTAAAACAGATCATATACCGGGCCATAAATCCTGCCTCCATATATTTAGGAAAATTGACATAATTTCCTGCATGATATCAGACCACAATGTTGTAATGCTAGAAATTAACAACAAGACATGTGTCAGGAACTCCATCAGCTCCTAGAGACTGAACAACACACTTTTAAACAATAAATGACAGTGAATGAAATCAAAATGAGATTGTAAATTTTCTAGAAATGAATGACAATGAGCAAACACCATACCAAAAATTATGGGACACAATGAAAACAGTTCTTAGGGGAAAATTCATAGCACTAAATGCTTTCATAACAAAGACAGAGAGATCCAAAATCAATAACCTAACCATCCATCTAAAGGCATTGAGGGGAAAAAATGAAGAATCCAACCCAAAAAGCTCCAGATGGAAAGAAATAATCAAGATTAGACCTGAAATTAATGAATTGAAAACTAAGAAAACAATTAAGAAATTTGTGGAAACAAAGAGCTGGTTCTTTGAAAAAATAAGCAAGATTGATAAACTCCTGGCCAATTTGATCAAACAAAAAAAAAGACACTTTAACAAAATTAGAAATTAAAAAGTAAAGATCACAACAGATATAAATGAAATCAGAATAATCATGAAGATTTACTTCCAAAACCTCTATTCCACAAAACTGGATAATCAGGAAGAAATAGATAAATACCTGGACATATGCCACCTACCTAAACTAAACTCAGATCAGATTAACCTCCTAAACAAACCTATCATACCAATCAAGATTGAAAAGGTAATCAAAAACCTCCCCAAAAAGAAGAGTCCAGGACCAAATGGCTTCTCAGTCAAATTCTATCAAACCTTCATGGACCAACTGAAAACAATTTTTCTCAAACTGTGCCACACAATCAGAGAACAGGGAAAGCTTCCCCAACTTCTTCTATGAAGTTAGTATCATCCTAATCCCAAAACCAGACAGAGATACAACAAAAAATACAACTACAGGCCTATATCCCGGATGAACTTAGACACAAATGTCCTAAACAAAATCCTCACAAACTGAATTCAACAATACATCAAAAGCATTATCCACCTTGATCAAGTAGGTTTTATCCTAGGAATGCAGGGTTTATTCAACATATGGAAATCTGTCAATGTAATACACCACATAAATAAGCTTAATCACAAAAAAGCACATTATCACTTCAATAGAATAACAAAAGGCCTTTGACAAAATACATCACTTCATGGTCAAAATGTTGGAGAGAATAGGCATGGATGGTTTATATCTCAATATAATAAAGGCTATATATAAAGCAACTAAAGCCCAAATAATACTTAATGGGAAAAGACTCAAGGAATTCTCATTGAGTTCAGGAATAAGACAGGGGTGTCCACTCTCACCTCTGCTCTTCAACATAATACCAGAAGTCCTGGCCAAGCAGTAAGACAGGAGAAAGAAATAAAAGGGATACAAATTGGAAAGGAAGAAGTTAAGTTAGCCCTATTTGCAGACGACATATTCTATACCTAAGTGACCTGAGAGCCTCCATCTCAAAACTCTTAAAGCAGGATACAAAATCAATGCACAAAAATAAATAGCCTTTCTATATGCAAAGGGCAAAGATACAGAGAAAGAAATTAGGGACATTGTCCCATTTTCAATAGCAACAAATAAAATAAAATACCTTGGAATAACACTAACCAAGGATGTGAAAGACTTACATAATGAAAACAAAAACACTCAAGAAAGAAACTGAGGAGGACTTGAGAAAATGGAAAGACCTCCCATGCTCCTAGATAGGCAGAATTAATATTGTGAAAATGGCAATCTTACCAAAAGCAATATACAGATTCAATGCAATACCAATAAAAATCCCAGCATTATTCTTCATAGAGATAGAAAAAATCATCTCAACATTCATATAGAGTGGCAGAAGGCCTCAGATATACAAGCATATCCTCAGGAAAAGAAACACCTCTACAGGCTTCACCATAACTGATCTAAAGCTATATTACAAAGCCCTAGTAACAAAAACAGCATGGTACTAGCATAACAACAGGAATATAGACCAATGGAACAGAATTAAGGATCCAGACTTTAGGTCAATTAGCTACAGCTACTTGATCTTCCACAAAGGAGAAAAGACATCATCTTCTACAAATGGTGCTGGGCAAACTGGATAACCATATGCAGAAAAATGAAACTATACCCACACATCTCGCCATGCACAAAAATCAAGTCCAAATGGATCAAAGACCTCAATATAAGACCATAAGCTCTGCTACTACTGGAAGAAAAATTAGGAGTAACTTTCCATGATATAGAAGTGGGAAAAGACTTCCTTAACAAAACCCCAGTAGCTCAGGAACTTAATCACTCAACCATTGAGATTTCATGAAGCTGAAAAGTTTTTTCACAGACAAACATACCATAAGCAGAGCTATACAACTGACAGAGGCCTAATTTCTAGAATCTACAAAGAACTCAAAAACCTAAATAATAATAAAAAATCAAACAACCCACTCACAAAGTGGGGTAGGGAGTTCTCAGAGGAGAAATTACAAATGGCTAACACACACTTAAGAAAATGTTCAACATCTCTAACCATTAGGGAAATGCAAATTAAAACAACTATGAGATTCCACCTTACTCCAGTAAGGATAGCAAACATTAAAAAATCAAATTAAAACAAATTTTGTGAGGATGTGGAGAAATAGGAACCCTCATTCGCTGTTGGTAGGCATGTAAGCTCATACAACTACTATGGAAAACAATATGAAGACTCTTATAAAGGTTGACTATAGAGTTACCACCAGACCCAGTTATTCCCTTACGGTGAATTTACCCTAAAAGCTCCATGCCTCAGTTCAGAGATATTTCCTCAACCATGTTTATAGCTGCTCAATTCATCTAAGAACTGGAATCAACCCAGATGCCCATCATTGGAAGAATGGATAACCAAGATGTGGTATATTGACATGATGGAATTCTACTCAGCAGTTAGAAAAAATGACCCAATGAAATTTGTAGAAAAATGGTCAAACTTGGAACAGATCATACTCAGAAAACTCACACAATCACAGAAAGACAATCATTACATGGTCTCACTCATCTGTGGCTCCTAAACTGGATCAGCCCAAGATGCTGACATACCTAATAGGCATCTCAAGGACTGGACAATAGGAAAGGTAGGGCTTGAGGAGAGGGTAAGAGTAGGCGGAGGGGGGTGGGACACAAAACAGGACACAAATGGAACTGGTACCATAAAATGCTATATCCTGGAAGACAGATGAAAAGGTTGAACCCTCATCAGGACCTTAGAGGGAATACCTGAATCAACACCCTGGAGAGGGTGTTTCTTTTTTAATTTTCTTTTTTCCTTCTTTCTTTCTTTTTATATTTTCTCTCTTTTGCTTCTTTCTTTTCCCTTGGCACTTGCCTGTAACTCCCAGTACCAAGATGTGGTTAACACCCACAATGAGAGATCTACAAGGTTTCCCAAAACAAGACAGACTTCTGTCAGAGCACTTGATTACCCACAAGAGGTTAATGGTAAAACACCACTGCTGAAGACACCATAGGCTGTTGGTATGGAAAATGGAGAGACCTGGCCTGGAATCTGGAAGAGAGCCATTCCCCAGACAATTAGCACATCTGGAAGGCTCTACATGAGCTACTTGGGGAAAGTGGCCAACATTTGTCTGAGCAACTCGAGGTCTAAGCTACTCAGAAGCAAACAACCTGATGAGATGTTCACACATATGCAATAGTGGCACACAGCCTTGGCGGGTAACCAACTGCTCTTGTATTGGCTAACAGATCCACTCAGTGGAAAGGAATCCATATCTGGAACTGGGAAACAAGTCATAATCATACCCAGGTAATGAGTTCGCTCTCCAATATCCAACTCCCACCAATCTTAGGCTACAAGAAGGCGTATACCCATTAAATTCTCTCTAAAATCACAATGGTTATGACATTTAACCTGTGCTGACTTCACTCTTCATTGGAGGATCTGCTTTTCTTTCTAAGATGGAAGCAAGAACCTGAGGAGAGAATCAGCCCAATGCACCTCACCAGGACCCCAGCTGAAACCACAGAGGAATTGGGGAAATGAGCAAGAGTGTTGCTTTCTCTGTGAACCTGATATCAGCAAAAGGGTGAAGGAGATAGACACTGAGGACACTCAACACCTACCAAACCAGAGATACAGAGATACAGAGGTTCCCAAGAGCCCATCACTGAAGTAGACCTAAAACAAACCCAACATGGCTCAGGGTATTTCACAGAAGAGGGGCCAGAAAGATTGTTAGAGCCACAAGTTGGGACATTATGCATAGAGATATTGCCTCTTCCCCATAACTGATGTCTACCCTCACAATGCACCACCCACATCCCCATGGGGATGACAAGCTTACTCAATGAGGAGGGTCCCTTTAAAGGGGGGGACAGGGATGAGGGTAAGGATGGTACCAACATGTGACGTTTACATACTGAGTATGTCCATAACAAATAAATAAATAAATAAATAAATAAATAAACAAACAAACAAACAAACAAACAAACAAACAAGAGAAAAAGAGAAGGAAAGAGCAGAAAGTACATAGAGCTCCTGCCATGTGGCTGATAGGAGTGGGTAGAGAGTCCACAGAGGAGTAGGGCCCCCTCCATCAGCCCAGCAGGGCCAAGGTGAGGCAGGCTTACCAGAGTAGGGACCTACCTGGAAATTCAGAAGAGGTGAAAAGCCCAAAGCGCAAATAAAATATTTTTGAAATTAAAAAAAAAAAAGTCAAATCATTGTATGGACTCAGATCTAATGCCACCATATCCTTCCCAAGTGGCACACTAAGACCCTTCAGCAGTGAAAGCCTTTCTGTACAAAAGCTACTTTGTGTAAGGTCTAGAAAGACTGACTGTTCACAGGATGTGCAGACATCAAAGGAGGGACACAGTGAACATGAATACTAAGAAACATGGTACTTCCAAAGGATCACAATAACCCTTCAGTCACTGACTACTCTTAAAGAAAAAGGATACAGGGCTGGAGAGATGGCTTAGAGGTTAAGGCACTTGCCTGTGAAGCCTAAGGATGCAGGTTCGATTCTCCAGGTCCCACGTAAGCCAGATGCACATGGTGGTGCATGCATCTGGAGTTCATTTACAGTGGCTAGAGGCTCTGGCATGCCCATTCTCTCTCTCTCTCTCTCTCTCTCTCTCTCTTCTTTCTCTCTCTCTCTATCTATCTTTAATAAATAAATTAATTAATTAATTAATTTTAAAAAAAGAAAAAGGTTGCAGACAATTCAATGAAATAAGGGAAAATGCACATTCTGAATGAGAAATTCAACAAAAAGATATTTGTGGTGGTTGGAATGTATGGCCCTATTAGACTCAGGCCTGTCATTATTATTATTATTATTAATTATTATTATTATTATTATTATTATTATTATTATTATTAACACCAAGCTTGCAAATTGAGCCTCCAGTGGGTGGAGCCCTTCTGGGGAAGAAGTATGAAACTAGGAGGTGATCTTGTAGTCCAGCCCTAAGGTGTTCTGAGCAGTTTGAGCTCTGGCTGTTCTCTTGCCGGGTGTTTGATGGCATCTCTCTGCTATGACCTGTAGAAGTGAGCCAGCTTCTTCCTCCACTAATGGTGTTTCCTCTGGAATGTGTAGGACTGAAATAAACCCTTTCCTTTCATAAAATGCTTCTGGTAGGATGTTTGTCCAACAACATCAAGGGAATTGCAACAATATTACAAGAAAAAGGATCAAACAGAGTTTTGGTTCTGAAAAACTTAACAAATGAAATCAAAATATAGTATTATGATACCTTGAACATCAGACTATACAAAATAGGAGGTGAAAATATCTCTAAATTTGAAGCTAGTTCTGCGGAAATTTTTCAGTCAAAAGCAAATAAGGAAGAAAAATGGCAGAGTAAAGAAATTTTACATGGTTTATAGGACATTATTAAACAATACCAGCCATATTTGTAGTATTGGGTAGAGAGTTAATGAAATAATATTTTTAGTACCTGTGAGGATCCTGGAAGAAATATTTACACTGACATAAAATATAACTATAGCGATTTTGCTAATATACAGACTTTGTTTGAAAGTTTCTACAATTGTAAAAATAAACCTAAATCACAAAACTAGGATTCAATTTTTTCCAAAGGCCCTAGATAGTTAAACTGACCTTTAAAAATGAATATGATAAGACCCAATCAGATTGTTGCAATGTGTCCAAAGACATTTCTAGAACATAGACTGATGTGAGCAGGAGTGAGGGAATGAATAAGATTAGAAGCATTTGTCAAAGTTAAGAATGAAGAATCTGGGGGTTGAGGAGATAGGTCAATGGTTAAAAGCACTTGTTTACAAAGGCTGCCAGCAGGGGTTTGATTCCCTAGCACCCATGTAAAGGTAGATGCACAAAGTGGTGTATGCATCTGGATTTTGTTTTCAGTGACAAGAGGCCCTGGCATATCCATTCTCCTTTCCCTCTCCCTCTCTCTCTCTCTCTCTCTCTCTCTCTCTCTCTCTGTCTGTCTATCTGTCTCTGTGTGTGTCCTTGCAAATAAATAAATAAAATATAAAAATAAATTAAATTAAAGCACAAGTTAAAAATTTTTAAACATAAAATTTTAATAGTACTTTTCCTGTGTGTAAAAATCCTACATGCACTAGAGGAATTGTCATCAAGTTCTCAGGAAGAAACAGCGATGATCTCAAAATGGATAAACTGAGGAGAGTTTAACAGAAGAGTAACTAACAACAGAGAGAGTGCACACAGGATAATAATTACAGGAGAGGTAAAACAAAAGTGAAGATACCAGATCATAGATTTAGGGGAATGCATCTGACAGGACCTGAAAACTTCAGGAAGGAAATCTGTTAAGCCAGGGAAAATGTACCCTGGCTTCACTACAACCCTCCAGGTTCTCTGCAATATTCGCCAGGCCATCAGATGACAGCTATCTTCATGAAATAATCTCTATGTGTGAGTGAGAGGATCAATGAAGAATGTGCCCCAGCAATTTTTATTAATATTATTACTAGTAATAACTATTGCATAATTATTGTAATAAAAATATAAGGATAATGTGCTACATTACTAAATAACTTTACTAGATAATAATGTTATGTATAAAGTTTAGTAATTACTACACCAGAACTAGTGTTTGAAACTTAGAATATCATTATTTTTCTAAGTAACTACACTAGATGCTGTGACTGAGCTAGAAAAATGTTAGGTTCAGAAGGCTTCAGCTAGTGCATGTAGGTCCAGTGGGCTAATCCAATTAACCCTTTTACAATGAGGGAAACTGTTCATGTGGGAAGGGAGAGGGAGGCATTTGGATGATGTATTTGTCATCTCTACTTTGAGTAAAATGATCAACATTAGCCTAACTGGATTAAGTTTCAGTCGTTCCCTTTTTATCAATGATTCATCCCTTTTGTAACACAGCACATGTGCTACAAACACAGAAATGAATCTATACAACTCCCCAACAGCAAGTTTCTGTTAAATTTGGATTACTTAACATGTAGAATACCACTGTAATTATGCAGAGAGATCAAAGCAGGTCACATGGCCATCTAAAGAGATTAGGAAATGGTCAGAAATTCCTTCAGGTATGCAAGATGAATAAGTTATAGAGATTTTGATATGTAACCATCTACCAGCAAGGAGCTTTTATCTCGGTGAGACTGCATTATATAAGTCACAGTTTAAGAGTAAGCTAGGCATGGTGGCACACACCTTTAATCCCAGCACTTGGGAGGCAGAGGTAGGAGGATTGCTATGAGTTCAAGGCCAGGCAGAGACTACGTAATGAATTGCAGGTCAGCCTGGGTTACAGTGAGACCCTACCTTGAAAATCAAAAAAAAAAAAAAAAAAAAAGTTTAAAAATAGATAGCATGTAAAATGAATTATAATAAAATTAACATTTACTTTTAAAGGAACCATTGCATACAGATATTAGTTTAGGTAAATGGAAGAAAATAAACAAAATATTCCAGCAAAGAAAACATTATGGGGACTGGAAAGGAGGCTAAGCGGTTAAGGCACTTGCAAAGTCTAACAACCCGAGTTCCATTCCCCAGACTTAGAGCAAAGTGGCACATGCATCTGGAGTCCAGTTGCAGAGGCTGGAAGGCCCATTCTCTCTGTCTGTTTCTCTTCTATCTCTCTCTCTCTCTCTGCTTGCAAATAAATATATAAAAATATTTTAAAAACATTATGGAGCAAAATATCTTGGTACATTGTGGCAATGGGAACTATTTCAGGACATCTGAAACTCAGGATTAAAAAAAAAAAAAAGTGAGGGAAAGCATACAATGAAATTGAAAACGTAGCCAGACTAAGATTATTTTAAAAGCTTCATTCTTAATCCAAAATAATAAAGCCTTTAATCTGAAATATTTTCTATTGAATATTTATTTTCAGTAGCTCTATTTCAATTTACTTGAATCAGTTTTCTAAACTTGAAAATAAGATAAACTGGCTACCTGCCCTTACAGAGAATCGACTACAAATCCCATTGTGAAACAGAGTGCTAATTAATAGATATGCCATGTTAATAGATTCCTTTTCAGGAGCTGGAGAGATGGCTTAGCAGTTAAGGTGCATGCCTGCGAAGCCTAAGGACCCTGGTTCCATTCTCCAGGTCCCACGTAAGCCAGATGCACAAGGTGGCAAATGTGTCTGGAGTTTGTTTGCAGTGGCTGGAGGCCCTGGTGCAACCATTCTCACTCTTTCTCCCTCTCTCTGTCTCTAATAAATGAATAAATTAAAAAATTTTTAAAAATAAATTCCTTTACAGAGAGGAAGCCAACATTAAGTAAAATTTTGTTTTAATATCAGTTTAGAATTCGGGAGTTTCCCAAAGGTCTGTGTGTTAAAGTCTTGGTCCCCAGAGAAGAGGAACCTTTACGAGGTGGGGCCTAGTGGGAAGTCTTTAGGTCACTGACGGTGTGCCTCAAAGACTATGAGTCCTAACCTCTTCCCTTTCCTCTCTTTTTCCTCTCTAGTGGTTTTTCTCCACCAATAACCTCCCCCCATCATTTCTAGCACCTCCACCAGAGGCCTAACAATGGCTCAACCCAATCATGAACCAAAACCTCCTAAGCTTAAGTTTTTCTGGTTACAAGTTTATTATCTCTAGGTTTTGTTATAATCACAGAAAGGTGACTAAGGTGGTTAGTGTTACATGCTCCAGATGTTCTCATTCTTTAAGGTAAATAAAATACATCAGGTAAACCATATGGATAAAAATTCTGGCTTAGTTATTCGAATTAACATCAGTTTATCAACTACCTGTGCCAGTGATAAGCAAACAGATTAAGAAATAGCATCAAACTGGGCATGATGGTACAGCCAGTATTTGGGAGGCACAGCAGGTGGATCTGGAATACATGAGATCATCTGTCAAAACTGGCATCCAATAACCTTTTCCTTTTCTTCTTACCTACTGAAATGTACTCTTGCTAAAAGCACACAGTCCCACCAAGATAGGAGCAGAATCTAGACAACCTCACAGACAGAAGCTATCTGCACAACTCTGGAGTTCCAGAGATGCGACACTTCTGTTTTGTGTTCTGTGCCACTATGGCTGCATTAGCTTTGCAGTGTTTTATTTATGAAAATAGGAGAGGCTAATTAATTTGCTCTCTCCCTGCTGATACGTTCTAGCACGAATAAGCCTGATTTTCATCCCGCCTCAATCCCAAAATATCTGTTAATCATATAAAGCCGTTTAGAGAATGCATTGGCTACTTGACAGCTCAAATGCATAAAGAAATTCAATAAAGATGGCTTGCAAGGGACGATGGAGTAAAGAATAAATTCTAAGAGCACTCAAAGTCAAAGTTGACCTCTTAAAGGACTACATCAAATGAATGAACAATAAATTTTCTATAAGGCAAACCAAAGCATATTTCATGAAGCAAAAAAATTGTCTCTCCTGAATACTCAACAAGACACCTAACGGACTCAACTCTTCCCTCAGTGTGACTCTCGCACAGTGGATCTGCTCTTCTCCCAACACATTCCCTGGCACTCATATTTCACAGGTTCTTCCCAATCCATATTCCAGCCATGACTGGCTAAAGGTGCCACCGAGAGAAAAGCATTTGGAGGCCTTGCCAGTGGGGTCCTCACAAAGATAAATCCCAAGGAAGACACCTTTTCTGCCTCTTGCTTCTCTCTTCAAGATAAGCCACTGAGGCTCCTCATCATAGCCAAAATCCTTAACAAGGAGCTTCTCTGATGGGCACACTTGAGCTAGAAGAGCTTCCAAGAATCAGAATGATTAGATCCAGCACCCATCCTCAGATACCTGAACCAGCAGAGATACAGTAGGAGGCCTGGTGGATGCCTTATGTCACTGACAACATCACAATTTCTCTTCTAAGAAACCAAGGAGCATGGAACAGATGCTGAAAGCCCAACAGTCCTCCTAGAACCATCATTGCCTTTGCTCAACCTCACCCTGGTCTTACCACAAACAGCTGTCAGCAACATCTGAAAGGGCTCTACAGGACCTGTCCATACTGTGTCCTTAACTTAGTTTTGTTGTGATCTATAAAATGAAACAAAAGACTTGCAGGTGAATTGATTGTGCACTGATTTATGGCCCATATTGCACAAGAGAAGTAATTGTATGCATATAACTTCTTCCACAATTACCTCCACATGATTTCAGAGGAGTTCACTGCTATGGAGAGAGGCCGTCAATAAGTGACACTTGCATAATCATTCATTTCAATCAGAGAATTTTTAAAGCCTCGGGGGAATGGTTCAGTGCCACTGAAAATTACCTTTTTTTTTTTTTTTTTTGGCAGGTTTTCCCCTAACTGTTTTCATTTCCTTTTTCAGAGGAAAAAACACAGTGCATTCGTGTTCTGGGTTCTTATTTAACTTTATCTTTGCTTTTATTTTATGTTAAGGAGATCATATTCAATAGTGTTAAAAAGAGAAGCTATGTGGCTAGGGAAAAGTCTCAGTGGGTAAAAATGCTTCCCTCACAAGCATGAGGACCAGAGTTTAGTCCCCAGATTTACATAAAAATGCTGCACATAACCGTGCACATTTATAATTCCAGCCCCAAAGAGGCAGAGACGGGAAGATCCCTGGGGCTCACTAATTGATGAGCTCCAGGCCAGTGAGAGACCCTGTCTGAGATGAGGCAGACAGTGTCTCAGAAAAATGATATCAGAGGTTGTCTTCTAGTCTCTACAATATGTGCATACATACACACACACACACACACACACACACACACACACACACACACATGTTCTTATACCCACACATGAATACACATACATATATACATACATACACAATTCACACATGCCAAAAGTAGAGGCTGCATTTACTAAGTTATAATTATGTGCCATAAATTGTGTCAGCCCATGTGTATGTAATCTGTATATTCTCTGTGAGGGAGGGCACACTTGCCTGTTACACTCACAGGCAACTCAGAGAGCCTCAGTATTTGCACAAGATCTTACAGCCGATAATGATAGGCAAGCTAGTATTTGAATTCACGTCTGTCTAACCACAAGCTTCATCCTCTTTCTTTTTTTAAATGACCTCACACTAACCTCAGATTTGGGGAATAAAACTCAATTAATTTTACAATTCTCAATTTGAAGAAAGGTTTCTCAGAGTTCCTAAAACCAACTAAGACTGGTTATTATACCCTGAAAGTCTTAGAGACTGATTCAAAACAATTGGAATTAAAAGATTTCTTAGGCAATTGCTTATATTTCTGTCTTCCACACTAGCCTTATGGGGCTGCGTGACAGTAAAAATGAGGCCATTCTGGCTCACTACCTGAGAATTCAGGTAGATCTTGTAAGCTCAAAGGCGCTAAAAAGAAGGGATACTAAAGACATTTTGTGTGAAGAAAGGGAGAAGCAAACATGCTCCATCTTTTTGACTGAAGGGAGGTTTGGGCCGTTTTAATGAAAGTAGAGTGAATCCTACATGCCACGGGCTGACTTTAGAATTTCTTTTTGTCTTATCTATGCATCACTAGAATGCTGAGGAACAGGTCATATGATCTTGAACTTTTTAGAGAAGGAAGGTACAGAAAGTAGCTCGGGGCCAATCCTGTAAGTGACTGTCATTTAAGTGGTACAAATAAGGTCAAAAACTTCTGCCCCACTATTTTTTCCCAACCTTAGTTATTATTCTCATTAGGGTCATAGGCAGAAGATAACAGATAATAAGAGGGTTCAGGAACTTGCTAGGTGTTCTTAAAGGGAGAAGGGACAACTGATGGCATGGCATGTGTGGTGGTTTGATTGTAAATGTCCCCCATAGGCTCAGGGGTTTTTTAAAATATTTTCTTTTTATTTATTTATTTATTTGAGAGAGAAAGAAGAAGAGAGAGAAAGGGAGAGAATAGGAGCACCAGGGACACCAGCCACTGTAAAATAACTCCAGACACATGTGCCACTTTGTGCATCTGGCTAACATGGGTCCTGGGGAATCGAACCTAGGTCCTTTGGTTTTGCAGGCAAACGCTTTAACTGCTAAGCCGTCCCTCCAGCCGCAGCCTCAGGTATTTTTGATTAAGCCTCCTACTTCAGCCTCCAGCACACAGAGAACTGATGGAAGAGGTGAGTTACCTAGGGCAGACCTTGGATCTTGAGTCCCGCCCTAAGGTGTGTGTTGAGAGTCAGCTCATTAGTACTGGCTGTTGTCTGTCTGCTGTGGATGTGTGATGAAGTGAGCCAGCTTCTTCTGCCATAATGAGTCTTCCCCTGGAATCTATAAGCCTGAAAATAAACCTTTTCCCCCCATAAGTGCTTCTGGTCAGATATTTGTCCCGGTAATGAGAAGGTAACCACAGCAGCTTGAAATGAGATCATCCACATCAACCAGTTGGGAAGCAGGGTGTTTCAGTAATGGATGCCCATAACATGGTGACCTTGACTCAACAAAAATACCCATGAATGCTCAAATAGCTCTATTGCATAAGGAGGCATATGTATATATTAGAAGGTTTCACTCAAATTGGAAATCTTTTTTTTAAAAATCTTTATTTATTTGAGAGAAAGAGAGAGATGTGGAAATAGACAAGTACAGAGAGAGGGAATGGGAGTGCCAGGGCCTCCAGCCACTGCAAAGAAACTCCAGATGCACCGCCCCCCCATTGTGCATCTGGCTTACATGGGTCCTGGGAGTCGAACCTGAGTCCTTTAGCTTTGCAGGCAAATGCCTTAACCACTAAGCCATCTCTTCAGCCCCAAATTGGAAATTTTGTCCACAGTCTTAAGATAGAGGGTAGACTTGTCTCCTCTAGACACTTCCTTATCTGTACAGATAATAAGGTGTTGTGGTTCTTTGGACCAGACTACAGTTTGGCTCAAAATGTGTAATTCTCTCCCAAAGGTAAAGGAGACATACAGACCCATCAAGATACAGATCTCCTCCATTGATAACCAATCGGACTAGGAAGCCCTGCCTGTGAAACTGATGGCTATTGATTCATTTGCAACCAATTAGAGGCTTTTTGCTGAGGAAAATCACCCTTATTCTGGCAGAAATGAATGGAGACAGAAGTTGAAATATTGATGTCTCTACAGCCATGACAATTCGCCGTGTTCCTCATCATGTGCAGTTGTCATTTTCTCCTCAATTTTCCTTAGCCTCGGATTTGTGGGGGGGCTTTGTCTCATAAAACATATATATGATACAGAGATATCGTAAGATGCTAGTGGTTGGGAATTTTCTTAAAATTGTCCGAGACAATACAGTACTAAAACAAGTATAGCTCAAGGTCATTCACGCCAGTAATCCCAGCACTCAGGAGATGTAATGATCAGGCTCAGGTTGCTGGGATGAACTTCCAGACCAGATGCAATTATGGAGAAAGGGATTTTATTTGAAGCCTACAGATGCAGGGTAAGTTTCATAATGGTAGAAGAAGCTGGCCTGCTTTCACAGGTCCAAGCAGAGAGAGAAAAGCCACAAGCCACCACAAGCAAGCATACTTCAGGAAAACTCAGGCAAAGCAAGCTCAAGCACTTTGCATATCTTTAGACTGGAATTCCAAATTCCCCCTCACAACTAAGGGCTGGATCCTAGGATCCACCCAGTGACACCTCCTCGAGCCAGGGGGCTACATATCTAAATTACAAACTTTAATAAATCCTGAATATATGGGGGGGTCACCTATTTAAACCACCACAAGAGGTGAGGCAGGAAAATGGTGGGTTTAACCAGCCTAGTCTACATAGAATCTAAAGAAAGAAATAGCTGAGACAAGAGAATCAAGAAATTGAGGACAGTCTGGGATATAAATGAGATACTGTGTACAAAAGAAAACGTGGAGGCAGGAGAGATGGCTCAGCAGTTAAGATGCTTACCTGCAAAGCCCAATGATGAGGGTTTGATACCCTAGTACCTAAATAAAGCTAGATGCACAAAGAGGTGTATGTATCTGGAGTTTGTTTACAGTAGCTGGAGGCCCTGGTACACCTATTTCTCTCTCTCTCTCTCCTTGCAAATAAATAAATAAAACATTTTTAAAAACATTAATAAAGAATATGTATGTTGAATTGTTACATTGTGTAATAATTCAATGAGGAGACTATATTTAGTAACCAATAGTTGTATAGGTCAGAAATGTTTACAGAATACAAAGATGATTGTCTTTTTGTCATTAACACATGAACTATTTAATTGGTATTATCTTTTTAAGAGGAAATAATTCATGGATCTGTCTCTTTGATAGGAGAGGAACAACATTTTGACAAAGGACTGAAATAATAATTAAAACTTCAAATGCTTAAGCTTTATATTCAGATGGACTTGCCACTAAGATAGCGGTCTAGGTAGTCTGCAGTCATACAAAGATAACTTCCTTACTGTCATCTGTCTTGTTCTTTCACCTTCAAAGCTGTCTGAGGACCACGTTCCTTCTCAGAACTCTGATGCCCTTCTCAAAAATAAATAAGGATGATCACCCTAATTAAGAATCCTTTAAAAGTATCTTACATACACGAAGCTGCCTCGATTATATTATATTGGATCTTTGATTATTTTTATAACAAAACAACTTTACTGTATCATTACCTCAACTAATAGTGACTGTATATTAATAAAGGATACCTTACTGAATTAATTAATCTTAAACCAAAATATTAAAAAAAAATTGTCACATTCTTGGGATTATGGCTCCTAAACTGCTCTTTAAACAATACACACACACACACAGTGAATTGGTTATAGAGATCATATTTATCAAACTGGCTTCCCAGGGATGTAATATGTAATAATGTATGTAATAAACATGCATTTCAATATATATGTGTAGTATACGCATTTGCACGTGTTTATACATATATCAAATGTTTTAGGGGAAAAGGAAGATCACTCACTCTGGCAACTGAAAGCAGCTCTGGTGGTGGCAGAGATGGTAAAGTGGACAGCGTCACTTCAGGAAACACGACAGAAAAACACCACCTCTTCATGGTCCTGGCTCATATGCTGCCATTCTGAATACTACCACAAACACATCAGGACATGAAGAGACACTATCAGTAATCTCTAATAGCCTAAAGCTTCATATATGCAGTTTGCTCCTCCCAGGCTGATCCTAAAGCTCGTTCCACTAGGAATTGGAAGATTGTGCTTTGTTCTGTTGTTTTGCTTTGCATGGATATGCATTGTGTTTCTTGTGTATGGTACCTTGCACAAGCTGGGCAAGTGTTCTAGTCATAAACTACATTCCCAGCCCACAGCTTTGTTAGTTAAATCATCACATTCCTACTGCTTGACAGTCTGCCTACTGTATCATTCTTGGTCTAGAATATTTAAATAATTAGAATGTTGTACATTATTTTTAAAAACACAGAAATACTAGACATCTCTAGCCAAATCCACCAATATTAATCTCCTGACACCCTTGCCACTAGATCTACTTTGAGGTTCCTGAAGGCTAACAGAATATGTAGAACACTTGGGAGGAAGAAATTTCAGCCTCTTTATTGTACAGATGAGTAAATCAAAGAGAATTAAAATGACTTCCTGCAGGACAGCGGGGGCGGATTAGTGCCTTCATTGTCCCTTTGGATCTGCAGAGCTGCTTGCATGTGTAGTTCACCCCAATCTCCAATTTACATTTCAAGTTGAAAGCAAATAGTATTTCTTGCCATGGCATGGTTTCTGTTAAGCAAGGTAAATAAATTAACTGGGCCCAATGAGCTAAGAGACAGAGAGAGAAGCAGCATTTGTAATATAAAAATCCAAGCAGATGTCCTCTCTCCAAATTGTCATTATTTGTTAAGAGAGTTGTCACCTAATCCTATGAAAACCTCTGTGGTTTTCAGAAACCTTGAGTTTCTATGAATCTTAGCTCAGCTGACAGTACCAGACACTATGAGTCAACCCCACGACAGAGGACCCCCAGGAAAACACTATGGAGGTCGCACAGGGGCTCTCTTGGATTGTAGCACAGCAGACCACATATTGGTTGCCAAGTTTTGAACTTTTTATTGACAACTTCCACACATACAGACAACAGTGAATCTCTGCTTTCCAACAAGTCTTTCTTCCATTTTGATGTCATCATTTTCCCCCTCCTTTTATGCAAGTCTTGTGGAGATAATGTCAGTGACTGTGAGACCATGAATATCAGGCCACAGTCTAAGCACTCTTCCCCTTCCTTTGGCTTGTACATTCTCTCCACCACCTCTTTTGCAATGGGCTTTGAACAGTTAAGAAAACTTGACTGAAGTGCATCTGAGCTGGAGAGATGACTCAAGCAACTGAGTGCTTGCTGAACAAGAATATATCTCCAACAGGGACACATGAGCAAAAAGAAGAGATACCCAAAGAGGTGAGTTTTTTTTTTTTTAAAATCTATTTTAATACTGCAATCTTAAAATTTAAAAAATTCCCAGGTTCCTTCTTCTCTTTTAATCCGTTATTTTCTCACCCATACAAGCTGTAGCAGACAGCTTCAGGTTCACTGAGATGAACTTTCAGACCAGGCAAAGTTATGGAGGAAGAGATATTTATTGAAGCTTACAGATCCAGGGGAAGTTCCATAATGGCAGAAGAAGCTGGCTTGCTTTCACAGGACCAAACACAGAGAGCAAAGCCACAAGCAAAAAGCCACACAGCACAGCATACCTCAGGAACTCCCGCTAGGCACACTTTGCATATGTTTAGATTGAAATCCTAAACCCACCACCACACCTTAAGATCTGCCCAGTGACACTGCCTCCAGCCAAGCGGATGCAGATGCAAACATCAAACCAATACAACACTAAATATGTTGGAGGCCATCTACTCAAACTACCACACTAGCATCCTCAATGTACTTTAACTGTCCCAGATCAATTGACCCTGGCAGATTTGCAAATGGCCTTGCCCATCTTCACAGTAGTACTTCATGTATAACTACTACCTGAACTACCACATACATATCTACACATACCTTCCAAGCCTTCAAAGAAGAATGGCGTGGTTTCCAGTACCACTACTACTGACCTATGTGCTTCACTTGTTAAATAGAGACAGCCTTCTAAACACGCATGTTGGTTTATATAAACCTTCAGACAACCTAGTTCTGTCATGATAGCCTTGGTCAAGATGAAGAAAATGAAGTTTCAAAGGGTTTAGTAACTTCCTCCGGGTAGGTCAAACAAAACTCCTATGGGCTGGGACTGACATTAAGTGCAGGCAGCCTGGTTCTAGAGTTTGTGCTCTTAAGCATTGTTATCATTGTGCAGCTCCCTTTGTAAATTGCTATCTTACAGACATTGTGGACTGTCCACCATGTTTTCTTTTTCTACCTTAATAGAATTTTCTTCACACTCTAATTTTGTATCTGAGATATTTTTCTGTGGTGTAAATTATTTTATTGGCCTATAAAATAATCTTTGTGCTATAGAAAATAACAAGATTCTGATGGTTCTCCCATATGAAGGAATCACTTTAAGCAAATATGGATATTTTTAAGCTTTCCATGTAGTTTGTGGATTATTTGAATGCCAAAGGTTTATTTTAAATATCAAGGATGAATTAAGTAATAAAACATGACCTGGCATGAGTTACAGTATCTGAATTCATTTTCCCAACTCATGTGTTTGTGGCCCAAGGTTGAAAGCAATTAGGTATGAATTACTGCACCATCTCCCAGGCCCTGGACAGTTTTATGATGATTGTAAAATTTTATTATTAATGGTTCACTGTTTTTGGAGGAGTTGTTAATTTAAACATATATATTTATATTGTTAATTAGTGAATAGGACAAAATTAGTTGGGTGACATGTTTCTAAGGAACAGAAGCCATTGGGGTTTGGAGACAGCAGTTGCAGTAGCCAAGGCCTGGTCCCAGAGAGCATTAACTGCTGTTCCACCAGGGGCCAACCTGGCTGAGAGATCCATGTGGTGTATTCTCTAACATCTTGTCTAATTTCTTTGTTTTAAAGATCAGGAAAATACTTAGTAGTGAAGCATGTTCAATTCACTTGAAGACATGTGGATCCTGATTCCTGGGACAATGTTTTTCATTTTCAACAATTTAGAAAAATTTGACTGATAATATATAAGAAGGTATAGCCAAAAATATTAGAAACAGGAAAAGAAGAAAAATATAAAGATTAAAAGCAAGAGTTTGGGGCTCGAGAGATGGTTGAGTGGTTAAAGTGCTTGCCTTCAAAGCCTAAGGACACAGGTTCAATTCCCCATTACCCATGTAAGCCAGATGCACATGTGGCTCATGCGTCTGGAGTTTGTTTGCAGTGTCTAGAGGCCCTGGTGCTCCCATTGTCTCTCTATATATATCTGTCTCTTTCTCTCTCTGTGTGTCTTTCAAATAAATAAATAAAACATTTTTTTAAAAATTTGGATTTAGCCAGATGTGGTGGCACACGCCTTTAATACCAGTACTCGGGAGGCAGAGATAGGTGGATTGCAGTGAGTCCGAGGCCACCCTGAGACTACATAATGAAATCCAGGTCAGCCTGGGTCAGAGTGAGACCCTACCTCGAAAAAAAAAAAAAAAAAAAAAAAAGATGTGTGTTTTAATTAGGATAATCTGAATGTCAAAATAATGATTGGTTGTGTTCCTGAAGAAGAGCTGTCTTTTGTAGAGAAGTGTTGGAAGAGAAAGGGGGTTGGGGAAGATGTGCTCCAGTTCCCTGTTGATCATATGGATACCGAGCTCTCAGGGTGCAACACTGACATCACATCAAAGCAAAGAAATACTTCACTACTGACGCATTTTACATCCATTGGGACCATAACTGGATGCACCAGAAGCCCTGGGTGAAATCCCTGGCACAAGCCCAAGTAGTGCCCCCTATAAACTCGCCCATGAGCCCTGCTTGCTAAGCTTTTCAACTACTCTCCTTCCTTCATTGCCAAATGCTGTCTTCCTCTTACTCGCTGAAGGGTAAAGATGTCTCCTTGGACAAATTCTGTAAACCAACAGAAATTTTCCATGAGTTAGGCAAGAGAAAGTATGGACGTCCTCTCTTAATGAATTACAATAAAACTCATGATAAAAGCATCAGGGCAGAACTGCTGGCACCGCGCAAAGGGTCTCACTCTTCTTGGGGTTCTCCCTGGGACTTAAGAAAGTAGCCAAAACGAATTGACTTTGAAACTGCAGGTGCATGTGTGTCCATTTTCCCCTTCTAAGAATCCTAAATGTTTGCCAGACAAAGCCATGCTAAAAGTCTTCATCGGCGTGACATAACTGGGCAGTGATGGACAGCACCTTCGAGACTCTGCTCTTGCCTCCCTCTGACTGAGTTACCACCTGACCCGGGTCCTCAGAGCTACTCTTCCAGGGTCCTAATCAGAAACAGTTCATCAGAGAAAGAAGAGATTTTTCTAGAACTGAACCCTCTGTACTTCAAGTTTTATAGTGTACCTTGCTGCCGCTAGAAATAAAGTCACTCATGTGAACCATGGCATCATCAAATCCCTGTTCCAGGAAGGCAAAGGGTTCTCTCCGCCCATTCAAGCCTGACATAATGTTATTTTCATACTGTCACATAGTCTTCCACTGTGACTTCTATGAAGACGGCAGATAATTAGAAAATAGTAAATCACTCTCAGGCAATGCCTCACCTCGTTAAACCTGCAGGAAAGACAGTGCTTCGTGGTAGCGCCATCTCTTTGCCTATGCTGAGTGCAGCCCGTGGTATGTAGAAAAGACTACTGTATTGCATGTGAGTTTCAAAGGCTGAGGTCCTAGTAAGAAGTCTAACATTCCTAAAGATGTCTCTATTGACACCTTCAAATAAAACTCAAAAATACTTTACATGCCCCAATATGCAAAATTGCAATAACCCTTGACTCTAGTTTCCATGTTTTATGTTCATCTAAACTTTATCAGTATATGATGGGGTAACCAGATCTAGGATAAAATTAGGTGTACTGCACTAAACAGATGAGTCTCCTTTTTCTCTCCAGTGTCTAATCACTGGAACTTAATACTGCTCACAGGCCTCCATTTTGTGTCTTGATCTACAATAACCTCTTTACCTATGTCCTGAGTCTATATTACTGAACTTTGTGAGAAACAAATTTCCAATGAGATGCATAATTTACTACATGGCCAAATGTAAAATCATGGTTAAAAATTAATTACTCTAGAGCTGGGCATGGTGGTGCATGCCTTTATTCCCAGCACTTGGGAGGAAGAGGTAGGAGGATTGCTGTGAGTTCAAGTTCACCCTGAGACTATATAGTGAATTCCAGGCCAGCCTGAGCTAGAGTGAAACCCTACTTCATAAAACAAAACAAAACAAAAATAATAAAAATAAAAATAATTACTCAATAACAGGAAATAATCAATGTAGACATGCAGAAATAAAATTGTCTTTATAGTTAGGTATAAAATAAGCCAGTATTACCACAGATCCTTGGGAAAGGTAAAGGCAACTGAAGAAGGAAGGTCTGTGAGCTTCCACCCCATCAAACGTCAAACATTAATGCCTGTGCTGCATCACACTTGAAAATGGAATTCTCAGAATAAATGTAATTGAAACTTCTCTATATGGAATTGACTTAAGAGAACAGCAAAAGAATATATGACAATGAAAATTAAGACTGCTTCCTAAGAACATGAAACATTAAAAACACTATAAAATGCACAGAGCAATTAAGAATCATGCTATACTACTGATACAGCATACTACCAATATTACTACAGTGTAACAACAATATCTAAAGCTGCCACAATACACCCCTAATATACTATACTACTGTGGCATACTACCAGTATCTTATAATACGACTGCTACTATGGCATGCTGCTAACGTGGCATACTAATGCTGCTGTAGCACGCCGCCGGTACTACCTGTTACTACAGTATGTTCACATCACAGTATGCTACTAGCACTATTATAGTATGCTGCTAATAGTAGTATAGTCAGTATAGTAGTAGAAGTATGCTTTTCTGGTTTTGTAGAAAAGGCATCAGTTTTTGCTTGAAGGAGAATAAGATGTTTATTACAACTTTCCTCACCTAAAGGTTAAAGGGCTAATAAAATCAGAATGGGCAACCCCATTCCATGTACTGGGATAGTGTATTATGCTGGATGAAAAGAATTAAGTGAACTGAGCACCATCATTAATCACTCTACTTCCTGAGTATGGATGTAATGTGACCAGCCTCACATTCATGCCATCATGACTTCCCTGCCTTGATAGACAAACTATGAGCCAAAAAACCCTTACTCCTTGAAGCTGATTTGTCAAGTATATTGTTGAAGCCATGAGAAAAGTAACTAATAGATCCTCATTCATGAAATTAATCATTCCCTATTACAATAACCTAGCCAGGGAATCACCATGATATAGCTGAACAGTTCTTAGGCCATCTCAGCCTTCCAGGGCTGCAATGAAAATGGACAGAGACAAGAGTGTAACTTCGATGAAATGTCTCTATATTCAGACTTGGGGATTAAATCCATATATCTCTTATGATTTACCATTATAAACATACACATCTATGATTATAAAAGTTCCAGAGATTAGAACACTAAATCATAAAAAAAAATACTAAAAGCAGAATTTTTTTATTTTCATTTCCAAATTTTTATACACTCTTTCAATACTTCACAATGTATACTTTAAAGAGAAAAGAGAGCATTTCATTCCCTTTTCCAAGTGTTTGCTGATATCAACATTCAGTTTCTTTCTTCATGGAAAAGAGAAGCACACCTGGATTTCCCTGGCTAGATTTCCCTTTACCTCCCACTTAGTAAGAGTGTACTAGTCTGATAGGACTCCCATGACAAAGTGCCACAGACAGCCTGGGTGGCTCAAACAGCAGAGACGTACTGTCTCAGAATTGTGCAGGCTGGAAGTCCCAGGTCAAGGTGACAGCAGGGTGGGTTTCCTCCGAAGCTTCTCTTCCAGGCTTGCAGATTTACCTTCTCTCCATATGTGCCTGTGATCTAATCTCCTCTAACTTATGAAAATGCCAGTCATATTGGATTAGGACCTGCCCTAATGACTTCATTAGGGCTAATAATTCCAGGATCCAAGCCATCTGTGTCTAAATGGTCTCTGTTTTTTTCTGATTCTAGCTTGTAATTTCCTTGTCTCCTTATTTGCCTGATTATCCTTGATAGAAAACCGGTTATTGGATTTTAGAAATTGTTAATGCAAATACTTTGAAATCTAAGACAATGCTGACTTCTTTCAGGGAGGATTATCATTTGTTCTTGCAAGGTTCCTATGGGAATTAGCAAGCTGGGTTCATATCAAATCAGTTTCAGACACTGAACCCTTTCTAGGCCAGATAAGCCAGACAACCTGATCGAAGTCATCTTCCCTACAGATAGACTTCTAGTCCACCCTTACTATAGGTGCCAGTCCTTTTGGGTCCCAAATCAAAGGACAGGGTTTCCTTGGTCTGCCATCCTTCTTAGCAATCTATTCCATCTCTTATACTTCTCATTCTGCAATGTTGTTAAAACTCTCGTCGTTTCTACTCCTGCTTCCTCTTCCTCCTGCCTCTCTGTGGGGCATGGTAACTGCTGAGATCTTGCCTCTTGTCCTCTCCATCTCCTGGTGGTGCAGGAGGGGAGACTGGCAGCAGAACGATCAGCCCCTTAGACTACAAAGTCAGTGACATTTGCTACAAACAGATGCAACACCCCCAAACTTCTACATTCATATTTTCATGGACAGCAATCTACTTTTAGCCAACTTAAGCCATTATATTTGATGATATTCATCTAAGTCTTGGTTAATACCAATCTCCCCTACCCATTCTCCTTTCTCTAGTCTAGATATATTCCTTCCTTGCAGAATCTTCCTGTGTCTCCTTAAAGGGTTAGGTTCCCCTCCTCAATAACTCATCACAAAACTCAACACTTGTATTGAAATGGCCTCCTTCCTTACCTTTTCCCAACACTAAGCTGAAACCTCTACTGTTGAGATGGTACCTCATTCATCTTTGTATCCCAGCAGGAACTGGGTCTGGAACATACTAAACACTTAATAAATTTATTTTGGATTAGTGCTAAGTCAGCAAAAGTTTTCAAAATCTAACCCTGCATTGTAAAAAGCCCATCAAAAGTAATTATGGGATGGATATCCTTGAAAATTCTCATTTTTATTTATAGATAAAATAGATGAAGCTGGGCATGGTGGTGCATGCCTTTAATCCCAGCACTCGGGAGGCAGAGGTAGGAGGAGTGCCATGAATTCAAGGCCACCCTGAGACTGCATAGTGAATGCCTGGTCAGCCTGGGCTAGAGTGAAACTCTACCTCGAAAAACCAAAAAAGAAAAAGAAAGAAAGAAAGAAAGAAAGAAAGAAAGAAAGAAAGAAAGGGTAAAAGTTTGAGGAAGGAGTGTATTTCCTGGGTTGCCTGCCAATTAAAACTCTATGCCCTACATAGTTGTATGTATAATATGAGTTTCTCCACTATTCCTCCATTGCACTTCCAAATATCTCAGTTTCTGAACAAAGTGTGATTTAATTCCATTATATTAATTTATTTGAGCTAAGACAGGGTTTCTCTAAAGAGACAGCCAAAATTTAAGCCTGTTAAATTTTGCTTAGGTGCTGTAGCTTGCATATAATGTTCCCCTCCACCCCTCCATATGCTAAAAGCTTGCTCACCAGCCTTTAGTGCTATAATAGGATGGTAAGATAGGTTCTAATGGAAGGAAATCATGTCTTTTAGTGTTTTCCCTCTCTCTCCCTCTCTCTATCTTCCTGGCTACCATGAGGTGAGCAGTCTCCACTATGGAATTCTCCTATCGTGATACATTGTGCTGCCACAGGCCCAAAACAATGTGCCTGCCTAAGGGACCACAGACTAAAACCTCTGAAACCATGAGCCAAATAAACCTTCCTACACTAAGTTTATTATCTTTGCTATTCTCTCACCATGATGGAAAGCCGACTAACGTAAGAAGCATCAAATCATGAGCATATATATGCACTATATAAGGGTTAAATAGAAGATGCACAAAGAAATGGAACAGAATACTGGACAAAGTTGTGGAAAGGGATATCAGTAGAGATAAAGTCCATACTAGAAACCTCTACAGGGCACCAAGCCATGCAGTAGCACTGGCTTTTTAAAGGGAACAACAAAGTACCTAGAAGATGGCTGGGTATGGACCAATGTGGTTTATTGTGTTGTTTACTCTGACAGATCACATGATGTGCACAGACGCCTGCTTCCTTTAGGTGGAATTACCCAAAAGGAATTGTTGGCTACACAGCCGATATCCCTATTCTTCAAGCAAATAGTTTGTCTTAAAATGGAATCCTCATTTTTATGCACTCTCCCCACCCCCCACCCCCCCAAAAAAAACATATAGTAGTGGCCTTCTGTGACCAAGGGAGAAATCCCTCAAGTTCTCAGTAGAAGAGCTCAAACCAGGTATGTGTTCTGATATATTGCAGGAAATCCCCTAGAGGCTTCTTCTGGCTCTGCTTGCTTATGATGACACTTTCAAGAAGAACAGAAACCCATGCCAAACTTAATGCATTTTTATGACCAGAATTGAAACAAGAGTGGCAAATGTCCCTCATTCTTTTATACTGGGTCATGACTGTAATCTCATGGCCCTGCTCAGATGTCAACCTCTTGACTGGAAGGGCAGGTAGGTGACACAAGAGTTCATTCTTGTTCCATCTCCAATTTGTTCACTGCAAAGTGAAGAAGGGCACCTCCATCATAAAACAAGGCATGCACCTTTCATTTTGCATTTAACTCCCAGTGTGTGCAATGCTGTGAATGGGGTTGACCTCCATACTTTAATCTCTTGGCAAGGTTTTTTCCTGCACTTTGATTTCTGTAATGTACATACATGCATACATACATACATACATACATACATACATACACAAAAACATGAGCACACACACTCCAACAATGAGGCATATTCAGCCCCTACATATTGTATTTACCAAATGCAATTCTCTCGTGAGCATTAATGCAAACACCTCAGAAGCCTGGCTTACATGCATCCCAATGGAAATTTGTTCTGAGTAATTAACTGAGAAAATCTTTTCCTTAGTAAATTTATTATAGATACCAGAGTGTGGTATCTTATTTATCTGAGAACAAGGGATTATGAAAATCTACAGAGTTGGTTAATAGTCCTCTATGTCATAAAATTGACAGAGCTGTATCATGCTTATTGGGGATAAGGTGCTGCTGGGTTGGGGTCTTTAACCTTCAGTCACAGAACATTCTCTCACATATACAAATATGCCCAGACATTTTATATTAGATTAAATTTACTTAAACATACTGTTGCCCCCAATAACATCTATTCTAGTACTAACCATGTACTTTCCAAAGATAACCATATCATTCTAGGTAAAATGCTGGTTTCAAAGTTTACTTTGAGTTTGCTTTTTGAGATATTACTGTTATGGGCATTGAAATAACATATGAACAATCATTTCTTCATATAAAAAGTGCTCGGTGCATAATTGTGAGTAGATGAATGGAGGAAGCAAAGAAGGGAGAAAGAGAGGAGGGATGGGATTTATTTTGTATTATTAACAAACCGTTGCCTGAATGTAAAGGTAAGTATAAGGAATCCAGCCAATTTGCTAAGACATTTTTGTGTTCTGACTCAATGTATTTCCTAGAGAGTATTCAGGAAACTGCTCAAATCTTTTCCTCTGAGGTTGGGATCCATGTTATCAGAAATATTTCAAATGCCTGAGTTAGCCCCAGAACCTTTCATCACATGGCCCATGTCCTTTGTAGGGGCATAGCACCCCACAGCTAGACCCAGGGACCCGAGTTTTCCACTGCAAGATCAAGAAATGGATGGCAAACATACATGCTGTCACCCACTATGTAAAAAGTCAGTAAGTCCTGAGAAAATATTCAAAACAATAAGGCTCCCAGGCCCAGGCTCTCTGGGCTCCTTCCTCACTCACTGAAAAAGATGTGCACACTGCCTGTTCAGCATAAGGTCTCAATCCAGATTCTCTAGCACTTGCAGTCTTGCAGATCCAAGCAGAATTCTCCAGTGAGCTCAGTCTGGTTGGCATCAGATGGGAATTACAGCCAAGTGAATTCTCCATATTATAACCCTATTATCTCTCTCCCTCCATCTATCTCTCCTGTGCTGTGCATGGTTGGGCCTTATGGAAAGTTATCATTTGGATGCAAAAACAATTATCCTAAAACAGTTTGCCAGAGTGGTCTGGACACACAGATTTATCTTCCCTCTCCTTCAGTGAAGAACATCTATCTTCCATGACCCCTTGATTACTGAAGCCTTCAGAATATATTCTTTGGTCTGTGACACCGTGCACAGTGCTGGGCAGAGCATTAAATATCACCCACTATGATTAATTGGAAGTTAATTAAATCTATCACTGAAACAATGGGAAGGCAATGAGCTATGTAATCATTGCAATAGTAAATGAAATGATGTACAGGTCTCTCCATCTCGCTTATTGACAATGATGGAGGGGTGGCAGGCCTCGGATGCCTGGCGAGGCTGGCTGCCTGACCTCACAGGCAGGCTCTCACTTGCCACAGAGTCCAGGGACAAGATAACTAGAAGCATGTTTCTGACCCCTCTGCTGATTGAAGGAGCCTGGCTTCTGGAGCCTCTGAAGAATTCTTTTTGAGGTTTTTGTCTTGAACAATTGGGTGGTAAGGTCTGAGAATGGTTGAATGAACACCCTGCAGACGCTGGCTGCTGCCGTCTTGGTTTAGCTGTGACGGTGTCCTGACTTCCCACTTTAGGGGCTCCCTAGACTCAGTGAATACTATGCATATCTTAATACTCTTGTCTTTCCTTAGATCTTCAAATTTTGTCAAAGTGCTTTCACAGGCCTGGTGGCATTTGTATCTCTGAAGTGCTCATGTGGCTGGAGAACTGTGAAACACAGAGGCCCATCTGGGTGTACACACTGATCTGTGATGGAGAGGAAAGAAAGTGTAGTAGAACTAAGATGGCAGAATAGGCCGAGCTAAAGTTTTAGTCCCCAGCTTGTTTCACTTGCAGGTGTGAGCACATAGACACCAATAAGGTTGGAATAGATAATTCTAAATTGTCACATTACCCAGTGTCCCCAGGACCCAGGCTGGCTGACTCCAGTGTGTGATGTCAATCTTAACGTGGGTCACAAGTAGTGATCCAGATACTCATTTGTCTGAGTTTTCCACAGGCAAACAGAGCAAAATTCCACAATCTGGTAACTGAGAACAACAGCAAATTTACCTGTTCACATTTCTGGAGGCTGGATGTCCAAGATGAGGTGGAACAAGCACGGTTGGGTGAGGACGCTCTCCTGGCTGGCAAACAGCTGCTATTCATCACTGTGGCCTCACCTATCACAGCCACCTCTCTTTGTAAATCCACAGTCTTATCAGATTAAGGCTCAGTCCTTATGGCCTCCCTTCATGTTAGTTACATCCTGAAAGTCCCAGTCGCTAGCTACAATCATCTCAGGGGACACAAGGCCTCAGTGTACAAGGTGGTGGGGACAGGGGCAGTGGATTTGGCCTAGTCAGCATTGTATGCATGAGGACCTGAGTTCAAACTCTAGAACTAATGTAAAAAATGTTCAGACATGGTGATGTGCACTTATAATCCCAACACTGGGGAAGTGGAGATAGGAGGATCCCTGGAGGCCAGTCTAGCTCAATGGGTCAGCTTCAGTCCAGTGAAAGACTGTCTTAAAGGAGGTGGGTAGCATTCCTAAATATGACAACTGAGGTTGTCCTCTGGCCTCTACACACACACGTGCACACAAGTACACCCCCCCACACACAATATGAACACACATGTTCATGCATAGAAAAAGAAAAAATAGTGGGGGCAGGGGTTACACAACATGTAATTTTAATTTTAAAGCAGATTATTAAAACAGTATCCCTCAGTAAGAATTGCAAATGAAGATCCCCTCTTTAAAGGTTCGTCAAGAAATAGTTTAAGTTCCTATTTGTTGCATGTGTCATTCGGCGAAAGCATTTTCAGTTTCCAAGACTAAAGTGTGAGCTACCACACGTTTCTTCATTCTCAGCCTCTTTCTGGTACGTCAGCCTGGTATTCTAATGGCAGGCCCTTGTCTGAGAAGGCACTGCCCTGATGTGAAGGCTGTTCTTACCTCTCAGATAGTCACTGGACCAACATGTATACTGAATGTTAGAGGAGAGGAGGCAGTTGTCAATGTGTAATGCGACCTCATCATCTCCAGGGACCCATAAAAACACTAAGGCACTATTTTGGGATCAATTATAAACAAATTAATTAAATAAGCGTCCTTATCACAGTATGAAGTTTAATATCGCTTAGTAGCAAGGCAGTCAGGCAAAGTTCTTATCACAGGTAGACAAAAGAGATATCCATCACCCAAAAGCATTCCTCCTTCTCTTCTCCTCACCCTCCTCCTGACACAATCAGGACCATCTGCCCAGCATCACCTCTCTAAATATCAAGGGCTTTCACAAGTATCACACTGAATCTGATTCCAAAATGGTGTCCAAATCCAGGTTTTCCCAGCAGACCACTAACTAATGTTCAGGGTACTGATTATCAAGTGAAGATGGTAAGCAAGGGTCTGTCTAAAAGGGGGTGTGGAGGAATACTGATAAACACATCTTGCACCCCCCCCCCCAGAGCCTTTGCGCTCGCTCCCTTTGCTTGGAGTGCATAAGGAACTCCATAGCTGGTGCCTCTACTCGCTTCAGGTCTCTGATTAAAATGCTCTCTGATCCAGTTAGATTGTCTTTCAGCTTAATATCAAAATGATGTCTCCTCTCCACCTATCACTCTCTAGCATCTTACTCTGCTTTTTTTTCCAGAATACTAAACACATTAGTATTGTATTCACTCAGTTGCTTTTTTTCTGTCTCCTTCCACTAGACTGTCAACTCCATGAAGTCAGAGGGGTTGCCTGTTTTTTGCCTGTTCTCTGATCCTTGCACCCTGCATAGATCATGATAAATGGATGAGCAAATGAGGAGATTGAAGGGGCCATACTAAACAAGTGAATGGAACAATATCTCAAGGCTAAGCCGCCCATGCCAACACAGGACATGAAACACTTCTCTAAGTTTATTTTATTTTTATTTTTTTAGGCAAGCCCAATAGACTGGCCTTTGTTTTTTAATGAGAGAAAGAGAAAGAGAATTGGCATGCCAGGGCCTCCAGCCACTGTAATCAAACTCCAGGTGCATGTATGACCCTGTGTGCTTGCATCACCTTGTCCTTCTGGCTTACATGGGATTTGGAGAGTTGAACATGGGTCCTTAGGCTTTGCAAGCAAGTGCCTTAATCACTAAGTCATCTCTCCAGCCTGCAGCTCTAAGTCTAACTAGCAAATTGTAATCTTCTCACTAGCAGCCTAGCTTTGCTGAGCCATATTTACTTGTCTACAGTGGATGAGGTTTGAAGCACTTCTTTCCTTCCAGGACTGACAGTCTACGAGCTATAACTTAAATGCTTTGAATTTGAATTTGAATTTGAATTTGAACGTGATGATTTCACATGCTGCCAGTTTCAGGAATCTTGAATCTATCCAAAGGGTCCAGACAGGGATAGTTGGAAGGGCTGTACCATAACTGTCTTTTCAGCTGCAGATATTTTTAAGGTTGAAGGGTTCTCTGGAAGCTATCCCAAGTCCCTCAACACAACGATGACTACAATTAGATATTGCTATCTATATTCCAAGTCTAATCTGTCTTTTCTCCAGGTCTTTTCTCCATTCATATGCTTGGTATTTTGTAAAAGCAATTATTCCATCAAAAATAAAGCAAACAAGCTCATTCTAAAATCCATTTTGTTAAAAAAAATATAGGTTTAAAGACAGAAAAAAAGTCCAAAGGCAAAAGTTTCCTGGAAATATTTTGCATGGTGGAAAAGAAAAGTATGGGTGCCGCATTATAGCCCAAAGGATATTTTGGACTAATATAAGAATATAATTATGTTGGTAATGTCACTTTTAGTCATAATGACTTGGAGTATGGTTTGGATAATGTTATTAAAATGACTGGAGTTTTTATTTACCTACTTAAGACTATTGACTTAAAGACTCTGGGCAAATGTACAAAATACTCATTTGAATTGCAAACTGAATCCATCAGCTAAAGTTACATGTTTTTAAAATCAAATTTGGTATCTCAGGCCATTAATTCATAAATAGTCTTCTGTAGAGTATATGAATTAGCCTATTACAAAGATAATATAACATTATTGAACAACTTAAAATAACTTCCTTTTATTTTCCCATAATGTCTGAGTTCCAAGTCTCTTGATTCTCATGATGCTTGAGGTGCCACAAGGCAAATATGTGTGAATTGCAGTCACAATAAGAAAAGTGACTTCAGAAAAGGCACATTGAGGCTTTCAAGTTGATTTCCTGTCAATAGCCTCTAAAGGGCTGTAGAGATGGCTTAGCGGTTAAGGAACTTGCCTGTGAAGCCTAAGAACTCATGTTCAAATCTCCAGGTCCCACATAGCCAAACACAGTGACACAAGCACACAATATCACACATGTGCACAAAGGGGGTCACACATGCCTGGATTTTATTTGCAGTAGGCTAAAGGTCCTGGCATGCCCATTCTCTCTCTGCTTCTTTATCTCTCTCTCTCAATAATAATAATAATAATAATAATAATAATAATAATAATAATAAAAATGGCCTTTACATCACACTGCCTCAGTGTCCAGGCTTTTCATGGATTCAGCACTGTCAGGGCAACACAAGAGCTGAACACCAAGATACATAGACTCAGGCCCAAGAGCATTTATCTTGGGGAAATGGGAGAACAAGAAATGTGGAGGAACTGGCCTGATTTTCCTTCATCCTTGCCTTTCACAGAGATTAGGATGGATTTGAGTACATTTCCTACTATGTCCATCCTCTTTAGTTTATGACAATAGGCTCGAAAAGTCTGAGCTGACAAAAGTAGGGAGTGTTTTAGAAGTTGTTATGTAAGGACACATGACTGCTTCAAAGATAACGAAAAGGGAAATTGAGACATTTGTTTATTTCCAAAGGAAAGCTTCCAGCCCTGAAGGGGCAAAATGGACATTGGCCGTCTCTATACTAAATTCACTTAGAACAAAATTGTCAGGCTATTTGACATTGTGTAGCCTCTGAATTAAATAAAGAGGAGAGGATTGCAGTTTTCACATTCAGTCGCATAAATAAAGCATGGTATATGCATAGGGAAGGGATCCAAACCCACTTGATCTTCAGTTTTACAATGTATTTGTTTTCAGGTCTTGATCCTTTGTCTACAGTTGAGTTATTTATGTCATAATAACCAATTTCAAAGTTGTTGTTAACCAACAATTTTTTTTATCTGTTTGATGCTGAACAATTAACGTGACTGAATATTTGACTGAGCTGACACTGGCGTTTAATTTCATATTGACATAGCCATTATCCCCTATCATGATTTATCAATTAGGCAAATACAATAAATGATGCTCGAGATTTGGCTCAACTGTGCAATACCTGTGAATCCTACAATCACTTTCAATGTTCATTATTTTCAAGGACATAAATTTCTTTCAGAGTTGAAAGGCAAGCAACAGTAGTCAAGAGACAGGGCAGTGAAGTCAGCCATGTCTGAGTTCAGACGCTGGTTCTGACACTTGTTAGGCAGACTGCTTTAAGCTGACCCCACTGGAGCCTTGGTTTCGTCATCTACGCTGACATGGGAGGATAACAGCAGCATCACAGGGTGTCATGAGAAATCAGGGAAATAAAGTCTGGAAAGCACCTGGCATGGTCCAGGGAACATTCTGAGGGCTTGCTGCATGAGAACTATTTCAATCAGATAAGAAATCTTTAAAAAATAAAATAAAAGGCAAAAGTATCCCCTTCAATGACTAGCTCATACGTATAGATTCCAATTTGAGAAAAGAAATTGTGTTCAGAGAAATTGACAATGACTGCATACACAGGTGATCACAGTACTGTTGTTGTGCAAGGAACAAATAAAAGTGAGTCAAGCTTGCCTTCTGTGACAACATTAGAAGATCTTCCCAGCCTGCCTCACATCAATCTCAGCAAAAAAAAATAATAATAATCTTTAATTACATTAACTATTAATGTGATGTATGTCTTCTTATTCCCAGGGCTGTTAGGTAAAAGCATCAAAATTACTTCTTTAGGGTTGTGTATTAATTAGAGCCCTTTCAATGAACATAACCAATAGAAAACATACATAATCATAAAAGGGAGCTTATTAAAGTGAATTATGCAATCAGAAGGTGTACTGCTTCACAATGGCTGTCTTCAGGCTAGAAATCAGAAGAAACTCATAGCTGCTTAGTCCAGGAAACCAAAGGCCTCAGAACAGGAGGGGTCAGTGAGGAGCTGGAGAGGTGATGGCTCAGCACTTAAAGGTACTTGCTTCCAAAGCTGGATGGTCAATATTCAATTCTCCAGTATCTACATAAAGCCAGATACACAAAGTGGCCTATGCATCTGGAGTCTGTTTGCAGTGTTAAGAGGGCTTGTATGCCCATTCCTCCCCACTCCTTCTTGCAAAAACATAAAAATATTAGAGAGAAGCTGGGAGTGGTGGCGCATGCCTTTAATCCCAGCACTCACTCGGGAGGCAGAGGTAGGAGGATTGCCATGAGTCCGAGGCCACCCTGAGACTACATAGTTAATTCCAGGTCAGCCTGAGCTAGAGCGAGACCCTACCACTGCAAATGAACTCCAGATGCATGCGCCCCCTTGTGCATCTGGCTAATGTGGGTCCTGAGGAATCGAACCTGGGTCCTTTGGCTTTGCAGGCAATTAACTGCTAAGCCATCCCTCCAGCCCAAATAAAAATATTTTTAAGGGACCAGTTATACAACACCAGTGCAGGGCTGAATGCTTGAAACTTTTCTGATTAGTTGTTGGTGTGAGTTCACATTTGAAGGTTCAAGAGGCTGGAGTGTGATATGCATGGGTGACAGCACCAGCATAAATTTCACCGCTGAAAAGGAAGCGAGGTTGTAGGTATAGGCTAGCCTCCTTCTGCTGTGTGTTCCATGCAGGCTCCCAGTTTATTGAATGGCCCTGCCCACCCTGCCCCTCACCATGTAAGTTTACTAACTTATATAACAGCTGTCCATGGAAACAACCTTACAAACACACCCCACAGAGTACTTTACTAATTCTCTAGATATCCCTTAATCCAGTCAAGTTCAAACCAAAACACTTCTAGGTCCTATCATGCCTGTTGTCTTTGGTATGCCTCTAGTCTCATGAAATAGGAAGTGTTTGCTTTGTTTGTTCTTTTTTTTTTAATTTTGAAATTTTTCACTTGAAGGTAATCTTAATGCTATTAAGTTCACAAATATGCTAATTTATTAAATACCCAATCCTAAATATTCTAAAACATACATTGCAAACATACAGATATCTACTTTCTCCACATGTCAGTGCCCATTCATAGCATGGTTTGGAAGTAGGGAGAATAGATTCCCTTAAACTACAAGTCAGTAGGTGTTTCTTTTCAGTTAATTTTAGCAAAATTCATACAAAATAGTAATTAACAATGACCTTCCTTACTCTTTCACTCACAAGGAAACACCTTCAAAACTGCATTTTGTTAAAGTTTCTGTACTAAAATGTAGAAAAACTGAACTACACAAAGATTGAAAAGTTAAAAATTCCTTAATTTTTTATTCCTGGTATCACTACTACAATTTTCAGGGCAATATACCTGATGTAATGAAAGAAAAAGAAAGACAAAGCTACAACAGATGAAAGACCTCAGGAATGTACATCTAATTGACACTACATTGCATTTGATCAATAGCTGCACTTTTTGCAAACTGTGGCTATGACAGTCCTGAACAAGAAGGGCTTCCTGTTTAAGCTGCAGTCACTTTTCTGACTATAGAACATCGCTCCTTCTGTGGCAGATTTTGACAGTTCCTCTAATGCATTTGGGACAACTGTCTCAAAGTAACTTGAAGCTTTCCTGACAACTCCTCACTCTTTCTCCTGTAGTCCTTTTCTGCTGTTTTTAAAAACCTTTTGCTACCATATCCACCACTTCCACCACCAGATCCATAACCACCACCATAATGTCTGCCAGAGCTTCTTCCACCAAAACTACCCCCCTTCATGGGTCCATAATTTGACTGATGTTGTCCACTATAATTTCCAAAATCATTGTACTTCCCACCTCCACCATAGTTACCACCACCAAAATTTCCTCCTTCATTGTAACCATCATATCCTCCTCTTCCACCACCATATTCATCACCTTGGTCTCCATATCCTGGTCCACCACCACCATAGCCTCCTCTACTGCCATAACCAGGACCACCACCTTAGTTGCCACCATTACCACCAAATCCATTATATCCACCATCACCTCCACCATAACTCTCTCTGCTGCCACCACCACCACCACCATAGCTACCTCTTCCACCAAAGTTTTCACCGTGACCAAAATTACCTCCACCACCTCAAAAGTTTCCACCACGACCCATAAAGTTGCCAGATCCACCTCCATGACCTCTCTGTGACCCAGCTGACTGAATCTCTTGTTTAGAAAAGGCCTTTTTCACTTCATAATTATGGCCATTAATAGTGTGATATTTATGAACAACAATTTTATCAACTGTATCATGATCATCAAAAGTTACAAAGGCAAATCCTCTTTTTTTCCACTCTGCCTGTCTTCCATCACTTCCATGGTTTCAATTTTTCCATATTTTTCAAAGTAGTATCTCAGATTATACTCTTTCATGTCACCATCAAAAATTTTCTTCACTGCTAAATGGACACCAGGCTTTACAGAATCCTGTCTAGAAACAGCTCTCTTTGGTTCCACTACACGCCCATCAACCTTGTGTGGCCGAGCACACATTGCTGCATCCACCTCTTAACACACGAGTAAGTCACGAAGCCAAAGCCTCTGGAACACTTTTTTGGGGGGGTCTCTCATGACCACACAATCTGTGAGTGTGCCCCATTTCTCAAAATGTTCTCTCAAACTGTAATCTGTAAATCTGTAAACTGTATCTGTAATTTCAGACCACCAATAAATAGCTTCCTCAACTGCTCTGGTTCTTTTGGATCATGGCCCTCCATTTTGAGACCAGACTCACCTCTTCTTTCAGACACATAAGCATTACTGTCAATTATATTTTCTCTACTCTGTCACAGCATACCAGAACTTTTACCTCCTATCTGGCTGCAGCATTATACATGCTGAACTCTGTTCAAAATACTTAAACAAGGAAAAATTTATGTTGGCTCATGGTTTCAGAAGGTTCAGTCCATGGTCTGTGTTCATGGCTCTATGAACTTGGGCACAGTGTTGTATTAGTGGGAGCATGTGGCAAAAAGGAAGATGTTTACTTCATGATAGACAGGACACAGAGAGAGATATAGGATGTAGCCAGAACAAGGCATAACCTTGAGGACATTGTTCCAGTGACTGGTGACTGTTTCTCTAGCTCATCTCTCTCTATCTAACTCCTAATTTCTAGCACCTCCTAAAACAACACCACCAGTGAGGCACTGAGAGCCTGTAGAACACATTTAATATTCAAATGAGAGCATACCAGCTCAGGCTGCTCTCCAGCTTTATGCACTGGGTATGTGCTCTGTATCTCTTGGAGCCTGTTTCTTGAGATATTATGTACCAACTATTTAACAGACTATATGTTAGAGCAAGTGCTGAAATTTTTTTATTTCTACTACTATTTTCTTGGTCCAAGCAGAAGGATAGTGTCAAGTAAATTTTCATATGGCTGATTATTGTCTTCTTTTCAGATTGGTCATACTTTAAAAGCTCTTGTGTTGGCGATAGTGCAAAAAGACTGATGTAAGGAAGAACCACAGAGATTTGCTCTCCCATACATCTTCATAGCTTCATCACCATAATACCTAGGCACTCGTATGGACAACATCATTTCATCATAAATGAGAAGGTCGCACTATTGAACTGTAATCCGTCCATTGATTTATGGTCCCAAGTTCCTCCAAGGATTTTCACAAATGCCTGTGACGTTTCCTAGTGCTGGACTTTGCATTTGGATCTGTGATTTAGATGACAGATGTGTGAAATCATATGTATCCAGACAAATCCCTGGTGATAACACATCTGAAGGGCTCAAGCAGTGATGGATTAAGGCCCAATCAACCAGATCAGCTAATCTGAGCCCTTTGCAGTGACACTGGCCCTGATGCTTTAAAGGGGCACCCCCAAATAAATTACTTTGCAGAAATAATGCTTTCTCTTCTGCATCTCACCCTATAGCGCTTCTTTTCCCACAATTAAGCCCCTGGTGCCACTGAAGAAGCCCTGTGCCTATTCCTGGAGAATAAACTGTTATATCTGGGATTAACATTTACCTCAATTGACTGGTTAACTTCACTTGGAAAATCTCATATTCCAAGGATTATTTATGTGTCTCATTTGACTGGCAGTAGCCATTTTAAAATGTGGAAGCTGCAAGTTCAAGGAGTGGGTAATAGTTTCTTAGATTCTGAAGGGTGCTGTCCAAAGACACATGGTTGTTCATTGTCAGAGGATCATGGCTTCCTTTTGGAAGAAAGCAACACACTCAATAGACCCTGAAACATTACCAAAGAATGGACCTTATGATGCTGTGGAAGGGCATACTTTCAAAACAAATTATCCTCAAGTGTAAGAAGCTGTCACACTTGGTATAAACGTAAAGGAATATAAGACAAGACTAAAAGCTATGGTAAAAGAAAAAACAAATCAGCAAACTTCTGAACACTTGTACAAGGACCACTCTGATGTTACGATACTCCTGCATCCCTCCGTGGTTTCCCCATTTAATTTCTGAAAAGAACAGCCATGAATTCTGTGCTCTTCTGACACTTCTAAGCTAACTAGTTTCTTTTAAAATAATGTACTTATAGCATTAACTTTATAGAGCTATTTTTTCTTTTCTTTTATTAAAGATTTTATTTTTATTTCTTTATTTATTAGAGACAGAGAGATAGAGATTGAGAATGGGCACACCAGGGTCTCAAGCCACTGCAAACGAACTCCAGATGCATGTGCCACCATGTGCATCTGGCTTATGTGGGACATAGAGATTCGAACCAGGGTCCTTAGGCTTTGCAGGCATGCACCTTAACTGCTAAGCCATCTCTCCAGCCCTATAGCTATTTTTGTCTTTTCCATTGTTAATTGAAGTGTTTTCCACAGCAGCATCTTATATTCATCAATGTTTGTCAGTGGCAAGCCTTTAAGGAGGGCTGTGCTGCATACATGGAATAATCAAGAAATTATATGTAATAACAATCATTGTGCACTTATGAGCTTGGCAAGCAAGTAAATAAAGGCACATGCTTCTACTTTGATTTTATCTTACTCTTGCCTTGTTTTCTTACCTGGAGTGTTAGTCAGCTTTCCATCACTGTGACAAAATACCTAAGGTAAGCAATTTAGCTCTTCAGAAGGAAAAGCTTATTTTAGCTCTGAACTTCAAAATTTTCTGTTCATGGTCACCAGGCTTTGCTGTTTTGGAGACTATGTGAATGCATTGTGGTAGGAACCACATGGTGGAACAATGCTGTTTCATTCTTGATGACCAGGAAACAAAGGAAGAGAGGGGGAAAGACAAGGGTTTCAATATCCCCTTCAATGCCCTGACTTCCTGTCAAAAGGTCCCACCCCCTAAAGGTTCCAGTACCTCCCAATAGCACCATGAGCTGGAGGCCAATCTTTAGCACATAAAATCCAAGCTATCATGCCTGGCTTTATTCTCTGCCTGAAATCCATTTGTTATATTGTTCTTAGACTATAAGGCTGTTGCCAAAGCCCTTGGTTTCCCTTGAGAAATAGATAGTAAGACCCTGTTGCTGAAGACATCTCTTGCCTGAGAGGCAAGGTCACTGAGAAAGCAAGCTGGTGCTGAGCAGAAAACCTTCTCCCTGTAGACCAGCCAACAGAAAGCTGGAAAAAGCTGCACTGCATGCAGCGTATGGGAGACAGAAGTCATCAGCAGTGAAAACAGTGGACGCTGAATATTCAAGCTTGGCCAGACAGGCCCAATGACTGAACGGGTGCAATAGTGGCATGTCTACTCTTGAGGTAACCAACTGCTCCATAATTGGACTGAAGGCCCTCTCTCTGGGAGGGAATACATACCTGGTACTGAAAAACCTAAGTAAAAGTCTATGGTAGGTGAAGTCATGAGCCTTAGGGGTATAAAGCCTGCTCTTGTCTGACTAAATGTATATATTATTCCCACCAAGCTGCCCTGAAAGCACTACACTTAATGTTCATATTCACATATTAACGCTACTCTCACTTCTGGTTAGAGAAGCTTCTCTTTTCAGATGGCGATGGCCACTGGGATGACCCAAAAGGCAACATAGTGCTGAGAAGAAGGGATGGAGGAGTGCCCAGCATTGAAACACCTCTGTCACACCCTCCAAGGCTCAGGGACCATTGCAGAAGAGGGGTCGGATAGAATGGAAGAGCCAAAGGAAGGGTATGACCTCTTACAATGCAACTGTCCAGACAGAAATTGGCCTCGCTATCCATGACCTTGCAGTGCCTAGCAATACTCCGCAAGACCCTCAAAATAGAAGAAAAAGATGATGTCATCAAATTAAAAGAGAGACTAATGGAGAGAGGGAGGGGATATGGTGGAGACTGGAGTTCTAAAGTGGAATGGGGGGAGAGGAGGGAAATATCAGGTGGGTTTTTTTGTATGTAAGTATAAAAGTCAATAAAAAAAACAATAATTAAAAAAAAAGACTATCTTAAAGCTGACAATATGGTCTTTTACTGGTTCACCAGTCTAAACTCCCTTCAAAAACAGACCTGCTGGGGACTGCAGAGAAGGCTCAGCATTTAAAGGCACCTGCTAGTGAAGTCTGACAGCCCGGTTTGATTCTCCAGTACTCATATGAAGCCAGATGCACAAAGTAGAGTGTATATATGGAGTTTGCATGGGCAGGAGGCTCTAGTGTGCTCATTCCCTCTCTCTCATTCTCTCTCTCTCACCCTCTCTCTCCTTGCAAGTAAATAAGTAAAAAAAAAAAAAAAAAAATTAAAACAGACCTGTGGGCTAGAGAGATGGCTTAGCAGTTAAGTTGCTTGCCTGCAAAGCCAAAGGACCCAGGTTCAATTCCCCAGGACCCATGTAAACCAGATGAACAAGGTGCTGCATGCGTCTGTAGTTCATTTGCAGTGGCTAAAAGCCCTGGCATGTCCAATCTCTCACACTCTCTATCTGCCTCTCTCTCTCTCTTTCTCTCTCTTTCTGTCAAGTAAATAAGTAAAAATTCTTTAAAAAGAAATATAACTTTCTGCCTCTGTCAATTAAATAAATAAATAATTTTTAAAACAACAGACCTGTCTCATACTGAATTATTATTTTTGCAGAGTAGCATTAATTTAAGCTTTAAGCAAGATATTTCAAATAGAAGAACCCAACCTCCATAGCTACACTATACCATGCATCCCTCATCCCATTTCTGGCACCAAAACCAGACAGAAAACAGGTATGTAACAATGAGGCTGGTCCTTATATCACAAAATCACTCAGAATAAACTAAAGAGAAGTTAAGCGGTGGAAAATAAAATGTATGTATGGGCTGGAGAAATGGCCCATTGGTTAAGGTGCTTGCCTGAAAAACCTAAGGACCCAGGTTCCATTTCCCAGAACCCATGTAAAACCAGATGCACGTGGTGGCACATGTGTCTGGAGTTCATTTGCACTGGCTACAGGCCCTGGTGCACTGATTCTCTCCCTCTGTCTCTTTCCCTCTCCCTCTCTCTCTCTCTCTCTCTCTCTCTCTCTGTCTCTCTCTCTCTCTCTTTCTCTCTCTCTCTCTCCAAGGTGCTCAATTGGCTTACACAGATTTTTTTTATTAGTTATGGACATACCCAGTAAACAACACATGTTGGTACCATCCTTTCCCTCCTCCCTGCCCCCCAAGGGACCCTCCTCATTGGGGATGCAAAACATCCCCATGGGGATTGTGAGACATGCACTGTGGGGGTAGCCATCAGTTATGGGGAAGAGGCAATGTCTCTGTGCATAATGTCCCAATTTGTGGTTCTAAAATCTTTCTGGCCCCTCTTCTGTGAAATTCCCTGAGCCATGTTGGGACTGTCTTAGTCTTCTCAGGAGCCTCTGGATCTCTCTTTGGTAGGGGTTGAGTGTCCTCATTATCTATCTCCTTCATCCTTGTGCTGATATCAGGTTCACCAAGAAGCAGCATTCTTGCTCATTTTCCCACTTCCTCTATGGTTTCAGCTGGGGCCAGGGTGAAGTGCTCTGGGTCATTTATCTCCTCTAGTCCCACTCCCATCTGAGAAAGAGAAGCATATTCTCCAACAGAGTGAAGTCAGCTCAGGTTAAATGGGACAATCATTATTAGTTTAAAGAGAATTTAATGGGAGCTTGATATTGGAAAGCAAACTCATTATCTGGATATGATTCTGACTTTTTTCTCAGTTCCAGATATGGGTTCTTTTCCACTCGGTGGATCTGTTAGCCAATCCAAGAGCAGTTGGCGACCCACCATGGCTGTGCGCCACTATTGCACTTGTGTGAGCATCATGTCATGTTTTTAATTTCAGCACTGAGAAGACTAAGGTAAGAGGACTACTGTGAGTTCAAGGCCAGCTTGGGCTACAAAGTGAGTTCCAGGACAGCCTGGGCTAGAGTAAGACCTTGCCTCAAAAGTAAAAATACCAGGCTGGAGAAATGGCTTAGCAGTTAAGGCGCCTGCCTCTAAAGCCTAAGAACACTGGTTCCAATCTCCAGCGGTTCCAATCTCCAGGTCCCACATTTACCCAGATGCAAAGTGATAAAGGGCGCAATGCCACACCTGACCACAAGGGGACACACACATCTGGATTTTGTTCACAGCAGCTGAGAGACTGCTGGCACGCCCATCTCTATCTGTCTCCCTCTCCCTCTCTGTCTCTCTCTCTGTGTCTCTCTCCAAAAATAAATAAAATAATTTTAAAAAAAGTAAAAATACCTCATTGATGTTTTATTTAGGAGAGAAGGTATATACATGTATGTGTATGTGTATGTGCATGTGTGCATGTGTTTGCATACCCATAAGTTTTGGAGATGCCATAAAATGAAGTGTAAAACACCCTTGTTATGAAAGCTTCCCGGTGAAGCAAAGGTTTAGCTTATGCAGAGATGGTTGTGGCACCATAATTGGAGGATCCCACTCTACACCAAGACATAGCAAGTGGAGGGAGTCCCAGTTACACTGCCTTGTCACGTAGTCTCCATTCCCTCAGCTTTAGAATGACAGTCCTGAGGTCTCCCTTCCAAGGTTGTATAAATCAAATGGGATTTTCTGTGTGCAAATCCTCTATCATGTCATAACTTACACAAATGTCGGGGCTATCATGCAGTGCCCTGAAGGCTTTTCATATCAATGGCATTCTGAGCAAGGATATCACAACTGATCTGTGTCATTTCATTCCCCCAACCCTCTTCTGCCTTGCCTTCTCCATTGCATCCAAGAACCACTGCAAACAAAACATCCCTTCTAATTAAGAAGGACCAAGAACCAGCACATCAGGTTCTCTGATCCCAGTCCATATCTGGAGTAATTTCAAAATAATCATCTTAGAAGTTAGCCATTTTCTCCCACCTATCTTTTGTGCTTCATCTCATACCTGGCTCTTCCTCGCTTAGCTATGAGCTCATAGCTGCCTCGCTTCACTCTTCTCTCTCTGTCTCTCTCTCCATTGTCTCCTTGCATCCTTACCCCCCTTCTCCTTTGATCCTTTGCTCATGTCTAATTCTGAAGGCCCTTTGAGAAAGGGGGAGGGGAGGAAAACAAAAGGTTAATTTTCTCCAGCCTGCCCAGGCCGACTTAATGTAACAGAAGGCAGCAAACTGTATTGATTTAGTGACATGCAACTGTCCAGAAAGAGCTATTTATACATTATTCAGGACAAACACTGTCATAATGGACAAACAGCAGCAGCATCTGGGATGTTAATGTCTACAAATAAGATTATTCTTTGAAAGGATTAGGATGAAGCATTTTGTGTAATTAGATTTCTCCGTTTCAGGAATGAATTGCCTTTTAGCAGTAAAAGCTGTCACTGAGGGAGCCATTAGCTCCTTATAACTGAATTAAATGCATAATTAGTGACATGATCACATTAGGATTTGTTTCATTTTTAACTAATCTGAGAGAGGAGGGGCCAAGAGAGCGTTGGGGCGAGGAGGCGGGGCCATTTCCAGGTCACTGCGGCCTTCCTCAGCTGGGATAGGCCTCAGCTGGCGTGCTGAAGTTGGTAAAAGTCAGGCGTGTGTGAATCAGAGCCCCGGCCTCGCCACGGCGACGGCCGGGCTATTCATCACTGGGTGGTGGGTGACAGTGACTGATGGGCTAGGCCCGGGCCTGGCACTTCACCAGTACAAGAATCATACGAGCCAGGGAGCAGAATGACAGCTGGAGCGCTGTGTCAAGTGGTGGAGAGACCAGAGCTATTAATAATGTGTGCCACATGATCTCAGTGGCGAGAAAACAGTGATTTAGACATTGGTGAGAATAAAGATTTTACATTTAGTCCGGGGGTGACTCTTCTCCTTGGCACTTGTAGAATAAATCGCTGTGTGATCAGCATGTATGAAAATAAGGCAATGCATACATTAGAGGCTAGCTGCTGAGGGAGGGGGCTCCAGAAGGGATGTTAAAAATCCTGGCTTGTGCAGGCTGTATGTGCTGCTAATGGTCTCCTCCTGACACATCTGAAAATGCCTGAAAGTATCAGGAACCCATACAGGGCAGACTTTTCCCTAATGAGCATCCGCCCCTCCCCCCCCCCCCAAGCACCACCTTGCAAGTCACAGAAAGAAGTAGGATGTTTCCACCCTTGTAGAACTTACTAGAACTGAAAGGGAGCTGGGACACCAAGTGTATCTTGCTGAAATGCTGACATTTTCTCAACCTGAGGAAACTTTAATCTTGTTTCTTGGTCTGAAACTTAGGCGCAGAAGCAGTATCACCATGGAAACTAGACAAGGATGTGTCCATCTACATATTTCCATGTGAAGACCTGCGGAAGCAGAGGCAGCTCTAGTGAATGGCACCCTGGGCGAGGATGGGCTCCCTGAGTCTTGTGGAGAAGAAAGTCTATCCCACCTTGGACCATACAGTCTAATGGTGTGGAGATTGTCAGCTGCTAAATGTTAGGTTTTAGATAGCTTGAAGTGTGTGACTACAGTCATGGGGACATCTCCCATGAACAAACTAAGGAAGACTAATGACAATGTCACGTACCGTCAGAAATTCAACCGTCCTTTTCCACTACTGGAGCCCAATTAATTCATTTATTGATTCACAATGGCCAGGGTTTCTTGGTATGACATCATCTCTGGTAGAGTGCAACTTCAAAACAGGAAAGAAATTAAAATCAAATGATTTCATGGATATCTTTGCAGACATAACATCTTAGCACCCCACGATCAAGATGCATTGTTGCAGAAGGAAAGATGTTACAGATAGAAAGTCATAATGGTCAAAGATAGGCAAGAGAAAAATGTCACTAGTCACCATGTGGCCTCTTGAGGCATGGCTTGAGCTCTGCTAAAGTCTTCTTAACCTGTGCTGGACCATAGTCAAGTCATAGCAAATCTCTTCAACTAATGACTTAGCAAAAGCCAACCATTGAGAAAAGAGTAGACATTTTTATTCCTTAATGCTGCCATTTGTAAGAAACTTTCATTTTCAAAGTAGACATTTTGTGCACTGCCTGAGAAAATAGAGAGCTTTCATAATGTTATGCCAGGGAAATGTATGTAAAAATTCACATATAACCTTTATGTATTGGTGAGCATTAAGATTTCCTGTTCTTTGAGGCAAATATTGACCTTGACTTCACCTCGGTCAATATTTACCTCTCAGGTCAATAGATCTTGATGTTCACCTCAACAGAAGTCAATATCTACTTATTATCTCATTTCTATCTGTCAGGTGCCCGTGTGTAATCAGCAATGTGAATTTTCTTCCCTTATGCATTTCCTGAGGTTAAAATGGGATTAATTTAGGACCTTGTGCTTTCCATTTGTTAAATACTTTCTCCCCATAGGAGCTAGTGGCGGCCTCATGCAGAATATTAACTATGTATTTTTTATCTTTTTCCATTGTTTTCACTCATCCCAAATTAAGGCAGTACATGGGCAGGAGGAAATGTTTTTAAATGAAACATTCATTTATTGTACATATTTGTTCCACCATATATCGGACACCAGGCTACATGCTGAGACTGCGGTACAGGCGTAGATAGGCCTGGTCCCTGCCCTCAGGAAGCCTACTGGCAAGGGCAACGTTCCCAATTCTCACCTTGTGGAAGGAAGTCAAATAGTAACAACATCACTGGAAGAGGGTTTAGAATTTGTTTGGTTTAATTTTGACTTGGTTTGGGATGGAGCGTATAATTTTTACAATGTGTATCTCCATAGTAAATGATAGGCTGCTGAGCAGGCTCTGGGTTGGAAGAGGGGGCATGGTGTATTGTGTTTGCTGACTTCTGTGGTATAAAATCTCCCACCAGGGCTAATTTCCAGCCCTCAGTAGGACGTCACTGACATGGCTGTAGAGACACATGAGCCAGTTCATGCCACCTCCAGCCCAGCACTGCCACCCTTAACCTTGGTATCACATTGTACCCTCTTTGATTTGTTGTTTATATTTCATTCCCATCCTTCTCATCTTCTCCATTTTCTTCTCTATGTCTTGTGTTTTCTGCATAATTTTTGAGAGGTGAACTTTATATACATAGATTCCAAAACATCAGATCAATTAATATCCAATGAGTGTCAAACTGTGGTTTAAAGAAAAAAATCTTCAGTCAGTATTTGCCAAAAAAGGATGGATGGATAGATGGATGATAGACAGATGATAGATAGATAGATAGATAGATAGATAGATAGATAGATAGATAGATAGATAATGCTGGTTCTCTTTTATCAAGGTTGATCACTTTAGGATTCATGTTTTATAGTGTGTATTTTTAATTAGAATAAGTGCCTTGATGTTATTTCTCATAAATCATTGCTTAACCTTCTTTTAGGACAAGGATGAGGCCTTGCCTGTTAGAGGGAAGGGGAGTTGGTTAATAGCATATGATTTTATTCTGAAAGAATATTTTTGGTGTTTATTATGTAAGATCCTATATGTATGTTTGTGATCTAAAGGTATCATTTCATTTGTTAATAAATAGTTGTGTAGTAAAATAACATTTAAGAAAGAAAGAAAAAAACCCACCAGTAATACTAATGCATGGCCAGGCTAAGGGACCTAAATGTGATGTCAATGTCCTTGTATAATACTCATGGTATTTTGAAATCCAGAGTCTCACAGATTTGACCTGGAGCTCAGGAAGAACCACATGTAGTTCCCTGGAGTCTTTCTCCAGTGCCCACAGCACCCACTCTTTGTGTCCACATGGTTCTAACATTTGGTGTCCCATGACCTACCTCTCACCCTAGGTTCTCAATAAAACCTAATTTAAACTTTTCTCTCTTTATTCTGTTCATGTAGAAAAATTATTCCAAGTCTTCATGCCTATACAGAACAACATAAGTCTAACTGGAGAATGCAGGTGGGAATAAGAGCATATGACATATTTTGCCATTTAAATGATGAAAGAGTGTCTTTTTTTAAAATTTTTTATTTTTGGAGAGAGACACAGAGAGAGACAGAGAGAGAGAGGGAGAGGAAGACAGATAGAGATGGGCGCGCCAGCAGTCTCTCAGCTGTTGCAAACGAAATCCAGATACATGCCCCCCCAGGGGGGCAAGTGCGGCATTGCGCCCTTGCGTCACTTTGCATCTGGCTAGACGTGGGACCTGGAGATTGGAGCCCTGTTCTTAGGCTTAGCAGGCAGGCACCTTAACCGCTAAGCCATCTCTCCAGCCCAAGAGTGTCTTTTTAGACATCAGTAAAGAACTTTAGATGGATTTTGATAGTTTTAACTTTTGGATTAATTTAGCTATTAAGCTCAGGTTAATTTATGTAGTTTCAGTGACAGATTTGCTCAAACTGCAACTTTGGTTGAAAACAAATCCATTGTATACTTTCTCCATGACAGCACTAACCATATGTATGATGTCTGCGTACCCTGCAGAAATGATGCCCTTGGAATGTGGGCAGTGGTGATCTGTACCTAGGTTTATTCAGCTAGTCAGTGCATCCTTTGCATGTCAGGGCTGGACTGTGATGGGCATAAAGTATCTTTGCAGGTTTACCTGGTAGCAACATAATTTTGAGGAAGGGCAGAGTTTTATTTTTCCAAAAGACTTGGACTGGGGACCTATTTACTACTATGTCACCTCAAATAAGATATTTAACCTGTTTGAAGCTCCATTTCGTCTTCGTAAAAACAGAAATAGTAATACACATATTTTGTCATGAAGATTGAAATATCCAAAGTAAATCACCTCACAGTGTGATGGATAGAAGGAACATGACAGATTTTATTCCATTCCCAGTGCTCATCACCACTATGACCACCACACATACAGTGATCACAGTCACAGTGGTGTCACCCAAGTTCACACACCCAGACATATACACACATATATACATATATATGTACACCGATGTCTTTTATGAAGTGCAGACTCAAAAGTCGGGTGTGATGAGGAAATGATAGTAAACATGACAAAGAAGAAGGAAAATGCATTGAGAAAAGACAGTCACGGGTTTACAAGCGGAAGAACAGGCTCATTGTGGGACACGTGGACTCCGATGTGATCCCAGTAGATTGTCACTGGGATACCACAAACACAGAACTCAAATTTGTGAGGAGAGTAGCTAATTCTATTTGTTCATTTTGTTAAAAATCAAGAAAATATGTGCCTTCCCTAGACACAAAATGAAGAAAACATGTGCTTTCCCTAGACACAACCCTGTTTCTAAAAAATTTAAATTCCAGGAAAATATCAGAAAATGATTTCTCAAGTGGCCAGAGTAAGAATATCCAATTTTGAACACCAATCAACTGAGGTAATATCAAGTCTTTTTCATTTTGTCATTTCCTCCAGAGGAAGGATTAACATCAAATTGTGATTTCTATGAATGAAATTTAAGTTCATGTAAAAAAATGTCATAATGTTACTTTTCTTTTCCAGAAATAGTGTCCTGTGCATGTGGATTTTCTTGGCATGTTTTTTAATATACAATATTATTCTCCAAACCAAATTCTCCCAAGAACTCCCTAAAAGTCCTGTCAGTTATGGCCCTGTCATGCCCTGAGGTAGCTCTTGCCTCTCTCACAGACCTCCAAACTCCAGCAGTCAGATGTCACAACATAGACTTTGACGTGGTGAGGCATGTCTGCAAACCAGCCACTCTCCCTTCCTGGCCAGCTTCATCTACCTGCAGAGGTAAATAACAGTGGCCATAGAATTTCCCAGGCTGCTTTTCACTGTCTACTTTATTTCCCATCCAAGATGTACAATATAGAAATTCAGTCAAAAGAAAAACAGCTTCCAGTGGCAATGATAGTCACTTCCAACAGATCTATTCAGTCTGACACAGTTAAAATGGCGATCATTTCAGTTTTAAACTGACTGTGACGAAAATCAATAGATCTCTTTCACCTCTGAAAAACTGGGTTCAGATCTGAATTTGCTCTCCGGTGAAATCAATTTGGTGGCCTCTTAACCCAGTGTCTGGGAACCACTGGTCCCCATCACACAATCACCCTGTTGCTTTGATTCAGCTTAGTTGCCTTTCCTCAGGAGAGATGAGGGATCATAGGTGAGAGAAAAACCAAGATGGGACCCAGAATGAAGGCTGGCATAGGCCGACAGCCACCAGCAGGCTCCTTTCCTGAGCCACAGGCAGGGAGTTTCATAGGAGGAAAGGGAGGAACAGTGGCGTCCTCAGCTCCATGCTGGGGCCATTGTACTTGTAGAGAACTTATTTCTTTCATGCTAAGTCTAGGTATGTTGCCCATTTCCTTTCTCTGTTGGAATTAAATTTTACCAGGTTTTGAAAATGAAAAAGTTTCCAAGGTCTATCGGTATTACTTGAAATGTTCACCCCTAAAGAACCAAAAACTTAATTATACTCAAAAGTCCCAAATTCAACCAGTTTCCATGACAAAAATCTTTTGAGCTGCTTTTATACTGATATGCTGAGTATTTTTAAATAAATACATCATGTATATATGTGGAAAGAAGTAGAGAGAATTGTTTTCTTTTGACAAAGTTATCAACTACCATGATCAATGTAGAACACATATTTTAGTACAAATTTTCTTTTAAAATGTTCACTGCTATTTCTTTATAAATGGTACAAATTCAGTTTTCAGAACAATAGGAAGTTTAAGTTTACTTATGAAAGTATGCTTTGGGTCCATAGGCAACATCAAAGCCAAGCGAGGTCATTTTTCTCTTTAAAGCAATAAAACTTGAACAAGAACTTAAACTTTTTTAAAAAGATTTTTAAAATATTTTGTTAAGAGAATGGTTGTGCCAGAGCCTCTTGCAAGTGAACTCCAGATGCATGGGCCACTTTGTGCTTTATGTGAGTACTGGGGAATAGAGCCTGGCCTGGCAGGTTTTGCAAGCAAGCACCTTTAGCTGCTGAGCAATCTCCCCACCTTCCTCCCCACTTCTTTTTAAAAAAGTGTTTTTAGACCTTACACTTTAAAAAAAAAAAAAAGATTTTATTTTTATTTATTTATTGGGGACAAAGAGAGGGAAAGAGAGAGCAGGAGAGGGAGAATGGGCACGCCAAGGCCTCCAGCCACTGCAAATGAACTCCAGATGCATGTGCCTCCTGTGCATCTGGCTTACATGGGACCTAGAGAGCCGAACTGGGATCCTTAGGCTTTGCAGGCAAATGCCCTAACTGCTAAGCCATCTCTCCAACCTCGACCTTACACTTTCAATTGCACCTTTATGGAGATCTTGTATTCACACTCAATCGAAAGAACTGTAATCTTTTAGTTTCCTAAGCTATAAGATCACAGTAAGCCTAGCATTTTAACTATTATACTTAAGAGATTTTTAATAACATTTTTTAAGTGTTCTCAGATACCAATAATCTAAGTGAGGAGAACTCACAGTGGAAAGAGAATGGACGGGGAGAGGGAACATAAGAGTATAATCCAATGTGAATATGACCAATTTGTAATATGTTCATATATCAAAGCTGGAAAAAGCTGCACTGCATGCAGCCATATGGGAGACAGAAGTCATCAGCTGTGAAAACAGTGGACACTGGAAAACTCAAGTGTGGCCAGACAGGCCAAATGACTGAACGGGTGCAATAGTGGCATGTCCGCTCTTGGGGAAACCAACTGCTCCCTAATTGGACTGAAGGCCCTCTCTATGGGAGGGAATACATGCCTGGTACTGAAAAAACTAATCAAAAGTCTAATGCAAGGGAGGTCATGAACCTTAGGGGTATAAAGCCTGCTCTAGTCTGGCTAAATGTATATATTATTCCTACCAAACTGCCCTGAAAGCACTACACTTAATGTTCGTATTCACATATTAATGCTTCTCTCACTTCTGGTTAGAGAAGCTTCTCTTTTCAGATGGCGATGACCACTGGGATGACCCAAAAGGCAACATAGTGCTGAGAAGAAGGGATGGAGGAGTGTCCAGAACTGAAACATCTCTATCACACCCTCCAAGGCTCAGGGTCCATTGTGGAAGAGGTGGCAGAAAGAATGTAAGAGCCAAAGGAAGGGTACAACTCCTTACAATACAACTGTCCAGACAGAAATTGGCCTCGATATCCATGACCTCACAGTGCCTAGCAATACCTTCACAAGACCTTCATAATAGGAGAAAAAGATGATGACATCAAATTAAAAGACAGACTAATGGAGAGAGGGAGGGGATATGATGGAGAGTGGAGTTCTGAAGGGGAATGGGGGAGAGGAGGGAAATATCATGGTTTATTGTCTTTAAGTATAGAAGTTGTCAATTAAAAAAGAAAAATTAAAAAAAGGAAAAAGGTTTTCTCAGCACATTTACTTCCTGATTTGAATCACATTATTTTCAAATATGTACACCCATTGAAGATCATTATAATTATTAAGGTTCCATTTTCCTGATTTGACTTACAAGGTCCATGATCTGGTCTAATTTACTTTTCCAACAACCCTGTACTTTAGGCATCACTGATAAAGACCATTTTTAAAAATATCTTTATTTATTTATTTGCAAGCAGAGGGAGACAGAGTGGAGAGAGACAGAGAGAAACAGAGATAGAGACTCCACTAGGGCCTCTAGCCACAACAGGGACTCTAGCCACTGCAAACGATCTCCAGATACACGTGCCACATTGTGCATTTGGCTTTATGTGGGTACTGGGGAATCAAACCAGAGTCATTAGGCTTTACAGACGAGTGCCTTAAGTGCTGAGCAATCTCTCCAGCCCCAGTAGAGACTATTTTTGACTGCCTCAACCTCACCAAAGTGCCTTCATTCCTCTAGCTAAAGTCATTTACTCCCTCTGTCCTGCCCCTCAGTATCTTTTCCCAACCAATGCCTTTTCTTTTCCTTTGATCTTTTTTTTTCAAGTGTGAAATGTAATCATCTCAGTACATGGTTAGAATTAGGCAACCATCCCCGAAGGCCAGGACTACATCTTGGTCATTCACAAAGCTCCTCATTGTGGATGGCAGTCCGGTGTTATTCCTAAAAGCAACACCAGTCATCTGCCTTATTAGCCTTTCCCAGACATTTCACATGTTTCTACGATAGGTGCTCCTTGGTGTCCAATCTCTTCCATGTGGCATCATTGTAAAGTTTATCTATGCTGTAGCGTATACCAGAAGTTGGGCTTTTTAGTACTACATAAAATACTCATTGTATGCATAACTTCACTCTCCAGTTGTTGAGCATTTACACTATTTCCCAAGGGGCCATTACAAAAAAATCTGCCTTGTTACTTGTGAAAGATTGTGCACTGATAGATGTTGACGCTTTTATTTTTCTTGAGTAGACATCTGAGAGTAAAAGTATGGTCTGGGTGGTGATTTTCTTTTTAGGCAGGCTCTCATTCTAGCCCAGGCTGACCTGGAACTTACTTGGTAGCCCAGACTGGCCTTAAACTCACAGTGATCCTTCTACCTCAGCCTCTTGTGTAGGGGTGAGCCACCACACCTGGATGTGTATAGTAACTTTATAATTCACTTTTTAAGAAACCACCCTACTATTTTGCAGCATGGTTGTCCCATGAGAAATTTTCACCAGTAGTATATAAGAGCTCCAGTTTCCCATATCCTTACCATCACTTGATATTGGTATTGATTCTCTTCCCTTTCTCTCTCTCTCTCTTTCTTTCTTTCTTTCTTTCTTTCTTTCTTTCTTTCTTTCTTTCTTCTTTCTTTCTTTCTTTCCCATGGTCACTCTATTGGATGCAAAGTGGTAATGGATAGTTTCAATGGAGAGTAAATATGTGGTGTTTGTCTCTGAGTGTGGCTTATTTCACTTACATAATGATTCCCTCCTGCACATGTCATGATTTCATTTTCCTTTATAGCTGCACAAAATTCCATGGTGAATATACCATTTTAGTGATCCATTCATGTGTTGATGGGCATCTAGGCTGGTTCCATTTCCTGGCAGCAGTAAACATGGATGTGCAAGTATCTCTGTGACATGTTGGCTTACAAGTCCTTTGAGGATATACACAAGAGTAGTATAGTTGGGTCATATAGGAGTTCTATTTCACATTTTTTGAGGGCCCCTACACTGTCTTCCACACTGTCTACACTATTTTATACACCCACCAACAGTGAATAGGTTTCCTTCTTTCCCCACATTCTCATCAACATTTACTGCCATTAGCTTTCTTCATGATGGCCATTCTGATTAGAGGTGATGTGGAATCTCGAAGCTGTTTTAATTTGCATTTCTCTAATAGCTATAGGCATTGGACAATTTTCAAAGAACAAAATTTGTCATTTGTATTTCTTCTTTGGGGAGTCCATTTGACTGGATGGTTTGGTATTTCGGTGTTTCTGTTTTGTAGTTCTTTATATATTCTGGATACTACTTATATCTGATGTGTACTTGGCAAAGACGTTTTTCTGATTCTGCTTCTTCAGTCTGGGCATTGGTCCTTTGCTATATAGAAACTTCTTAATTTCATGTAATCTATCAAAAAAAATGCCTGTTTTTAGCTTTGAGCTAGGAAAGAATTAAATCAGAAAGCAGTGCCATCCTTATTTTAAAGTCTCTCAAAGACATGCCTTTCAAGTAGTTCCAGATACCTAGTACTTGAGGTCTCTTTCATAAGGGGTTTTGCCCTTATGGCATAATTACCTCTGAAAGGCTCCTCCTTCCATACTCTTATCTTGAGGGCAGCTTCTCAACATGTGAGTAGCGGAACATTGCACTCAGCCTTCTCCATTTGCAGACTTTACAGTGTTTATGAGGTTGGATGTTATATATGGTTACTGCCTTCATGAACACATGGCCAAAGGGAGGTGTGGTCATTTGAATCAGATGTTGCCCCATGAACTCATGTGTTCTGAATGCTTGGTCCCCAGCTAATGGCAATTTAGGAGGTGGAACCTTGCTGGAAGAGGTGTGTTCTTAGAGGAGGGCTTAGGACTGTTAGAGCCAGCTTCCCCTTGCTAGAATCCAGTTCACTCTCCTGCTACTGTTGCCCACCTGCTGTGGCAGAGGTGATTCCATCCTGGCCTCATGCCACACTTTCTCCTGCTATCATGAAGCTTCCCCTTGAGATTTAAACCAAAATAAAAAATTTCCTCCCATCAGCTACATTTGATCAGGTTCTTTGTTCCAGCAATGAGAAGGTAACTACAACAGGAGGATAACACAAAGATATTTATATTGCTTAAACATTTCAAGCTCTTTGCCATTCATCCTCATATTTTTATTATAAAATTACTATTGTTTGCTTTAGAAGCATTCACAGAATCAACTGAAATTGATTCATTATTTGGGCAGAGACTAATTGGCTTTACCTCTTAAATCTCCGAGTTCCCTGGTAAACCACGCCCTCAGTAACAAAACTCTATAGCCTAAGTTATAATCACAAAACAACACTCCTCATTATACAACAAAAAGTGATGAAGTTTTTAATTAAAATATGATTCCATTCTGTCTTTCATGTTTTAATGACACTGCTTATGAAAGAGTAATATGCTGTTTAAATCTAGTTTTATCTCACTCCCCAATGTCTTAAGAGAAGAAAAATAAGCATCTCTGATCTTCATTATTCTGATAATAAAGAATGGTCTCTTAATTTCTTATTGTTGTATACAAGATTTAGTACTTACCCTTTAATTTCAGTGTCAGAATGTGAGCTGTAATTAATTTTCATAAAATGAAAAGCAATAAAGTCAGATATATTAAATGCTGGCTGCAGAGGTTGATATTGCATAATTTACAATTAGTGGTGGAGGGGAAGAAATAGCTCACACATTAAATAAGTGATAATTCATTTAGGCTTCAGCTTGAGAGATTATGAAAGTGGTCACCAAACTGTTCAAACAGGATCCCCAAATCTGTGAGCATTTGGAAACTTCTCAAGAAGGTCCATCAAATTTGGTGTCACTGCTCCCTGTTTCAATATTCAGATAGTTTTTATTATCATTAATTAACATTAATAATATGCATGGACCTAAATTACCACCTAATGAATCACCTAAAACCTTTCCTAGGCTTTATTTGCAACAAACTATAGATAATAGACCATAATTCTATATCAAGCATAAAATTAGTCAGTTGCCTACTGATTTAAAATTCAAGTTCTCCTTATCTTACCATCAGAATAGACACACATGAAGTATGGTTAAAATTGCAAAATATTTTATGGTGATCATTTATAAATTTTAGACTATAGACAAAAAGAAAGATATATACAAAATTATGTATAAAGATTTGCTATATTTAAAAATGTGTACTCATGCCAGAGGCATTAACAGGTACACTTTATTTTTCTTATTTGTTACCCTAGGGGTTAGTACTCTGGAATAAGCTTTAAAAATTAGCAGAATGAAGTACTGATTTCTCAGTTAATTAGAGCTTATACTCAAAATTAGTTGTATAAACATTATGAGTGTAAAGCTCTTTTTACACACACTCACACTGTCTCAATATAATTTCACAGAGCCACTGAGGTGAGGGCAAACTCCAGCCTTGGCTAAATACTGCTTTCTCTGAGCATCTTTCTGTTTATACTCACCCCATCACTGCATCTCTACAGTGGGTTTCTCTTGGTCTTGATCTCTTCGTTCACAGCACTTCTCATGGCTTGGAACCACACATTTATATGTATGATGACTGATAATCCCGGGCAAAAAAAAATTTTTTTTTGTCCCATGATTCTTTTGCTTTCAAAAACCACACATAACATAGACTTCAAAATGCATGTCTAGTTTTATTTCTCGGGCTTTGCTTGACAAACTGAACCATGCAGAATAAGCCTGGAGGGCCAGAGTGAAGGTAAATCAGGGAGATAAATGCCTCAGCCCCTGCCCTGGGAAGTGTGAGTAGAGGCTTCTGTATGATGTGATCTCCTCGGAATTCCACTGGATCTCCCAGGTGGCCATTCTCCATCACGCTCATCTTCTCTCATGGAGACATGCCTAATCAGAATGGTCTGATTAGGAATGTAAGAAAATGAGACAGGAGGATGGAACTCCCCAACTCTGGTTCCTGGGCACGTGGACCATGGTGCAACTCTAGGCCACTTTGGGGGAATACAGTCAAGCAGGACTCCTGAGCCATCTCACTGTTTCTCCTGCCCTGTAACAACATTCAAGGTCACAGGTGCTGAGCTGGGAGATAGTGAGGCCCCTGTAGCCTCAACAACACAGGGTGATCATGCCCATGTCATGAGTTTCAAGGGTCTGACTATAAACTGAGCCACAGCATAGCATAGGTAGCCATTTTTCAATCTACAAATATTTGCTTAAAGATCATGTGTACTTTTGCCCCAGGCCCTATAATGATTTTAGACAGGGCTGATTAATTTTGAATGACTGACTTCCTTAGAAATGACTATGATTCACAAAATTTTTTTAAATCATATTTCTTGTATCTCAAACCATATCCCACTTCCCACCACTACCGCTAGCATGGGGCCTCCATTATTTTAGGAATGCAAAATATGTAGAAAGTACAGATGGCCTGAAACAAACTACTGGTGTGCAATACAGACATGTACCTGCCTCTTAGGTTTCAGCTTCAGAAATTATGAAAGTGGTCACCACACTGTTCAAGGTAGTCAACCAAACTTGGTCACCTCTCCCTATTCCAATATTTATTTTTATTTATTTATTTGGCAGAAAGAGGGAGGGAGAGAGAGAGAGATAATGGGCATGCCAGGGCTTCCAGCCACTGCAAACAAACTCCAGATGCATGTGCCACCATGTGCATCTAGCTAACGTGGGTCCTGGGGAATCGAACCTGGGTCCTTTGGCTTTGCAGGCAAATGCCTTAACTGCTAAGCCATCCCTCCAGCCCTCAGATAGTTTTTATTATCATTAATTAACATTATTAGTATGCCTGGTCCTAAATTACCACCTAATGAATCACTTAAAACCTTTTGTAGGCTTTATTTACAACAAACTATACAAAGCACTTGTGATAAAAGGAAATATCTATACAAAACTGTTAGAAATATACCATTTTGTACCAGGTTGACAGCCTTTGTCAACAAAGTCAGTGTACACTCACCTTACATCAGTGATTCCCACTTTACCAACAACTCAATTTGGAAGCTTTCTATTTAGATGTCGTACCAAGAACTAGACATGTAGTTCAGTGGTATAATAATTGCCTATCATGTGCAAAGCTCTGGGTTCCATCTTCAGAACTGAAAGAAAGAAAAGAAAACTTCATAACAAAAATGTCCAGTAAATGATAAAGGGTTTAAAAAACATAGTACACGAATGAAGTTAGATTCCCCACACTCTACCCAAAGGAGAAAACAGAATCACCAACTTCTACCTCCATTCCACACTTTGGAATGTGATTTTATTCTACACAGCTCTAGTTTTTCCAAGTTTATCATTTTAAGTAGTAAAAACGAGCCCATCAAAAATGGAATAAAATAGCCGGGCATGGTGGCACACGCCTTTAATCCCAGCACTCGGGAGGCAGACATAGGAGGATCGCCGAGAGTTCGAGGCAACCCTGAGACTACATAGTTAATTCCAAGTCAGCTTGGACCAGAGTGAGACCCTACCTTGCAAAACCAAAAAAAAAAAAAAAAAAAAAAAGGAATAAAATTATCTTTTGAAAACTGCATTGCTTTTACTGTGAATTTATTGTTTAAAAGGTGCAGTATATGTTTAAAGCAAATATATAGTATGTGGATATGTGCACACAGTATTACGTTATGTCCCTATAATTACAATGGGTCAGGTCTGTATTCTAGGATAGAGATAACCTTCATTGAAGTTTTAACTATCACCTTACCCCACCGTGAGGTCCTTAAATATCAGCTTCGTCTACCAGAAGCTGACCCAAGGTAAACCATTTTCTTATGTGCTACTCTCTTATTAATTCACACATAAATTTCTTGGAAGAGCTCAGCAAATTTTTATTAACCAACATGAATACCCTTGTCCATCATGTTTCTTGTGGGTACACAAAAGGAAAAGAAAATTCTATCACTACACAGTAAGAAAGACATGTAACTCCACTGGTGGGGACTAATTATTCTATACTATTTTACAGTTTACAAAAAAAAAAAAAAAACATTAACTCTATTGTCTCAGTTGTTCTCGTTATACTACCTGAGGTCCTACATCCCTAAAGAACCCTGTTTTGTTCACACCTCTGCCTCTACAGTGTTACTTTATGTGCTGGAGAAGACTGACCTTATTGTCAGTCAGCGGATGGCTGTGACTAAGCTACTGGCCTGAAACTCACTTTCCTTTGGCCAATGAATGGCTGAGGCATATCATGGATGCAATTCTAGCCAATGAGCAGAAAGATAAATCTAAAAGTTTCCCCTCTCAGAGATAAGGCAACAATGACTCTTTGTGCCCATTTGGTTCAGATACAAAAGCTGCTGTGGCCATTTCACCATCAGGCCAATGACCCCACCACTGAGCCTCCAGTCCTAACTCATCTGTGAAACTTCATCTGTATATCCAGCTGCCAGCTGGACAGCCCCATCTGACATGAGATTGGTACCTCAATCTTAATATATTCAAATTAGCACTCTAATCTCCTACATCTTCTTTATACTCCACTAATCTTCCCCATTTTTAATGCCAAATTCAAATTTACTAGCAAATTCTATCAGCTCTCATGCAAAAAAAATTAATAACTACATGTTTGCCCTTTTGATATATGTGCACTATTGCTATCCACAACCAAGTCCAATGTTTTTTGCCTGCATAGCCTCAATACCTTTCTTTTGTTCTAGACCTCTTCAAAATCCCCATGTGACACCATATACTAAATACTGACACTGTATAGCAAATAGTGAGAAATTAGACTAGCTAAGGTCACTGCCTGCCAAAACCCTCATTGGCCTCTCACTATTCAGAGTAAAGCCTCCTCAGCAGAGCCTGTGTAGATCTACAAGATTTCAACCTCACCATTTCTAAATCTTCAGTCTATCCGGTGCCTAGTCTGCACACAGATCCCTGGCTGCTTGGAGCTTCTGCTCCCACCACTTTCTTGGCATAGATGTACTCTCACCAAGGCTTTCTACAATCAACTTTAGAACTGACAAGTTTCAACCCAAATGTTATGTTTTCTAAAGTCCTCCAATCTGATTGAGCTCCCATAGGCACATGATCCAGTTGTCTTCTCTTCATAGCGCTTTCATTTTCTGAAATTGACTCATTTACTGATAACGCATCTGTGGACATTTCCTGTCTATTCCCACTACATGGCTAACTCCAGGAAAACAGGGACACTTTTTGTCTTGCTTCCCAGTTTCACCAGAGTCTAAAGCAATGGCTCACAGAAATTGATATTCAGTAAGTAGCTGTTAAATGAATAAATAAATGAATGTCAATCACTTTGCTAAATTGCTAGTAGTAAAAAACGAACACTCCTTATCCTGTCTATGAAATCTCTGTTTAGCAATTCATTTTAGAATCTGTTGAGAGATATCAAGGCCAGAAACTAGACAGAGAAATAGGAGGTCTATTCAACAAGGAACGTTTTCATTAACTTATTGTTATTATGTAAATATAAAATGAATTCATATTATTTTAATCCACTGAAAGTTTAGGGTTGTCTATAGTTAGCCAATGCCTTAACTGAGGAATACAGAAATATTGGGGATTTTATAGTAACTACTTTATCTAGCATAAAACAGAAGAGAAGTAAATAGAGGAAAAGTCTATAAGGGCTTGAGGTAAGAAATAATAGTAAAGTTTGGGAATGGAGGACTGTTGAACTCAGAAACAAAAAAGACATCTGGAATTAATAGATGACCTAAAATCTTGCCTTATGCAAAGTTACATTGTATGGATGAGGATTTTTATCAGGTCAGTTTATCTGAATTTCTCTGTAAATGCAAATTAATATTGCATGAACTTTTTGCAGTTACATAAACTTATATTTATTGAATAAAGTGCTGTCATGCAAAATCTACCCATGTTAAAATATAATCCAAATATTTTTCTTAAAATTAAATATATACATTTTTCTGCTTACATCTGAACAATATCTAACCTTACATTCTAAATGAAAGATTTTTAATTTACCTGTTTTGTTCTCTCAATTTTTAAACATCCATAAATTTGATAAGTTTCTCTATTTCCATTTAATATGTTGATTAAACATTACTCATGGCCATCAAAAATCCCCACATTGGAATTAGTCTTTGTCATTTATTTTCTTAATTTTTTTCTTTTACTTTTAAAAATATTATTTAGTTATTTAAGAGAGAGAGAGAATGGGCATATCAGGCCCTCTTGCCGCTGCACATGAACTGCAGACCCATGCACCTCTTTGTGTGAATGGTTCTATGTGGGTACTGGGGAACCAAACCACAATGATTTGGTAAGCAAGGGCCTTTAACCACTGAGCCATCTCTCTCCAGCCCTTCTTTTTCTTTTCTTTTTTTTATATTGAATATTTTATTTTTATTTATTCATTTGACAGAGGGGGGGAAGAGACGGAGATAGAGAATGGGTACTCTATGGCCTCCCACCACTGCAAATGAGCTCCAGACACATTTGCCTCCTTGTGCATCTGGCTTATGTGGGTCCTGGGGAATCGAACCTAGGTCCTTTGATTTGGCAGATAATTGCCTTAACTGCTAAGCCATCTCTCCAGCCCTTCTTTTTCTTTTTTCTTTGGAATGTATGTATGTATGTATATATGTTTATATGTATGTATGTATGTTTGTATATGTGTGCATGCCTATTAATGTGGAGGAGGCTTGCTTACAGGGGCCATATTTATCATGACCCATGTATGGAGGACAGAGGACAATTTTAAGGGTTGGTCATTGCCCTCCACCTCATTTGAGGCAGGGTCTCTGGTTCTCCTTGTTCTTTTGCCTCTCTAGTTACCAGGGTAGCTGATCCAGGGGCACCCCAGGAATTATTCCTATCTCTACCTCCCATCTCAGTGCTGTGCTCTGATTTAAAAAGCCCTCCAGAGCTTCCAGCTTTTACATTGAGTCTGGGAATATAAAGTCAGGTATTTGTGCTTGCCTGGCAAGCACTTTATCTACTGAGCCATCTCCCCAGTCCCTCCTTGTCACCTTTATTATAATTGACCACAAAGGAATAAATCTACCTGTGTTCATGAGCCTCTCATTTCTCTTCCATGTGTTCAAGGACGTCACGCACACTACCAAGCATTTTACCACGTTCAGGTATCTGAAGTCTAGAGCAGGTTTCCCCAAGTTTCCTTCATATAACATTAACCCTGATTGTTGGGCCCTGCCCGGTGTGAAGCCGAGTGGTTAGCCCAGCCAGTCTTGGCTTACTCCTGGTGAGGCCTAGTCGAGCTTCCAGAGCCTGAGTAGAGTTTTGTGACCTGCCCTTGAAGTGACTCAGCACCTAAGCTGAAACTGCCTCCACCCAGCTGCTGCTGACGTGGTGAAATACTATTGGCCCTTATACCTTTCTCTCATCCCCTCTTCCCGCCCCCTTCCTCAAAATATATAAATACCTCCCATGACAATAAACGGAGAGATTCCCGCCCTAGACAGTCTCCCGGCTCAATGTGGTTTTTCTCCCCGGTGTTTTGGGGGGGGAGGGGTTTGAGTCGCCGACACCCACCTTCCCGCTCAGCCTCAAGAGAAGCGGCTGGCCCAGTTCTCTCTTCCACTCTACCTGCCGGTGGTGGAGGAAAAATCCCCGGCACCTGATCAAATAATTATGAAATACAATTGAAAACTATTTAGCTAAGTCATAAAGCACATTGTTCTAAACTCTTGTGCAACAATAATTAATTCATTTTAGAAGGAAACAAAAAAGAACATCATCTCCTTTTCAGGAATAACTGAAATCTGGACTCTTTGCTCTCCCATGCAATTTCTCAAGTTTGAAGTAGTATACATAAAATTATTGGTGGACTGAATGCTGAGTGTGGGCAGAGTCAAAACTTCCAAAATTTTGAGCCTGAGAAATTACAAAACATGAATGCTCTCTGTTGATATATCCATGACTGTAAAGAATCTGTTTGGGGAAGAAAGCTGAAGATCCTGAGTTTGGTGTTGAGATTCCTGCTAGACATCCAAGAAGAACCTGCCAGGGTTCCTTCTCTTTGTAACATTATGTAGTGTTTAAACAATCGAATTATTGTCAAAACAAATCCAAATTTACTCATATTCTCATTTTTTACCGGAATAATTCACCCATGCCATATTTGCCTGTCAAGAAGGCATGATCAAAGTCACCGTGACTAAACAGGCTAGAGTAATTCTCAGTGATAACAATTCTCTTTATCCCTTTCTGCCTGCACCCACACTGTATTCATGTTACTTGATCAGAGCAACTGAAGGAAGGAAAGGGATTACTCTGGCTCACAGCTTCTAGGGAATGCTTTCTACCATGACAGGGAAGGAATGGTGGCAGGAGCAAGAGGACAGCTAGTCACATTGTAGATATAGTCAGGAAACAGTCATGAGTACTGCTGCTGGGACTGGTGCTCAACCAGCTCTCTCCAGGACCCCAGCCCTGTGGACTGGTGTTACCCTCAGTTAAAGTGGGTCTTCCCCTCAATTTATCTAATCTAGATAATCCCTCACAGATATCCCCAGAAGCTAATGATTTTCCTAGGTGATTCCAGGTCCTGGCGAGGTGGCAACTGATTTAAACCATCACACATGCCTACCCGTGCTATGCTGTATTTTCAATTATGTATTTTCTTCCCAGTTACCTATTGCCACATGGTACCAACCATTCCAAAGCTCAGTGACTAAACCATGATCCTTCTTGGTGACATTGGTGGTGGTGACATCATTGTTTTTCAGTATCTTCTAATTCCATGGGCTGATGGCTCAGAACCCAGCCAGGAGTTTCTTCTGTTCCACAGGGTGTTGACTGAAGTCACCTGCTGGTATTCAGTTGGCAGATGGGCTAGACTGAAAACTAGACAAAGAAGTTTCATTGGTTAATCTGATGCCTTAATGGGGAAGGCTAGATGTCTGGACTTGCTCAGCAAGTACTTTACTAACTGAGTCATCTCTCCAGCCCCAACCAGCCTTTCAAATCCTGAGCCTAAATATAGTCACACTATCAACTCCTCCACATAAGGTCATAGACTCACAGACCTGACCCAGATTCATGGGTAGGTAGCATGTATCCCCCCTTTAAATTAAAGGAATGCTAGTGAATTTGTGGCCCTCTTTAATCTACCACATATTATTCATTTCTATATGTGAATATATAATTCCTGCTTTGAAACCAGGTTTCCAATCTTAGCTCTCACCTCTCCCTAGCTGTATGACTAGATTAACCTTATGACTTGCCCAAACCTTTAACATGCTAATCTTATTGCAGATGGGTAGGGCTCAGAGACCAGCCAGGTTCAGACCAAGGCAGTCAGATTGATGCTTCATGACAGACTTACCTGGAAGATTTGAGGGTTAACTTAGATTTAACATTTCAATCATTAGAAAGAGAAGCTCAGGGCTAGGAAGGTGGTCTGTGATTAAGAGTGCATAGTGTGCAAGCATGATGTCTAAGAACCCGTGTAAATGCTGGACACAGTAGTAAGTGTCTGTAATTCTAGCCATCTTACTGTTGGGAGATGGAGACAGCAAATCCCGGAAGCCCATAGGCCAGCTAGCCTGGCATCACAGCACTGAACAACAAAGAGATAAGGAGGGAGAGACACCCTGCCTCAAACAAGGTGGAAGGTGAGCAACAACACTCGAATTTGTCCCATAACTCCCATACATATGCTATGGCACATATGTGCCCACACTTACACATACAAACACACACAAAAAATAAATAAACACAAAAGAATAATCTCTTAAAAGAAATAAAGCAATGAAATATACTTCTATATCTCCACGTTGTTCACATGGAGACAGTGAAAGCACATTCTCAATCCTTCAAAGTAATTCTGCGGAACGCTTCAATGAACACAAGTAACTGGAGCCAACATATAGCGATCATTCTTTGTCTCCCATCATCTGGACTCATTTCACTTGCCGCATGAAGATTTGGTCACCTTACATTTCACCATCCAAAAACTTGTTTCTTCATTGAACCTTGCCTGTGATGGTTACATGTATTGCTCTCTTCCACAACAAATAGGCACATTCTTATTTGGATGCTATGCTGAACTATGTGACACAAGAAAATGATGACATGTATGTTGGACAGGACTGAGTTTAAATCCATGCATTGTTCCTTATTGATAGACTAGAAGCTTCTTAAACTCTCTAGGCTCAGGCTCCACACTTATAAAGGGGAAAAGAAGAGAAGCGTCATACAGTGAGTAGCTGGGGGAATTTAATGATTGTCTAAAGCACCTGATCATTAAGGCTAAAGGATTATTTAGCCCAGCACTCTGACAGTGTCTTTTCCCAATAAGTGACCATTGTGGTTGTGTTTTTGTTACTGTTGTTGCTCTTGCTAACTAGGGAAGATATTTAGGGATGCACAAAATACTTCAACAAAATGTCCCAGTATTCTGTCCCTAGTGTGCACCTCCAGACACTACAGGCGTGTTCCTTTGTGATAGTTGATCTGAGCTACCACAAAGGGAGAGAGGAAGGAATGAAGTACTTCTCAAGACAGACTCAGAGCCTTGAGGGCAAGGCTCTGGTCTGTGATGCTTCAAGCCCAAGCTTTTGCACATGGGAGATGTGTGCTAAATGTTTTTGATCATGAGAACATTGAGATTCTTGATTTTCATTTGATTGTCAAAAGTATTCAACAGTTTTAAGAGCTATTCAATGAAAATTTGATCATTTTAGACAAATGGAAACTAATGAACTTTAAAATTCTTAAAAAGTCGGATGTGGTGGTGCACGCCTTTATTCCCAAAATTCGGGAGGCAAAGGTAGGAGGATCGCCATGAGTTCAAGGCCACCCTGAGATTACATAGTGAATTCCAGGTCAGCCTGGGCTAGAGTGAGACCCTATCTTGAAAAACCGAAAAATTAAAAGCCCCAAAAATAAAATAAAATAAAATTCTTATAAAATAGGACATATTTAGTAGAGTGCTGAGAAGCAAAGTACTACAATCTGTTATGGCATATAATGAGAATTTTGTTATTCCCTAATCCATGACTATTCTATCTAGTCTTTTCAAAGTGGCCTTTGTCTTATGAATGACCCTTGACTTACTGGCCCACTGTCTCTTCTGGGATCCTGGGACCAGAGCCCCTGGAGTTGTACACTTCCAACCTCCCAGAAACCTGCGTCCAAGTGAGACAAGCACTGGCCCCCGTGACAAGGCCTTCATTAAGCTAGGAATAAAGTGGTAGAAAATGGAGAGAAAGGTGTGGCTTAGTAGTAGCACTTACCTAACACACACAGGGGCTCTAGCACCAGCCTCAGTCCCAGAAGCAAACAAAGTGAATAGAAAGTAGAATGCTGTTACATTGTGAAGATTATCTGGTAGGATGGGGCAAAGAGACGACTGGAGGGCTGTGCTCTCATGTCAGTCAACTCACATTGTTCAAATGTAAAACTCTGTCACCCAGCGAGCCCAGGCCCTGCCTTCTGCCCCTGGGCATGCACTAGCAGCTCTTCACCATACATCCAGAGTGCTGGGAGATCCTCCACCAGCTGTGTCTGCAACTGCCAACTCCCACAGGCTCATAAACACTTCTTTACAGAGAAGACCACCCCTTGTCTTGTGTGGGCGTCATTTCATCTCTAAAAAACACACAATGCCCTGCTGAGGAGATGGCTCAGCAGATGAAACACACACACACACAATTCCCTTCTTGAACATCTGCATAGGCCAATATGTGGCCTGCACCTACGCTGGACACCACGGCTCCTACTTGTCCTCTTCCCAAACTCTGTCCAGTCAAGGCACTGGACACTACTGGGACTTAAGACAAGGATCTCTGGGGGCAGGGACAATCTATCAACAGTGTCAGGGTCCACTGGACAACGCAAAGCCCTCGCTATATGCAGAATCATTTCAGAGAGCTCGTCTCATGAAGCCAAGATTCCATTTTCCACTCAGACTCGTGTACTTGCTGTGTGTGTGTGGGTGTGTGTGTGTCTGTGTGTGTGCGTGCATGTGCGTGTATGTTTCCTCTGCCATTCAGGGCACTCCTCATCATACTGGTTGTGTTTTAAGTGTTTGGGTTGTGAAGTCTGGTTTGGGAGGGCAGGCTGTAAGCCGTGCCCATCCCCCATCAGTCGTCATTCACTTGACGGACAGCTCTTCAGCGGTTTGGGCTCCCAGGGCTGACAAGAAGGAGGTGAGAGACCATGTGGGATGGGGGAGGAACTGGCACTTAGAAAAGCGACTTCTGGGCAGCGTTCTTTCCTCAGTTTCACAAGCCCTACTCACACTCAGCTCAGTCCTTCCAATAAAACCAGTGGCCTCTGACATCCTAGCTGCTCTGCGAGAAACTGGCACAGGGGCCCTTAACCTGCTGGAACGCCTTTCTCCAGACACCTGCCCAAGCAGCAGACTAAACAAACAGGGATTCTCCGCTGCGCAAAAGTTGGCTTCTTTCACTAGGTCTCCCATCTGTTAAAAAGCCATTGTCTGAGAAAGTGTTCGGCTAGCTGGGGAGCGAGAGGGACTGCACAGGGAACTGCCCCCTTTCCCCATAAAACGTCCTCTTTAGCATTTTCTTTTCTCCCCGGTTTTCATTGCCTGATTTATTCATTGGTTTCACCTCTTCTCCCCTCCCCCTTGGTTCAGGAGGAGAGCCTCGTTGTCTTCGGTTTCTCAGGGGTCATGTCTTTTCAGTCACCAGGACAATACCCGCTGCTGGCATCTGCTTCCAGATCCAATCAGCCATATTGTGAACACATCCTGCCAGAGAATTGTTCCCCCTTTTGCTCGGCTTTGTTGCCAATTTCATGCCATGTATTGCTGCATGTTTTGTGCTTCATGAAGCTGTCACCGGCATAAAAGTGGCCTGACCAGGGTCGTAGTAAAAGGGGTGGGAATGAAACATCCACCAAAATGTTGAGCAGGCCACCCACAGTCCACACACACAACACACACACTCACACACACATGCTCACACACACATGCTCAATCCCCACACTCATACCCTGCCCACACACAAACTCATACAGTCCACACATGCTCAGTCCTCACATTTTCGGTGCATATACACAGTATACCCAAAAACATATACACAAAATACATACAGTCCACATACACTCACAGTCCAACACACACCACACATTCTCCTCACATACACACACAAATAACTTTCAGATGCATCATAGCTGCATGCATTCGGGGCTCTCACACATCTTCATTTCTCTCCCTAAGATTTAACTGAATTTTTAGCAAGATACTTTATGCATCTCCAGAGGGAAACACTATTTTACTAAGTTCAATTCCCTCAATCATGATAAAGAATATATTAAGAATTATGAAAACCTAAAACGTCCAGAGCTTTTCCCCCCATCCAGTGTTTCCAGTTACATACAAAATATTAGTACTTTAGTGCACCACCTTAAAACCAACAGAAGTGTTCTACAAGGCCAATTTTTTTTCCAGATTAAAAGAACATAAAGGGAAGTATATTCATCAATTCTTTTTTCAGACACTAACCTCTCAAAAACAGCAATGTGTGTAAGCAGAGGGAAGTATGTCATCACACAGAGAAAATCTCAGTTTGGCAGAAAGTGCCCATGGGCTTCCTCTATGAGCTGTGAGGATATATGACCCATATCTTATGGGGGAAGAGGAGAGCGGAGTATAAGAAATGGATCAAAGTATTATGAAAATAACATGATGAAACCTATTACTTTTACACTAATTACAAATAAATAAAAATACATAACTTTAGAGAGATTAAAACTATAAGTAAATAAATAAATTCCCTTGTATACTTTTAAGAGAAAAAGAGATAAAGGAAAAGAAAAAAAAGGAAGGAAGGAAGGAAGGAAGGAAGGAAGGAAGGAAGGAAGGAAGGGGGAAGGAGAGGAGGAAGGGATCGATAAACCATGATTTGGAGGGAAGCATGAAGGAGTTAGTTCTGCTAAGCACTTCTGAACAGCCCTCAGGATGAAGAGACTGGGCTCGCTCTTCCCATCACCTGGAGACCCACTGATGGGATACTGGACTGCCTCTGCCACAGCCAGCCTAAGAATTTGCCATTCTCCTTAATCTCCTAAACTAAGGGAAAAGAGGAAGGGAGATTAGAAAATAAAAGCTCAGGGGCTGGAGAGATACTTAGCAGTTAAGGTGCTTGCCTATGAAGCCTAAGGACCCATGTTTGATTCCCCAGAATCCACATAAGCCAGATGCACATGGCGGTGCATGCATCTGGAGTTTGTTTGCAATGATTAGAGGCCCTGGTGTGCCCATTGTTATTCTCTCTCCTCTCTCTCTAATAAATAAATAAATAAATAAAGTAAAATATTTTTAAAAACTCAAAGTCCCCACTGTGCACATTTCACTATATTTCCTCATTTTATTTCAGTATTATGTCTTCTGCTACTTATTTAGGGCAAAATTTGCTAGAAATTCTGAGTATAATGTGCTTACCTGTTTAAGTATATATCTATATTTAAATTTTGCCATTCCTCTAGCCCAGCACCATGAGTTGGTCACCTTGCCTTTTTCAACAAGAGCAAATCTTGATTGTTGGCTGCTTTATGAATGTCAAAAAGTAGTCACATAGTCACATAGTCACACAGTACAGGGAGATGAAAGCCACCTACAAACCAAGAGAAAAAAAGTTTAGCATAAGCATCTTGATCTTAAACTCCAGTCCTCCTAAACTGCAAAAATACATTGCAGTTGCTGAAGTCACCGAGTCTTTGGTATTTGTTAGAACTGCCCAAGCTAAGATTTCCCCTGAGGTTCATGAGTGTGCCTGAAGGAAGTGAACGAGAAAGAACAAAGCATAGGAGTATTGCCTACCACTGTTAAAAATGAGGTATCCCGTCACAGACTTCCCTGAGACAGATTTGGCCAAGTGGGGACAGATGCCCACCCAGCCACCAAGTTCCTTCCTAGCTTCCTCTCCTCCTATCTCTTGAACTTCTTAGTTCCTGTGAGTGGTCTCTCTACTCCTGAAAATTCATTCCCCAGAGTTCTGTAGTAAATGCAGGCAGCGGGTTACTACCAAAAGAGTCTTCTGCAAAGTCAAGGAGCAAGTAACACCACTCAAGGAAACTAGAAGTTTATATTCACCTATCTACCCTGGAAGTTCCCTATCTTCACCATTCACTAAGTACTGGTTGAGCATCTATGGAAGGTCTGCCACCAGACCTCATCCAAAGAAGCCATGTCACAGAACCTGTGTTAAAACAGCTTTGAGTCTGGCAAGGGACATGGGTCCTTATGTTGGAACTCACAATTCAATATATGCTATAACACAAACGTTCTTCCAGGAAAGGATAGTGGAGAGGGAGTAAATTTTCAGGAAAAGGAATGCTTGTTCCTATAAAATCAAAAGGAATTAAAAAAAAATGGCATGCTGCATGAACAGATAACAGTTGAAATAAAAGATGCAGAAAATTTCAAAATGGGTTTTTTAGTGAGAGAGTGCCAAGGCATGAAACAGAAGACATCATAACAAGAAATGTTTCCCATGGTTCTCAAGACTTAGATATGGGAGGCCATGGGAGGATGCAAAGGATACTTTGGTGATATTACCTCAGAAAATAAAAGATAACCCTCAACACTTCATTTCTTAACCTGCCTCCCAGACGTGCCAGTTCTTGGCTTTTCTCATGACTTCATTATTTCTAACTTTTTAGATGATGCCCTTTTGAAATTTCACATCTACCCAAGGTACCCACCAGCAATTTCAAATCTGTTTTTTTCTTGTTGCAGTTTCGAGATATTTTTTTTTTCTTCCTTTCTTAGCCCTATACTTCTCATTTCAGTTTAATAGGGACATTGAGAGGGCTGGGCTAGCTTTGTGCTCTGTGTGAGCGTGTATGTGTGTGTTAAACAATTTCACGGACATCTGTCATGCACAGTTAACTTTGCATTGCTGCATTTTAAGTGGTGGGCCCCGGGCTTGGCGGCCGTGATAAAGTAGCTGGCAGTTTTGAAAAAGCCACAGGATAACAGAGCATGAATCATAAAACACACTACTGTGTAGCAATATCCAAGTTCATTCAGCGCAATGAAACCATGCAGAGGCCCTTTATCCCCAGCTAATTATGTGGAAAAGGCTAAGACAATAAAGCATCTGGTGGTCTTTCTTCCCCATTTCAATTTTTCTCAATATTGTGACAGGGGAAAGTATTGTGCCTTTCCCAGGGTGGTTGCGGTGAAGAGGAGTAAAAGCAAGGTCAGGGAAGAGCAAATAGATGAATTTATAACTTTCTTTTTATTTATTCCTTCCCCATTGTTCCTCTGGAAGTCTTCCTTCAGGGCTGGATTTTGGGATCACTATTCTCATTGGACCCTGCTTGAATCCCCCTTTTTTCCCCTTAAAAAAAAAATACCACCCAAACCGCCAGACCTTCTATGAGTGCCTGTGACTAGCAGGGCTTTCTCCGCTACAGGCATCCAAAATTGAGTGTAAAATTTACACTGGCTCTCCACACTCAGCTTAGAGGAAGGTTCTGTACTTCCGGAATGGAACCGAGTGTGAGATTTCCTTTCCAGAAAGAGGCGAAGAGAATGGTCACTGTGATTAGGGATTTCCCAGAGCGCATTCCCCATAATTGTCTTGCACATGGCTCTTTTTGTCATTCTCTTGGAAACATGCACAAATGCCATAGGCTGCACTCCTGGGGATTCTGATGAAAGCCCCTTTATAGCTATGCGCTGTGAGAGGAGACCCCAGCCAGAGCCTGATGAGGTAACTAATTGGTACCACTAGCTAAAAAAGCTAATAAGTTAATTAGATTAACTTTGCCCATGTTTGCACAGGGCTTGAAGAGGAAGCACCGCAGGAGCCCTAAGTTTCTCTGATCAAGACCCACCGCAGCTCCGCGCTAGGCAGAAGCTCTTCCTGGATCTACAAGGTCCTAAAAGGTCCGTTAGGATTGTGCTCTTTGGTTTCCGTCTCTTCCCTCATTCCTTAGCTAGCTCCTGGTTTTCCTCAAAAGCCAAATTAAAGTGACGGCAGTGACTCCTAGTGCAATATGTGTAGTCACGAATTGAAATTCTATTTAAAACTATTCACTTTCCCACTTTCTCGGGGGATTGCGTCATAACACCCAAGTTGTTTGAATGCTACAAAGGAATCCGATTCTTCGCTAGCCAGTTTGCAAGATTACCCAAGGAGTAGTAGTGAGCATTCTCTTTGGACTGCTTAGCTTCCCTTGAAAATGCAAGAAAGCTCAGATTACAGAATAATTGGAATTTTAGCACTAGCTTGTATACAATATTAATGCCCCCTTTTGTCTATCTGTCTGTCTGTCTATCCATCTTTGAATCTCACATATGCAGCAAACATTGAGCAAGGTTCTAGAAGAGTGCCAAGAGACACAGATAATGAAGACAAAAGACCACAGTGTGGGGCACTTAATCCTCCCCAGACAATATCTAAGTTCAGAGCAGGAAAGAGCTGCTTGAGCTAAAAGGACCCCAGCAGGCTCCAAGGACAAGGCGGATGGTGAGTTGAACTTTAAAGAGTTTTCACAGGCGGGAGGAAAGAAAGGACATGGCCTGGGGGAAAGGTACCACAAAAACAAAAGTTCTGAGAAAGGGATGCCTAGTCCTCCCAACCAATCCACGTTAACCCTGTGCAACACAGTGATGAGGCTGGGAAAGGGAGGATGGGACCAGGCCATCACCATCTCTCAGGCTGGGGGTTTTGATTACAGGGAAGTAACATGAAAGGAATCACACAAGGAGAGACAACACGAAGATTAGTGAAAGCATTTTGAATTTGTCCTTTCAAAGAAAATAAAGAGCTAAACAACAGTAGACATAAAAGGTAATTAATATAAAAGAGAAGACATCAAATATTCATGAAATTTCTAAGAAAAAACAAGCAGATTACAATTAAATTATATAGGACAATCATATATGGTGAGATTTTTTTAATATATAATTTTTATTGACAACTTTTATACTTACTGAAAATAAACCATGATAATTCCTTGTCCCTCATTTTCCCCTTCACAATTCCACTCTCCATCATATCCCCTCCCTCTCTCATTAGTCTCTCTTAATTTGATGTCATCATCTTTTTCTGTATTATGAGGGTCTTGTGAAGGTATTGCTAGGCACTGCAAGGTCATGGATGTCGAGGCCAATTTCTGTCTGGACAGTTGCACTGTAAGGAGTCGTACCCTTCCTTTGGCTCTTACATTCTTACTGCCACCTCTTCCACACTGACCCTGAGCCTTGGAGGGTGTGATAGAGATGTTTCAGTGCTGGACACTGCTCCATCATTTTTTCTTAGCACTATGTTGCCTTTTGGTTTATCCCAGTGGTCACTGCCATCTGTAAAGAAAAGCTTCTCTAACCAAAAGTAAGAGTGGTGTTAATATATGAATATGAACATTAACTGAAGTGCTTACAGGGCAGCTTGGTGAGCATAATATATGCATTTAGCCAGACAAGAGTAGGCTTTACACCCCTAAGACTCATCACCTCCCTTGCCATAGGCTTTTTTAAATTTTAATACTTTATTTTTAATGTTTTTTTAAAATTTTTTTATTAGTTATCTATATAATGTGCATAGAGGCATAATGGTACCATCGTTAGCCTTCTCCCTGCCCTCCCCCCTCAGGGATTGTGGGTCTTGCATTGTGGGGATAGCCATCAGTTATGGGGGAGAGGCAATGTCTCTGTGCATAATGACCCTACTTATGGCTCTAACAATCTTTCTTCCCCCTTTTCCGTGAATTTCCCTAAGCCATGTTGGGTTCATTTTAGGTCTATTTCAGTGATGAGGTCATGGGAGTCTCTGTGTGTCTGGCTCTCTGGTTTGCGTGTTCTCTGTGTCTATCTCCTTCATCCCTCTGCTGATACCAGGTTTGCTGAGAAAGCAGCACTCTTTCTCGTTTCCTGAATTATTCTATGGGTTCAAGGCTTTTGATTAGGTTTTCAGTACCAGGCATGTATTCCTTCCCATTGAGCAGGCCTCCAGTCCAATTAGAGAGTAGTTGGTGTCCCCCAAAACAGACATGCTACTATTGTACCTGTTTGGTCATTCGGCCTGTCTGGCCAAACTTAAGGTTTCTAGTGCCCACTGTTTTCACTGCTGGTGACTTCTGTCTCCCATAGGGCTGCATGCAGTGCAGCTTTTTCCAGCTTTCAGTTGGCTGGTGTACAGGGAGAAGGTTTTCACTTCAGCTCTAGCTTGATTTCCCAGTGACCTTGCTACCCAGGCATGAGGAGTCTTACCATCTGTTGCTGGTGGGAAACCACAGGCCTTGGCAATAGCATGTGATCATCTCAGAATAGTAATTTTAAAATGTTTATTGAAGACTCACTTATTTTTATAAGTAACAGATATGTATCTTGGTAAAATAAAAGATCTTAGATTTTTATCAATTAATGTTAAAATAGTAGTAGAATAGAGTGATTTAGACCAAGGAGTTGTTGGCTAAAATAAAAAGTACCTGTGGAGACTCCAGATGATATGGTAGAAAAGGAGGCACAGAAGTTAAAAGCGAGACTGTCGAGGCTTTCATTGCCATTTACAATTCTGCATAAGCATAATTGTGGACAAGTTACCTAAAACCCTCTGTTTTCTCAACTATAAAATAGAAGTAATACAGGGTTCTTGTTTAGAGTAAATGAGATCATTTATCAATCTGCCTGGTGTGTGAAAGATACTCAGTAAATGTGTCAGAAATTAGAAGAATGTCCAAATAAGGACATAAGGAGAGAATGTGACAACGTTTTCTGATTATCTAACTGGCTTTGGGAAGTCAGATTGTCTAGGACAAGAAGACAGTGCCCGTCATCCTTTCCTTTGATGAGCACATTGCATCCTCACCTCTAAGAAACACCTCGTCCTTCTCCTCAGCCATCCAACATGACCCTAGTTTTCTATACTCTCTTATTCTGTCTCTGTGTGTCCTTTTATTGATATTTTTTTTTTTGAGGTAGGGTTTCACTGTAGCTCAGGCTGACCTGGAATTCACTATGCAGTCTCAGGGTGGCCTTGAACTCTCAGCTATCCTCCCACCTCTGCCTCCTGAGTACTGGGATTAAAGGTGCCACCACACCTGGTTCTTTTCTGTCTTTTATAAAGACATTAGGCTGGGTGTGGCGGCACATACCTTTAATCCCAGCCCTTGGGAGGCTGAGGTAGGAGGATCACTGTGAGTTTCTGGCCAGCCTGGGACTACAGATTGAGTGCCAGATCAGCCTTAGATAGAGTGAGACCCTACCTTGAAAAACCAAAAACAAAAATAAAAAGACTAGGTCACATTCTGAGGTTCTGGATAAATATTAATTTTGGGGGCAGAAACTATTTGACCTACTGTAGTGTATAAAATCAAGTTGGCTTCTCTGTCCGCTGAGAAAGCCCAAGGGAACTGATATCTCTGTAGCAGTGAGCACACCTGGTGCCCATATCTTGCTTTGAAATAATAGCCCCAAAATAGAGCCATATGATGAGAAATTGAAGTAAAGTAGTATTGACTTGTTATCCAAACTTAAAGTACATGTTCATGAGATGAGCTAATATAAGTAAATGATGGAATCCAGTAACAAATGGGAGAGGAAGGAAATGTTCCCACTGCAAAATGCAAAATAATCCATGTGGCTGCTCAGACACCCCTGCCTTCTGCGGCCTGCATGTAGCAATTCTTTACTTCTGTGCCCTGTTTGGAAAAGGGAGGATTTTTCCAGGAGAGAAACTGTCAGCCAGGTAACCAAAGTCAACATCAGTGTCACAAATCGTCCTGATGGTCTATACTTTGGACACAGTGTGATACAAATGGCACTTTACCCCTGTTATCTTGTTCCTCTTAATCCCTAGCCCAACGTCCATAGGCCCAAGGGTTATCGTGAGGAAAACACCAAACAAGCTCAAGGAATGAGACATCCTACAAATCATCTGAGCAGTACTAGTCAACAGGGTCAAGTTCATCAAAATCAAGGATAATCCTAGAAGATGTTACAGCCAGCGGAAGCCTTGAAAGAATGGTGCTTAAATGCAAGGTAGAATGCTAGGTGGAAACCTGAAACAATAAAAGGCACATTTAGGGCAAAACTAAGGAAATGTGAATCAGCTATGGTTGTGCATCAACAATAATACATCAACATTGGTTCATTGAAACAAATGTACCATATTAAGATGCTAATGGCAGGGAAGACTGGATCACAGAGTACATGGGAACTCACTGAACTAACATTTTGGCTTTTCTATTAATTCTAAAATTATTTTTAAATAAAGTCTGTGTAGAAGTACATTACTGGAAACTATCTAGTCAAGCTCAAACCCTCATCATGGAATAAGTATAAAAGGAGGTAATGAGAGCAGGGACTTTTTTTTTTTTTTTTTTTTTTTTTTTTTTTTTGTCTACTTCACCTATTAATATAGCCTAAGAGCTTAAAGCATACAATGGCATGTAGAAGGCACTCTATAAACACTTGCTGGATTAAGTTAAATATAATAAAGCACAGGCTTTTCAAAGCACTGTAAGGGGCTAGAACTCTGTGCAATATATCACCTGGTGTTCTGTTTACTCAGCTTATTTGTTCTCTCTTTCTTGGCATGCTTTCCATCAGGGAAAGAAAATGCCTTTAAAAAAGATATTTTAAGCATTTAAAATGTCTCTAGGTCTTTCTACCAGTTTATTAACGAATGACTCCATACAGTGAATATTTCTGAGTATGAAAATATATCTCAGTTTTGTCCAATGCACTCACAGAGATCAATTCACAGGTCTTATAGTAGAGGCACTTTGACTCAAACTTAACGAACCCTTTCAAGAGACAAATGATCAAGACTAGGACACCTTTTCATGTATGTCCAATAGTTGATAATCTGGGAGGGCACCCAGAGAGTCGGAATTCACCATAATATAATATAATTTGCAGCTGGTAAATACTCTAGTGGATAACATTTTTTATTTAAAATACTATTTGTTTTGCTAGTATTTTTTAGAGAAGGATAAAGCTTTTATCCTGCATTCTCAGGGTTCAGTTCTTCCAGCTGAGTAAACGCATCCTTTTGACTTAGAAGCTTGAAGAAAAGCATCTGAAAAATAAAGAAGGGAAGGCGAATGATGTTGAAACAGTGAAGAGCAAGAAACTCTGAAATGTTTTCTGGGTTGTCAGAATGTCCGATGATTGGCCTACTGTGGGGCAATGGAGTAAGAAATCACTTCCTCACTTCACAGAGAAAGGAGTGAAAAAAGAGTGACCATCGATGGTTTAAGTTGGGTGAGTTAAAAGGAGATCCAAGCATCTTGAAATGTTAGAGGGAACTTAATCATTTAGCTCCAGAGGGGCCATTTCCATCCAGGTCACAAAGCTACAGCCTACTTACAAAGGTGACTTTTGTTCCCGTGGTACAAAGGATGGAGCCCAGTGCCTTGCACGTGGTAGCCACATGCTGTACCATTGAGCTATCCCCTGCAAGCTTACTTATTGATCATTCTCTTTTTAAGCCTACATGTCTGTTTTGAAAAACTAACCTTTTCAGTAATATGCCATGGTGTATTATTGAATACAAGGAGTACACACAGAGATATACACACACACGTTTCAATAGGGGAGGCCTTTTCTTGCTGCCTTTCCTTTTCAATAATCCTGAGTGTAGCTTCTACCACCATTATTCTGAATTCTTTGGAGTCGTTGCTAACTGCTAACTTCCTATGTAACAAGTCTACTGGTCTTTCTCTATCCACACTCTCCTTGTCTCTGGTCCAGTCTAGCCTAGTGAATTTGTCACATTTGATCATCTCTTCTTAATTGAGACTCCTGGACCATAGCCATCATGCAGGTTTTTTTTTTCCATTTCATCCCTCTGCAACTCTTCTCCACATGCTACATGTCAGTAGCCCATCATTAGTCTGTTCTAAATCCACCTTTCCCAACAACATATAAACTACCTAGCAGACCCTTCAAGGCAACAACAAACATTAGTGCTATCACTTCTTTCTTCCCTCATTAAATGTTTTTCTCAGGACTTAGCTAAACCAGTCTGTATTGAAATTAAAAACTGCATCGCATTCTGATAGCTATGTGAAGTGAGAGCACAAAGAAGTTTGTCTATACTAGTGTTTGAATGAAGGCTCAGGAAGTTTTCTGTTTGCTTTTCAACTCAGCTTCTCCATGATGGTGCTTCGGCTTTCCTGTCTGTAAAATGAGGAAAATTGGGCAACTGATTTTCTATAGTGTAGTGAAGATTGAGTTAAAATAGATTAGAAATACAGACCAGTGCTTAGGTCATACTGTTGCCTCAAAATAATGCTTACCATGAGTCAGGCAGCATTATCCTGCAAGTTAAAATCATGTATTTACATGACTGACTCTGTTCCTAGCCTGTGAGAACCTCCAGGACGGGAGCAGGACCATTTGGCATTCTGTACCCAACTCTAATCACAGAGCACATAACAGGTGGGCAAACTGTTTGTTGATCGAGTGGAGCATTTGACTGAGAATAAATGGAAAATGAAATAAAAGTGGTATTGATCTAGATGTACATTTCAGTTCCCCTGGCCAGACAGAAATATGATGCTTCTGTAATAAAGTTTGCAAAACTACTTTAAAAAAAAAAAAAGGAAAGATGAAAAAGTAGTAAGAGACTCCAACTGCCTGGAGAATTGCAGCAATGTACAAATGCTAAAAGCAAGGCATCAGAGAAAAACTCAAAATACAGAGGTGAAAATGGGAGAAATGATAACTACAAGAATAATTCAGACCCACAAGAATGGATGCTTTGGGAATCTAAAAGACTCTGTTTGAAGTGAATTATAGTTTACATAGATACATTTTGCAACTCTCCATGAACTATGAATGTATGATATGTGAACTTCCATGTACTATGCTTTTTCTTTCTATCACCCACTTTTCTTTAAGAAAAACCCTCCTGCTGCCTTTCTATTTTTCTAAGATTAATGATAATGAATGTAATATCTTCGAGTTTGTTACTCTTAGAAGAGGAATGTTCTATGTTTTTGTCTCTTACACCACATAATCCAGTTCCTTTCCCTAAGAACCAACTAATATTTACTAACAAACTAAACAAAAGGAAACAGAAAATAAATAGAGTAGAGAAAGGGAAGAATAAATGGAAAATAAGGTACATATGAGTACCCTATTTGCTCATAAAATCTGAAGGATCTCGTACATTTCCACATAAGCTACAGTAAAGAGAAGAAACTGTTCAAGAAGGTGGAGAATTCTGGCCTTTGATCATTAGGAGAACTTGTGAAGACCATTTAAAGGCATCAGATTCCAAAGCACAAAGAGGAATCTGCTTCAAGCTTGTCCACTCTGGGTGCTTGGAGAAATTTCCAACCGGAAAAGTCAAGGCTGATTGGATGAGTCTGGAGACCAGGAGAAAATTACAACTACATCATTTAGATGAAACAACTAGAAACAAAAGAAGAATTTGTGTTGTGAAGATCACAGATGGAAGCAAAGAGAGAACAGGATTTCTTAAAAAACACATGATCAACTGTGTGAAATAAACCAGGATCAGAGAAGAGAAGAGAAAAGATGCAAAGAAAGAAAGAAAGAAAGAAAGAAAGAAAGAAAGAAAGAAAGAAAGAAAGAGAGAGAGAGAGAAAGAAAGAAGAAAGAAAGAAAGAAAAAGAAAAAAGAAAAAAAAAGAAAAGTCATTTGACCTTGGAGCAGAGCATTTAGGAGTTATGTAGAGGCAGGGTGGTCATGTGAAAAATCCAGAGCCTAAAAATTAAAGAAAGAAAGAGCGAAAGAAGGAAAAAAGAAGAAGAAAGAAAGAACAGATAGAAGAAAAGAAAATTTGAAGACAGTAAGTATGGGCCACTTTCCCAAAACATGAACTGTAGAGAAAACCCTTAGCACCTGGGTGTGGGATGAATGAACAAGTGAAGTGGTTAAATGAATGTGGCCCCAAGACAGAAAAGGCACATACAGACTGCAAGCATTGGACCTACAAGGGGGCTTTGTAGACACTATCGACATCAACAGTCCAGTGTGAGCTAGGAGGAAAATCAGAATGGTAGTAGTGCATTGTAGTTCTCCATCCTGACCAACAGCAAAGATCGGGATAATGAGTCAAATGCAGGTCTCTGATCTCCCAGTTGAGTGGGTCACTGTTCTACCTTTGTGATGTCAATTAAGAAACAAAGCGAAAACAAGCACCTTTTCTTGTTCCTTCCAGTTGTTTCTGTTTTTAGACAATCTACTATCCCTTCTTAAGATACAGCATCCATCCTTTCTCAATTGGTTTGTTATAAACTGTGGCATTCCACATTAAGAGTGGCTTCCTGGGCTGGAGAGATGGCTTAGCGGTTAAGGTGCCTGCCTCCTAAGCCTGAGAACGCTGGTTCCAATCTCCAGCGCTTCCGATCTCCAGGTCCCACGTTTAGCCAGATGCAAAGTGACGCAAGGGCGCAATGCCGCACTTGCCCACAAGGGGGCACGCACATCTGGATTTCGTTCACAGCAGTTGTGAGACTGCTGGCGAGCCCATTCTCTGTCTCCCTCTCCCTTTCTTTCTCCATCTGTCTCTCCTGTGTCTCTCTCTAAAAATAAAAATAAAAAAAAAAAGAGTGGCTTCCTAATGTTTCCATGGTTACTGGACAAAGACTTTTCATTTTCTCCTATCAAATGGGTATTAACCTTGCCATGAATAGAAGGCTCCAAGGGGCCAAATCCACGTGTAGAGAAAAGCCAACAGGGGCAGCATTGGTGGGGAAACAGCTCTTCCTCTTGGCTTCACACTGCCAGAGGCTGCACAGTCAATGTGAGCTCAGAGGAAGGACTAGTGATACTCTGGCCAAGACAGGCAGCATCAACAGCCAATCCTGCAACTGGGGCATCAGAGCAGAGCAAAATATTTTCTCTGCCCCTGCCAAGCCCTCACCTCCTGTTTGAAAGCTGCTCCAGGACTTAGTTCTGAGGGACTCCAGTTTCCCAAATGGTGCCATGGCCAAGTTGGCAGGGAATCACGTGAAGGCGTCTGTCTGACCGCAGACTCCCTGATTTAGTCCTCTACAGCACTAAATGGATATTTAGGAGGGAACACTCCCTTTGAGCAGACACCAGAGGACCCTTCGATGCCGAACATCAGCGATGCACTGTCTGGAGTCTGGTGAACAGATCTGCTGGCAAACCATGCAGATGTTACAGTGGTATGATGTTTGGCACGGTTCAGTTAGCCAATATATCTGTTACTTCATGCATCTGCTTCAGTGACTGAGGTATTTCTCATCAGCAAGTCATTTCAAGCTTTCCTTGTCCTGCCTCACCAAAGAGTTTGAGTCCAGACTCTTAAGTGGGAGAATGATTTTCTATAGTTCTTCCACATGAACAGGGATGTAGTATGTCAGGCACTGCAGCCTCTTCTCCATGTCTATGTCACTGGGGGGATAATTTATAGTAATACTTCCAGGCCAAGAAGAAACTTGGAAATACCTGAAATATTTACCTTCTTGAGTTTCTTTGGCCTTCTTACTACACCTGTCCCAAATGGTCATGTGGCAATTATGTTCCATTTTCAGCATGACTAAATCTAGGCCATTATAATTATAAAATTATATATTATTATAAAATTATAAGGACCTCTATCACTTAGCCAAGAGAACAGATTACACCCAAATATTCATCCTCATTCTTTATATTTGCCTACCCTGCAAAAATAAATAGCAATATTGGCACCAAGTGAGGAAATTCTGTCTCTTCAAAAGCTGATACAAACCTTGTTGGACTAATAATATATTCAGCAGCCTCGTAGTCAGCAATGTAAAATGGTCTCAGGGTTCAAGGCTCTGATACATTAGAATATAATTTGGCTGGGGCTTCTCTCTCTATTATGGAGAACAAATGCATTTTTGAATGACTCAGAGAAGAGGCTGTGCTATTACTTATGATGGGGAAGCTCAAGGAAGATCAGAGAGGAAACATACTTCAGTGAAGCCCCTAGACTGGATATGCTCTTTCAAATCTAATCCCATTTCTTAGGTCTCTCTCTTCACATTCAGGGCAGGGAACTTGGCTGCCAGCTGGGCTCTATTTTCAGCTTGTGAGTTTTCAGACAACTGCTCTATCTCTCCTGCTCCCCACCCACCAGTGTCTCCATCCACGGAATATGAGAAACGCCACCCAGCTCAGGCTACAGAGCACTCTGAGAAGCTAAGATTGTTTTTGCTGATGGTGTTGTGTTGAGAGTGCTTTGATTTCTCCAAAAATTGGAATCTGGGGCTGGAGGGATGGCTCAGTAGTTAAGGCATTTGCTTGAAAGCCTGATGGCCTGAGCTCAATTTCCATGCATCTGGAGTGATTTGCAGGGGCAAGAGGCTCTGGCACACTCATTTTCTTTCTCTCTTTTCCTTGCAAATTAATAAAGTAAATAAATACAAAGATTTTAATCTGTCTCATTTTCAACCACTGGACAACCATGGCTTTTCTTTCTAAGTATACCACGCTAACAAGAGGTCTATGTGTTTAAACCTGGTCATCTTTTCAGTCGCCTCATCTGCTTTATATACAGGTTCAAGTCAACAAGAGAACCAATTTGAGTTCTTTACCAAGGAGCTCAGGTTCTTAACTTCTCACAACCAATTAAGCAGTATATTTAAAGAGAGAGCAAACATGCCTGAGGTATTCTTCCCTAAGCCCTACAACGGAAATTGCTTAGCACTGTGTTCTGTTTGCAGTCTACCCTTTCCTAATTAAACTGGGTAAAAGGGGGATTGGGAAAATTTTATACTTACATGAAAAATCAATCCTTCTAATTTGTTTTATTTTTTGGGGGGGTGAGGTAGGGTCTTGCTCTAACCCAAGTTGACCTGGAATTCACTAGGAACTTTTAGAGTGCCTTTGAACTCATGGTGATCCACCTACTTCTGCCTTCCAAGTGCTGGGATTAAAGACATCCTTCTAATCTTGACAGGCTTTCAACACGTCATAATAAACCATGACTAAAACTCAACATTTTTTTCCATGTTCACATACTCATGCGATGTGGGCTAGGTCCACAGCACATCTAGCTTTCAGATCAGGTCATAGCAAGCACTGTTGTATGCATGGCTGGGAGACCTAGCAAGGGTGGAGCGAGCCCTGTCTATGAACAGTATCACAGTCCTCAGACCGAGGCCTGGCTCTACACTCTTCTGCCCACACCAAGTTTCTTTTATTGGAGAAACAGTCACAGTCCATCTGCTGTGCAAATACACAAGTACAAAACCATCACCCATTTCATTAGGAATTAGTCCCCGCTGGAATACAGCAGCCCTTTCACCTTTGAGATGAGGAATGAATGCTGGAATTGTAGTGGGCTCCTGAGTGAGACCTTTTCTGAGCAACCAGTGGCATTCCTCTTGGCTCCAGGAAGTCACTTGGCCAGTGGTGCCCTCAGCAAGTTCTGAATCCAGTACAAAAAAAAGACATATGTCCGTTCTTAGACTTCCTTCTTCATCCTAACAATCTTTCTTCCGGGCCATTGGCACTCACATTGGCTAGTGAGTACTGAATGAGGGTAGGATCACTAATCACTTCCAAATATCTAGCACATTGGTGCTAGTTCCCGGAAGCCTCCTGAGGGCCACTCTTAGCACATTTAATTTGTAAACCATAATTTCCCAGAGTCAGCTCCTACAGTCTCATGTGTTCAAGTATTACTTCTGTCACTAGGGGGAAAGAATAGAATGTTGGGCCATCTTATGTGGCTTTCCTCCAGGCATGTGAATGGCAAAAATAAAAAATAAAAAATAAATAAAATAAAAAAAATAAAATAAACAAAATTGGAATGCTGAATCTCATAAATATGCATTAAAAACATCACTGGAAAGGACTTTAATACCCCATAACACTATTTATCTCTGGGAGGAGAATTGCACGTTGGGATAAAGGATATCACCTTTAATGATGGAGGAAGGATAAGACATCAATTTGTTTTTACATGGAAACAACAGCAACCAAAACAAAACAAAACAAAACAAAAAAAACCACTAATTTCGGGCAAACAAACTTCGTTATATTTATTTTGTTAAAAATCAATATTAACTGAAATGACCATGGCCACTGGAAAGGTGAACTGTAAATTTTAACAGTCTAGAAATGCAGAATTTTTTAATATGTAGAATACAGTTTTGGTTTAAGTCCCATCGATCTAATTTTCTTCTTTCATATGGCCTTTAACAGTCTCCTCTTTCACTGTTGGACACATCCAGAGACATGACACCAGGTCCAAAACAAACATGGCTATTAGCCATTATAATTTCTTCCTTAACTCTTGTCACTCAGTCCTGTCATAAGACTTTCCCCGTCTCCCTTAGGGTTCCAGTTCATTTATCTGTCTTTGCTCTCCTCTCCAGTAGCATGTATTGAGTACTTACTATATTCTTTGGAGCGCTTACTAAATGTCATACACCCTCCTAAGTGCTTTTTGCACTTCATTCATCCTTCAAAACAAGCCTATAAAATACCATTATTTTATCCATTTTGCAAATGACACAGCCATATGTTACACAGAGGAAGTAGGCTGTTCAACATTACACAACTAGTTCAGATCCACCCACGAAGAACCTGCACACCTACACCATAAAAGTGCTATCCCTACCTCACCCCTTAAGAGTTTAGCTAATTTCACTTGTTTCAAACTCATGTCCATTATTTAATGCTCTCACTTGTTTATCTCTTCTTCTTTTCCTCAGTGTTCCTTTGTTTACCCTTCCTATGCAGTGCCACCTTTTTCCCTTAGCTTAGGACCAAGATAAAAACAGGGACTTCCTTTTTATATCCTCCTTTTTGCCATGCCATGTCATATTGAGAGCAGAGTCAAAGTGGACATTAATAATCTAGACCATGTATGTAAAAGGAGGTGATTTCCTATTGACTTCCAACTATGACACTATGGTCAGTGTTATCTTTGTTTGAAAATTGTACTTCCCTCAAAAGACTAATGAAGTGTTATCAAGTGTCTTTACATGTTACAGGGAAGAGAAGGATTCATGTGACCACACAGCAGAGTGCAGTTGGGGTTGGTATATGAGTAAGCACAAGTTATATTGGTAAATAGCCACGCACTGTTAAAGCTTGTTGAAAGCTGATTCTGGGAATGGGTAAGTGTCCACCCCTCCCCCCTTGAGGACAGCTGGAAGGTAAACTATTTCTCAGTCTGTCTCTGCTTTCCACGCCGCCCCCCCCCTCCACACCACCACCAAAAAAAAAAAATCTTAAGACTTGAATAGAGGTCACTATGTTTATCCCATGGTATTAAAATGCCTGAGATAGAAACTGCTAATTGGAAGTCTCATCTGAGGAGGAAAACCCTTACATGGAATCCTGGCCCTGTAACTCCAGCTGACTGTTCCCTGGGGCATCTCCAGTCATTTCTGCCAGATGTTGTGAGTGGCTATGTTGATTATGTACGCGCGGCTTGCCTCTGGTTTCTTCCACATTTTAGCAGGGCTACTCCAATCATTTCTCCTGCGTGATGTTCACTGCCCAGTTCGATGTCTATTCTTTATCTGCCACTTGCTGTTTTTTCTTTTACTTCTTTTATGTTTGCTTGCTATATCCTTAATAAACCCATTCATTCAAAACCCATAGTTACTTCTGTGATACATCATTTTTCCAGTCATAACAAGCATGCTTTTCCCATAAAATAATAACTTTTATACTTGTGGAAAATGTACTGTTATCTTATGAACAAACACTGCTTTTTTTTTTTTGCTCAAAAACAATGGCAAATTTTATAGGACTGCTAAACATGAAAGTACAATCTGTCATCAAGTTGCTCCTATTCTACTGACCATAATTTCCAGAGTCATGATTATTATTTAAATTCTTGTTAACTCACCAGTAGAGAAGAACTTGAAGGAAGACCATCAAGTTTCGCAAAATAAAACTTTTAAATAAACCTTGTCTCCCACTTTCACACCCCATGAATTTATAGGCTAAAAGTTAAAATTCAGATAAAAAAAAGGAAAGATATTTTTGTGTCAAAAATAAATATGTGGACAGAGACACACGCCACCCTCTGCGTCAGAAGCCTCAGCAAGGCACAGCCTGCAGTGACTCAATCATGTGACATCATCGCATCTCAAATCAAATGTGCTAATGAATTCATTGCATGGGATCCATGACCAGGAATTTATCCCTGCCCACCCTTTTCCTGGTGGCTAGCGTAGTTTTTGTGCCGTGGGGCCGCTCAGCCTGTGTGCTTAATGCATTCATTAACCAGAGACGCTGGTGGCGCTTTCCTATGTTTCTCATTATTTAAAAGAACAAGTTAATCTCCCTTTGGGTGGGGGGGAGAAGCAGGGGAACTGAAACCAAAGGATCCTTTTAAATAGTTCTTTGCCCCATCCTCCCTCATTGACTGGCCTGCTTTCATAATTTTATTGTCTTGGCTCTGGAGGAAATCTTAGCAGGGAAGAGTTAGTTGATAGAAGGGTGGAACTAAGGAGGAGCAGGCTGGGAGAAAACTCCCTGGTCAGAGGGAAGGAACTCGAGCCATGTGATGTATGGCAAGTCTTATCAGATATATCTCCTTGCCTTTTCGAGTGCCTATCATATCACACAAACTGCTCCTGAAGAGCCCTCCATTTACCCTCTCCCCTAATTAAATGTGCACTTCATTAATGTAAATTGGGGGTTTAATGCTCTTGTTGAAATTCTGAAGAAAGTGCTATGGCCTTGCGAAATGCTTAAGCATCATTGCAAATTAGATTAGGGACCAAGAAAGGCAGTAAAATTAGAATGATAATGGCTGATGTGGCTTCCTGACAGGCATGACTATTCAGGGATCAATGGAACGGAGAACAGTTTCCCGAGCCCAAAGTGAAAGGCAGGGACAAACGTCAGCCTACAGATGTGGCTTTTGGAAGCACTTTCAATTAGTTTAATTTGGTAAATGGTGGGGATTTAGAGGCTCTCAGCCAGTCATACAAGACAAGAATACATTGAAATGTTTTTCAACTTCTTAACATAAAGTAGGATTGGCTTCAGATTTGCATTTCTCGAACAAGAAGATGGAGTGGGGTGAGCTGGGGAGGGTGGTGCAGGGAAAGTTTCCAAAAGTGTTTTACTAACTCTGCCTTTGAAAATGGAAATGACTTTTATAAGCTTGGACTGAAACCGTGCAAAGAGTGGGAAAGCAAGCTCCCCCCTCCAGCTCTCAGCGCGGTCTGAGATAGATCCCCAGTTCATGGCGAGGGGTGGGGGTCGGTGTGGGTTGAAACTTGCACACTCAAACCCATCCATTATTTCTAATGATACGTGTTTCTCCCTTTAAACAAAATAAATATCATTGCTCAACTACAACACTTTTTGGGATCCCTCTTCTAAAAAAAAAAAAAAAGAATCACATGTTGAAGGAAAAGAATATGCATGATCCTAGCCCCAGGGCTCACTCCAGGACAAGATGCTGCCGGACAGGGCCGGACGCCCTGAGCCCAGGCTTCCCTGCTCTGAGCTCCTCTGGGATCTAAGCGTGCCTTTTCCCCTCCGGTCCCTCCTGCTAACTCCACCCCACCCCAGACCACTAAGGTCTTCACTGGAAAATAAATTGGCGCTGATGTGGTGACTGGGGACATTTACAGGCAGGACAGCTTTGGTACACAAAGCCCTCCTTCAGATTTGAGCATTCCGACTACAGGTCCTTCCTTGTGTTCCCAGAACGCTGTCAAGCTCCACTGAGACCTCCTCCCCAAAGGCGCCTGCCTCTCTCATGAGTGAAGAGGAAGCAGATGATGCGTCAGAAAGTACGGTAAATATTACCGAATCTCCAGTGCCTCCCAAATCCAGGGTTCGAACTTCCAGAACCCGGGGTGATTCGCCTCTCACGTTCACGCAGCTCTGTGGGAAGGACTCTCTCGCTCAGGTGTCTCAGAGCCTCAGCAAGCAAGCAGGAAGGGGAAGCCACACGTGCGTAGAAAGGCTGCAGGTGCTCTCTCCCAGCACAAAAGCCAACCAGAGCAAAGTGGAGCTCCGGAAATAGCCTGCCCCGCGAAGAATAACTTGAAGGCCAGAAGACAACGGCATCATAAGGATGGTTGGTGTTAGAAACAGCGAGTTCACCATCTAAGGGCTTCATCAGATCCCATTTAATAAAGGGTACCTGTCTCCCACACAAATCAAGATGAGAAGGAAGAAAATTCCAGGAAAAAAACAAAACTTGATTTTGATTAAGTTTATAAAAGTAATAATAGCAAAATCCAATATATGTGTAGTACTTTGTTGCTTTTCCAAGCCCACAATTTCAATAACTCAATGAATCAGTAGCAAAAAAAAAAAAAAAATTTTTTTTTTTTTTTGAAATAGACAAGAACTGAATAATTCGCCCCTTTTTTGGTAAATAACAAAAATATTATTAAGAGGCATCCAGTTACTTTCCCAAACACACAGGATCATTAAGCTCTAGGAGAGGAATTAAGAAGTCTGCCTTTAATAGGTTCAATATACGTACAAAATTAACATATGGTTGTTGTGAAAAAGATTTTCTCTAATACAGTAACGTACAAGGAAGAAAGGATATGACACTAACTGCTGATAATCTTTTGCAAACAGCTGCTTCTGTATCTGACATGGCATGTAGATAGCAGCAAGAAGAAGAGGTGGCAGAAGAGGGAACGGTATCTGGGTGACTGTTTGTGCTCACGTCTCACGACAGCCTCTCCGGGTCCTCAGAGCTCTCAGAAGAACAAATGAGACTTGGAGAGAGTGAGCTGCAAAAACACACAGACTATGACTATGACTTATCACCGTCTGACCAAGGCAATCACAGAAGTGGGTAAAAGCACATCTCCCATATATGTATCTCATCGTGATTCAAGGCCACGAATTTCATTGTAGATACGTACTATAATTTGATGAAAAAAAAAAACCCTGCTAAAGGGACTTTTTTTTCCTTCCACAGGCATTACCATGGTGAGAATCATGAGCAAACTTTCTTTCACAATTATCTGGTAATCTCTTCAGGACTGATGTGACACATAATAGAAAAAGCAAAAATCGAGTCTTCTGTTACGTGGTTTCACTATCTGCCCTCATCTCGTAACCTGGAAAATGGTTGTCATATGAAGTTAGAACCTGAAGGCCTGGAGGCTGGCAAGATGTGTCCTCATTTGGGATGATGGCTTCAAGTAAACCCACTTTTAGAATTTTTCTATTTCTCTAGATACTCAGAAAACTGCTTGTACTTATAGTCCAGGTTCCCAAAGAATAAGGGCATAGCAGTGCTATGAGAATCGGTGGCTTCCATCCTTCCCAACATAACCCAAACATCTGATTGGACACCAAAGAAGTGAGCTTGACACATCTGACTTGACTCCTCAGGAAGCACATAGTAAGAGAGACTTATCTATGTGACTACAAAAGTGTGATCAAATGAGTCCTCTGCAATCAGCCAGTCTGATGAGCTGGTGCCTATCTTCCAAGGGAGGCTCTTTGGGGAAGTTCAAAAGACCCAGACAGATTTACTCAGGCCAATGGTAGGTGGCCACTGGCTGTTTTAGGCCTCAGTTCTTATTAGAAAGCCCCTCCACACAGCTGCCTTCCACAGCCCACCTCATTAGGCCAAAGACTGATTATGATTTTGCACCTACTGTTGTCTGCATCCTAGATGATACCCTTTTTAAATTTTCACACATCCTGCCCAGCCCTTTGCACGTAGGCCATTATTAAACTCTCCTCACATTACCCAGTGTGAGCGGGAGACCTGTTGTGCGTCACAACCCTGTCTATCTGAATCCATTCATACATAAAAGATGGAAGACAGTTCTGTGGTGGCACAGTGTCCCAGCCATCCCTGCTCCCAACTCGAAGCCTGCCTAAGGAGGAAGGAGTAAGCAAGCATCTTAGCCAGGAGAAAGCACAGAACTTGAGTCTGGCTCCTTTCTTGTGTTGGCAAAATGTTCTCAAAGGAACAGTTTTCTGCTGGTGCCAGTTAGAAACGTTCAATTCCATTTCATTTAATTTGCAATAAATGTGCCTAATTTTATTTTTAATTTCCTAAATAGATTGATTTGGCAAAGCTGCTTCACCAACTCAAAGGTTAAGTTCCTGATTGAAAATGCTAATGTCGAATTCATTTTCTCAAACACTGATTCCCTAATTTGGTAAAAATTACTGTATTTCAGATAAGGATCAGAGGACTGGTGGAGAGATGGGAGATTTGTTGAACAAGAGCTGAGCAGGCACAACAACGTTACAAGTCCTGCCCAACAGAATGCTCCTGCTAACAACTAGGTCTCCATGCCCCTGGAACCCGGATCCCTGAATCAAGGCAACTATTGCCTGCCCTGGATGTAGTGTCTCCTGACAGTGATTCTGTGTATATTGTGAGACTTTCTCTCCTTTGGTCTTCAAGCGGCTGTCAGATATATTCTTCGGTTTAGGTACTATGTCCTGGATAGATAAATAAATAAATAAATAAATAAATAAATAAATAAATAAATAAATAAGACTATCACAAGAAACCAGTAATAGTAGTTACTTCCTAGAAGGAAAAATGAATGGCAGAAAGCCGGTGAGAAGGAGAACTACTTCCTGTGGGTTAACCTGTAAACATCTCACATTTATGACATTTACATTTATTTGAAAATGATGTCAGTTTAGTTGCAAGACCCAGAGAACACGTTATCATTTGAATTTCGTACAATGAGTATGGCCCAGTTTCCTGCACGTTAACAGTTTAGGCACTGCGGTGGGGGAGAACATAAAGACATAGTTCCAGACTTCACAGGTTGCTGTCTTGTGAAGGAGAGAAAAATGTACGGAAACACACGGAAAGATAATCAATTGATCACGGAATGTGCGACAACAAAGAACCAAGAGTAATCACAGAATAGAGATGGAGAGTCATGTCAACATCGCTGATCCGAGCTGCTGAGCTGCGTGTTAGCAGCTGGTTAGAGCTGGGGGACGATGAGGCCAGGTGGAAGGAATTATCTCAGTGTAGCTGGAGAGGGGAGATTAGGCAGACGGAACAGCTTGCTTCTGCTCACAGGAGTACGCCATCCCTCCCAACACTTGGTCATGAAGATACCTACCCTACATTTTTCACACAAGTCCTATTTGTAATAGTTATGCCTTACATGAGTGTGGCATTTTACTTTTCAAGTAAACTATTTCCTTAAACTTCATAAGAACATTACACAAGTGGCCAAGCCAGCTAGGAAAGGACAAGCAAGTGTCATGGGATTTTTAAAAATTAATTAATTTATTAATTTAGTTTGGTTTTTTGAGGTTAGGTCTCACTCTAGTCCAGGCTGACCTGAAGTTCACTATGTAGTCTCAAGGTGGCCTCGAAGTCACAGCGATCCTCCTACCTCTGCCTCCAGAGTGCTGGGATTAAAGACGTGTGCCACCACGCCTGGCTCTATTTTAAAGGTCACTATCATTTTACCCAAAACAAAACCAAGACATATGGAGGGCATAAGACAAGAACAAAGACACGGAATTCTGAGGTCCATTTGTGTCACATATAGAGGGGACAAAGTGGAAGCTGCCTTCATGATGACTGTGTTAACGCCGGTATAATGGAATAATTTGAGGACAGTAAGTTGGCGTTTGACTTGCAGAGATTTATGTTCAGCCTATATGCAGAAACGAAATATATATAAGCCAAATGTCCATATGCTAACCATTGCCTGAAAATGTATTACAAATCATGCTTTTGTGACTACCATTAGCATTACCAGCTTGGTTTCTTATTTTTTGTTGTTACATATCAATTGTTTTCTAGTCCAAAACCCCACACCTCCAGTGGGCTTGTGCTCCTGGGTGTGCCTAAGTAGGCAGAAAAGGCCAGCTCGACGTTTGCCCTATCTGCCCTTCATCCAGAAAATTCTTTCATAGTGGAGCTAGGAACTGCTTGGAAGACTATCAAATCCACATTTGAAGATAACTGATATATGATATAAAGCTGTAATAGTCTAAGACAGGCATGGCTGCCATACCCAGCAGGCAGTATGGCAAACAGATGGCGAGAAAGGCCCCTGGACATCAGCCTTGAGTTTCCTGTAACAGAAAAGTAACTTCATCTTCCACCCCCATGGCTCCTCAGTAGATGTGTGCCAACTGCCCCCAGCCAGCCCTTCACACACAGACCCCCTGTACCTCTTGGCTTTTGAGAAGCTCCCTTGTCCCAGCTGGACCTGAATGATTAGGTGTGGCCCTATAGCTCACTCTCACTTATTCAGCTGTTAAAGCAGCTTAAACCCTCATAAGAACGTTAACATTTGGGTGCCAATAACAGATTGACCTTTATTCATAAAGTGCAAATAGTTGGAAGTTGAACAGATTGGTTGCCAGCGATTGCCTTTTCTGTGCAGTTTAAAGGCTTTGATTTCTCTCCCCTTTCTTCCTTTAATCTGACATTGCTGGCGTGAATAGAGTTTGCAGTCTAAGTAAACAGGGCTGGAGGAGGCCGCTGCTTTTGTAGCCCAGTTTGCTTGCACCAAGAGGACACTGGGAGTGTGACTTTAAAAGATTTGCCTTGGGAATTAAACAATTTAAGAATGGTTCGGACCCCCAAACTGAATGGAGCTGTTAGAAGGGCTCAGAACTAAACCCACGCAGTCTTTAGCATCTGAAATCAATCCTGTAGTTGGTAAGTGAGAACGTAAGGATTTATATGAACTTAGAAAAGTTGATTCTATGACATACACAAAAGGGCAACTCAGGAACTACAGAGCCTGGGGATGGGAAATGGGACAGAGGGCTTCCCAGGGGCTTTGTGACTCTCCAAGGAGCTGTGCTTCCCTGCACGGGCACTGTGGAGGGGAGGAAACCTTTCAAGCAAGGGTGTTTCTTTCGAGCATTCTAAGGAAATGCCTCTGAAGCACAGGCTTGCTAAGACGCTCTCCCTCACAGCATCTAGTTCAAACTTTTTCTTTCTGATTTATTTTGACAATATTTTACTTTCAATAACCCAGCCTCCACTTGATTGCAAGTGAAGAGTCCTCCTTTTGTCTCCATAGATAGCATGTGGAAATGGGAGGCTTCCCAGCAGCCCATTCAGAAATGATGGAGCCGTTGGTGAGTCACCAGCCCTCACACAGGAAATGGAAGGTAGGAGTCCTTGGCAATAAGGCTTGACCAGAAGGAGAACACGATTTGAAATGAAAACTGCTCTGCTAGGGCTTTTGAATTACCTTCAAATGTCTGTGCGGTGGGACAACCAGGTATTTCTTTCTGATTCGGGTACTTAGTACATTATCGCATACAAATAAGCTTGGCTTCAGCATTAAGCAGATCTATATTTGTATCCCAGCCCTTAGCAGAGACTTGTTAATGGTCACTTAGACAAGGAACTTGTCTCATCGCCTCACAGGTTACTTTAGACACCAGCCCCATGGCTGAGAGCTCGCCTGGGAAGCTCTGAGCACAGTCCCGCTCCCCAGCAAGTACTTACTTGATAGCATTCTTTCAACCTTCAACTTTAGACTGTGGTGCCATCATAGATCTATGGAGACTATGAAAACACAAGCAATGTTCTGTGGACTCATCCCACAGCTAACCTCAGTGAGTAGACACTGTGGTGATTATTGTCATTATCAGGTCACTGCTGTCATCGGTGGCAGGAACTGAAGTGCAGTGCCTCATGCTCTCTCACCACTGAGCTTCCCCACCAAGACGGACTGCACCCCTTCCAGCCATGAACCGAAATAAGCCTTGCCTTCCCTCAGTGACTTTTGTCAAGTATTTATGTCACAGCAACGAGGAAAGTAACTAATACAAGCAATGATCATTATACAAAAGGCAAAAGAGAAAAACAGTAAAGAACAAATTGAGATGTTAACTTTCAGAGTCCCAGGACAGTCCCTACCTTTCCAACTCCTTGGAGTTATTTCAAAGGAGGGACATAAGCCAGGGACATGAAATTCATCTTTGCTCCCAGGTTTCATGGCCTCCTGTCCCCAAGTCTATGACTCAGCCAGAGGCAGGGCTCAGTGTTTACCCATGGTGGCAACTCATTTCTGTTTAATTGTTTTTCTGCACAGCTTTTCCTTCTATAATCTGAGACTGTCATGCCAAGTAGCTCTGAGGCCAAGTCATTTAAATAAGGGAAAGATTTCAAAAAGATTATGGATGGGATTTTAAATGTCTACTGAAATACACACAGAAAGTCTTCATTGTAAAGGAGGAAATGCTTTAAAAAGTATATTTAAATAAATCCTCAGTAACTGAGACTTGGCAGGCCCACGGCTGCTGCCCAGCCATCCCTGGGAGAGCAGGCTTTTTATGCATGTCAGTGCCGGCTGGAGCCTGGTATCTATAGTCTTGTTGGGTACTCGGGAGGCTGTCATTAATTAGCAGCTCATGATGTACAAAAGGAGTAAATTTTGTTTCAACTTAACAATGACCTTCATTTTAATTCCATTTCTTTTATGAAAACCTGGAAATTATATGACAATCCCCCGAACAGTAGCGTGTTTCAACCCTCCCGTCAGGCAGAGTACCTTCTCTGTATTTTGCCCATTTGCTGAGTCCAGAGGCATGGTGAATGTCAAGAGCTTCTGGGAGAAAGAACAGGCAAGAAAAAAACAATGTAGGTTTTTTGGTCACTGGAAAAGTTTGAGTAGTGGACAGATAGGGGGAAAAAATGAAAAGTTTTGTTTGCACTAATGACATGTAAACATTGAGAGGCCAGCTGAAATCACTTCTTAATGCTGTGAAGCTAAAAGCCCTTATAATACATCTCAGAGATCTTTAAGACCCTGGAGATCAAGGTTGGCTCAGAGACTGTGCTGAGTAATTTGTGCTGAACTAATGAGTTCTCTTGATGTCATCTTACCTCAATTGGGGCTGGTATTTTCAGCCATTACCTTCTTAAATTCACCTCAGCTGTGGATTCTTAAATTCACCTCAGCTGCTCCTAAAAGACAGTGCACAATCAGTTATGAGAGCAAGCCTGGGCCTCCGAGTTTGGGGGGCAAGCTTGCAGGTGTACTGAAGGAACAACGACAGGTTGGGCAGGCAGCCTCCTGCTTGGCCACTCCTGTGACTTCTCATGTTGCAGGGTCCTCAGCCACAAGAAGCTGAATTGGAGCCATGGAGACTGGGACATTGCCACCTAGCTTGCCTTATTTATTTATTTATTTATTTATTTATTTATTTATTTATTTACTTATTTACTTACTTACTTATTTACTTATTTACTTACTTATTTATTTATTTGAGAGAGAATGAGAATGGGCACGCCAGGGCCTCCAGCCACTGCAAACTTACTCCAGATGCATGCGCCCCCTTGTGCATTTGGATATATAGGTCTTGGAGAGTCAAATTGGGATCCTTTGGCTTTACAGGCAAATGCCTTAACCACTAAGCCATCTCTCCAGTCCTGCCACCCAGCTTTTGATATGGCTATCCTAATAAAATAAGCAGAGAAGGAATTCTTTCTTTCTTGCCAATGACTGCTGATGAAAGGCATCTTTCAGGCTTATACCATTCCTGATTCCATTTTCAGAGATGGATGCTGAGCGATGTGTTGAAGGATGCCCTATCACATTATACTTGAGCATTTCTCAAAACTGAAAGTTAAGTTACAGAAAACCAAGTCGCAGTGTCCTGTTGTGCACAGTGCCCCTTCTCTTACACATACTCTCTCTCTCTCTCTCTCTCTCTCTCTCTCTCTCTCTCACTGAATGAGTGAACTCACTCATGACTTTCCGGTTGATCTCAAACTCATGGTAATCCTGTTTTGCCTCAACCTTACAAGTACTGAGATTACAAAGGTAAGCCACCACCCGGGCCTGAAATACTCTCTTTCTTCTCTATCACACCTGTGAGGGCCCAAGGAACATGGCAGAGGGAATGGAGGATTGAACTTGAGTGCTGCTCTCACTGCTAACCAGAGAATCTTCTCTTTGGAGATGGAGGTAAACATTGAGGAAGCTCAAAACTCATCAAGGCAGAAAATCAGAGGCTATTAAGAGCTTAGTACTTAAGAAAATTCTTCACACCTCTGAGGCTCAGGGAACATTGTGGAAGAGGAGATGGAAAGAATGTAAGAGCCCCGAGGAGTGCAGATCACAGTCCTTCCCAAATGAACTGACTTGTGCATTCATGACTCCACAGTGACTACTGATACCCCTCAAGAGCTGCACTGTTCTGAGCCCATAAACATTTTGACATAAAGAACAGAAGAGGATGAAAGGAATGAACCAACAATACAGAGGAAGGACCACCTTGAAAGAGGAAGGTCCTCAGTAGAATGGGGGCAGAGGAGACAAAGTGATGGGAGCATGACTAATTCCAGTATGTTCATATATTAACGTCCCCGATAAAACCTTTCTAAAGCTCTCTTAAAGATCTTGGATCTACACATCTAGAATCCAGAACTACCAGCCTCCCCAACTCCCCATTAAGAATCAGAGGTCCGCAGGCCTGTGAAGTGTTGAATACACAGTCACAGGCTCTCTTAAGGCAGTAACCACCCCCCCCACACCCATCCTGTGAAAGAGAGAGAGACAGACAAGATGGAGCCCACTCTTTGCAATCTCCCTCTGGGACTGGGAGCTGTAACCTTTCTTTTTCTCTCATTCCAGGGTCATTTCTCATTTCTCTCAGAGGATGGATCTAGAATTGTACCACAGGATCTCAGGACAGATTACTCTTCATCCCAATGACCTTCCGTTTCCAGATCCCCAAACAGTTCTACTCATGTCTTCATTTTCCCTCTTACATACATAAAGAAGAAAGAAATGAGGGCTTCATGGTATGAATTAAGAAAAAGTATCTTTCCACTACCTGTCACAGTTCAAAAGTAAGAGATTCATATGCACTGGTAAACATTGATGGGAAAAGTGATGGAAGTCTATCAAGCATTTATAGTTTACACAAATTACTCCTTCTTATATGTATCTGAACTATCTGGTAGAAGTTTCTCACTGGCAAGCTGTGGGTACAAACCTGCACCACTATCCTCAATAGAGAGCATTTATGTATACAAATCATACAGTCCAGAAACATACCATAAGCATAACCGAAATTCTATTTACTAGAACTGTGGAAAACTAGGGATAATAGTACAAGCACACATACAACCTTTTCTCTTGCATTATCTCATATAATTTTCACAGAATTGTATAAGGTAGTATTATCCTCACCTCATTTTTGTTATTGATAAAAATTAATTAGGCCAGGCATGGTGATGCACACCTTTAATCCCAGCACTCAGGAGGCCAAGGTAGGATCACTGTGAGTTCAAGGTCAGCCTGAGACTATATAGTGAATTCCAGGTCAACCTGGGCTAGAGTAAGACCCTACCTCAAAGAAACAAACCCAAAAAATCAATTTAACATATTGCCTTAGAAGAGATCTGTTTTGAAACCCACATCAAAAGTTGGATGTCTCCTCACTGTGGGAGGGGCTGCTGGTTATTTCAAGGTGTACTACCACAGCATCACAAAACCTGGAGAATGACAGTGATGCCAGCAGGAAGAGGAGTGCAGATACAAGAAATAAAGAAACTAGAAGGGTAGACTTGAACAAAGGCTTTCCTTTGTTCCTTCCTTTAAGTCTTCCACAGTAAGCACAGGACAACTTTGTGCCTCCTCCCTCATTGGGACCATTTTGATGGGATAATGTTCCATCTCAAGCTGCTTAACTTTGACCTGTGCAAAGTAATTTGCTCTGCTCTGATGATAAGATCACGTTGAAAGGGTCATGAGAAGGAGGCCACATGTTGAAGGAGATGGCAGAGCCATATTGCTCCTCAAGGCTAGTAATCATACATCCAAAGATGTCCCTGTGTCCCTCTTATGAGACACGGCATACCTTGAACATGTTATAGGGGATGGAACTCCACATCAGGAACCCTGACAGCTGATCATAATCATCAACAATTATTAAGGTCTAAAAAAGACAGACTAACTTTCTGTTTTTCAGGTTGTGGAAATGAAGACATGGGGAGGTGAAGTCATTTTCCCAAAGTCACTCGACTACTACATGACAGGCAGACATTTTTACCCAATCAGCCGGGCCCCAAGGTCTGAGTTCTTAACCTTATAGCATCAGAAAACACCATCTTGTGGAAACTGAAATATCTATGCAGTAACCTGAGCCATGGAGGGATCTTATGTGGGGATGATAAGATGGAGAAGAGGGATAGAACTAAGGGCAAAGAGTAGAGCTATGGACACTGGTTGAGATACTTTTATTTGCAATAATAATAATAATAATAATAATAATAATAATAATAAAACAGCATCTTATTCAAAGAAGGAAGAAGCTTTGCATGCAACTGGAATCATGAGGGTGAGGCATGGCTACATACAGGTGACTGAAGGCCTGAGCAGCAGTCTGTCTCTTTTCCCTTTCTCTTGACTCAGCTCCCCACGAATCTATACTGTTCTCCCACAGCCTCCCTTTGTGGGAAGAAATGTCACCAGTCATTCTACATTTATATCACAGTTGTCCATCCTTCTGGGAAGCCACAGAAATTAGACGTGACCTCTGCCTGTACAAATGGGGTGGAGGACTTTACAGAGGAGGAGCCATTTGCTTGCATACTGATGGAAGTACAGGAATTTCCCAGACAAAGGAAGATGGGGTAAGGCAGGGTTTTCTAGTACTTCCTTCTATAGAACCATATAACGTGAGCCTCCTGGAGCATTCTGGTGAGCACACGACTGAGAGCTCAGCTTGAAGAGGGCAACTGTCCAATCCATGACAGGCCAGCTTGTCAAATGACCAATATGCACTGAAAAAAAATGATTTTACACAAATTCAGTTTATAACCAAACTTACCAGTGTTCAAAGGCAGTGACTTTTTTTTGAGGTAGGGTCTCACTCTAGCCCAGGCTGACCTGGAATTCACTCTGTATTCTCAGAGTGGCCTCGAACTCATGGCGATCCTCCTATTTCTGCCTCCCGAGTGCTGGGATTAAAGGTGTGCGACACCATGCCCAGCCTAACTTTTTTGACTATATAAAATTTACAGCAATCCGCAATGGACCCGTGACATGGATTGAGCAACTTTTAGTCTGTCTTTGAGGCTGCCTTTGCAAATACAGTCAGCTTATGAACACCTGATGGGGGTGAGGGTGAGCCTCCTTTGGGTAATACTTAACTTTGTGCACAGTGTGTGAAATGGCCAACCAGGGACCATCAGTGTGGAGATTTTTCAGTTTCCTCTACTTTATTTTGATTTTTCTCACTGCCGAGCTTTCCTGCATCCTATGGAGCCTTGTAGAGGTAACTTCCTTTGAAAGGAGCGTTTGCCTGTCTGCTCGGATGGCACAGTTTTAACACTTCAGATCTGCTCTTTTCAGAGGGAAGGTCACAAACCACGTGTGGCTGTCTAATTTGGAGCTAATTAAAATTAAATGAGATCAAATCAAACTAAATTAGTTCTTTGGTCACACTAGCAACATTTCAAGTAATCAGCAGGCCCACATTGACAGCAACTGTGGTAATGGAGATTAAGTACAGCAAGAGAATGCTTGTCATGGCAGAAAGTTCTGTGCAGTGGGGATTTTAACCAGCCTGACTCTGGAGCTTTCTCATTCTTTCTCTGGATCTGCTTTGATTCCCTCAACAATAAGTCTCAGAGCAGCTCAAGAGCCACATGCCACTTCCACCTCTGGTCTGGACTCCCTCTACTTAGCCTGAAGAGATTTTGGAAAGCAAGCTCAAAGTTAATTGGCAGTCCTCATAATTTCATGCATTTTCTAGTCCAGCAATAGGATAAGTTGTTCTAAGATTTTAATATCTTAATATTCTAAGAAATTACCTACCTCAACCCATACAAATGAACACTGACCTATTATGTTATGTTCTGCTGCCTCCAACTCCATTGTCCTTCTGAAAGGGAGGAAGGGTGGAAAAGAAGGAAGGAGGAAAGACAGAAAGGAAGAGAGAGAGTAGAGAAGGAATCAAAAAGAGGAGGGAGAAAGGGAGAGAGGGGGAGATCGTCTTGTCAGCAAACTTCTTACTGAAAATATTAATTCCACTAAAAGCATCAAAAGGGCTTTTTTTCCCCTTAGAATGGGGGAAAAAAATCCAGCTGCATAGCAAAATGGAAGGCTTGAATGGGCATTTCAAGTCTTCCCCGTCACAAGCCATTAGTTGAATTGCCTAAAGAAATCCCTTGACAAGTGTAAGTGCCTGTTTTTATGTTAGAGAGCTTCATAATGTTGCCCACAAGAAGAAATTTCTCCACAAAAGCTCCTTGTGTTTAATAAAGCGATTTGTTCCAGTAACAGTGATAATGAAATTGCTGAATGGAAACAGGATTGTTCAATGAAGACCTGAATCCAATTTGCTGGACTGCTTTCATTACACTTTCCTGTCTGTGTTTACTCATTTGTAGAATTACTACCAGTCTTTTGATACACAATTAATGGGATTAATGGTTTGCAGGACCAGCAGGCAGTAACAAGAAACAGACCCTAGCTTGGTGTGGTGGCCCAGAAGCCCCACTAACTTACGCCGCTTTCAGAATAGGAGATCAATACCTTTCCTACCTTCTGGAATGAGGCTCCTTTTCCACGTGAGCATGTTATTTGGGTAACTCTTTGTGTGTTCTGTAGGTCTTTCCTTTGAGTTGGTCATCAAGCAGCTGATGGTGGAGCCTCCTGGCTTAAGAAAAATAGGTAGTAACCAGAAAAACAGCAATAATGTACTAAAATGTAACTTCTGAACTGACCTGTGTAATCCTAAGCGATTCTTAGTAGTAATTTTTAGTGGATTTAGTGACAGAATGGAATTTTTTTTTTTTTTTTTTGGTTTTTCGAGGTAGGGTCTCACCACTCTGGCCCAGGCTGACCTGGAATTAACTTTGTAGTCTCAGGGTGGCCTCGAACTCACAGCGATCCTCCTACCTCTGCCTCCCAAGTGCTGGGATTAAAGGCGTGCGCCACCACACCCAGCAGAATGGAATTTTTTGATAGGCCATTCATTGGAAGTTTTTTGAAGGCTTGGGGTATCTCATAATAATGTTTTTGAAAGAGTTTACATGTGCTTTTAAAGCAGTGATGCTGCCTTACACCCTCAGGAGGGCTTAGTAGAGCATATGACACACCAGGCAGCATTTATTAAATACATGTTGCATTTTCTTGGGAATGTGTTTGTTTTGCTTTGTTGTTTAGTAGGAAATTTTGGTTTCGATGTTTTCAGCTAACAAGTAAAATGGTAGATTTTATTATGTCATTTTTGTACATGTGTATCATGCATTTTGCTCAGGTTCACGTTCACTCCTCATTACTCTTACTTGCTCTCCCCACTTCCTCCACCCAGATAGTCTCCACTCTATTTCTAGTTTCAGCTGGATTATATTGAAGTTGGAAATTTTATTTTTAGAACTGCCAGTGGGAGTCCAGAGTTGGTACAATACACACACACACACACACACACACACACACACATAATGTTCAGTCACAGTTTCTTTATTCATCTGTATAAGGATGCCCATGCTGATGCCATATCTTAGTCACTTTGAACAAGAATGTGCCATGGTATACTGACTTAGAATCTTTTGAGTAAATACACAGGAGTGGTATAGTTGGATCATATGGGAATTCTAATTTTAGTTTCTTGAGCAACATCCCTGCTAATATCCACAGTTGCTGCATGAATCCTATACTCCTCAAAGCAGTGTGGATAAGGGTTTCTCCTTCCCCACATCCTTGTCAGCATTTATTGTCATTTATTGCTTTTTGATAGACATTCTAGCCAGGCTGGGCTGAAATTTCAATGTAATTTCTTTGAATTTTTAAATTTTATTTTATTTCATTTATTTTATGAGAAAGAGAGAGAGAATTGGCCCACCAAGGTCTCTAGCCACTGCAATAGAACTCCAGACACATTAGCCACCTTGTGTGCATGCCTGACCTTATACAAATGCATCACCTTGTGCATCTGGTTTATGTGGGCTCTGAGGAATCAAACCTGGGTCCTTAGGCTTCACAGGCAAATACCTTAACCACTAACAATCTCTCTATCCCTTTTTTAAATTTTTAAATGTTTATTTTATTTATGAGAGAGAGAAGGAATTGTCAATGTAATTTTAATTTATATTCCTCTCATGACTAAAGGTATTGAACATTTTAAATGTATTTATTGGCCATTTGTATTTTTCTTCTTCTTCTCTTCTTCTTTTTTTTTTTTTTTTTTTTTTTTGTTTTTTTTTTTTTTTGGTTTTTTGAGGTAGGTTCTCACTCTAGCCCAGGCTGACCTAGAATTCACTATGTAATCTCAGGGTGGTCTCGAACTCTTGGCGATCCTCCTACCTCTGCCTCCCAAGTGCTGGGATTAAAGGTGTACACCACCACGCCCGGCTGTATTTCTTCTTTTAAAAACTGTTCCTTTCATATTTATTTATCAGATCATTTGGGTTTTTGTGTTTCATATTTTAGATCTTTCTATATTCTAGATAATAATCCCCTGTCAGACAGCGGCAGATTTCTATCCTATAGGCTGTTTTCTAACACTGTTAATTACTTTTTTTTTTTGCCTTGAAGAAGCTTTTGTAACTTCCTGCAGTATCATTTGTCAGCTCTTGCTATTACTCCCTACACTACTGAAATCCTTTCAAAATTCTGCAATTACTTATGACTGTATCTTAAAGTGTTTTTTTCCTATAGTTTCCTCCAGAATTTTCAGAGATTACAATTATTTGGTGTCAAGAAAAACTATGATCATTTTCCTTTTTTTGTTTTTGTTTTTTGGGGTAGGGTCTCACTCTGGCCCAGGCTGACCTGGCATTCACTATGTAGTCCCAGGCTGGCCTTGAACTCACAGCAATCCACCTACCTCTGCCTCCCCCCAAGTGCTGGGATTAAAGGCATGCACCACCACGCCCAGCCTCATCTTCTTTGTATATTTCCAGGACTGCTTACATTCCTAGAAGGCCAAGGATGGGGCAAATCCTTCTGCTAGTACATTATTGAGGAATCTTAGGGAAACAGGGCAGGCAGAAGGGGAAGAAGGTCAACATAAGGTAGTATATGATACCAAGTTGATAGCGCTCCATTGATAGCTTAGTCATTCCAGCTTTTTCCAGAAAGGCAGGGGACCAATGTGTCCTAATAGTCAGAAGAAAGAAGAAAGTCCCCTGTCTTTCATTGGTACTTCACTGGGTGGATAACTCCCCTATATTTGCCAGTTGCATTTTCCAGTCCCTTAAAAACAGACACTGAAAAGCTCAGAACCCTGTGGATCTGCTTGGCCAGAGGCCAGACAGCAACTGGGGAGGACAGGGACTCATGGGTCTACTTAGGCAAAGGATGGACAGTCACTGAAGAGGTCAGAGACCAATGGGTCTTGGCCAGAGGATAGATAGCCCCTGGGGACATCAGAGCCCCAAGGGTCTGCTTGGGCAGAAGACAGTGCATTTATCTAGCAGCTCATGGAAGCCTGTGCTGGAGCCAAGCCCATATCCACAAGAGGCTAAAGTAACCACAGGCATTAGAAAACGAGGCTGTGGTGACTGGTGCTTTACAGGAACCAGAGCAGTCAAGGTGCTATGTGTGGAGAGCAGGGAAAATGGCCAAGGACTGTACAATTGGGACAGGCACATGGGGAAACACAAATCTGGGTAATGCATAGGCCACAGCTGATACAATGGCTAGTTGAATCAATTCCAAAGGTCTCTTTCTACAAAGAAGAACATTTTTCTTGGGCTGTAGTCATATTTAAAAGTGATCAGCATATTGATTGGTTATTCTACCATAGTGCCTCCTTAACACAGCTCTGTGGTAGGTGGATATTGACATCATTTCAACTGAAGTTTGCTGCTGTTATGTCAAATGTGTGACCCATGGGGTCCAGGCACATTCATAAGGTAAACAGATATATCGAAGTTATGCCTCTGTGATCTCAAGGCATTTAACGTGGTAAACATGATGAGTAGAAGTTACTGGTTGACTAAATAAGAGCATCAGTGGTTGACCAATTATCCCAGCACATTATACTTCACCAACCCCTCTTTCATCCCAGCTCTACCTGGACCTACTGAGTATGTGCAAGCTACTATGAATGCCACTCTTCCTTAAAAAAAGAATATTCCAGCTGGGCGTGGTGGTGCATGCCTTTAATCCCAGCACTTGGGAGGCAGAGGTAGGAGGATTGCCGTGAGTTCAAGGCTACCCTGGGACTACATAGTTAATTCCAGGTCAGCCTGGGCTAGAGTGAGACCCTACCTCAAAAAAACAAACAAACAAACAAAAATTCCAGAGCTGGGCGTGGTGGAACACACCTTTAATCCCAGCACTCAGAAGGCAGAGGTAGGAGGATCACCATGAGTTCAAGGCCACCCTGAGACTACATAGTGAATTCCAGATCAGCCTAGGTGAGAGTGAGACCCTACCTTGAAAAACCAAAAGAAAAAGAAAAAAAGAATATTCCAGGGACTAGGGAGATAGCTCAGTAAGAATGCTTGCTATGCAAATATGAGGATCTGATTTCAGTCCCCAACACCCACATAAATATCTGGGAGTGACCCAGCATTTGTGTAACCCCAGTGCTGAGAGGGACAGAGACAGGAGAATCACTGACGTTCGATAGTCAGACAGTCTGACCAAAAACAAAAACAAACAACAACAAAAAAAAAAATGGCAGCTCCAGATTTAGTGAGAGAGATCCCATCTCAAGGAAATATTGTGAATGAGCAATAAAAGAGGACACCTGGTGTTCTTCTCTGGAGAGACATATATGCACATGGGGTGCACGCATATACATACATATGTACATACACCACACACACACAAATACCAGCACCACCATCACCAATACCACCACCACACAAAATAAAAAATAAAATATTTCAGAGTTTAAAGATAGTATCTCCAGTCCCACAATTTAGTGGAGATCAAGTCAAATATTTTCCACTAGGATCAAGTCATTAATTAGGTTTGTCTTTAATTACCACACCTGGAATAGCAATTTTGGTGTCAGAATATTAGTAAGAAAACACATGTGTAGTCACAACAGTGCCACGTACCTGTGGGCCATCAACCAGTGGTCTATTTCAAAACTGTTTTTTCAGAATATTCTTGATGTCTTCTCCAGTTAGGGAAGTTCTTCACTGCTGATCTGCATAGGAAAAGACATTGACACTGATCCGAGTTTCCCATTCAAAGTGAAAGTTAATGATGGAAACCTTGGTTACATGGGCACATTATTTGGAAGCTGGAAGTCTTCACTTTTCATACTATTTTGAGACTGTAAAAAAAAGATCATACAAGTGGGGCTGAGGTAATGGCTCAGTGGTTAAAGACACTTGCTTGCAAACCCTGACAGCCTGAGTTCAATTCCCCAGCATCCACATAAAGCCAGATGCACAAAAGAACATGTGTGTCTGGAGTTCATTTGCAGCTTCAAGAGGCCCTGGTACTGATTCTCTCAACCTCTTTCCCATAAATGCATAATAATTATTATTTTTTGTTGTATGATTTTTCCGAGGTAGGGTCTTGCTGATCTGGAATTCATTATGTAGTCTCGGGGTGGCCTCGAACTCACTGTAATCCTCCTACCTCTGCCTCCCTAATGCTGGGATTAAAGGCATGTGCCACCACACATGGCAAATAAATTATTTTTTAAAAATAAAAAAAATATCATACAAGCTGAAAGAATGCAAAGCAATTTTAGTAATGAAGTTATATGTAGAATAAAATGTTGAAACATCGCTTGCCCTTTAAGCACATAGACATCTTTTCTGTGCTAAGAAAATTAACACACTCCTCTCTAAGTATAAGGAGCCACCTGATTTTCAAACACTTTCTATTTTTTCTTTTGTGACATCAAATATCCCCACTGGTGTAGAGAAATATCTTTGAAGTTCTTTTAATGTAAAATGCTTTGTTAATGTCACTATTGGGAACATGCTCATTCTTTTCATAGCAAATACTTTCTTCATTCATGTTATGGTGTTGTCTCCACTAAGCTTCTCTGGAAGTACATTGAGACTTTTGGGCAGTGGAAATGTCCACATTCTCAGTTGGTTATTTCTCCTGTAATTTCATTTATATAACATATAACTTCAACTTTCACTTCCAAGAATGGGACACTTCATTTTCTCTTTTTTGCACAATTTCAACTTTGTTGGCCAGTTCCCTTCTTTGTGAACCTATTTCCTATTTTTGAAAAATGACATGTAGTTTTACCAGTCTACCAAACTCATACAGCTACCTCCTGAAGGGAGTCCTAATACATCTCTATTTTGGCCCCTGACTCTTGAGTTGGATTCTTCATCACTGTCACAACTACCTAAAAAAAAACAACCTAAAATGAAAAAAGATTTATTTTGGCTCATAGTTTCAAGGGTTTCTGTTCATATCTTGCTCCATTGCTATGGGCTTGTGGTGAGACAGAACAATATGGTAGCAAGAATGTGTGGCACAGCAAAGTCATTCAAAAATTGTCAGAAAGAATGGGGGCAAGAACAAGATACCACCCCAAAAGACATATTCTCAGAGACTTACTTGTTTCACCTGGCCTCACTTGCTTAGTATTCAACACCTTCTAATAATGCCAGTCAATAACAAATCTATCAATGGATTACTACATTGATAATGTCAGAATGCTCATGATCCAATCAAAACCACAAAACCCCATCGGCTGGCAGCCAAACCCTTTAACACATGAGCTTTCAGGAGACATTTCAGATTCAAACCATAACACATGGTAAGGGAAAAGAAAAAGACAAGAAAGCAATATGACTACATTCTGAGCTTCTGTGCATAAACTAATTCACAGACACTCAGTGACCAATAACTGACAGACTTTGTCAGAACTGCTATCCTCTGTCACCAGCCATAATGCATGTCTGCTACCTGCACAGTGGATTGTGAACTAAATTGCTAAGGGCAAAGCTTGTATTTTACCCAATGACAGTTAATATACAATAGTAACTTGAATTTGGACTCATGTGGTTGGGAGATCGGTGTTGTTTAAGTAAACTATGGTAAGCAAAACCTATTCATATCACAATCCCCACAAAATGAAGCTTGTCTGTAAGGATATTCAATGCCTTCAGGACTTGGTAAGAGAATCTATATAACAAGCACACGCTGAGGTGATGTTATCACCTTGACCAAGCATCTTCCAAAGAAATGAGAGAATATATTATATAGATAGATATCATATATTATATTAGCACCAAAATAAAGAATCTATAAACTATATATCATTATGTTGGATTTGTTATATGTAGCCCCTAGGGACTATGTCCAAACTCATGTACAACACCTAAGTATTTGTGCTTGAAGATCTGGTATAGTTGAACTCACATGTCATGTTGTGAGAGCACTCTCACAAATTCGTTTATCATATGCACAAACCTAGCTCAAAGAACTTCTGTGAGGACTAAAGGAGGACACATAGGTAACTTTTTTTCCTTTTATTTTTTTCAAGGCAGGGTCTCATTCTAGCCCAGACCTGGAACTCACTCTGTACTCCTAGGCTAGCCTTGAACTTATGGCAATCTTCCTATCTCAGCCTCCCATGTGCTGGGACTAAAGGCATGTGCTACCATGCCCAGCTTGAAACATAGGTAATATATGTCATAGAGTACTTAGCTCATAGTATTACTCATTAAATGGTGTTGCTGGTATTAGAAGTGATGATGGAGGTCATGTCAGAGTGAAGTGGTTCTAAGAACCTGGAAAAGGAGTAAAATTAAGCTGAAATACTAAGTTGAAACCTCAGCTTCCCAGAAGTTATTATGGTACAGTTTCAAAGTGAATCCACAGAACATTGACTCTGAACATCTAGAACTTTCAATACATTAACCTACTTCTAATTAGGGAGGAAAATAAAACAGCAAATAAGTTTTCATATCAATCCATACCAATTCATGGTGCCAAACATCATTTATATCTCTGCTGTGGGCTTGATCCAACATCCATTTACCAGTTTCTAGTTTGCAAGTCCAATTTCTCTAGGATCGGAATTTGAACAACAAAATTGGCCACATTTTCAGCTTGATGAATTAGTGGTGCCAGCATGAGAGCACAATGGTTAGGAAAGAGCTCAGCCTGCCCTCTGAAATTGCCTGTGGTGTATTTAACATTAAGAAAATTAACTTTCCGTGGCCATCTCAATGCCATATATAATTTGGAAAATCTGAGGGGACCATATCCTGATAAGGACTAGTTAGGTTAAAGCCTTTGACCTTCACAATTGTGTTTCCTAAGCTGTGTGCTATAGAACATTAGCAGTCCTTGAGATAATATTAAATATGCCTCAACAAAGTTCCATCACAAGTCTGGAAAGCCACAATGTATGTTAGCAGTCTAAGGACTTTGAGATTCTTCATAGTTTAAAAAAGAGTCAAATCTGGTTAATCACATTTCCCAACTATATTGAGCCAAAAACATTTTTAGATGTAATTTACAGAACACAGTGTTTTGTATTAACAGTTTTGTAAGGCTGTACAAAAGATCCTGTTGCTGCAGACACAACAGGCTGCATTTGCAGGACATTGAGAAATCATGCTGGAACTGAGATGGAAGCTGGCTTCCCACTGGCTAGCTACCATAGTGCTGGGAAGCACTATGTGGGCTACTGTGGGAGATGTCATCAACAGTCTTAGTGAGCAATGGATTTGAAAGCTATACCATCAACCATCCAGGCAAGATGGGCCCATAAGTACAATAATGACACATAAGTTATGGTGGTAATCAACTGTCTCTGATTAGATATGAGGTTCACTCAGCAGGAGGGGATCCATGTCTAGTGCAGAGAACCAAATCAAAAACCAATGGTTTGGAAAGCTATAGACCCTAGATATAAGCTACCACTGTTCTTTGGCTAAATGGAGGCATTATATCTCCAAGAAACATATTTCTTTACATTTATGCCCTTGGATCAATGCTGTTATTCTTGGTTAGAGAACCTTCTTTTTGCAGATGATGGTGAATATCAGAAAGATCTACAACTCATCAAGATAACAAGAAGAAAAAGAGAAAGCCCAGTGCTTATCACTGGGTGAGTCATCTCTCTCACATCTGCCAGGAATCAGGGAACATCACAGAGGAAGTGTCAGAAAGAACATGAGTGCTGCTCTCAATTCTAGCCAAAAAGTTTCTCTGTAGAGATGGCAGTAGACACTGAGGAGACTAAAACCTTATCAAAGCTGAAAAATAAGAGCCTGTCAGGAGCTCAACACTATCACACTCTTCAAGGCTCGGGGAACATTGTGGAAGAGAGCGCAGAAAGGATGTAAGAGCCACCGAGTGGGAAGGAGTACTTTGGGTCCATGTCCTCCTGACATGAAGTGACTGGTGCATTCATCACCCCACAGTGATTACCTATACCCCACAAGAGCAGCATTGTTCTGAGCTCATCAATATTTTTATGCGTAGGATGGGAGAGGACAAAATGAGACAGTGAAGCAGGAAGGATTGCCTCCAAAGAGGGGGGTCCTTGGGGAAGTGGGGACAGGAGAGAGGGGACAGAAGAATATAATGGGAGGAGAATATAATTAAACAACAGTATGTTCATATATTAAAGGTCTCTCAATTAAAGAAAAATGGCCAGGGGAATTCCACCATTACAAGCTTTACATTTAGAGGCATGAAAAGACGTTAATAGTATCTATGCATTATACCCTTAAACATCACACATTTTCAAAATAGAGTTCAGGTAGCTTTTAGTAACCATTTACAAAATGATACAAGAGTTTTCCTAAAATGCTTTACTCCTTAAACAGATTTTCCCTTTTACCTATTCCATTCTGCTTTCTAGATTATGTTCTGCTCCTTAAGAAATGCTTTCTCATCAGGGAAAGTTCCTTGCTCAGTCATCCTATTGATGCCCTCCCTAATTTAACTTACCTGTAAGAAAATATTTTTCAACTCCTATGATGAACGCCTAGCTCTATGTTGAGAGGAATACAAAAAACATATGTCAAATCTGGTATTATGGCCTCAGTGGCTTTATATTTAGCAATTTGAAAATAACTCCAGACTAAGGACTCCAAAGCATTTCTACCAGGGGAAAGGTCAACCACTCCAACTGGGACCAGCAGCCTTGGTGGAGGAGATGTACTTACTCTTAGGAGGAGGACTTACAAAAGTATATGAGGCAGCCAGGCGTGGTGGTGCACGCCTTTAATCCCAGCACTTGGGAGGCAGAGGTAGGAGGATTGCCATAAGTTCGAGGCTACCCTGAGACTACATAGTGAATTCCAGGTCAGCCTGGGCTAGAGCAAGACTCTACCAAAAAAAAAAAAAAAAAAAGAAAGAAAGTTTGCAAGGAAAAAGCATGGCCGTCCCTTGTGAGGTTGTAAGCAAAACAAGTTTGACTGGAGTGGACCATTCTGTCAAATGCAGAAAGAAACCAAATGAGCTAAAAATAATAAACTATACACAATGGCAGATCTGAAGCAAATTAAGGAGTTAAATTAATTTCAAGTAGGGAAAAGACACAGTATTTAAAGACAGTTTCATTAAGTTTAGCTTGGTCATGAAATTCAAATGAACATTCTAGACAGATTAGTCTTGGATCTCACCTGGAAAAGTTAAAGAAAGAATGAAAACAAAAGTCAGGAATTTCCAGTATATTCATTCATAATTTAATTCCAATCTATTTATCTTATACATTGTATTTTACCACCTAGTCATTAATGCAAAAATTATTTTATGAGGGCTAGAGAGATTGCTTAGCAGTTAAGGCACATGTCTGCAAAGCCTAAGGTCCCCAGTTTGGTTCTGCAGGTCCCACGTAAGCCAGATGCACAAGGGGGCACACACGTCTGGAGTTCATTTGTAGTGGTTAGAGGCCGTGGTGTACCTATTCTCACTCTCTCCCTCTCTCTCTTTCCCTCTCTCTTTCTCAAATAAATAAATAAAAATAAAAATAAAATCAAAAAATTATTTTATGAGCACCTATTATATACCAAGAAATATTTCATGTGTTGAAGAAAAAGGTATACCTTAGTCTGAGGCAAGGAGCTGACATGGGTAGTGATAATAAGTAATTATAGAATGTGAAGTTCCTCCAAGGTACTTCTCATTTTCAGATAACAAATGAAAAGTATGAATATTGGTAGAACTCATGTGCCAGGTTATTTACTTTCATCTAACTTATTTTAGTCATTAGCACTGAGAAGTGAGCAGTTTGTTTTTTTTTTTTAATTTTTCCCATTAGAAAATACCACTTCTGACCACAGGGATGACCTAAAAAAGCAACATAATACTGAAAAGAAGTGATGGAGGAGTGTCCAGCACTGAAACATCTCTATCACACCCTCAGGGTCCATTGTAGAAGAGATGGCAGAAAGAATGGAAGAGCCAAAGGAAGGGTACGACTCCTTACAATGCAACTGTCCAGACAGAAATTGGCCTCAATATCCATGACCTTGCAGTGCCTAGCAGTACCTTCACAAGACCCTCATAACAGGAGAAAAAGATGATGACATCAAATTAAAAGAGAGACTATTGGAGAGAGGGAGGGGATATGATGGAGAGTGGAATTGTGAAGGGGAAAGTGGGGGAGGAAAGGTAATGATCACAGTTTATTTTCTGCAAGTATAGAAGTTGTCAATAAAAAATTACACATTAAAAGAAAAGAAAAGATCACCTCTTATTGGCTACAACCAGAGACTGCTGGGTGGGCAACAGGGAACTTTCACTAAAAGAAAAATAATATGGAGGATGGAGAGATGGCTCAGTGATTAATGGTACTTCTTGCAAAGCTTTCCAGCCCAGGTTAGATTCCCTAGTACCCACATACAGGCAGAGGCACAAAGTGGCCTATGTGTTTGGGGTTTGTTTGCAGTGGCAAGCATCCCTGGTATGCCCATTGTCTCTCTCTCTCTCTTTCTTTCTTTCTCTCTCTCCCCCTCTCTCTCCTAAATAATTTTTTTTTGAAAAAAAGAAAGTAGGGGCTGGAGGGATGGCTTTGCAGTTAAGGCATTTGTCTGCAAAGCCAAAGGACCCAGGTTCAATTCCCCAGGACCCATGTTAGCCAGATGCACAAGAGGGCGCATGTGTCTGGAGTTCATTTGCAGTGGCTGGAGGCCCTGGCATGCCCATTCTCTCTCTTTCTCTCTCCCTCTTTCTCTGTCAAAATAAATAAATAAAAATCTTTTTTAAAAAAGAAAATATAGGTTTGTAAGGCTTCAATAGTTCTATTCTACTCTAGGACTGTGATATCAACTGAGCAGATTTCTTGAATTTTCAGATTGATGTGGGTTTTTTATCTTCATATGTTAATGTGTGGATGTTGAAGTGCGTCTTACACAAACACGTCACGTTCCTCTGAGAACAACAGGTACCTTTCAGACATCCTGCATGTCCCTGAGAATCTCTGTCTGCGGAGAAATCACTACTTTACTTCATGAGGACCATTGCTTTTCTATTTCTGTTTTTGAGACTCTTTCTTATTATAGGGGTTACAATCAGTATCCAAATGAATTATTTCCCTAATCATTAACAAACACACTCACATAATTGCATCAAAAGACTTAGTTTCTAAGTCACATTTTATTATCATCTTTAGTTTATTGAATATAAGCAGGAAGTGTTTCCTAAACAAGTAGGAATCATTCTACAAACTTAAACATTACATTTAGAAAAGAGCTAACATTATTTTATCATCTGCTACTTGTTCATTTTGCAGTGTGACTCTTCATGATGATTGGCTTGTAAAATGGGTAAGAAGGCAGATTTCTACATTTAGATTTTTTTCCACGCATCAAATCAGGATATGATGGCACAAAGCAATTTAATCTCCATAGTTAATTTTAAACAAAAATAAGAAAGATATATTAGCAAGTCTCTACTTTTGAAAGTGTTGAGCTATAAGGAGCCCACGCGTGGAGTGGCAGCTTTCCATGTGTGTGTTGCATATCACAGGTAGCCAACTCAGCTCTTTAGGTTTTGGCAAGCTGCCAACGTTTTTGCTTGGCATGACTTCAAGGGCCTTGTGTGTCCAAACCCAAGGCAGCCCCCTTCAGGATACATGAGCCAAGCTAACTGCATGCAAACCAGGCTGGATTTTGGAATCAGTTTACATGGGCATGTTGTCAGAGAAAGATGTTTGTGTGAGAGAGAGTCTTAAAGGACTGAATAGAAAGATCAGAAGCAAGGTTAAGCAGAATGGGGCTGGGAAGAATTCCACTTGTCCTCAGAGGACAGGCAGAGGATGAAAGAAGGTACAGTAGGGAGGCAAAAACAGAAGTGCATTCTTTGCAGTCTGGCTGGCAAGCCCCGCAACAGCACCATTCTTCAAACAAAGCCTCCCTTGGCCTCAGAGCCTCGACTGGTCATGCCAGCTCTATTGATTTACACAAAACCTTCAAGACTTTGATCAGCTACCAAAATGCAAACATTTTAAGCAATGTCCCAAAGAAGCTTGTTTAAAAAACAGTTGATGTAAGGGTTTAAAACAGTCCATTAACAATCTCATGTAGAAATGTGTATGCATAGGTGCCCAGTGATGCATGCTTCTATGCACAGAACATTTTATATAGTCTATTAACCATGCCGTGTCCTTATTACACATGCTCACTTCCAACCCAAAGAAACATTTTTTCCTTGTAAACGTAAAGTCAAAAATACAAAATTAAATTCTTCTCTCTCTGAACCTCACACTCCAAGCCAAAGAAGGGGGACAGGAAATCATACTACACACCCATCAGACACAAAACAGTGATTTATGACTGGACTTTTCAGACCATAAATTCTTATACTGGGTACAGTTTTAGGATGTGAATTTCTCATAGAATTTTAGAGGCTTCAAATATCCCAAGGATCATTTCTAACTTTTTTATTTTTTGTGAAGTATCCCCATACTTGTCATCCTGATAAATATTTTATACACTGGAACAGCCAAAAGCTGCTAAAATTGTGATGCCCCATTACACATATTAAATGCCAGCCTCTGTGGACCCCGGGAGCTTGCTCACCTCAAACACTGACTCAGTACACTAGCTTTTTTTTTTTTTTTTTTTTTTTTCCAGAGAGCATCTGGCAAAACTTCTAACTAAAATGTAGGGAGCCAGATTTCATGATGTGGCCCCTGGACTTAAAAAATTATGAAATAATATTTGCCTGCCTTGAGTCATTTGGACTCGATCTCTGACCTTGGGAAGTGTGAAGGGCCCCCTTTTATAAAAATATGCACTCCATCCATCCTCAAAGCCTAACAGCACCCTGCCTCTAAATGATTTCTTTCAGGAAAACATAGACGCAGGGAGCTAGTGATGAGGTTTCCCTTTGCATAGCTATGAACATACTAGCTCTGGACACGATACAGTCGTGACCAAATGTGCTCACCTGAGTTTTTTGTTGTTATTTTTGAGGAAGGGTCTCATTCCAGCCCAGGCTGTCCTGGAAGTCACTCTGTAGTTCCAGACTGGCCTTGAGCTCTCCATGATCCTACTATCTTTGCCTCCCAAGTGCTAGGATTAAAGGCATGCAGCACCACCCAGGATCTGACATTTATTTTTTTAAAAGGTTTTTATTTATTTATTTGCAAGGAGAGAGAGAGAGAATGGGCATGACAGGATCTCCTTCCATTGCAAATGAATTCCAGATGCATGCATCACTCTGTGCATCTGGCTGTAGGTGGGTCCTGGGGAATTGAACCCAGGCCAGCAAGCTCTGCAAAGCAAGCACCTTAACTACTGAGCCATCTCTTCAGCCCTGTTTACCTGACTTTTGGAGAATGCTTCTTCCAGCTGAGGCCATCGTCAGACAGCCTCCTATTCTGGAGTGATGCACATGCACAGGTCTGGGAGACAGTCCCTCTGTCTTCACAGACGAATCCCAAACACTTCTGTCTCAGTAACTGTCCTCCCTTCACCTCGCATTGACCTGAGCCCAGCATCAACGTCCAAAGCTAACAAGTCACTCAGAAATGCTGTCAAATCTTTGTGGGTAGATACCATGATGTGAATATGTTATGTGAATATCTGTATTTGTGTGTGAGAGCATGGGCACACGTGTTCCATGGCTGTGAAGCAAATCAGATTTGATCTTCCAGTTCAGCTCCCATCACTGGCCATGGCTCTGGACAGGTACTACAATTCCTCGCACTCCAATGCTTGCCTCTACAAAATGTGGAGGAAGTGCCTCAGAAGTAGTGCTCCACAGAACTGTAGTGCACTGAATGATACACTGTAGGGAAAGATGTGCGTTCTGCCCCTCCTGCTATCCCCATCTGCACGATCAGCACGCTCCAGCCAGAAGAGAGGCCAGACTTTAGGAACTCAGAGAGGTGAGCAAAATGGGGGTGGGCAGAGTGAGAGCAGAGGCCATGAGCTGAACACCTGCAGTTGTACCCCATAGCTCATGGGCTTGTGCAGAAATAAATGAACTAGTGCGCAAATGGGAGCTGAGTGGTGGGCACATGGCAGAGAGTGAGAACTGCTTGAGTTTTAGCTATTATGATTGGGATACGTCAGAGGCACTCAGTGTTTACTGTGCTTAATTAAATGGACATCAACTATGAGCCAAGCAATTGACTTATGTCATCCACTTAATTCTCAAAACAACCCTGACAGGCAGAAATTGTCATCCCCATTTCAGACAATAAATGAGAAAATAAGTTCAGGGAGATGAAACAATAAGTTGAAGAGGCAGAATAAACTGACAGACAATGCCAAAACCCATAGTGAAATGCAGTTATCCAATAATGACAAAACGTATGATTATGATACATAATAATATTTAGAATCAAGTATTTTATTTTTCACTCTAATATTGGGCATTGACTCAAGGAATTTAAATAGAATTTGCCTACTTTTCTATGATATTGAAAGTCTCTGAGAATATCTTCATGAATCTGGTAGAAATAAAAATCTAAGCTCACTGATGTCTTTAATGAAGACTCATGTCACTGTAGAGTCCAATTAACATTATCCTTTTGTGATCAAAATCCCCTTGTTCAGAGCCAGGCATGGTGGCACACGCCTTTAATCCCAGCACTTGGGAGGCAGAGGTAGGAGGATCGCCGAGAGTTCGAGGCCACCCTGAGACTACATAGTTAATTCCAGGTCAGCCTGGACTAGAGTGAGACCCTACCTCAGAAAAAAAAAAAAATCCCCTTGTTCAAAGCAATGGACACGCTACATTTATTTCAATAAGAGAGGGCTTATTATTAAAAATCAGCACCAAAGGTGCCCAAGGAAGGAAGGCAGCCAGTCTCAAGACACTGGACGCTGGTGGGAAGGTGGCAACTGCTCTTTGGGCTCTGTAGGGACACAAAGTCTCCATCTCTGATTCTTGATCCTTTGTCCATCTTTGCTGGCAAACTTTCTCTGCTCCTCCAAGCACAATACTATTCAGAGCTACTGACTCAAAACATTTAAGGACCTGACTAGGTGAAGACAAGCATCTCTGAGTCCCCATTCAAAATCCCACAAGTGACTAAACAAAACAGGAATCCTGGGAACACACACACACACCACATATGTCAACACACACATATCACACATGTGCACACACAGGATAACCTGCACAGCTATCATCCAAATGAACTGATACTATCTGGATAGCGTAATAACCATTCTTATATGAAAATATTCAGAAAATTCTCTGTGTGCTAGAAAGAATGTCCAGTTCTCAGGCATGCATGGCCTAAAGAAAACTGCAGGAAGCAATTTTGAAATCAGAAAATTGCCTAGAAGCTGCAGTTGAGCAGGAAGCTGAGAGTGAGCCTCAATGTGATGCTCAAATGGTGGTGAGGGAGGGGCCCCACCAGCCAGCATAAGCAGCCAGCCCCTCCAGGAGCCCCTCAAATATGGAGCAATCTGCCATAGTATTCTCTCACAACAGCCTGGCAGAAATGGATGGTCCACACAGGGAAGGATCAATTGTAAAAAGTTGGAATTAGTCATTCTAAATCATGCGGCTGTGGTCGAAGGAAGCTCTTCTAAAAATCATTAAACAATCATGTATTCCTATTGATTTATTCAAAATACCTTGAGGGAAAGCAGATTAAACACAAGGTAAAAGTAAGCTAATGCAGATTAAATGGATGAAGGATGGGCAGAGGGTTCCCTAGGTAGTTTTTGTACTAATGAGAGGAAAATTATATGTACACTATTACCAGGATAAAAGGGTCTATTAGAGGTCTTTTGCTTGACATATTTATGTATTTCAAATACTAAGTAGCATAGTGAATTAGGTTTACTCTGGGCATTTGTTATTTTTATTGCATCTCCAAAGTGATAAACAGAGTTCTCTGTTGAGGGCAGTGTGCTGCCTCTCTCTGGGAAACCGTGCCTGAATAGAAAATCCGTGATGCCACGGCTGCCCCCTGGGTGTCATTTATTACCAAGGCCAGCAATTTGACTGCAAGGCCCAAACCTTGAAAATTCAAGAGCAACATGCTAGAACCCAAAGGTGGAAATGAATGAGCTGAAAAGATGATCTAAGGGCTCTGTGCCCTGGGTCACATTCAGAGATGTTCTGGAATCTCTCCCAGCCATACCAGGAAACTAGTCACGCGTTGTCCTCACATGTGTGGCACATACAGCAGGCCTTTTCTTCAAAGGGAGAAATGGAAGCAGGAAAGTCACAAATGAGGGGCCCACGGACATATAACTAGGGAGGATTTTAGTAGAGACCTCAAGTCCTTCCCTCCCCTGGTTCAGGCTCTTCCTGCTACACTGTGTACCAGTGACATTTGCACTCGTGAGTCACTATTCTTTTAAAAAGACTGTGATCAGAAAAAATTTAAAAAATGTATAAATAACAAAAAATTAAAATGATAGCAATCAGCAGATTCATTGTATGTTTAAAACCAGATTCACTGTTCCCTCCATAGCAGTTCATTACCCATATCCTTCCCTCCCCTTACCATATATATAGTTCTGTCACATGGGCAATGACATCATTCTCCCATCATGCATCTAAACCAAAGAAATGAAATTCTAGCTGAAATCACTGATTCTGCTTACTCTCTCATCTGCCAAACCCTTTCTGCACCCCACTCTTGTCTAAATCCTTCTAAAATACTGCTTTCAACCTCCCATTCCTAAAATCCAAAAAGGAAGGTGGCAGGCACACATATTTCTCTTCTCCCCAGTCTGGAAAGGTGTCAGGGAAGCTGCAATTTAGGCTCTCCTCAAGAGAGGTGACCTGTAAAGGAGTCATTCCTGATTGACAGAACCTCTGACGGCATCAGTCATGAGTGGGTTGTTCAAAACAAGGAATGTCAAGAACCTGGTCTGGTTAGTGTGAAGCTAAGGAGGAAAAGAAGACCGGCCAGGAGGGGCACAACACTTAACAGGCCATGAGGGCCTGAACTTGGTGCTAATGAAGACAAACAGGTGCAGGTGGAATCACTGGCAAAAGACAAACAGAACCAATAGCCATGACGCCCCACTGGGCTCCAGAGGTGACCTTTCAGACCCAGCAGTGCTCTCACCTCTCCAAATTCCCAGGTCCCACTTGGACCTCTGGCTCAATTGTCTTCATGGGAGAGATCCATAAGCATGGTTTAGAAATTTCCACATACTTTGATATATAACCAAGTAGCAAATATCTACATTTTGCCTTAGACCCCTTTAGCCCTCTGTATTTAAACACATGGGGTGTAATATTAGACAGAATTCACTGTTTCTGCCAAATTATGTATTTCCTTCTACATTGTCTCTCTCTCTTAGGGGCTCTTCATAGCTAAATAACAGACATGCCTATGCACAGTCTGAACAGGAAATTAAAGATGTAGTCTTCTCTTGACAGGAAGATAAATTTAGTCACATTTCTTACCATCTCATGTTGTTCTGTGCATGAGTTAGAGCTACAAAATTATAGCTATACTTTGAAACAATAATGGCATCTTGCATTTTCATGAAATTTAAATTCATTAGCCCATTGAGTTGTCACTTAATTTCTATGGGTGAGGCAAAGGGTCATCATTATTCCTAATTATCTGATGAGGAAACAGATTCAGCATTATTGAAAGCTGTGCTCAAAGTCACATGAGTTGGTAGTGACAGAACGTAGACTGGAGCCTCTCTTCAGAATTAGTCGTCTTAAGCTCAGGCCAGATGTGTCACTCACTCAGTTATAGAGCATGCAGAAAGCCTGGGTTCAACCCCAACACTGAAAATAATACAAATAAGTCATCCCATGTTCTCTGTGTGGTTTTGTCACAAAGAACATGGAGAAGCATTGGATTCAAACCTAGATGTGCTGAATATTGCTCAATACCTTACTACACACCTGCAGAAGTATAAGCAAATCTTTGTTACAGATTATATTAGCAATGGCATTTGTCCATCAACAAAACATTTTGATAAGGAATTAAAACAAGTCAAAAACTGCAGCTGGGGATATGGCTCAGTGGGTAAAGTGCTAGCTACACAAGCATGTGAAATGCAAGCATGCAAAATACCCACATAAATATCAGGCAGGTATGGCAAATTGCATGTAATCCTTGCACTTGGAAAGTAGAGTCAGGAGATCCCTGGGGCAAGCTGGCTAGTTGTACTTCCTGAATCTGCAAGCTCTAGGTTCAAGTAAGAGATCCTATCTCAATAGATTAGGTGGAAAGTGATCAAGGAAAACACCCATTGTGAATCTTTGACCTCCACATGCACACACACACACACACACACACACACACACACACACACAAGTTTATCCACACATATATGAATATTCATACATTTTTAAAAGCCATGCATGGTAGCACATATGTGTAATACTATTACTGGGAAGGCTGAAACAGCAGGACACCTGTATTTCACTGGCCAGCCAATGGAGACTACTTGGAAAGTTCTAGGCCAGTGAGAGTTCTTTTCTCACAAAAAATAAATAAATAAATAGGGCTGGAGAGATGACTTAGCAGTTAAGGCATTTGCCTGCAAAGCCAAAGGACCCAGGCTTGATTCCCCAGGACCCACGTTAGCCAGATAAACAAAGTGGCGCATGAGCCTAGAGTTCATTTGCAGTGGCAGGAGGTCCTGATGCACCCATTCTCTCTCTCTCTCTCTCTCTCTCTCTCCCTCCCTCCCTCCCTCCCTCCCTCCCTCTTTCTCTCTGTCAAATAAATAAATAAAAATGAAATATTAAAAATAAATAAATAAATGTAACATTCCTGAGGAACAACACCTGAAATTATCCTCTGTCCTCTATACACATCAGGTAATGTCAATTCTACCAAAAGCAATATACAGATTTATTGCAATACCAATAAAAATTCTAGTATCATTCTTCATAGAGATAAAAAATGATCTCAAAATTCATATAGAATGGTAGCAGGCCTTGGATATCCAAATCTATCCTCAACAAAACAAACACCTCTGGAGGTATCACCATACCCAATCTAAAGCTATACTACAGAGTCATAGTAAAAACAAACAAACAAAAAACAACATGGTACTGGCATGAAAACAGAAATATAGATCAATGGAACAAAATTCAAGACCCAGACCTTAGGTCAAGAAGCTATAACTGCTTGATCTTTGACAAAGGTGCCAATAATGTATGCTGGAGAAAAGACAGCATCTTCAAAAAATGGTGCTGGACAAATTGGATAACCACATGTAGAAAAATGGAACTAGATCCATTCATCTAACCCTTCACAAAAGTCAACTCCAAATGAATTAAAGACCTCAATATAAGACCTGAAACTCTTCAACTGCTGGAAGGAAATAGGAGGAACTCTCCATGATATAAGAGTGGGGAAGGACTTCCTGAACCATACACCATGTGGTAGTTTGAATATATGTCCCCCAATATATTCAGAGTTTTATTAGTTATAGTTTCCATCTGCAATCACCTTGCTAGAGGCAATGTCACTGGGGGCTGGTCTTAAGGTGTGGGTTTGAGATTCCATTGTAAAGATATGCAAATGTGCCTAGCAGGAGTTCCTGAAGTGTGCTGTGTGACCTTTTGGCAGTAGTTTTTGCTCTGTGTGCTGTGGTGGCTGGTTGGCTTTGCTCTCTCTGCTTGGCCCTGTGGAGAGCAGGCCGCTTCTCTTGCCATTATGGAACTTCCCCTGGATCTGTAAGCTTCAATAAATAATATCTCTTCCTCCATAACTGTGCCTGGTCTGGAAGTTCATCTCAGCTAACCTGAAGCTGTCTGCTACACACCAGTAGCCCAAATAATTAAAAATATCTCAACCAATGGGATCTCATGAAGCTAAAAAGTTTTTTCATAGACAAACATAAGCAGGGCCATTTGATTACCCACAGAATGGGATAAAATTTTCACCAGCTATACCACTGACAGAGGCCTAATATATAGAATCTATAAAGAACTCAAAAACTAAACAATAAAAAAATCAAACGGCCCACTGAAAAAATGGGGTAGAGAATTGAATAAGGAGTTCTCAGAGGAAGAAATACAAATTGCTAACACATACTTACAAAAATGTTCAACATCCCTAACCATCAGAGAAATTCAAATTAAAACAAGTATGAGATTCTACCTTGCTCCACTAAGGATGACAATTACTTAAAAAAAAATGACAACAAATGTTGGTGAAGATGCAGAGAAAAGAGGAACCTTCATTCACTGTTGTTCACTATTGGTGGGAATGCAAATTTGTACAACCACTATAGAAATCAATAGGGAGATCCCTGAAAAAGATGAATATAGAGCTACCAACAGACCCGGTTATTGTGTTACTGGGCATTTACCCTAAATGCTTCATACTTCACTACAGAGATATTTGTTCAACCATATTTATAGCTGCTCAATTCATAATAGCTAAAAACTGGAATCAACCCAGGTGCCCATCATTGGATGAACAGGTAATGAAGTTGTGGTACATATACACAACAGAATTCTACTCAGCAGTAACAAAAAGTGATACAATGAAATCTGTAGGAAAACGGATGGACTTAGAACAGATCACACTTGGCGAACACACAGAATCACAGAAAGACAAATGCCACGTGTTCTCACTCATCTGTGTTTCCTAACCTGGATCAACTTGAGTTGCTGACATACCAGATAGGCATTTTGAGGCCCAGATAATAGGGATGTAAGGGCTTGGGGGGATGGGATATGGAGGGTAGGGAGAAATAGACACAAAACTAAACCCAAAATGAACTGGTACCATAGAAACCTTTTCTCTTTCAAGGTAGGCTAAAAGATATAACCCTCAACAGGAGTATAGGGGGAGTGCCTGAAAAGAAGGGACCTGGAGAGGGTGGGATGGAGCCTAACCTTAAAAATCTTTGGCTGGGGCTGGAGAGATGGCTTAGCGGTTAGGGCACCTGCCTCCTAAGCCTAAGAACACTGGTTCCAATCTCCAGTGGTTCTGATCTCCAGGTCCCACATTTAGCCCGATGCAAAGTGATGCAAGGGCGCAATGCCACACTTGACCACAAGGGGGCGCACGCATCTGGATTTCGTTCACAGCAGCTGAGAGACTGCTGGCGTGCCCATCTCTATCTGTCTTCCTCTCCCTCTCTCTCTCTCTCCCTCTGTGTCTCTCTCCCAAAACCAACAACAACAAAAAAACCCTTTGGCTGTGATCTGTAACTCACAGAACCAGAAATGGGTGCTATCCACATTGAGCTGTTAATCAGAGAGCCCTACAAAGTCCCCCAAACAAGACAGGCTTCTGTCAAAACACTTGATTACTCGCCTAAGGTAAAAAGTAAGACCCTATTGCTGAAGACACCATGTGTTGCTGGCACAGAATATTGAGAACCCTGGCTGGAATCCAGAAGAGAGCCAGTCCCCAGACAGTTAGCCTGTCTAGTGCTTGAAAGTGTTACATGAGCTATTTGAGCAAAGCTGTTGGGCCAACAATGGTTTGAACAATTTGGGGGTCTAAGCTACTCAGAAACAACCAGCCTTACAGGAAGAACACACCAGTGCAATAGTGGCACACAGCCTTGGTAGGTGACCAATGGCTTTCTGATTGGCTAAAAGATCCACTCAGTGGAAAGGAAGCCATATCTGGAACTTGAAATCATGTCTGAATCCTATGGAGACAAAGATTATGCTCTCCAATGTCAAGCTCCCACTAGTCTTTGGCAAAATGAGGGGTTCTATCCATCAAACTCTCCCTAAATTAATAACACTTGTCTAATTTATTCTATGCTGACTTTATTCTGTGTTGGAGAATCTGTTGTTCTTTTTCAGAATATAGCAAGACCTGACAAAATAAACCACTCCTCGTATCTCAGCCAAGGCACTGTGAAACCACATAGGAAGTGGGGAGATTAACAAGAGTGCTGCTTCCATGGGAAACTTGTCAAACTGCACTAAGATTAAGGAGACAGACACTGAGGACACATACCAAAGCAGAGATCCAGAGACTCCTGAGAGCTCATCACTGAAGTAGGTTTAAAACACACCCACCAAGGCTCAGGGAATTTTTTAAGAGCTACAGGTTAGGATGTCATGCCCAGAGGCATTCCCTCCCCCCAATACCTGGCTGCTGCTCCCACAACACATAACCCACAACCCCATAGGGAATACCAGCAACCTCACTGAGGAGTACCCCCAGCAGAATGGGGGCAGGAAGGAGGGTAAAGATGGTACCAACACATGATGTGTCCACACAAAATATGTTCTTAATAATAGTTTTAAAAATGAAAAAAATGCTGTCCTCCTTGGGCTGGAGAGATGGTTCGGCAGTTTAAAGTGCTTCCTTGCAAAGCCTGACTGCCCAGCATTTGATTCCCAGTACCCACATAAAGTCAGTTGTGCATGCATCTGGAGTTTGCAGTGGCAGGAGGCCCTGGCATGACCATTCTCTCTCTCTCTCTCTCTCTCTCCCCTCTCTCCCTCTTTCCCTCTCTCCCTCTCTCCCTCTTTCCCTCTCTTATTCCTTATAAATCAAAACTTTTATTATATGGTGTCCCCAGACATTTTATGAGCTCTGGAGAACAAAAACTGTAGTCAGTTTTGTTGTCAACAAATTCTCACTCCCCACATTAGCAGATCATACTCTTGCTGCATTCTAATCAAAAACACATGAACTATGACTTTGTCTTCCATTTTGAAACTGTGAATACATTTTTAAATGGCCCAATTTAAAAGACATATCTGAGAAAGAAATTCTTACTCCAGAGGCTAAACCCAACCAGTTGATAATGTCTTTAGTTCTTTTTTTGGGGGGGTTACAATGGTCATGTAAATCCAGGACAGGAAAGCCCTTTCTGCTTACTGAAAATGAGTTCTATTCACAACTGTGCTTTTTCAGAGTTTGGCTATTCACATGTTCTTGGACACTGCTAGAGTTATAAAATAAACACTTCCAAGATTGTTTTCTTAAAAGTCAGTCCAACATAAAATAAAATGAAAAGAACTTTTCTGAGTCTTCAGTTCAACATGGGTGCATTTAAGCAGGAACATACCTTTTTCTTCCTCTCTTTGAACTTCTTCAGACTGATCTTTGTTTTTCCAAGTCTCCACACTGGCTCTTTCCACTAGAGACTTCTGTTTGATGACTGGCTCCATCCTAAACTCTGGGACAACATTTGGATGTCAGTTATTTATTTAAGATCTGAGTTCAGGCAAATACTGAGACAGGTGTTTAGGAACTTGGACACTAGTTGAGCAATTACAGAGCTTAAGCCTAGAAGGACACTTGAGCATATAATATAAACAGCACCCTCCAAGCCGAGACATGTGGTATTATTGTTCCATTTTACAGCTGAGATACCTGAGCTGTGGAAGAATTATATCATTTATTAGTGAATGCACAGTGATTTAGCTCAGAAAGAAAGGAAGAGAGTGTGGTAAAGGGGAATTCGATTGAATGTGCCTCCTTTTAAAAGGTCCCTGCTTCTGTTGTATATAGATCAGTCCATACAATCCACCTTGAATGCATTCAACCCCAAGTTTATAGCCCAGTGTTTAACAGCTTGCATTCTAATCTAACCATATAGGTCTAGGTTTGAACCGCAATTCTTACATTTACTAAGTATAAAAATGAGCAAATTGGGCCAGAGAGATGGATTAGTGATTAAGATGCTTGCCTGCAAAGCTAAAGCTAAAGGTCTCAGGTTTGATTCCCCAGGACCCACATAAGCCAAGATGCACAAGGTAGAGCATGCATCTAGAGTTCATTTGCAGTGACTAGGGGCCCTAGCATGCCCATTCACTTTCTCTCTCTCATAAATAAAAAAGAATAAGCCAGGCATGGTGGTGCATGCCGTTAATCCCAGCACTCAGGAGGCAGAGATAGGAGGATTGCTGTGAGTTCGAGGCCACCCTGAAAATACAGAGTGAATTCCAGGTCAGCCTGGGCTAGAGTGAGACCCTACCTTGAAAAAAACAAACAAACAAATAAATAAATAAATAAATAAGAATGAGCAAGTTCCTTTATACAGTGAGAACAATGGGAACAATGCCATAGAATTAATATGAAGGCTGAGTACTATATATAAAGTATTTGTCCTGGAGTCTAGCACACAGTAAATGTTTCAAATACTATGATTGCAAACCAGCCATTAGAATATGCCTGCAAAGTGACATTTGGAAGCTTCTGATTATTCTTGGATACAAAAATCTGATTTCTTTAAATACATAAAGGAGAAAGGGAAACTAGTAGGTTTTTTTGTGCAATAAATTAGCATGTACTCCCAATAAAATGGACCCAGATGAGGTCCTGGCTTGGAACACAAGGCTATACTTGATTTAAGGATATCTATGGACATAGGTAGAATTATTGTGAAACTGATGAAGTTTATTTGAAGGCTCTTTCAGTGGGATGAGCTCCTTTTAAGGCCTTGTCAGAGTTCCTAGCATGTGTCTATGGTAGACTTTGGTATTTCAGAAGAACATACCTCTGGGCACCTCCACAAACTTGAATTTTCCCCGGAAGGTGTATTATTTGTAACTCCTTTTAAACCATGCATATCTAAGGTTGATATGATTGTGGGAAGACGTCTTCTTCATTTGGTTTCTGTTTTCATGTCCCTTAACACCAGCCCTTGGGACCAAAAGAAAAAGTTCAAGTTACTCTTCTATACTATAAGAAATGACTGGATTCCTTTCAGAAATCTTAAGTCCCATAGACAGGGTACAGGTGAAGAGGATCCCTGTGAATTCCAGATCAGGTGACTTGAGCAATGACCTGATGATGAAAATTTCAAAATCCATCTGAAGAAACTGAAGATCGTCCATCCAGTCATTTAATCACTTCAACTGGAAAGCTAAAATGAGCCATCATGTAGCACCAGGCAGGACGCCCCTTCTAGTGTGCAAATAGTTTGAGACAACTCAAAAGGAACCGTCATGGAAGTGCCAGGCAAAACTATACCATGACTCCCTGTTTCATCCTTACATTTTTTCCCTATAATTCTACTCTCTGACATATGGCTGGTCATCCCTTTCTAAGAAAGGACATGAAGAGAGGTTTGAATACTTATTCAATTTTCATTGAACAAAGTATTATGGTCCTAAGAGTCTAACCATATAATCACAACTTCGCAACAACCCAGATGAAGAGCCAGGGCACACAGGAACAGAAGAAAGTAAGAAAGTAAAGGATGCTAAGAACCCAAAGGAAAAAATAAAGCCCAGACATTAAGATTAAGTTAACTTCTTGGGTTACAGTGAAATGGTGATACATCTACATTACCCTGAGCAGTGACATAAAGAGAACTTGAGGGCTGGAGAGATTGTTTAGCAATTAAGGCACTTGCCTGAAAAGTATAAGGACTCATGTTCAACTATACAGATCCCACATAAGCCAGATGCACAAAGGTGAGGCAAGCACAAGGTTACACATGTGCACAAGATGGCTCATGTGACTGCAGTTCGATTGCAGTGGCTGGGGTCTCTGGTGCACCAATTCTCTCCCCCCCCCATTCTCTTTCTCTCTCATAAAAAAATTAAAAAATAAAGAGAAGTTAAGCAAAAGCAAGCATGAGAAAAGTGGAACAACTCCTTATCCACTCTCTTTGACAATCAAGTCTGCCACTGTGGAGTGGAGAAAAACAAGAGAGTGGCAAAGGAAGATGAAGACTAAAGAAGAAAGAAAGCATAAAGAAAAAGGAAGGATGTTAATAGCATGCCAAGAATGCTTTGCACCGAAATGAAGTGGTAGAACTTTCAGATCTAATTCTGAATGATTAATCGCACTAAAATAGTACTTCTTATCTATGTTGGTGAGATCTGTGTCCAAATTCTAGTTCCACTTGCATTATCTTGAACAAGTTTCTGTATTTCACTAAGATTCCATTTCCTCGTATGCCAATGGTATTTAATAGTGCCGCCAATGAATGGTTGATTTAATATATAAAAATGTGCCTACCCAGCACTAGGGAGGCAGAGGTGGTTGAGTTCAAGACCCTGAGACTACATAGTTAATTCCAGGTCAGCCTGGACCAGAGTGAAACCCTACCTCGAAAAACCAAAAATAAAAAAATAAAAAAATAAAAAAATGTAAATAGTACATTAGCAATTATAAAATTATAGAGAAATTATAATAAATTTGACTACCTTTCCCTTTATGAAAATGCACATGAAAATTGATATGAAACATATACTTAGGAATTCACTGATGCCTAAATACGTTAAGTTTTTTGTATGTAGTGTATGATTATATGTATATTTATGTAGACATGCATGTGTTTGCATGTATGTGAAGGCCAGAAGTCATCAGATACCTTCCTCAATCAGTCCCCTGTGGGTCTTGGTCTTCGCCATTCCTGGGTGTCGTTGGCCACTGACATCCTGCGCTCAGGAGTTGAGGGGAAGCAGGGTCCTGGAGTGGGTGAGTGCTACAGGCAGTAAACCACCCGGGAGGGAGTCTGATGGATACTGTGCTCTCGTTTATTCAAAAGGGGAGTGGGTTTATAAACACTTGAGAAAGGTTGAGAAGGCACATACAGACTACATAGTGATTGGATACATCATTTATGGGTTGCTATCTAATTGGCTGGTGTTGGAAGGCAGAAGTCATGAGGGAGAAGCTACAAGTGGCAAGAAAAGCTACGTGACTTCAGAGTTGTGAGGGAGGAGCTGCAAGGGAGATAACACAAGTGGTGGGGAAAGTTATGTGACTTCAACCACATAAGGGCCTCTTGAACACAACAGGATACATTTTATTTTTTTGAGACAGGATCTCTCAGTGATCCTGGAGCCCACCAATTTGGCTAGATTAGCTAGCCAGAGAGCCCCAGGGATCCAGCTGTCCCTGCCTCTCCAGTACTAGTATTGCAAGAACATATCACCATCTCAGCTTTTCACATGGGTGGGGGAATCTGAACTTAGGTTCTCATACTTACAAGGCAAGCACCTTACTCACTGAGCCATCTCTCCCCAGCCCAATCCCTAAATTTTAATATGCACCTTGTAGCAGTCAGCTTCAGGTTCACTGAGATGAACTTCCAGACCAGGCACAGTTATGGAGGAAGGGATATTATTTATTGAAGCTTACAGATCCAGGGGAAGTTCCATAATGGCAGAAGAAGTGGTCTGCTCTCTCAGGACCAGGCAAGAGAGAGAAAAACCAACCAGCCACACAGCACACTGAGCAAAACAACAGCCCAAAGCCACAGCACACTTCAGGAACTCCTATTAGACACACTTTGCATATCTTTACAATGGAATCTCAAACTATCACCACACCTTAAGACCAGCCCCCAGTGACATTGCCTCTAGCAAGGTGATTGCAGATGCAAACTATAACTAATAAAACACTGAATATATTGGGGGACATATATTCCAACTACCACACACCTGCTGGGTACTTGAGAAACAGAATAAAGAAGGCAGACTCGGTTGCTGCCCTCCTAGAGTTCACGATCTAAAGCAGCCTTTATCTAAAATGAAAAAGAAAAAAGACTACCTCTGTTTTATTTTATTTGGTGTCACTCCAAATAGATTTCTTTCTTATGATTTCTTTAGTTAGTGGCACTAATTGCTTAGAAAGCACCCAGTAGCTCTGTGGCCATTTAAAATGATTCTTGATAAGTGTGCATAAAATAGGCTCAGCAGGGTGCAAGCTGCATGCAATTATTGCTTAGTTAATCCCTTTAGAGATGAGTGACTTGTTAAGTGTCAGAACAGAGTGCCTAACATGTGGATCAGGAGTATTAGGGAGTTGCAATTCAGATTGGTTCATGTGTTTCATATTGCCTGGTGAGCCTCAGCCCTTCATTTTCTGGAAAGTGTCATTGAAGAGACATGTCTATGTCATCTAACATGTGTTCAGTGATGAATTTATCTGTAAGTGGTGACGACCATACTAAACGATTGCTCCCTTTGTCTAGTTAAAGCTGACAAGGTTGTCACTATTTCTGCGAGGGATCCAACACCCAGCTTCTTTTCAGGAAGACATCCTATTCTGTGTCAGAGAAATTCAGACACTTGGAGAATGGACTTAGCCAATGGTGTATAATAGATCCAATATCATAGGTTTAGATTTGTTTTCCAAAACAGGAAGATCTATTTCAAGTTTACCTTTCCTCTAGCCCATATTCCCAGAACTTGTTCTGTACTTTCAATGTGGAAACAATTGGATCAACCTTTTAATACTAACTCTTTGAATACTGTGTGCATGCAAGATGATTATATCTCTTCTTCCCATTTCCTCTGTCCATTCCTGATAAACAGACGTGTATTCTGGCAGTGACATGTAGGATAAATATTACTACCCTAATGGGGAAGAGTGGATCTAGTGGGAGAAATTTGTAGCCAGGATAGATAAGAAATCTAGTCCTTGAGGAAATTATTTGGATAACTGGAGCCTTAAAAAACTCAATGAATAACAAGAAGGTATACTCAGAGCTAGTGTTATTAACAGTAAAGGAAATGCTTGAAAAAATATATGAAATAGATACTGTTTTAGTCTACATATCCCCTTGTTGTTAGGAATTAGTTGGAATCTGAATATTCCTCCACAAAATTCATGATCTGTCCTATTAGAAGATAAGGACAGCGCTCATCTTCTGAAGCAAGCCAGCCTCTCACAGGGATCCTCTGGCCGATGATTCTGGATACTGGCACCCATTCATTTTATTTTTCTGCAGAGTTGTAATTCCACCATTTTGTCCTCACCTTGAAAAAAAAATTTTTTTTCATGGGCTAGAGCAAGAGGAGCTAGATCTTGGCAAAAAATATACTAGAGAAAGCCAGGGCCTCGGTGAAATTATGAGTCTGCTAAGAAGGGAGGGAGCCAAAGAAGTTGCTGAAGCAGTTGGAGTTGTGAATAGGAACGGTCAGTCAACCCAGTCAGCAAGAACAATGGAAAGGTCAGGCTACACTGAAACATTACGGTGTCTTTCACCGGCTAAAGTGAGCATTAAAAACCTGAAGGCTTGCTTGCTTTCCAAAGTTTAGAAGAACAGAATATGGCACCACACCGACATTGTGGTGATATTTAGAAATGGTTCGCACATCTGGGGTAACTATGAGGTCACCCCTGGAGCAGTGCCCTCAGCCTGGCCATGATCTCCACCCCCGCCTACCCCCAGTCCTTCCCAGCTCACTTCATGCATATCCGTGGCGCAGCTGCCTGATAAATCAGACAGAATTCTTCAAAGGGCCCCTGGGGGGCTGATAATCACAATAAATATTACAAGTTTGTCCTCACACAGACCTTTCTTCAGAAGGCCTTCTAGGCTGGCCAGTTTAATTGTTATGACTGCTCTGTGTTTCTCTCACAGGAGACTGATGAAGCCCAGTGGCTTCCCCGAGGTCGCTCAGCAGGATGGGTTCCCTACCAGAAGTTTCCAAGCGGCCTAGAGAATCAGCAATGTTGCAAAATACATCCCAGCAGCAGCCAATAAAAATATGTCAGTAGATTTTACAAAGGACTTTTTCATGAAATCGCAAATGCAGTCCCAGGCCTTTCCAGCGGCTAGGATGTGTATGATTTCAGTGGGCTTTACCAACACCAAAATCGACCAAATGTAGAACAAGATTGTGTACTATTTGGGAGTATGATTATCACAAGTGGATTTTAATTTTGAAGACACAGTATTTGAAAAACAAAATCCTCTTTGCCACATGTGTTCTTTTGAACCAGCAGCCATCAATATGCAGCCTGATAACATGGTGGGTCTCAGCCCACATAGCAAGCGAGATGCCTACCAGGAGGCTTTTGGCAGAGCATAAGAACACCGGTAAGTGTCCTACCTGGATAGTGAAGGAATGCTAGTGAATCTGTTGGGTGGGTCTAGGACTGCCTCCCACACTGCACAGTGCTCGGGACAGTTACCCACAACAAAGACGTTTCTGTTCAGATTGTCAACAGTGCCAAAAGCCTGATACCAAAAGCCTGGAGGCAGAAATGATGATGGGACAGAAATGAGAGCCTGCTTGAGAGTCATTATGCAGTGTTTGGATCTCAAGGATTCTTCTCCACTGCCTGCCAACCCTTACTGGAAACACCCAGTGTCTATTATGGCTATTTGTGTTTATAAAGTATAGATACATCTACTTCAATATGTTTGTTTTAGACAATAATGAAAAAGGGTATCAAGGAGTATATAATCTTTGGGGCTTACATTTTTAAATCAAAAGTACAGTGCTGGGATTTATCTATTTGGGGTCATTTTAATTTATTCCTTATAATTGCTATATAACATTCCAGCATGTGGATGAGCTGTGAATATATTTTGACAGATATTCAGATTGTCCTCAGGTGTTTGCTATCACAAATAGGACTCTAATAAGCATATCATATTAAACTTAATGTAAGCCAGGTGTGGTGGTACATGCCTTTAATCCTAGCATTGGGGAGGCAGAGGTAGGAGAATTGTCATGAGTTCTGAGTTCAAGGCCAAGCTGAGACTACATAGTGAATTCCAGGTCAGCCTGGCAGCCTGAGCTAGAGAGAAACCCTACCTTGAAAAACCAAAAAAATAAAATAAAACTTAATGTAAGCAAGGTATGGTGGCACACGCCTTTAATCCCAACACTCAGGAGGTAGAGTTGGGAGGATTGCTGTGAGTTTAAATATCCAGCCTAGGACTAGACAGTAAGTTCCAGTTGGTCTGAGCTAGAAACTAAAAAAATAAAAACCTCACTGGATATATGGGCCTCTTTTGTATATACATATAAATATAGAATATGTAATTTGTTTAATATCTTATATAAATTAAGGAATGAATGATATCCAGATGTTAACAGTGGTTAGTTTTATGCTGTAGGATTATTTATGATTTTCTTTCTTTCTTTGTACTTTCTATTTTTTCTTCTATGACTACATAACATTTGTGATTAAAAAAATATATTTCCTCTAAATCTGAGGATTAGCTATGTTTTAAATTATGAGGCTTTCCAAATGTAAATAAGATGGTTTATCAGTTAAGGCATTTGCCTGCAAAGCCAAAGGATCCCGGTTTGACTCTCCAGGACCCACATAAGCCAGATGCACAAGGGGGCACATGTGTCTGTACAGTGGCTCAAGGCCCTGGCATGTCCATTCTCTCTCTCTCTCCCTCTCTCTCTCTCTCTCTCTTTCTCTGTGCCTCTTTCTCTCTCTATCTTAAATAAATAGATAAATAATGAAATCAAAATATAAAAAAATATTATTTAAAAAATTTGGACTTGGAAGGATGAAGCAGAAATGATTTCCTGTCCTTACCCTCATCAAATGAATTACTACTCTTTTCTAAGTTGGTCTGAGAAAATACCATGAATCCTTGTGTTCAAAATGGTTTTTTCTTTTGTTTTTCCTGTATTCAGAAAACCTGGAAGTTTACCTTTCAGTAGCACAAGCATTTGTTTTTCTTTCTGTACTTCAGAAGGAGCAGTCCCTGCCGTGAACAGGAGCTGTGCAGTCTAAAAGTTGAATGAGCAATGTCAGATATTAAGGACATGTGAGGGATGCAGAAAGGAAGGCAGAATAGAATACCACTAACTTCAGCAGCTCTTCATGGAACACGAAGACATTTCTCCCTCAAGGAATGTGCCAGATCCACTGGACACCAGAAACCAGTTCAGAAGCTCTTACTTGGCATGCTTCTTTTTGTCATTGGACAGAAAAACAGACAGGTGGCAGCACCCTGCCACATACCCCGCCTTCCCCCCCCCCCCGCCCCCCGCTCCACAACATCCATACTCACTTTCGTAGAAGCACTGGTCCAGGCAGAGCCGCACTCCATGTTTGCTGGAGGTCTTAAGGGGATCTTCTGTTTCATTCTGTAGCAATGCCCTTTTTGTTGACAAAAGTAAATTGATGATAATCAAAAGGGAAGAATTTGGTGGAAAACTTTGTTGACCCTTCTCAGATTGAACTTGACCACAGAACAGGATACCAGCAATTGCAGAAATGATAGATTATTGTAATGACTGCCAGAATGGTCTTTTGGCATGTTTAAATGGCAATAAATTTCACCAAGAAGAAGGCAATTTTACTACTCTAGAGCAGTAAGGAAACACGGTGTTTAAGGTGTAAATAAATCGTGAGTCATTAACAGCAAATATTCTTTCCACGGTGTGATTCTCAATCAGTGGCTGTTCATATTTAATTGAATTGTGTGGATTTACTTAGCCAATTATGCTTCTTTATTCCAGGTCACAGACTTCTCAGGCCAACACTTTTGCTCTCTTCCTGTCTCTCTTATGTACATAAACAGAGCCCTACTTTCTCCTCATTTTCTCTTCTACAGAGCAGTGGCACTAGCTCACTGAATGGCCTAGGAGATTATTAAATCAGAGACTGGTCTGCTCTGTGCACATTTCCTTAGCTCTTCCCCTCTCTCATTAATCTGGTTCAGTCAGTCCTTCACTACCTTTGAAGACAGTGGGGAGAGGTGTACAATGAGGTCTGATGTCTCCTCAAAAATGATTGTAGGGCTGGAGAGATGGCTTAGTGGTTAAGGCGCATGCCTGCAAAGCTTAAGAACACCCTTTTGAATCTCCAGGTTCCACGTTTAGCCAGATGCAAAAGTGATGCAAGCGCACAATGCCGCACTTGCCCACAAGGGGGCGCATGCATCTGGAGTTCATTCACAGTGGCTGAGAGGCCACTGGTGTGCCCTCTCTCTCTCTCTCTCTCTCTCTCAAATTAGAAAAAATGATTGTAAATAAAACCCATTTGCATTCATAACCTCACCTAATGGGCAAATGCTCATCAGTTGCAAATTTCATCAGGATAAAGATATTGGGATCTAATCAAGGCAAAGACTTGCTCATATGCTGTAGATCATGCTGCTGAGACTGTGTGAAATGGTCGTGTTTAAATATTGTTTAAGGTGATAATGAACAAGTATGGGTTGAGGCACTGAGGATGTAGCTCAGTGGTAGAACACCTAGCATTCACAAGATCTTAGGTTCAATACCCAATACCAGAAAAGAAAAATGCAAGGCAAAAACCATGTGGTTTCTATCTACAGGATCAATTTCAAGCCAAATTCAGCACGCTTCAAGCATATGCCAGCTCTGAGCAGAGTACAATTGACTCTACACTTCAAACAAGGGAGGTCAAAGCTGTGCTTATAAAACTCAAATGAGTGTTGAACTTGGATTGGCCAACCAAGCACAATTTCCAAACCCTCTACCACCTGTGATCCTCAGCACTTGCAAAAAGTCATTTCTCAGTGTGACTGAAGGGGGCTCCAGGGCGACTGGTCCTGTTCCTCACTACATTCAGAATGTGTGCTTCTTTCCTCTGGCTTTGTGCCTCTGGATTGTTCGTTCTCTGAGGCTACACTGGAAAGCTTTCTCATTCCTATAGTTTTGTAAGCTGCTAGGAACCTACCAACCTCCCCCCAACTTTAGGCCAAAAACATGATCCTGTTTGCCTTAGACCAACCCCAAGGACTATTGCAACGTCAGGCAGCTAGTGGAGGGGTGGGGTGTGCCAGAAAAATACTGGGGTGCTGACCACATCAAATTCTCAGATATTCTAGAGGTAAGGTGCTTGGTATCCCAGATATGGAAGAAAAGATAAGGAGATAGAACGCAAAGAAGACCAGCAGAGGAAATGTAAAGAAACAAATATATAAGGAATTGATTGGGTTGAAACTATGGAGTGCTTAAACCAAGAGAAAAGAATCACTGATTCCAGAAGCTGAGAGATCTTAGAAAATAGTCCATTTTAAGGGCTGAAGAGATTGCTCAGTGGTTAAAGGTACTTGCTTGCAGAGCCTGATGGTCTGGGTTCTTTTCCCAAGTACCCATGTAGAGCCAGATGTACAAATTGGCACATGCATCTGGAGTTCCCTTTATAGTAGGTGTGTGCCCCCCTCCCACTCGCTCTCTCTCTCTCTCTCCTTGCAAACAAATTTTAAAAAATAAAATGGTCTGTTTTAGAAAATGGTTGCTGGAGGCATAGTCCAGTGGTAGAAAACATACTTAGCATACTCCAGACACTGGTGTCCATGTGCAGTATGAAAGGAATGGAGGGGAAAGAGGAGAAAAGGGAGAAAAGGAGGGGGAGACAGAGAGAGAAGAGAAAAAACTACAGATCCTCATTTTATAGACAAGAAAATAGGTATGAAAAAAAATCTGAGCAGGTTTCTGAGGGTAGGACTAGACAAAGAATCCTGAGCCTTAATTCCACTGCCCCAGCAAATACTACTCCAGAAAGGGCAAAACACTGGCAGCCAAGAGCCAAAGTCAGCAATGATCTGCTGCACTCAAGAGCCTGGGAAAGCTGCAGGTGTCCTCCCCTCGCCCCTTCCTACTGTGTCCTGAGCTGGGCTCACAATTCCTGAAAACAAAGGTCCAGTGTGTCTGGGCTGCAGGGGTGGGAATGCATGGGTTTCCAAGTCTACCCTGCATTTCCAAGGCCAACTTCATTTTTGTCATTATAGCTAGAGATCAAAAGAACACTGGGAAGGGTGGAGTATTTTTCTACTACAAGACAAGGTTATCGGTCTCTGGCTGCGATAAATGCAAAAGGTCAGACCTTACCTGTGTTCACTGCAGTCAGTCCAATTGACCACATGGGAGGAAGATGGAATTTTTTATAGAAGCCATGGACATTTCAAAGCACATAGTCATGTGAAGCAATAAGTCAAGCCTCCTGGGTTTTTAATGGACTTGTCTTGCAACTCGCTTCTCTAGCTGATGATAGCCTTATGGGCTATGGCTTAGTTAACTCCCAACTAGCTCCAGCCATCAGGCTGACCAAGGGCATGTGCCTGCCTACAAGACTTCTTTGTTTACTGTCTCCCACTGGGCTGATTTCAGGTGAGCAACTGAGTCCCAGGGTGGAGACTCATCCTGGGTACAGGAAGGTAATGGTGCTAATGATGCGACAGTGATGCTTAGGCCAGCACAGTGGACCAGATTGCAGCCAGCTATTCCTACTCACTGATGAGTGCCAAATTCTTAGAGTAAACAGCCAGAGATATGATAGAAATGAAGGAACTTGAGCTAATAAATGACTATTGACCTCACATTGTGAATAAATATGGTGGCTTATGACCTTTCCTCGCCCCCTCCCCCCACCACCCCTTGCAATTCATTTTCTTTGTGTTTGATTTCTACTTGGTTGGCTTTATGATTTGCTTATTTTGTCAGGTTGATCAGGTACAATTAGCATGTCTACCTAACAAAGATTAATAACTCTTCAGATCAACAAAGAGCTGTGAGACGCTGGATATAGCACACCAATATGGAGTGAAAGAGATGGATGGATTTGCCTTTGTGCGTGAGTCATATGCCCAGGATCAGAGACTCCCATCTCCACTGCACTGGGGAGTTCATTCATGTGCAGGTAAGAGGTGCTCTAGTTTAGAGCTGGCTGCCCTACACAGTGTTTCCACAAAAAGGCTTGTTTTAAATGATTTCCATGAAGGGACCATATACCGAGCAAATTACAAGCCAAGCAGAAGCCAGTCATTTGGTATGCATTTTTAGTTTAATTCCTATATTAAGCCTATGATAGAGAGATGGAAGGAACTATTTCTAAAACTCTTCTTGTTTTTGTTTTTTGTAGGCAAGCCCAATGGAACAGCCTTTTTTTTTTTTTTTTTTTTTTTTTTTTTTTTTTTTTTGGTTTTTCGAGGTAGGGTCTCACTCTGGTCCAGGCTGACCTGAAATTAACTATGTTGTCTCAGGGTAGCCTCAAACTCTCGGTGATCCTCCTACCTCTGCCTCCCAAGTGCTGGGATTAAAGGTGTGTGCCCCCACGCCCAGCTGGACCAGCCTTTTTTTATGAGGGAGAGAGAGAGAATTGGTGCACCAGGGCCTCCAGCCACTGCAATCGAACTCCAGACATGTGAACCACCTTGTGCACATGTGCAACCTGGCACACTTGCATCACCCTGTGCATCTGGCTTATGTGGGATCTGGAGAGTAGAACATGAGTACTTAGGCTTCTCAGGCAAGTGCCTTCACCACTAAGCCATCTTCTCTCCAACCTTTGTTTGTTTTTTAATTTGTGTGTGTGTGTGCAAATGTGCACCATAGTGTGCACACTCAGAGGTCAGAAAACAACTTTAAGGAGTCTGGGTTCTATCTTCTTTTAAGAGAGGGTCTTTGAAAACTACCTGCCAGACTTAAAATGTGACTAGTGGGTCTTCAAGCTTCATATTCTCTCTCCTCTTCCTCCCATTGTCATTGTCTTATGGGTGCTGGGATCACAAATGCATGCACCACTTTACATCCAGCTTTACATGGGTGCTATGAAATTGAGCCCTGCCTTTAATTGTCAGGTCATCTCCCCAGTCCAGAAAGAACTATTGCTTCCTCACTCAATTCTCCTTTTCTTCCTCAGCAGTAGAACCCTAACTTTATTCATAGTGATAATATTACTAGCTTAAAAAATGACATTTAGCAGTTTCCTTTTTAGCAAACCAAGGTCATGTGAATAGTTTCTAATGAGATTTATGCAGAAGAGTGGTTTAGAATTTTAGAGCTAGATTCTCAAAGAACTTCTCCACATCTTCCTTCCTTCTGTCCAACACAGACATGCTGGCTGCAGCTTGGACCCCCGATTGGACCTTGCATTAGGATAGTGGAGTAGATGCTGCATTGCTCTAGTGCTGTCTCTCACACAGCATTTGATCTTTCTTAAGCTACTGACCTTTTAGATTTTCTAACACATATATCACATGTAATCCAATCTAATCCTAATAAAATTAGTTAATATGTTTATAGTCCTCATTTTTTAGAGACTAGAAATGGAGGCTAGTTGTATGGCATAATGCAGGTCAGGCCCTAGCCAGACCACATACTAAAAGAAACCAGGCCACACCTCTTGGGTTTTCTTACCAGGATAACGTATAGTCAATGACTGGTAAGACCCCATGTGATGGGGCAACCTAAGACAGGTACCATTGCATGTGATGATCTCTTGGGGCCTGGGGTCAACAATGGCTTGGCAAAGAACCATGCCTTACAGTGTCGCCAATAATAAAAACAAAAAGGAGGATATGTATGGCACAATGCAGGTCGGGCCCTAGCCAGACCGCATGCTAAGAGAAACTAGGAAGTGGCTTTTGTGGACATGACATCCTACATAGGCCTTGTGTGACAACAGCTACAGTCCCATGCTCATTAGAAACCTGCTGAGATGATCTGCCTGGAGACAGGCTGTCATTGGTCACAAGAAGGGGACCACCCCATACAATGATTGGCCAGCCAAACCCTTTAAACCCCCTATACTTCCTTGAATAAACAAGTTTGCAGCAGCTCGCCCTCTGCCTGCTTCCACGCAACTCCCGGAGTCTGTGTCATGACTCCGCGCCTCTCACACCCACTCAGCAGAGACCCTGCAGTCCCTCCTGGGCTGGCTCTAGGGGGTACCCCAAGAGCTAGTAAGTACAGCAGTGGACTTTGAGCCCAAATTGTCTATTTTTAAGACTGCACTGCTTTTTAAGAGAAATTCAAATGGAAGCCTGCTGCCATTGACCCTCCTTAGTGCCACTATAGCCATTGAAGTCTTCAAACAAAACTGGCTCTGCCTTAGCCAGTCGCCTATGTGGATTCCTTCTGATATAAAGCCTTAGGTCTGTGATCACTCATTGTTAATTACTGCAATTCATAACAGGCTGTAGGGAACAACAGTCCATCTCTCTACTTTACTGTTGCCAATAAAGGGCCAGAAACAGTGCTTGTTCCTAAAGCCAGACCAGAAAATCTCACAACTCCTGGGTACAAATAATAATACTCAGATGGATTTTTTTTTTTTTTTTGGAGAGACAGAGAGAGAGAGAGAGAGAGGAAGACAGAGCTGGGCATGCCAGCAGCCTCTCAGCTGCTGTGAATGAAATCCAGATGTGTGCACACCCCTGTGGTCAAGTGCAGCATTGCACCCTTGTGTCACTGCATCTGGCTAAATGTGGGACCTGGAGATTGGAACCGCTGGAGATTGGAACCAGTGTTCTTAGGGTTAGGAGGCAGGCGCCTTAACCACTAAGCCATCTCTCCAGCCCTCAGATGGATTTTGCCTCTTACTCAGGTGGATCACAGCACATTGGTGGATCAACACAGCCTGTGCTACATGATGAGTTTCAGGCCAGCCTGAGATACATAGTGTCTTTAATAAGAAAAAAAAAAAAGCCGGGCGTGGTGCTGCACGCCTTTAATCCCAGCACTCGCGAGGCAGAGGCAGAGGTAGGAGGATCGCCGAGAGTTCGAGGCCTCCCTGAGACTACATAGTTAATTCCAGGTCAGCCTGGACCAGAGTGAGACCATACCTCGCAAAAACCAAAAAAAAAAAAAAAAAAAAAAAAAGGTGAAGTTTGGGGAAAATGGAATGGGCAAGGGAGGAAGAAGATAATTAGCCTTAGATAAGGTATATCTGTAATTGCCCTAAGAAATCTTGCAAACAAGACTCAAATGGAACTTAGTTTATAAAATTAGCTTAATAAAATTCAACAATATTTTTATATCAACATCCAATTAAAGATGACCATGAACGCAAGAAAGCATGACAATACGTGTAATAAGCAGAAAAATAAATCAACTGAAACCAGATGTTACAGATGTTAGAACGTATAGCCAATGAAGCCAGATTCGAGCTGCTATAGATGTTAGAATACATAGAGAAGGGTATTAAAACAATTTTTATAATTATATTCTATGTATCCAAAAGTTAAGTAGAGGCATGAAAAATATTTTAAAACAAACCAAGCAAAAAAAAAAAAAAAAAAAGACTAAATGTAAGTGCAGTTTCTATCTTTTTTCAAAGGAATAAAGAGCACTAGAAGGGATATATATATCACTTTCTTTCATTATGGGGACCTCTTTTTAAAATAGCTGTCTACACAAAATATAATAATGCCCTGGGGACTGGGGACACAAGCTTGTAATTCCAGCTACACAGAAAAGAAGCTAGCCTGGACAACAGTGAGTCCCTGTTTTCAAAATTTTAAGCCAAAAAGGGGGCTGTATGGTTAGGGATATAGCTCAAAAGTAGAACACTTGCCTAATATTCAGAAGGCCCTAAGTAAAATCCTCAGCTGGTGGAGGGCAAATATAATATAGGCTTCTGACATATGTACAGGTTAACATTCTGACAATAATAGTATAAATAAGAATAGAAATAGGGGGCTGGAGAGATGGCTTAGTGGTTAATGTGCTTGCTTGTGAAGCCTAAGGATACAAGCTCAATTCCCCAAGACCCATTCAATCATTCACAAAGTAAAGATGAATAAATGAACAAATCAATTGTATTGGATGTCTTTCCTGCACCAAAACCTATAGCCAGGCTACATACAGGAGGGTACTGAGCATGTCTACAAGATGCAGAGTGTACTCTGAACAGAATGAGCAAGAAGCAGAAGAGAGCCAGGGCTGGTATGAATAGAATAATTGAAGAGACAGGATAGTATGCTATGTTTGCTTTTCTCATAGGTGTACTGGTGACAAAACCTTGGAACTCCTACATACATAAGATTTGGCTTCTCCTTTCAATGTCTGTCTTGCTTCTTTCAAAGTAACTTCTGAAGCATGGAGATCTAGCTTAGTGGTAGAGTGCTGGTAGAGCATTACAAGGCCCTGGGTTCAATCCCTAGCACTGCCAAAAGGAAAGAAGAAGAAGGAACAGAAGGAAAAGGAGGAAGAGAAGCCTCTGACTGTAGACTGTTTAACTCAAGGCTAGATCCATGACTTACACCCTCTGCCTTCACTTCTAAAAGAGGCTTAAACTCTTACACTATTACTCATCCAATTGATGAGTGAAAATTAAATCAATGAGATTGCAAGTTGAATACTAGAACTTGCCCCCAGCAGCCTCTAGAAATTTTGGTTCTGATGCCCCTCTGGTTAATAAACTGAAAGGCTTTTCTTGATCAGGCCAATCCAATGAAGAAAGCAATTTTCCCCTCCTGCAATCTCCCTGAAAAGGGGGTATAATTTGAAGTTCCCATATGACTTCTTAAAAGATAAAAATGTTTGAACAAAGGGTGATCATTTTAAAACTGGAACCATCTGTCCCCCTTGGTCTAAACCCATCCTCAGGCCAAATACTTTCCCTAGATAGCTCACTGGAATTACAGTCGTAGTTATTTTGGTTCACTGACTAAGGAGCCAGGAGCTGTGAACACATTCATTTAAAATTAAAAGGAAATAAAAAACTGAAATCCTTACTGAACTACTAGTTCTAAAAGACTTCGTAAACTTAAAGCCAAGCTCAATTAAATTTCATATCTAGTTCCAATCCATCTCAGCCCTAAATGTATGCTTTATTTATTTATTATTTATAACAATAATTATTTCTTACATTTGCCATTTTTATTTCTATTTATTGTTTATTTATAGCTTATTCGTCATGTAATATTAACCAGCCCATCACCCAGGCCCTGATGGAAAGAGGAGTGTTTTTCATTTACTTTTATAAATATTTCACAGTAGTAGCCCAAAGTGCATAATTCCTCCATTTTTGTGTAAGCCCTTGATGTGCTAGGTTATGAAGTATTACAAATTCTCTGCCATGGCTCCCAAAATAAGTGCATGTTATAACTGTCCCCACCACTTCTCAGCATTGAGGAAGATGCTTAGACATGAGAACAATATGTCACTAATTACACTACAGGTAAGACCGACCTCCCTACGAAGCCAGAGCACTTACACGTGCCTAATAGATTACCGCTGATCAAAGACCAAAACATGGACATGATAGCCATGCTATATGACATGTTTGGGTTTGCATTCTCTGTGTTGACTCTAAGACTTCGTGGTCTATTCAATCCAAGTACTGGAGAGACGATGAATGCCATTCACTTCAATAAGCAGTAATCGAAACTTCTAGCACACTATATAATTTTGCAAACGCTATCTGTTTTTGCAGTCCTAGAATGTGAAGCACTTTAACACAAAGAATTATAGTTTTTGTTTGTTTTGTTTTTAATAAATGAGTCTGATAACTAACCAAGAACCTACTTACTAACAATAGAGAGTAGGCATGAAAAGCTATCATGTGGGTAGAACAGCCATACAAAGATTCATTCTACTTGTAACTACAAGGCTATAAAAAGAATTCATTCATCTCTCAATTACAATTACCCTAAGATGCTACCCTTCTTCATTCCATAGTAACAGCCTCTATGCTTACTGTATGAACTTGGTACATGTGAGGTCTGCGGCCAAGGCAGTACATTTTCAGAAACATGTTATCAATTAGACAAGGAAATTGCATCTTGCTTTGGAAATGGTATATTTTACTAAGATACTTATTGTCTTCAATAAATAAACAACTTTGGGCTAGAGAGAGGGCTGAGCAGTTAAAGGTGCTTTTTTGCAAAGCCTGGTGGGCTGGGTTTGAATCCCAAGTACCCACATAAGGCCAGTAAAGTGGCACATGCATCTGGAGTTTGGTTGCAGTGGCAGGAAGCCCTGGTGCACCAATTGCTTCTTTCTTCCTCCCTCTCTCTCTCTTTCTCACTCTCTCTCTCTGCAAGTAAGTACATAAAAAAAATTAAAAGAACCAACTAAAAAGGCACCTCCAGATTGGTTTGTGCCAGGCATGATGGCTCATGCTTGTCATATCAGTACTTAGAGACTGAAGCAAGCAGATCACCATGAGTTCAAGGTCAGCCTGGGCTATAGAGTCAGCCCCATCTCTAAACAAAACAAATTAAAAACAAACAATATATAAGGGAGGGAAGAAAGGGAAGGACTTAAGTGTATGGTAATACACATATGTAAGTAGAAGAACTGAGTACAGGGAGGGGAATGGCCTAAGCGAGGCCATGGGAAGAGAATGCATACAAAAAGGGCAGAGGGAGGGACAATCTAAACTCAAGATATTATCAATAAGACATATGTAAAATTACTTTTTTGAATAAGGGCACGTCTAGAAGATGTAGACTGTTACTAGAAAATTTTCAGTACCTGGGATGGAATTCCTTCCAGTGAGATGTTGGCCAAGGAGGTCCTGGTAGCCTCCAAAACATTAAGGCTTTTGCCAAAGCCCTTGGTTTCCCTAGAGAAATAGATAGTAAGACCCTATTGCTGAAGACATCTCATGCCTGAGAGGCAAGGACACTGAGAAAGCAAGCTGGTGCTGAGCAGAAAACCTTCTCCCTGTAGACCAGCCAACTGAAAGCTGGAAAAAGCTGCACTGCACGCAGCGTATGGGAGACAGAAGCCATCAACAGTGAAAATAGTGGATGCTGAATATTCAAGCTTGGCCAGACAGGCCCAATGACTGAACGGGTGCAATAGTGGCGTGTCTACTCTTGGGGTAACTAAGTGCTCCATAATTGGATTGAAGGCCCTCTCTACGGGAGGGAATACATACCTGGTACTGAAAAACCTAAGTAAAAGTCTATGGTAGGTGAGGTCATGAGCCTTGGGGGTATAAGCCTGCTCATGTCTGACTAAATGTATATATTATTCCCACCAAGCTGCCCTGGGGACACTACACTAAATGTTCATGTCCACATATTAACGCTATTCTCACTTCTGGCTAGAGAAGCTTCTCTTTTCAGATGGTGATGACCACTGGGATGACACAAAAGGCAACATAGTGCTGAGAAGAAGGGATGGAGGAGTGCCTAGCACTGAAACACCTCTGTCACATCCTCCAGTGGCTCAGGGACCATTGCGGAAGAGGGGGCGGATAGAATGGAAGAGCCAAAGGAAGGATATGACCTCTTACTATGCAGCTGCCCAGACAGAAATTGGCCTCGATATCCATGATCTTGCAGTGCCTAGCAATACCTTTGCAAGACCCTCAAAATAGAAGAGAAAGATGATGTCATCAAATTAGGAGAGAGACTAATGGAGAAAGGGAGGGGATATGATGGAGACCGGAGTTCTAAAGTGGAATGGGGGAGGGGAGGGAAATATCAGGTGGGGTTTTTTGGTATGTAAGATTAAAAGTCAATAAAAAAAATAAATAAATAAAGGCATGCATCATCAAAAAAAAACACAATATAAATGTTTTCGTTTGTTTATGGAGAAATTTCAAATTTTATTTGGGGGTCTGGATCTCTTAGAGATAAGATTTCCATTAGGTATTTTCTATTTTCTTCCAGAACAGTGGGCAATTATTACATTCTTACTACAAAGTCTCTCAGGATCAGAGTGTGGCTCAGTGGTAGAGAGCTTGACTAGCATGTGCAGAACCCTGGGTTTAATTCTCAACACTATTGATTGATTGATTGATTGATTGACTGATTGATTGATTGATTTGAAAAGACACAGAGAGAGAGAGAGAGAGAGAGAGAATGGATTGCCAGGGCTTCCAGCTGCTGGAAACAAACTCCAGACACATGTGCCACCTTGTGCATCTGGCTTTACATGGGTCCTAAGAAATCTAACCTGGGTCTTCTGGCTTTGCACCTTAACCACTTAGCCATCTCTCCAGCCCATCTCATTGATTTTTTTTGTTGTTGTCATTTAACTTTCTCCTTTTTACTTAACTCTTGATATTCTTTAGCTTTCTCATTAGAGAAGAAATAGATAACCACAACTATCCTTTCCAGAGATTTTTCCACCACGCTGCTCATTGGTCTCACACCCTTGCAAATTGTTTGAGCATAACTGACTCATTTTACAACCAGAAAGATTTATCCTAGCTGGCATATTCAGTAATCATGGTTATACCAATGTACCATTCTGAGAAGAATTGTGTTATTAAAAATGACCTGCCTGTAGTCTAACCAGGAGTTCAGAAAGGACACTTCAGTAGCAAGCATGATTTGCTTATTCTGGGTAACCAATACCTAAGATAATTAGGTACTCAGGAAACAGTTTTTGAATGAATGAAGATTCCATTTCCTGTGATTTTCAACATTCCCTGCCAAGGCAGTCTCCCTTAGCTAATGGGGATCATTCCAATCACAGTCCTTTTACAAGGCCTTTGACATAGAAAGCATGTATGTGAAGAACCAGAAAGACATCATTGCTAAGATGGAAAGAGAGTTGGCTGGTCACACTCAGCCCAGGAGCCATCTTAGGGTAAGTACATGGGGTCACAATTGGTTTTCCCCTTGCATGGGAATAGAGAACAGAAGTTAGGAAACTCATTGCCCATTCCATGGATACCTGACCTGGTGGGTTTTGGTTCTTTTTTTTTTTTTTTTTTATTTCCCACAAAACCCTCAGGACAAGCATTAATTAAAAAGAACATTGCAGAAAAGCTTTCATGAGATGACATGCAAGTTAGCTGTGAGCAACAAACATTTCTAACCCAAAATGATGTTCCATCATTTGTCACAATGGTCTATAAACTTACAAAGGAACCAAGAGTTAGCGCTAAGGACAAGACAATGTGTAGAAATATATTGTATGATTATCCTTAACCACATCTCTTATGATTACTACTTCAAACCACCAATATTTAAATAAACAGTGGCATGATGCCTGTCACTGCAGCTGTCACTTCTTAATGACTGGCCTTGCTTGATAGACAGCCACGTGTGAAACACATGAGGAGGCACTATTACATTATTATATTTGCACAGCACTCAACTAACTATAGTATACTCAATCACACACACAAAAAAAATTCAAAGCCTGACGTGGTGGCACACACCTTTACTCCCAGCACTCGGGAGGCAGAGGTAGGAGGATCACCATGAGTTCAAGGCCACCCTGAGACTACATAGTGAATTCCAGGTCAGCCTGAGCTAGAGTGAGACCCTACCTTGAAAAACAAATGAAAAAAAAATTTTTTTCAGAGTGAAAATTCCATTTTAAGTTTTTTAAATGTGCAAATATAAACCCTGATTTACTCTCTTCTTTCTGAAGACAAAAGTTAAATTAGTTTAAGAATTGTAAGTACTGGGCTTATAGAGTAAGCCCAATATAACTAACGTTATAACTATCTCACCTCCTTAGTCAATTTGCCATTCCAAAGTGAAAAATGAAGTACGAAAAGGAATCAAAAAGAAAAAAGGAATTCTAAGCTGGCTAAGTTATCAAGGAGGATCACCATGAGTTTGAGGTCAACCTGAGACTACATAGTGAATTCCTGGTCAGCCTGGGCTAGAGGAAGACCCTGCCTTGAATAAACCAAGAAAAGAAAAAGAGAGAGAGAGAGAAACAAAAATCTCCTTCTTTGAATCCTTGACATTTAAGCTGTTCAAACTTTTCATGAAGGTAAAGAAATGAAGGCAATGGGGGAATGGGGACAGGAGTGGGGACCATAAAGAGAAAGTAGATGTGACCAGAGCCACTGTCTAACTTGAAAGAAGATTCTGTGTTGAGGAATAAAGAGAAAAGGAAACAGAGACAGGTGGCAAAAAGAACAAGCCTGAGATCCAGATGTGAATAGGAGAGAGACAAAGAAGAACATGAGAAGTGGAGGAAAGGACAAAGAGATGCAGGGAAGGGGTCACAGAAAGAGAGAGGAGACCACCAGGCCCTGTAGGGAGATTGAAAAAGGAAACTGAGAGAAGAGACTAGTGGCTCCTCCCTCATCCGCACTGCCTTCTTCATCTTCGTCTCTCTCTTTTTCAGATGGCACGCTGACAGAAGATTAATTCAAGTCAGCTGCTGAAAATAATTATTGCATTATGGGAGCAGTAATCATTATTTAGAACATGATTAAATATGTCTGCACCTATTGACTCTGCCTATGATTTATGTATTTGTTTAGTCAATAGTCTAATGTAAATGATGTAATTAATTATAGATGGTGGTGTCAGGTCATTGGTGAAAACAATCTGAGGAGAACAAGGGCTCTGTTTTTTTCATGACAGATGCAGAGGAGGGGGGTGGGCTGAGTTGAGGGAATTCCAGGGGAACTTTTTCACGTGTGAATGGCGGCTGGGATCTCAATTTGCATGTTGTCTTTCTCTTGTTCAGCCTTCGTTTAGAAATTGAAATAACTTGTTAAGCAAGGGGGAAGGGAGCACATGATTGCCAAGAGGACGCCTGGGACTTGGGCGGGTGAGTAGGTAAAGAGCCAGCTGCTCCCTAACACAGGGGAGCATGGCACCGTCATTTACCGCTTCATAAAATTAAATGTTTTCCAAATTAAATCAGCAGGCAGTGTGCAGGAGGCCTACTATCTCTAATAACAATTTTTCAATCAATATTAGGGATCCTGCCAATATAAGAACTGAGCTGAGGAAGTTATGCCAGGCTGGGGAGGGCATGCTATGGGACGGTGAAGGAGAGGAGACAGAAGCGAGGTCTGAGTACCAAAGCCTTCCATCAAACCAAAGATTTGAGATTATATATATATATATATATATATATATATATATATATATATATATGTGCTCATAGGGCGTTCGCCTTTGCTGTGAGTCTATTCCCCGCAGATTTTTCTCTTAACTGATAATTCGGTCAGTCACATTCCTCAGAGGGAGGTCATAGGTCACCCCAGCCCCTGTCAGGCCTCAGAGAAACCATTTCCATTTTAATGCCACGGCTATAATCTATCAAAGATGTGATGTACAAGATACAATGAATTTAAGTGGTCTTCATATATCACTGAGCTTCCATGCCTTCACCTGGGTAATAGTCTGAATTACTCTCCCTACCTCACAATCTGTCACCCCCAGTAAAATAACTGCCAGGCTGGTGTTAATGGCAGATTTGTCCAAATTGGAGCCACAGTAGCCAAAGTCATTCTACATCATAAACTTTAGAATTCAGTGCTTAGCCTGGAAAGGGCCCATAGCTTAAAATTCTTCTGTAAATAATTCTGTGGAGAGGCTCTACTCATGTTTTTATTTATAAGGGCTAAAATAAATCTAGCTGGGGCAGTGCAGAGCCTGCCTTCTCCATTTCTCTATATCTAGACCTCTCTGTCTCTCAAACCCATCGAATCTGGCCTGTCAGGTCTGCCCTCCCCCCACGGTATCTAATAGACCCAGGTCTCTTCCTTAGACAATCAACACAGCAGAGTGCAGAAGACAGCTTATAGTTGGTGACCTTCTCTGCAACTCAGCGATTAACCCTTCTTGTTTTACCAGCAGGCTGTAAAAGTCTTCTACTGCCAGCACATATATCTCCCATCCCGTTCTAACTATCCCTGGCTGGGAGACGAGTCCATTGTGGAAACTTTCAGGAGTCCATGCCTCAAGAGCCCCCTTGGCAAGTAGGTTTATGTAGCCCCCCTGATTCTAGTTGCTTCAGCAACGGCAACATCCATTCTCACCGTCACCAATAACCACTCCATTATCATCTCCAAAACTTTTACATCAAGAGGTCTGGTCTGGGTGCAGTATCTGACATGATAACACTACACTTAGTATAACAGAAGGATATCTGCTCTATCCCAGGTCACATCTGCCATGCTCACAATGGACGGATGATACATATGACAGAAAGAAAGACTGTATAATGATCAGTCGTGAAGATGCTACAATCCCTTGGACCAGACCCAGAAAGACTTGGTCAACAGATGAATTGCTGCCAGTACTCATTGCACTAAAGTTCCCACACAAATAGCTCACACTGATGTGTCGCCTGAAGTACTCAGGCAGCAGTAAGAGGGTCTTGGTTGCTGACTTCAATCTAACATGATAAGGATATTGATTCTAAAGGAAGCTTCATAGAAAATTCCAAAGAGTCAAGCAAAGAGCAGTCCTACTTTGTTCTCAGCTCACCTCATACTAGAGCCACACCATGCTTATCATGAAGAGTGTTAGTCACAGAGCTGGACTGTTTTGAAATCAAAAATAGCCTTTCTATCCCTCATTCTTCATATATGAAAATAGGAACCATTAAGACATTCATGGCTATAAGGATTGATGAAGTAATGCTTAGAACATATCCAGGGCCACTCACTCTTTCCACAGCCTATCGATTTCTGAAAATGGAAACAAAGCTGGCGGCTTGGTTAAAAGGCCAAAAAAAAAAAAAAAAAAAAAAAAAAAAAAAGTCAATAGAATTGAAATTTTTTAGGCAAGGTGCAGAGAGAACACGATGCAGCTACTCCTCTCCAGGCTTCAGACCAAGAAAAGGGCCTGGTCCTCTGCATGCTGACGCTGCTTTCATTAAGGTAAACAGCACATTATTAACACTGAGGGCTTCTCCAGCAGGCTCTGTTTGCTTCTCCTTTATCTGGGTGTTTTTGCAATGAATTGTATGTAAGCTCAAGAGATGTAAATTAGAACTTGCTCCTAGCCAGTTAAAAATAATAAATTAAAAAAAAAAATCAATGAAAGCCCTTCCCTCCAGCTGGAGAAAAACTAGTAAGATGAGGCGAGAAGAAATGTCCATGAAGCCACCATGGAGCATACTTTATGTGGCCCTTCAATAGGTTCATAAAGTGTGCTTTTAAGCACATGTATGCACACATACAGAAGAAGATGCTCTTCGCCTAGGCCCACTTCAGCAGCAGCCCACTGCAAAGAGAACACAGTTCTTAGACATAACTATACTTCTTTTGGCCTGAAATATTATTTGGACTGCTAAAAATGCAAAGACCATTTAACATGACCCTCCTCTCAAAGAGATTAGTACTTGCGTGAAGAATTTCAAAAAGCTCTCCTTACCAAAGCACAGCCTGCACTTAATAAGTAATTAACTTTATTTCCCTAAAACTTGAGGAACCCCACAGAGAGACATCGAACTGTATAGCCCACTATTGAGAAATTCATTTTCTATTCCAGAAAAAAAGACAATGAAGGTGTCTGTTGAGGTAATGCCTATCCATTCCCCTCCTCCACATCCCCCCCCCAAGGGACAAGCTTTAAGAAGATAATGTTGTGTGCCCATCATACTCGGATTCCTAAAGGTCTCATTTTTCCTGTGGAGAAATGCTTACTTTGTGAAATAGTGTGGAGCTAGGCTTTGCTGACCCATGTTTGCACAGTTCCGTAATTCACAAAGCTCTTTGCCCCAAAGGGTTTTAGCTAGGGCTTAAGCTGTGCACAAGTTCAGAATGCTGGGATCTAGCTCTCAATACCATGTTTCTTCAGTACGTATGTAGGTAGGACTGGCAGATAAAAGGATGCTCATCAGATCAATTTAAATTTCAGGTAAATGAGTTTATGTTCAAAAATACAGGATGGATAGTGTACACAGCCTCAGTGGGTAACCAGTAAAATTTCTGACTGGCTAAGAGATTCACTCAGAGTAAAGGAACCCACATCTGGAATTGAGAACCAGATCCTAATCCTATGAAGACAAAGATTATGTTCGCCAGTGTCAAGCTCTCACTAGTCTTTGGCTAAAAGAGGGGTTACATACATCAAATTCTCCCTAAATTAATAATGCTTATACGATTTAACCTATGCTGACTTCGAGAGACTGGAGGAGATAAACTATCCCTCATACTTCAGCCCAACCACAGCTGAATCCACAGAGGAAGTGGGGAGAAGAGCAAGAGTGCTGGTTCCGTGCTGTTCCTGATGATCAGCGCTAGGGTGTAGGAGACAGACCCTGAGGATACTCAACGTCTACCAAAGCAGAGATCCAGAGGCTCCTAAGAGCTCATCACTGAAGCAGACTTAAAACTCAGCTACCACAGCTCAGGGACTTTTGTGGAAGAGGGGGCAGAAAGATTGTAAGAGCCATAGCTGGAGACATCATGCCCAGAGGCATTCCCTCCCCCCAGAAATAACTGACTACTGCTTCCACATTGTATAAGCCACAACCCCATGGGGAATACCTGCAACCCCACTGAGGAATGTTCTCAATGGAATGGGGGCAGGGACGAGGGAAAAAAGGGTACCAACACATGATGTAGCCATATGAAATATCTTGTTAATAATAATAAACATTTTTTAAAAAAAGGATGTACTTGAATGTTTTTAATTTTTTAAACTTTTTATCCAAAATTCAAATTCAACTTTTTGTTTTGTTTTTCTGACATAGGGTCTCACTCTGTGGCCCTGCCTGGCCTGGAACTTACAGCAATCCTCCTGCCTCAGCCTCAAAGTACTGGGAATATTTAACAATATTTTTATTGCCATCATTTCCTCATTTAATTATATATTCATGTGTTGTTGCTGCTATGATTGTTTTGTTTCCCAAGCATGTCTACTTTACAGCATGTAGACCCTCAGCTCCCAATCCTAGAAATTTGGATTCCATCATTCCATCTTGTGGTCAGACAAACTTGTTTTTTCTGTAAGCACCATGGATGCTTTCAATGCAGGCAAACTTGAAAACATTTGGGAAACACTGCTCAAGTGGTGGAATGTCCCCTGATGTACTATCATATATCAACAGCAACACGTTATGAATTTAAAGGTGCCACTTATAATAACTTTGCCATGGGAAGTCCAATGTATTTGTCCACCCTTCTAAGATCCCAAAGACAGAGTCCTTGATCACCCAGAGGAGCTAAACACAGGCCATCTGAATTTCTGTCAAGGGATAAATGGAGCCTATTACTTCTTACTTGTAATTTTCCCTTTCTTACCTATAGAATAAACTGATATCTGTTGCTATATTTCTTTTGTAACTTGGGTATTATTTACAATAAATTAAATCCTTTCCATGCTTGACATATTACACTGATCTATGACTTTGCTTTCATTTTGTCCTGTTAACTAGAAGCCCACTTCATCGTGAAATATGTTCCTTACACTTTCCTCCATAGTGAGTAAAAACATTGATAAAGCATCGTAAATTGTAGGTCATTTCTCAAATGCTTCCTGTTACAGTGAGGACGGGAGAAGGAAAAGTAAGCGCTGATCAATGGCCACTTGGTAAAATTTATGCTGAATGTATAGACAGAAAAGCAATGGAGTATCAGAAGCTGCATTATAAGATGCTTGTCTCACATCCAGACTTCATTCTTTACTCCACAATGCCAAAGGTAATTCAGCCTTCCTCTCTCTAACAAATTATCCCCACCCCAAAAGTAAATTACTGAATGTAAACTTCGAAGGGTGATTTTAGTGAAGTCACCCACATAATTGAAATGAAAGACATGCCTAAGCCAGCAGGATACTTATCAGTCCTGTATTTTATGCCATGAAAGTCATGAATGCATATTTTAGACCAGAGGTGTCAAAAGGACAAACCTGATCTCAACATTTGTAATATCACCAATATAACTAGATATGCCAATTTACCATGTGCCAACGAATCTGCTACGTATTTACAAACATATCTCCAGCAACAATCAAGGCAGCATTATAGAAATGAGGAGTAAATGATTTAGCTCAGAGCAAAAGGTAAGTGATAGACATAGCCGGGAAAGAAAAGGGGAATGTGAAAAGGCAGAAAGAGAAGGATTATATTCTTTAAAACGTATTTCAGTTAGACTATTTCCTCGTATCCTTTCTCTAAAACACCCTGCATAATATCAAATTTCTGAGGTTCTGGAATATTCCAAGGAGTCGATGGCTTTCTTTGCCACAGAATACTATCCACTTTATCAACTTCTCTTCACTGAAAAAAAAAAATGTGCTTTAGCAAAATTAAATTGTTCATTAGAACTAAGTTCAGCTATGAAAACAAGCCCTATAATACCTATAATACCATACTAATGCATGGCTGTGAGTAACTTAATTCAAGCACTGTTTAGAAGTCTTTAAAGGGTCCTCAGTGCAAGATGCTAACTATCCCTCTGGCAAGTCCTCTCAACACCATATTGAGGAAAATGAACCTGCTTCTCAGGATCAGCATGAGGATTGGCTTATAGAAATGAGTATGAATCACTTTGCAACCAACAAATGCCTTAGGAATACTAAGTAATAATAAAGATCCTTAAGAATGTAGCAAGCAGCCCAACCTCCAGGTGCCTTCTCAAACTGGACACCAACTGTTTTAGATTCATCCATTATTCACCTTCAAGCATTCCTGTCTTTGTGAAAAAGAAAATGGGCTGTTTGTGTTGCAAAGCAATGGAAAATTGAATTTCAAAGCACCTAAGTCCTCACACGTTGGCCATTGCAAGTAATGGGTTCTGTTAGTTAGTTAATGAAAATAACACTTATGAAGGAGTGAAGGGACAAAATATTAACTACCATTATGGTTTTGTTTTCTCCTTAGAAAGCACCAAATCCTAGGTGCAGCCCAATTCTGAAGACATCATAAAGAGAGATATATGGGACACAGAGCATATAATGTCAGGATAGTCATTGTGTCTGTCCCTAACTCATCCAGGAAGCCATTTTTCAGTAATCCTCAAGCATTATCTGTCTCTGCTGAGTGGCAGGGAGGGGAGAAATCTCATGTTCTTGAGCAACATGACAATGATGCTGTCACCCCACAGCAAGAAGGATAGAAGAGAGAGAGAGAGAATAAAAAAATTCTTCAACAAACCATTTCCTCCAAAGACATGATTCACTAACATTTGATTTGACAAGTTGTAGGCACTCCTGACATTATTTTTCCCCTTTACTGTTCATTTGGGGAGCAAAGATTTATTGCCTCTCCTGCAAAGGACAAGGGATGCACTAGAAATAGGAATTAATAGATTTTTTCCCCATTTGCCCAGCTTTATAAAAAAAGTACTTCTTGACTAAGTTCCTACTTCCTTTTCATTACAAAATACAGTGACCCTTTCTCCACAATATTAAGCAAAATAAAAAGACAGATGCAAAAAGCAGTCATTTGGGAGGGGTAGGCAATGGAAGTGACCCATTTAAAAGTCATCTACTCTCCCCATGTGAAGTTTCCTTTGCAGTCAATAGGTCTTGTCATTGCACTACCCCCCTCGTTATATGTATGTGCATAAATCTACCAACGCTTGAGCTGTATTGTGTATGAGTTTGCACTGAAAGAACACTAAAAAATTATATAAAAGTTCATTCCAAAATGACAAACAATTACTGTTTAATGAAACAAACAAAACTAGAGGTGGTTCTTGGTTGGCACCAGCTATTCTTAGAGATGCAAAGGGGTGCTGCATGAAATAGAAAAAAAGCCCCAAATCAGGGACTGAGCTGAGTTTTCTTTCTGGGCAAAAGAAGAATATAGTGTGTGTTTCCTTTTTGGTGACAAGGGTCTACAGAGACAGTCAGAGAGAAAGTAAAGTTTGTTCGATATATAGTATTTAAAACTAGTTGTTATGAGTTCTGTCATGTCTGATTATATTAAGATTAACAGAGCCTCCTAATATGTGCATGTCATGTGCACATACATTCTTTTAAAGCAGTCTGTGCTCTGGCTGTTAAAATGGCAGAAAGCCTCTCAGCATTTCTATTAGAAAACCTGATTCTCAGGGATTTATAACTAAACTGAAGATTTCTTTCAGAGTGAAGCAAGAATCACCAAGTCTCAGCTGAAAGCACAATTTGGGGTTCAGTTTCCTGGGAAGTTTGGTTTGGCCATTATCAAGTTATAGAAATGCAAAAATGAATAAGTCAAAGCTTATAAGGATCTAGCTTCTTTCCTTTTTTATACCTTCCTAAAGTTTCCAAATAGGTTAGTTATCTGGAATGACATTTAGTCCAAAATATGGATTTCTTTCTTTAAATGGCTGCAACCTTAACATTTAAAAATTGGTTATTACACATGCATAGAGGCTGCTTGGCAGTACTGTGCAATATGATATGTATCATGCATACTTAATGTCCACTTGCCAAATGACCCCTCTTCTATTGCTTGGCTGAGGAAATACCTTTTAACAGAAATGACAAATATATTACCAATTCAATTACTGCTTTATGATATTGCACTCATTAAAAATTGCTTGAAGAGTAGCATAGATTGTGCAAACATTACTTAATTTCATGCATCATTCTAAATGCAATTATTTACCTCCAAATGAATATTGGCTGAAGGACTGCAGATACTCTTCCACTGAAGTCTTTTGGAAAACTGCAATGATGATTTTTAATAGGAACCAGAAACATAACAGAAAATAATTACAGTCAGAATAGTGTTTAATAAGAATTCTCAGAATGGCCATTGTAACTTCACCCAAAGCCAGAGGAATGCCACACGTGCTCCAAATGCACATGCTTATGCTCAGGTACCAATCTACTCCACACAAGTTCATCGTAGAGGGTCAAGTGTAGTCCACTATGACTCCCACTTGCATAGTATTTCTTCCATTGATTAAAAAATAACAAAACTATGTAATACTACACCTTTACAAATGTGCATAGTATTTCTTTTCCTTGATTTAAAAAAAAATGGCTCTGTGATACTACAAGTTTACAATGTGTGGTCAGAAATCTTTGTCACAGTAATTTGAAAAATCATTGCTATAGCTAATGCAAATCCTTTTAGGAGTGAATGAACTTTCTTTTGAATCAAAGATATTATCATCCATCTAGATCTACATTGTAAGTAAGGTTAATCACAGACTGAGATAGACTGGTTGGTTGACTAGCTGCTTGGTTTGTTGGTTGGTTGGGTTGTACCCCATAAGCTCAAGCTGAAAGCAACATAAAAGACATATAGAAAAATGTTTTGTGCAATGGAAACAACAGAAAACAAGTAACTATTGCATACCTACTGCAGGCCAAACACTTATGCTAGGTTCTATGCTCACCATGGCACTAGTCATGCTTTCAAAGTTCAAACGGTCTAAAATGGATAAAGTTTTACTTCTCCAGTTATTAATATACGCTCATAGAGCCAGGTGTGGTGGTGCATGCCTTTAATCCCAGTACTCAGGAGGCAAAGGTAGGAGGATCGCCGTGAGTTCGAGGAGATCCTGAGATTACATAGTGAGCCTGAACTAGAGTGAGACCCAACCTTGAAAAAAAAAAAAAAATATATATATATATATATATATATATATATATACTCATAGAACTATGAAAGTAAGTGTTAAATAAAAGACACTTCAGCTGTCTCAAATATCAAAATGAAAGGATATCTTTGGGAAGAAAAGACAAAGGGCGAAAATGTCTGTAACATGAACTTGAGATCTGTTGAGGTAGAACAGGTTTTGTTCAGTTTTCTGGATCCTAGAGGACAAATGCACCATATAAAGACCTATTTAACTGCTTGACCACAACATAACTGATTAAAATTTTGTCTAATTCTGAAAAAAGAGTGAACCATCTCCACCCTTCCCCCATTTGATCTTCAGGATAATTGTGAAGTGGGTGCACTGTTCCTTTCATCCAGTTTCCAAGGGAGATAAGCTGAAGTGCTGAGAGATGAACTGTAGTTAGGAAGTCACACCTTTGAGGCTAGTCAGGAAGGCAGAAACAGGAAATAATACCAACAGAACTGACTGCATTTTTCTGAAGTTTAGATAATCAACAAATGTCTTTAAAAATTCTAACAAGAGCTGGAGAGATGGCTTAGCAGTTAAGGCGCCTGCCGGCTAAGCCTAAGGACATCAGTTCCAATCTCCAGGTCCCACGTTTAGCCAGATGCAAGTGACGCAAGGGCGCACTGCCGCACTTGACCACAAGGGGGCGCACGCATCTGGATTTCGTTCGCAGCAGCTGAGAGGCTGCTGGCGCGCCCATCTCTATCTGTCTTCCTCTCCGTATCTCTCTGTGTCTCTCTCCAAAATAAAAATAAATATTAAAAAAAATTTAAAAATTCTAACAAATCTAGATTTGTTTCTTCCACTGAGTAGCCGAGGCTGCTGTTGACTTGCCACCTGTGCTAGAGCCAAAGCATGCTCCAGTCCAGACTCCTCATGACCCTGTACACAATCAGTTGAACAAACAGAAGTCAGTTTAACTGTAGAGTAGGACGGCGTGAGCATTTCCACCATAGTAGAATACCCATCCCCATTGCTGCCATCTGACTTTTCCTGCCACCAAAGTAAATGAGGACCAAGATGTTTGCTATGAAGGAAAAGGGAGCTTGCTTCCTGCAGCAAGGCTGGCTTCAGAGGAATAAAAGATGCTCCTGCTGACGATGTTGAGTCCACTGTCCATCTCCTCTGCCTATGCACCTCACCACTAAATTTTACAGCTCGGCATAAGTGATGCGATGAGTAGGTGCAGTGAATTGTAATAATGAAATGATCCGTCAACTTCTGACTTTCCTCGGTTTCGCTCTCTAATCTGTTAGAAGAAAGGCAGGTGTTTACCCCTCTAGGAAGGACACCTGGCTAAATTATACAACATTATGTAGAGCAAGAGTGGGACTAGCTATTCAGAGAGAGATTGGCAGGAGAAAATACACAGCCTTGAAACCGATGCTGAGACTTTCAGCCAAATCCTGCTGTCTCTAGTCCTCTCTCTATCACTTGCTGTATGACCTTGATGAAGTCATGACCTCAGCCTTAGTTTCCCCACAGGCGAAAAGAAAACGTGAATATCAATAACACCCGGCCTCCTCAGGGGCATAACAAAAGTGAAGACACCGTGTAAACTATGCCAAGAAGTCTACTCCTGTGAGGAGCCATTTTTAAAGGATTATTATTATTTTCATGGCTACGGGGGATTTTTTTTTTTTATTTTAAATGTAGGTTTTTAAATGCCTGAGAAAATGGGGCAGTCACAGAACCATGACTTTAAACAAACTTTATTTGGGCGCATGACTGACTGGCAATTGTGTGCAATCATTTTAGCTGTCACAGGCCCAGAGAAATGTGGGAGAGCTCTTCCATGAAATGTTTATATTTCATAAACAAAATGATGTGCTTAACAGTCAGAGCGATGGGAGGGTTCCGGCTAATGCATTTTCCAATGTGTGAGGCAGATTATTAATGCGCTCCAGTAGCTGTTAATTTCAGTTTGCCGGAATGATTTATGGGGAGGTAAAGGAGAGAGACATAATCTAATTGAGATCAGAATCACTGTTCTAGTGGCAAAGCACCAACATGGGCCCTAGGCACAGCAGAATGATTAATATCTAATAAGCAAATAATCCGTTAAATTATTATAAACATTACTTTTGACAACTCTTTTGTTGGCAAATGAAAGAGGAAAAAAGAAACAAAGAAACAAAGGATGCAAACCTCTCCACCTTCTTTCATGATGTCATAAAGGTAGATTTGGTGGTCGGAAACATGGTGGGCTTGAGTGTTGAGATCAATTTGAAGGACACAACAGAGGCATTTTTACCATAAAGTGAACGACAAGTGAATGGTCAGAGCAAACATAAAACTGTGTAACACCCGTTATCCTCTTCCAGTACCTTATCAAGATCTCTCCCCTACCTAGACTATCCTTCACCACCCTGAAGGTCATAACATGGAGAATATACAAGGGACAAGCAAATAGCCCCTTTTATACCATCCACTTTTATTTTATTATCTCAATGTTTTTAATTTTTTTAAATGTTGTAAAATACCCAGGATAGTAAATGACCATTTGTTCATTCTTTTAGTGGCACTTAAATTCATTTGTGTTGTTGTGCCAATCCATGTCCAGAGCATTGCCTTCTTCCCAGACTGAAAGGATGCGTCAATAAACAACTCCCCACCCTGGCAACCACTGCTCTGTGTTTTTTTTTTTTTTTTTTTTTGTTTTTTTTGTCCCCATATATCTGACTCTTCTAAATAAACCATCTAAGTGAAATCATTGAATATTCACCCATTGTTACTGTCTTATTTCACTTAGCAGAATGTCTTCAAGATTAATTCATATCATAGAAAATGACAGAACATTATTTTTAAAGCTGCATAATATTCCAGTATACACTACACTTTTATACATTCATCTGTCAGAGAGAAATTGAGTTGTTCCCATCATTGTATATTGTATATTGTATATTGTAATAACAGCGAATATTACTATAAAGAGAGATGTATACAAGTACCTATTTAAAACCCACTTTAAGTCACTCTGCATGTTACTTGGGAATGAAATTTCTGGATTGTATGATAATTTCATTTTCTAATTTTTTAAAGAAACTGCTATACTTTTTTCCATAGTAGTTATACCACCTTCCCACCAACAGTACATGGAAGTTCCAATTTCTCCACATCCTTAGCAACACTTAATATTTTCTGTTATTATACTTATGAATACACTATATATATAAAACACACACACACACACATATATATATATATAACACATATACACAAATACATTAGCCATCCCAATGGATTGAAGTAGTTTTTTCATAAATATATCAAGTTGTATAGCCTGACCATGTCACATCCCAATAAGAGTAAGTTTAGCTTTGGCCCTGCTCAGGAACTCTTGTCTGTAAGTCCCCATGTACTTCGTGCCTCCATTATGAATCACCAAGAGCCAGGTGAATACAGGGCTACTAGCCAAGGAAGTCAAACACAAGGGACGGAATAAAGAGCAGGTAAAGAGGCCACTAGGTGGCTCTCAAGGGCATGTGTGAATTTGAGTGAACAAGCAAGTACAGCCTTGTACACAGCCACCCAGAAATCTCAAACATCAAGCAGGACTTCACCTTCCTCTTCTTCGTTCACATTTTCTGTGGATCTCCTGACTGCAAGACTAACCATGGTTGTTTGAAGCAAGATACCATTGTTCCTGCACTCCCCTCTCCTCACTACTCCTTTGCTGTTTGCCCTTCTCAAAGCTGGTTGGTTAATATTATTAATTATTATTATTGTAATGAATCCCTGCAAAAATTAGTTCCACAATGGATTTCCTCTCTCTCTGAACAAGAAGACCACAAAACAAATCAATAACCTACCACAGTGACATGGCTAATGCCTGACAGGATGATAGCCACCCAACACTCTGGCAGATCTAACTTCTTTTCCTAAACTCTATTACTGTTATTCTCTGAGGCATGGGCAAAGTTGTATCCTTTCTGTTTGCTTCAGTGTCTTTTTCTACTTTTTAAGTGGGAGTAACCGAATTAAGTCAGCGATTATATTGAGGTCTAATCTGGACACTATAGCCTACTGTGAGACTGTAAGATACTTCTGATTAATATTATAGACCATGTTAGCAATCTAAGACTGTATCTGCTCATGAGGAAGCCTAAAGACATGTAGGATAATAGAAGATCAGCAAAGGATGGGCAACTCAATATTTGCATATGATTTTATACATCGGTCCAGTCCCTTGCCAATACTCCTGAAGTAGCAATAAAATGTTTAGTGAGGTAATACTACCATGAGAATACAGAAAAATATTTCCATCAACTTAGTTTGTAAGAGTTTATTAATTCTTGGAATTTGCAACTCAGCAACCTCCAAACATGCCTAAAGTCTTACTCTGATAAACTTGTGAAAGATGCTCCCAAAAACCTGTCTGGAATTCATTATATGAAATGGTCCTCTTCCAAGAAAGCTAGAAAAGGGCACATCTTTCCATCACTCTGGTTTCACATTGTGCAAACAAAATGGTTCTCAATTCAAAGTATTTTGTCTTGAAAAGTGTATTCAAAATCCTCCAGATGTGCACTTAGCAAGCCAGGCATAAAGATTCCAAACATCTAGCTAGGCAAATCCTCCATTCCCCTTGAGAATGTGTCACTTTCATTGCTTAGAGTCTGTCTCACAATTGCTAATGAATTACAGGCAGAAATAATATCCAAAAGTATCCAGCCATATTATTATTTATATGCCTCTTGGTTTTGAAAAAGAGACTCCATTCAAAGATGATGGACCAGCTGCCACAAAATTCTCTGGGCATCTCCTTTGTAAAGTTATAAGCATCTCACATCAGATGCATCTCAGGTATCTAAACAATGATACAAAGCCAGAGCTGCAGTGCAGGCCTATGATCACAACACTCCAAGCTGAGGCAAGAGAATCACAAGTTCAAGACCATCCTGGGCTGCATAGCAAGGCCATAGCAATATTTAAAAAAAAAAAAAAAAAGGAAGTGGAGAAGTATTAAATTCAGAGCTTAAAAACACTTCTAAAGCTAGTTTTCAGATGCACAAATTAGAGCACCCAGAGGTCAAAAAGCTTTTTAGTGACAAAAGCAAGACTAAAACAAGAGCTCCTCCATCTTTCTCCACATATCTTTCCACTTCTCCACACTGCTTCCTTCCCAACTCTAGCTAAGTGTCTCTTGTTACTCTTACATGACCATTAAACAAATGCCAGTGGTGAAGTAGGACATATTTGTATGCATTCGTTCACTGAGCACTTACTATATATATGCCACGTACTTAAGTCAACATTAAGTCAGTTTCCTGTCCTCTTCAGTTTACACTCCGGAGGGGGAGAAAGGAATTATGCAAATAAATGAAAATTTTTAATGAGTTTACAAATCACAATAGGAGCTATGAAGGAAACAGGATAGTGACATGGTCCCCAGGAAGGCAAATGGGACACTCTGAGCTGTCATTTTTGTTGAAAGCATGAGAAGCTAACACACGGAGATGGGGAAGAGCTAATCAAAATGCACACAGGCTACAGAACAGCAGAGGGTAAGGGAGGGAATGCAGAGCCTGGAGGACAAAAGAAGGCTATGGCAAAGTCCAGGTGAGACAATGGAATTTTGATGGCAGTGGTGTAGAAAGAAGTAGATGGACTGAGTGTGGTGGCATATACCTACACCTATGATCTCAACACTCACTCAAGAGGCAGAAGCAGGGGAAATATGAGTTTAAGGTCTTCCTGGGCTCTGTACTAAGAACCTATCTCAAATAAATAAATAAATAAATAAATAAATAAATAAATAAATAAATAAATAAATAAATAAATAAAAGGCCTGGCCTGAGGCAGAGGTAGGAGGATCACCATGAGTTCGAGGGCAGCCTGGGTCTACAAAGTGAATTCCAGGTCAGGTCAGGCTAGGGTACTAGACAGACTCTACCTTGGGGTGGGAAAAAAAAAAAAAAAAGAACACAAAAAATGGTTTTTAAAAAAAAAGAAAAGAGAGAAAGAAGGACTAAAGTGATGGCTCCATGGTTAAAGGTGCTTGCTTGCAAGCATAACAACCTGAGTTCAGTCCTTCTGGCACACACTCAAAGCCAGACACAAAGTGACACGACCATCTGTAATCCCAATGTGCCTATGGTAATGAGAGCTGAAGCCAGGACACTATGGATGCTGTCTCAGAAGAAGGCAAAAGGAGAGAAACAACACCCCAATTATCCTCTGACTTCCACATATGCACTGTGACACATACCTACCCATACACACATACATCATACACACACATATACATAAATGCACAAACAAATGATAATTTTTAAAAAACAAAGACAAAAGTAGATGAGTCACAGGTATGTGTTGGAAGTGGGACTGATAAACATAAGAGGCACCGTGCAAGTGTGTGGACAGGGAGAGACTAAGAGGGCCACTCAGTCCCTTCCATGAGGTGGTACAGACACTCTCCCACAGGATCTATCTCCTCATGAGAAATCCTACTAGGAGATTGTACCTTATAAAGCCAGGGGCATAACTAGAAATTAGAAACATTTATGACATCTCCAAGAGACAAGCTAAAGAGGTTCATCCATCTCTTCATGTGCTAAGCATGATCCCCCATCAATATGAAAAGGAATGGAGGAGCATGCCCCTGCATTAATTACCAAGTATTGATCCCAATCAGCTTACTTTGGCAATTCCACACCCCATCCCTTCAGAGCGCCCATATGTTCGCAAAATAGCTAGTGATTTCATTCCCTCGCTAAGACCTTCGGGGAGCCTACAATCTCAATAGAAGCACTAGAAAGACTAAGGGGGAGAAAGTGCTCTGGACAAAGTAGGCACTTTTGAACACACTTGTTTATTTTACTCGCAATATCTTAACACTTTGAAAAAACTATTTGAACAATATTATTACTTTACATGTACACATAAGTGACAGTTTGCTTTTTCTTCCATATAATCCAAGTATTACTAGTCCCCAAAAAGTATCCTGTGATACTTCTGAGATACATTGACTTGACAAAAGGAAACATGACAAGATTTAAATTGGGAGAGATAAAAATTAAAGGATTTTTAAAAACATTTCATTATTTATCTATTTATATAAGAGAAAAAAGGCAGATAAACACACAGACAGAGAATGGGTATACCACCATGTGCATTTGGCTTTTTATGGGAACTGGGGAATTGAACTTGGGTCCTTTGGCTTTACCAGCAAGCACTTTAACCACTAAGACATCTCTCCAGCCCCTAAATGAAAGAATTTTAACAATAGAAACAAAAAGAGAAACTATTGACAACACAGATAACTACCAGAAGAAACAAAGCAAACAGAAAGGAAAGCATACCTCTTTCTCAAGCCAGCTCCATCTCCAATCTATTGTCAGGTCCTGTGTCCTTTACAATTTCCAGAACAGGATGAACAATGACACATTGACTTACATGTCTGAATAATGTCCCAAGTTCTCAGATCAGTTTGTATAGCAGAAGGCCAGTCTCTAACTCTCAGTAAGAAACTGAGTACCTTACTTTTTTCTTTTAGATACACAGGCATACCTAGGTTGCTGAGTAAGATCTCAAAGTCGAGGTAACCTTAGAAGTGACCTAGTTTCCCAGGTGAAGGACTAAGGATGAGTATCATAGTGTCTCTGGTACAGGACTAAGGATGAGAATTCCAGTGACCTGGGTGAAGGACTAAGGCTGAGTCATCTAGTGATTTGGGTACAGAACTAAGGATGAGTCATCCAGTGACTTGGTATAGGACTAAGAATGAGTGACATAGTGTCTCTGGTGAAAGGTAAGGATGAGGAGTCAACCTTCAGCTTTTAACTCATTTCTCCACATAAGTGTTTCACATCAAGCCATTTTTATATCATGAGCTCTACACTTCGGAGGTAAGAATTGCACCCCTGGTCTGAAACCTGTTTGAGAACTCTCCAGGAATCTTGGGCATGGTGAGTAGGAAGTAGGAAGACATCTGAAGCTGTCTTCCATTCTTGATCAGGAAAGCACAAAGTAATGACTGGCTCCCCTCTTCTCAAAGTACCCATGGAATGTCCCATCTCCTGTGCTTCTAAAGTCTACAGTTTGTGTCTTAGAAAATTTTCTTGCAGACATATAAGCCTTTCCTGTTTCCACGGAGTCCATTTTCCAAAGGCTGATGCAATTTGCTTTTCCCATAAACTCATTCATGCATCATTTGACAACTAGGACCAAGAGATGTAGAGGAAAACAGAAGCAGTCAACTGCTGAAATGTAAAAAAAGGAAAAGAAAAAGAAAGAAAAGAAAAGAAGCATAGAAATACTAGAAGAAACCATAAACAAGCCTTTTAAATAGGATCAAAAGGAGAAAAGCCTTTTTATGTTTTTCATGAACGCTGAAAATAAAAGACTGACATTCCTAGGGAATCTAGCTTGATTCCCAGAGCCAGATATGGGTTATCTCCTACTAAGCAGGGCTCATGTCCAATCTGTGAGCCATGGGTTCCCGCCTTGGCTGTGTGGCACTATCTTGCTCCACTGATTGATTTTGCATTTGACAGAATCTCCAATAGGCTCCAGAGAAAACCTCCACTACTCCTTAACTAGGTCTCTTTAATAACTTGGCTTATCCCCTTTAATTCAGACTGTTCTCACTTTTGGTTGAAGTGAAAGACCCAGGCCAGAGTAGCACCATGACAGGCCTCAGTCACTCTGTAGGCCACAGGTGCGAGTTCCCAAAATCAAGGGAAGAACAAGCAGTACCGGCAAAAACCATAAACTTGCTGTGTGAGCATGACTGAACATTCTTGTGGTCCTGGGCTGGATGGCCCAATAAGATCCACCGTCTCAGAGTTTTGTGAATGTCACCCAATCAAATGAATGTAACTGTGCGCGCCAACCGCCGTTTGCTAACCAATTAAGTTTGAAATTCCCCTAGACCTAGCCTGCCAAAATCCTAAGACCAATCAAGAACCCCCAAGTACAGTTAATGTTCAAATTAGCCAATCATGTAGTTGCATAGGTGACGATCCCCTCCCCCTTGCTCAAACCTCAATTAAAAGCCTGCCATTCTGATTTTCTCGGCTCTTGCATAGATACACTGCGTTGGTGAAGGCAAGAGACCAAGCTTAAGCCCGAGTAAAAGCTCTTTGCATTTGCATACGTGTTTGGTCTTCCTTGGTGGTCACTGGGGGTTCCGTGAACTGGGCATTACAGAAGAATATCCTCTATCTTCCAGATGGAGGAGAATACAGAGGAGAACCAGGATTCATCGATTCATCAAGGATAGTGAGCCAATTGTTTACCATAAGATGGGTCACCTCCACCTCATCTGCCCAGGCCCAGAAATCATTACAGAGGAAGCAGTGACAAGAAAACAGCTCTCAGAACTAGCCTGGAATCCAGTTCCAAGGAAATGGTGACAGACATGGTGGTCATTCAGACCTCATAAAAACAGTGTCTACAGAGAAAATAACACTGAATCAGGTTGCGATCTTTTCCACCAAGACTGAGGGATCATTGCAGAAGAAGGGGGCAGAAAGATTGTAAGAGCCTCTAGGTGGGTGGAAATAGCCTGAGACATTATGTTTCCCCATCCCTGCAGAGACTGACTGAGGCCTCTTGGTCCAACAACCCCACTGAAGACCCTCAGCAGAACTGGAATGGGGTGAAGCACTCTAAGAATACAACCTTTTTATTTAAAAAATCAACAAATAATAAAAAGCATTAAAATGATAAGGACTGAAAGATTTGAGAAAAGAATAAATTATAAAAATTAGGGCCTGGGAAGATGGCTCAGCAGTTAAGGTGCTCGCCTACAAAGCCTAATGACCCAGGTTCCATGCCCCCAGTACCCACAAAAAGCCAGATGCACAGGGTGGTTCATGCATCTGGAGTGCTTTTGCAGTGGCTAGAGGCCCTGCCTTGCCCATTCTCTCTTCCTCTCTCTCTCTCTCTCTGTCTCTCTCTCTAATAAATTATTTAATTAATCAAAAAATACTTTGAAAAAAATCTTATAGTCTTCATGGAAAGACATTCACAACTCCAACACCATGAGAAAGATGGGTGCAATAAGAAAGGTCAAAGTAAAAGATCATTATTGCCCCTTCTGCTTCTATGTGAAACTCTAAAGCAAAAGTACTAAACCTATGAAGAGGAAAATAACCGAGGGAAGCACAAAGAGAACCGTTAATCATTTATCTATCTGTTACAAAGATGTTGGTAGGACAATTTAAAATATTAAGCTAAAGTGAGTCTCATGTCTTAATTAGCTGTTTTATTTAGCCATATAAATTCTATCACTTGTCACAAATAGAGTTTTTGTCAAAGAGAAATGTGTCTTAACTATTTCAAAGCAAGGGTAAAAGAAACAATTTTTTATTAAAATAAAAATAGTATAAATGCTAAACCTAAGAAAATTAGCTGAAATGTATATATTTGTATGAGAGTTCAGTCAAATAGCTAGATATAAATACATATACACATTATTATTGTCCACATACTAAAAGCTATAAAACATTGGGACAAAGATGTGCAACAACCTACAGTGTAAGGAACAGCAGCACCTAATAATATACCTCTATTCAGTAAAAGTACATATTTTTAGCCAGCTGTGGTGGTGCACATATTTAATCCCAGCACTTGGGAAGCAAAGGTAGGAAGATCACGGTGAGTTAGAGGCCAGCCTGAGGCTACATAGTGAATTCCTGGTCATCCTGGGCTAGAGCGAGACCCTACCTCAAAAAGAGGTACATATTTTTATTCAAACAATATTTAGAGAGTAACAATCTAATTTACCAATGGCAATTTTTTGTGCTGTTCAATCTGGAACCAACAGACTGTCGGAACAAGATGTCTGACATATGCTAAGTCATGATCCAATCAATGGGGATGCATAAAACATGCCTCTTCAGGCCCAGTGGTACCTGCTGTCATGACTCTGCTGCAGTTCATGTCTACAGGGCACAGGCATCCTGAGAAAGATTGTTTTCACTGCTCTCATCCACAAGGAAAGAGAAGATCACAGTGAGTTTATAACTGAAAGTAATGCATTAATATATTTTTGAATAGAGAAAATGTCTATTTCAAGCATTATTGAGAGCCAAATTCCTCACCTAGAATGTATGCGTATCTGATGAATAGAAGAATTTTCCATAGACTGGATACCTATGAGCCAGGGGCTGTTGGATGCTGCTTCTTTGGCCTGGCACCTCCCCATTATAAAGAGTCCCAGTGCATAGGCAAGGGAGGAGTCCCTACAGACTGTTCCCATGAGGGCTGAGAAGAATAATGTAACTGTCAAAGGACTTCACTCTGAACCACAGCCTATACCTCATTAGACTCAAACTAAATGATTCCCCAAGTCAGATATCAAAAACATCTACGAGTAGGAGGGTGCAGGGGCATATGCCCATAATCCCAGCACTCAGGAGGCAGAGGCAGGAGGATCAGCCACTCAAGGTTAGCCTTGGTTACAAAGTGAGTTGAAGCAAGCCTGGACTGTGTGAGACTGTCAAGAAGAAAAAAGAAAAGAACAAAAAGGAAGTATAATGGTAAGGATATTGAGATGGAATAAGAAAAGGATTTGAAATTTAAAATTTATGAGAGCAAAATGTCTGACTTTTGCTCGATGTCATAACTATTCCTGAATGAACAAAAATGGGATTTTTTCTTTTTACATATATTGTAGTGGTTTGATTCCAGTGTCTACCATAAATTTTTGCATTCTGAATGCAAGGTCCTTAGCTGGTGGCAATTTGGGAATTGGATCCTCTTGGAGGCAGTGCATTGTTGGGGGTGGGCTTATGGGTGTTACATCCAGCTTCCTTTTGCCAGTGTTTGGGATTATGCACTTATGCCCCTGCACCCTACTACTCTTAACTACTCCTGTTGCTGTGGCCAGGGGGTGATGTCCACCCTCAGCACATTCCATCCTTTTCCCCTGCCATCTTGGAGCTTGCATTCAAGTCTGTAAACCAAAATAAACCTTTTTCTCCCACAAGGTGCTCTTGGTCAGGTGTTTTCTGCCAGCAATGGATACCTAACTGCAACAGTAAAGTTGGTACCAAGAAGTGGGAACATTGCTGCTAGAAACCTGACTGTATGGCTTTGGCCTTTTGAAATTGCTTTGCAGGAGAAATGTGGATGAATTTGAAATCTTGGCCTAAGAGACATTTTGTAGTGCTCTAAGTCCATTGTGATGGACCATCTGACCTGAGTTTAAAGACCTGAATGCAATAAGAATTATGGGTTTGGCTTATAAAGGTGAGAAAGAAAGTAGAGACTAGGTTAGAAAGAGTTTGTGGGAGAGGCTTGCTGTTAAGCCCATGTCCTGAGAACTTGTGCAGGGTTGCATTGCATAGAAATGGACTGGTGTACAATCCTCATGGGGATAACTGAGAAGGGTCCCTTGGGGGGGGGGTGCAGGAATGAGGGTAAGGATGGTACTAACATGTGCTGTTTACACACTGAGTATGCCCATAACTAATACAAAAAGAAAAAAGAAATGACTGGTGTGAGCAGAGGGATATGGCACAGAAAAAAATGAAAATTTTGGGACTGAAACTGCTGCCCATTCAGCTATAATTGTTTGAGAGATTATAGCCATTGAGATTGGGCCAGCTGGCCTGCATTGTTACAACAGGAAGAAAGTATTCTTTTGAAGGGGCCTAAATGCTGAAGGAATGTCCCATTCTTCAAAGTCAGCTTTATCCCCCCACCCCCCAATTAAGAAATTGGTAGCTCACCTGGTAATATGGAGTATAACAAATATAGGAAAGAGAGGGTCACTGAATTTGCAACATGGTTTTGTATTTCAGAAATGCCCATGAGTGTGAAGCAGGCTTGTTGGATTACCTACATGGAGACCCTATGGAGCCATTACAATGAACTGTGGGTTGCAGTGGAGATACTAGGACCACAAAGCAGCTGCTAAGGAGAGCTGCCGGCCCCAGATAAAGTTTTCCAGGACTGTCAATAGCCTAGCTGGAGGGGCAGAATTGGAACTCCAGAGACTCATCACTGGTTAAAATTGACTTGGAAACTCATCCCTGGTTGGGGTTGTTGTACTCAGAGATACAGAGTATGATGTTTACCTTGTTGAAATCTTCTGTTGGTTGAATATATCTTTGCTTTGCCCAAAGTCATCATTTGTAGTGTGGACATTTATTCTGTGCCATTAGGGGCTTTTTTTGTTTTGTTTTATTTTTTGGTATTACAGCTCAGTTAAAAGACCTGGGATATGCAAATTTTTGAACATTGTTGGGATTGATAAAAATTATGGGTCTTTTAACATTGATTGGACTGAATGCATTGCATTTTACATCATATATGGTTATCAGTTTATGGGGACCATGGGCAGAACATGATAGCTTGATTCAAGTGTCCCCCATAAACTTCTGTGTTTTGAATGCTAGGTCCTCAGCTGGTGGCAATTTGGGAATTGGATCCTCCTGGAGGCAGTGTATTTTGGGGGGTCGGATTATGGTTGGTATAACCAGATTCCTTTTACCAGTGTTTGGCACACTCTCCTGCTGTTGTCCACCTGATGTTAGCCAGGAGGTGATGTCCACCCTCTGCTCATGCCATCACTTTCCCCTGCCATCATGGAGCTTCCCTTCAAGTCTGTAAGCCAAAATAAACCCTTTCCTCCCACAAGCTGCTCTTGGTTGGGTGTTTTCTGACAGTGATGTGAACCTGATTACAACATATACTTTTCCTTTTTCAACTCAACCCACTCCATTGGTGCTTGGAGAAGGCAGAGATAAGGTATTTGCCTTGGATCCTGGGTGTCCTGAGCCTGACAGCATGGCTGTGTTATGCTCAATGTGCAACTATTTTCACCTACAGGTGGACTGTTCCATTTCTTATTCAGTTTTTCCACTGCTCCATAAAAATAGTGTGTATCTTTGAAACATAGTAACATGTAAAAGGTTCAGATCTGTTTCCTACCATCTTGGAACTCCCAACCTAGAAACAAGAAGCAGAATCCCATTCCAGTTGCCTTTACAATAACTAACACTTCTCCACCCAAAATTTGAGCAGAGACAATTTCCTATATAAATAATCTCCAAAATAGAGAAAGGGAAAGGTAAAACCATAATTTCACAATGAAATACCCAATTTAATCCCTTTTTAAGAGATCTATCTAGCCTAGTCTCAAATTTACAAGTGCGAGACTTCCATCTCAAAAATAAAAAAGAGGGCTGGAGAGATGGCTTAGCAGTTAAGGCGCCTGCCTGCTAAGCCTAAGAAGGCCGGTTCCAATCTCCAGCGGTTCCAATCTCCAGGTCCCACATTTAGCCAGATGCAAAGTGACACAAGGGTGCAATGTCGCACTTGCCCACAAGGGGGTGCACACATCTGGATTTCATTCACAGCAGCTGAGAGACTGCTGGTGTGCCCATCTCTGTCTCCCTCTCTCCATCTGTCTCTCTCTGTGTCTCTCTCCAAAAATAAATAAAATTTAAAGAAATTTTTAAAAATAAAAATAAAAATGAAAAAGAAACTGGGCATGGTAGCACACACCTTTAATCCCAGCTTCAGGAAGAACAGGTAGGAGGATCACTGTGAGTTCAAGGCTGAGGCCACCCTGAGACTACATAGTAAATGGCAGGTCAGCCTGGGCTAGAGTGAAACCCTACCTCAAAAAAACAAAAAACATGTCAGGCGTGGTGGCGCACACCTTTAATCCCAGCACTTGGGAGACAGAGGTAGGAGGATTGCCATGAGTTCAAGGCCACCCTGAGACTACTTAGTGAATTCCAGGTCAGACTGGGCTAGAGTGAAACCCTACTTCGAAAAACCAAAAAAGAAAAGAAAAGAAAAGAAAAGAAGAAAAGAAAAGAGAAAATAAATAAAGCAATAAAAAAAAACAGCCAACCAAAAACAAAGAAAAATGACAATTTTATAAATTTCTCCTCAACTCCTCATTTTGTGCTTTAAGTTGGCCCTGCTAGGACAATTTGTCCCATAAAAATATAAAAATTGGGGGCTGGAGAGAAGGCTTAGCAGTTAAGGTGTTTACCTGCAAAGACAAAGGACCCAGGTTAGACTCTTCAGGACCCATGTAAGCCAGATGCACAAGGGGGTGCACACATCTGGTGTTTGTTTGCAGTGCACCCAATCTCGCCCTCTCTACCTGCCTATTTGTGTATCTCTCTATCTCTCAAATAAGTAAATAAATAAAAAATTAAAACTATATATATATATATATATATACACACACACACACACACACACACACACACACATATGGAGAGAGAGAGAGAGATTGGTAAATGATACAAATTGGCTTTGTACTTTCTGGGAATCATTTACTAGACATTTATTAAGACACCTGTGCCAGCTTCCTCACAATCAAAGCCAATTATTTATTAAGTCTTATTTTCATTATTTTCTTATTCAACATATTTTCAGGCTAATTACCATCCCTCTGGATTGCAAGTCTCCTTCCTCCCTGTCTGTATGCCTTCCAATATATTTTCCATAGCTCAGAAGAGTGACTCTTCTCAAGTGTGCAACTGGATGCTTCACCTCTCTGCTTAAAGTTCCCAAATGATTCTTGATGATCTTGAGATAAAGTCCAATTTCCTTGCCACAATGAGCATCTCAATGCCGTACATTCTTCCAGGTATAAGGAGACCAGGGTAGGAGGCAGATCAAATCCTTCATCTCTGAATACTTAAAAAAGTGTGAAAGAGGAAAATATGGGCTGGGAGTGTAGCTCAGCGGTAATGTAGCATGAGGCCTGGGTTCATTCTCTAACACAAAGAAGAAAAAGGAAGAGGAAGAGGCAGAATACAGGGGGAGAAGAAAGAGGAGGAGAAGTAAAGAAAGAAGATAATGAGGAAGAGAAGGTGAGGAAGAAGGGAAGTGAAATAGTACCGCATACATTTCAGATAGTTGTATTTGTGCCATCAAAATTAAATCAGTGAAATAAAACAGAAAATAGAAAGAATGTTCTTTGGAAAGGAACTCCCTGAACAGAGGCTCTGGGATAAGAAGGTAGCCATTAAGGAAAGGGCTGGGAGAGGAATTTTTCAGGCAGAGATAGCAACAAGAAGCATGAAAGTGGAGTCAATATTCCAGATCTGGGCTGGGGAGATCACAGACTGATTGATGGTGCTTGCTTGCAAAGCTTGCCAGTCCAGGTTCAGTTCCCCAACACCCATGTGAGGCCAGACACACACAAAAGGGTTCCATGTGTCTGGAGTTATTTGTAGTGGCAAGAGACCCTGGCATACCCATTCTCTCTCAGATAGATAAATATACATTTTTTTAATTCTAGCTCTGCTCCATATCTCTGGTTTTATGTGTGCCTCATCAGTCCCCCAGTTAGTGTCTCCTTCTCTAACTGGAAGTGGGATTATCTCTCGTGGTTTCTGCCCTGAGCATGAATGAACTTTTTAGAGGCACTCATCAAGCTACAGTTACTGACCCACTTGTCCGTTCACTATCATAAACTAGCAGTGTCCCATTCATAATAAATGCCCACTGAATGTTGGATAAATGAGTCAAATGGAAAGACTCTTCTTTAAATTATAGACATTTATACTTTAGGAGGGAAAATGTACACTTGAATTTGGCACAAAGGTCATGTAGCTCATTCAAAGAATTCAGTGTCCTGGAAAGACTCAAAGAGAGACACTTTCAGAATGTAAGGCCTCTCCTCAGAAGCAGTTTCTTTATACAAAAAAAAAAAAAAAAAAAAGTATCTATTCTCAGAATAGCCTTGACCTCAAAAGATGCTGATTCATTTTAGGTCTGTTTACATCCCACTGGCTGACTTCCCATTGGTCAAAATTAAGTCACATGATCAAGACACCATTAAGAGTCAGGGCTAAGACCTTAATCTGTAATGGGAAAGCTCCAGAGTCATTTGGTAGAATATGGGTAGTGGGGAAGAAGGAACAGGGATAGCAATTCAGTCCACTCAGGACAAGTGCATGGCTTTTGCAAGCTGCCCCATGGGCAAAGCCACCTTCCAGTTTCACGCGCAGCATGAATTTACCCATGTGAAAATGACTAGTGTAATTCATGGGGAAATGTTCCCAGGATAAGAAATTTGTTAAATTGGAAGACACTGAACTTGCAAGTGACTCATTAGGAATTCTTAGCTAGTTTTTAAAAAAATCATAAAAATTAAAATACCCAAACATAACCACATAACTAGGGAATTTTGGAAATTAAAATTGGCCAAAAAGAAGGCTTATTTTCAGGACTATATAGGTATGACACAGGAAAGCCAGGGTTCAGAGTCATATCTCTGCCTGAAATTTTTATCTTCTGAACTATGCGTGAGTCTTAAGAAGACTAACGGGCAGAGAAAGGCCACACTTAGTAAACATTCAGCCTTGGCTTCCTGGGCCCATGACTCTGCACTCAGAAGACCTACCTAGTCAGGGCCTCAGAGCCCAGACAACAGACTAAGACTGCCCAGTTCTAAGCTTTGTTCTTCCCCCATAAGCTGCCTCGTTCAAGTTAGTTTCTTCCTATCCAGAACAAGCCCTTTGCAGAATGGTCTTCACACTTGAAAGAGGCCAAGCAGGCAGAGCCTCCTCATGGAGGCTGAGAAACAATAAATGTGTTTTGTGAAATGGCAATACAGCCTGTGACCATACCACCCTGAACACGCTGATCTCAACTGAAACACCCAAACAACCACAGAAAACCTCAGCTTATTACTTGTTTTGCTTTGTTTCAGTTTAGGGCTTTTTAATCATTTTATTGTGTTCTGCTCTATATCTTTTTGTTTTGTTTTCTGAGATACAGCCCAGGCTGGCCTTGAATTAGATTCTCCTGCCTCAGCATCCCCAGTGCTGACATTACAAGCACATATCTTATGATTTTTTTTTTTAATTTAGCCTATGATATGACCAACTCTTTGGTATAGCTTTAAGTACTTCTTCCAAGGAGCAAAAGGATACTTATCGCTTTAAAACTATTTAAACGTTTTTAAAATGTGATGGCCAAAACTACTGTTGCTTTTTGTCTGACTCTCTAAAACTCTGAAACTTCTCCAAGAGTATCTTAAGTATCTTGCTCCCAGTCCAAATCTGACTTTCATTAGCCATTAAAATCAAAAGCAATTCTAAAGTAGAGGATAAAGGGGACTTTCGAAGCTCAGCGTCCTATTAGCATGTGGGAGACTCTGCATCAGCAAAAATCTTCTTGAAATGAAACTAAATCTCTGACTAAATTAATAAGAGTTGAGTTTGACCTTTAAAATGCTAAAAAATACAGTTGCCAGTATAATTCTTGTTCATCCTGGACCAAACCACACTCATAGTAAATTATGGCAGGAACAGCTGGCTGCCAATGGAGTCAACTATTAATTGTATGTTCACTGCACCGTCTGATATAAATCAATATGAGTAATGAGCAATTGTCCTCAGTCTATAGATACAAAGACCCTACATTGCAAAATAATTTAAGGTTGGCTGTCAGCCTTCTCACACTCATTGGGTCCCCTCACTGCTAAAGACATGGCAAAAATGAACACACATTGAAGACCACCTGACCTCCTGTCTATGACATAGCCATTGCTCCTCGTCTTGTGAATACAGCGGCCTTCAGAAACCAGAAGTGGTTGTTCTTCCTACACACTTTTACAAACTCCAGTGAAATCTGAAGAAGGGGGTTCGGGGGAGGTCACAATGTTATCATCTCAAACACTCACAATTCTCCATCTATTCACTACCTGCTGCCTTCCACACTCCCTCCTTTTCCAGATGTCTTCTCCATCTTCATAAAAGGCCACCGGGCCTCCCCATTTTCCTAGTTGTCATGGTTAGTTGAGCTTTGTTTGTGGCTCGATCTAGTTTCAGCATCATGAATGCGACAAGTTAGGGATGCTTTCATGTCATACCCAACGATTCCCATCCTGGATCATCCCATTGTTCCCTTTCTCCAACTCCTCGGTGGCAGAGGATACAGAAATTCCACTGACAGAACCTATCACAAATGTTCCTTGTCTAATCTGGATGGGCCTTCTACATACCCTAGAGATGTGGGAGTAGCTCCTGTAGGAGATCCCCAGACTCTGGATGAGTGTCTGGTGTGGAGAGAGTGGTCTATGGCTGTGTAAGTTTGGAAAACACTGCTTTAAGTTAAATTAAACGAGTTCTTGCCTGTAGAATTTAGCAGAGGCTGGTATAGATTGTGAGTTACCAAATGGACATTATATATGGCATTATTCCTTCAAAATGTTTGCCAAAGGAAATATTTTTCCCACAGCCATAATTCTAGTGTACTATACAATATATTAAGGAAATTCTGTGTTTATTAATTCCTAATAAATTCTTCTGAATCATGCTTATCCTAAGCCCCAGACTCTTCATTGCATCCTCCAACTATGGAAAATGACTCAGCTTCACATAGGAGCTAGAAATCCTTTCACATGGAACTTCCAGCTCCCTCCCACTCTCCTTCCATTTCTATCCCTCTTACACAGCCCCAGGCTTAGGGAGTGGCAAAACTGTACCCTGACAGCACTACCTCTCCTCATATCTCTGAGTTTCCTTCTTTTACCCCACTAATCGAAACCTCCTCCAGCAGACACTCACTCACATTTGAAATTTGTCTGGCTCTTTCCTGTATCTACAAACAGATCTGTACTCCTCTGGCATAAAGATCCTCTCCATCAGTTATCCTTTCATCTTGCTGCCCATCTTCCTGGGGACTCTGACCACCATAAACCATTGTGTGGCTTTTCTGGACTTTAGCTCATACCATTAGCCTTCTCAGTTATAACTGTCCCCCTCATCTTGTTTACAAGCTCACACAAAGCATTCTACCAGACCTGGAAAGATTGCTCAGCAGTTAAAGACATTGCTTGCCAAGCCTGAGGGCCAGGGGTTCAATTCCCCAGTACCCATGTAAAGCCAGATATACAAAGTGGTGCATGCATTTGAAATTCATTTGCAGTGGGAGGAGGATCTGGCATGCCCACTTACATGTTCTCTCTCTCTTTCTCTCATAAATAAATAAATAATTTTATTTTTATACACTTTATTATTTATTTATTTGAGAGAGAGAATGAATGTGTATGATGCCAGGGCCTCCAGCCATCCCAAATGAACTCCAGATACATGCACTACCTCGTGCATCCAGCTTTTTGTGGATACTGGGGAATCAAACCTGAGTCCTTTGGCTTTGCTGACAAGCACCTTAACCACTAAGCCATAACTCCAGCCTGAAATAAATAATGTAAAAAAAAAGCTGGGTGTGGTGGTGCATGCCTTTAATTCCAGCACTTGGGAGGCAGAGGTAGGACAATCACCCTGAGTTCGAGACCACCCTGAGACTTCATAGTGAATTCCAGGTCAGCCTGGGCTAGGGCTAGAAAAAAAAATAATATAGCTGAGTGTGGTGACACACACCTTTAATCCTAGTACTTGGGAGGCAGAGGTAGGAGGATCGCCATGAGTTCGAGGCCAGCCTGAGACGACATAGTGAATTCCAGGTCAGCCTGGACTAGAATGAGACCCTGCCTTGAAAAAATATATATATAAACATTCTACCAGTCAAACAAGCAGGATTTTCCCCCATCTCATTTTTAAAAAATATTTATTTCTTTATTTCAGAGAAACAGAGTATGGACACACCAGGGCCTCCTGCCACTGAACTCCAGATGCATGCACCACTTTGTGCATTTATGGCTTTATGTGGGTACTAGGCAAGCAAGTGCCTTTAACTACTGAGACATCTCTCCAGCCCCCATCTCATTTTTTAAAATATTTTATTTTTCGTTACTTATTTGAGAGACAGTGAGAGAAATAGGCAGGTAGAGAGAGAGAATGGGCACGCCAGGGCCTCCAGCCACTGCAAACTAATTCTAGATGCATGCACCTCCTTGTGCATCTGGCTTATGTGCATGCTGGGGAATTAAACCTGAGTCCTTTGGCTTTGCAGGCAAGTACCTACCTTAACCACTAAACCATCTCTCCAGCCCATAATTTTAAATAAATTTTTATTTATTAATTTTTAGAGAGAGAGAGAGAGAATTGACATGCCAGGGTCTCGCCCAATGCAATTAAACTCCAGATGCTTGTGCATCTAGTGGGCATGTACAACCTTGAACTTGCCTCATCTTTGTGCATCTGGCTAATGTGGGATCTGGAGAGTCAAACATGGGTCCTTAGGCTTCACAGGCCTTAATCACTAAGCCATCTCTCCAGCCCTATCTAATTTTTTGATACCTGTCATACTCTCTTTTGCTTCCTGTTTTTAGAGTCTCTATTAGATTTTGCTTTGTCATTATTGTTGCTCTTTTCATTGCTGGGTATCAAGGCTTCATGCATTCTAGATAAGCACTCCACCACTGAGCTACATCACCAACCAAATATAAGTTTTTAACTCATCCTTACTGAGTTATAATTATACCAAATTTAATTAGATAGCTTGATAAATTTTGACAGATGTATATTCTTTTGTAACAGTCACTAAAATATAATATTTCCTTGACTCCAAAACATTCACTCAAGTGCCTTTGGTCTATTCATGTTCAGCCTTAGACAAACATTGATATTTTTTCTATGTAATTTAGTCTGTTTTATAAATAGAATTTGTACCTATTTCATCAGTACTGTAGTGGGATGTGTATCTGCTATAACTTCTTTAGGAAGCATCTTTCCTTAGTCTAAATAACACTCCTTGCCCTGATGTCTGCATTAAAAACATTCACAGTCTTCTCAACTGCCTTTCAATTAGTATTTGCATTGTATTCTTTTACTTTTACCGGAATACTTATATTCAGGAAGAAGTCATGCATAGACACAGCACTCAAATGGGTCTTTACTTTTCCTCCAAACCACTTACATATTGGTTATCAACACAGCGGAATTTAGATCATCCCTCTTGCTATTTTTACTCTGTGTCTCCCACAAGGGTTCCTCTTCTTCTGCCTTTTTTAAAATTTTTATTTATTTATTTGAGAGAAACAGAGTCAGACAGAGGGACAGAGAGAAAGAGAATGGGCATCCAGCCCCTGCAAACAAACTCCAGACGCAGCGCTAACTTTGTGCATCTGGCTTACATGGGTCCTGGGGAATCAAACTTAGGTCCTTTGGCTTTCTAGGCAAGTGCCTTAACTGCTAAGCCATCTCCCCAACCCCTCTTCTTCTCTTTTGGACTGAGTATCTCTTGGGATTCCATCTTATCTCCACTATGGGCCTACTAATTATGCCTCTTCATTTTTAAAATCATTTTAGGTGTTGCTTAATGACTTATATGTCTATTTAACATACTTTTAAAAATATTCTTCAGATATGATGAAGAATCCTTCAATTCTCTTATTTTATTTTTATTCTATAGCTGATATTTTAATTTAATGTTCTAAATTCTGCAAAGTATGATTAGTATTTTTACTTTAGACAGTTATTAATGATAACTTCTTTAAACTTTATTGACAACTTCCATAATTATAGACAAAAAAACACGATAATTCCTGTCCCGCTTTCCCTTTTGAAACTCTACACTCCATTATATCCCCTCTCCCTCTCAATCAGTCCCTCTTTTATCTTGATGTCATCATCTTTCCTTCTATTATGGGGATCTTGTTTAGGTTGTGCCAGGCACTATGAGGTCATGGGTATCCAGGCCATTTTGTGTCTGGAAGAGTGCATTGTAAGGAGTTCTACACTTCTTTTGACTCTTACATTCTATCCACCACTTCTTCCACAATGGACCCTGAGCCTTGGAAGGTGTGATAGAGATGTTTCAGTGCTGAACACTCCTCTGTCACTTCTTTTCAGGACTATGGTACCTTTTGAGTCATTCCATAGGTCACTTCCATCTGAAAAGAGAAGCTTCTCTAACCAAAAGTGAGAGTAGCATTAATTTATGGGTATAAACATTAAGAGAAGTGCTTACTGCACAGTTTGGTAGTATAATATAAGCATTTAGCCAGACACCAGCAGACGTTACACCCCTAGGGCTCATGATCTGTCCTGTCATAGGTTTTTAGTATCAGGCATGTATTTCCCCCATGGAGTGGGCCTCCAGTCCAATTAGTGAGTGGTTGGTTTCCCCCATAACAGACACTCCACTATTGCACCTGTTGGCTCATTTGGCCTGGCTGGTCAAACTCATGGCTGGCAGTGTCCATTGTTGTTTATCTCCACTGATAACTTCTCTCTCCCATAGAGCTGCATGCAGCATAGCTTTTTCCAGCTTTCTTTCAGCTGGTCTTTAGGGAGGAGATTTTCAGCTCAGCTCCAGCAAGATTTCTCAGTGACCTTGCAGCACAACCCTGTGGAGACTTCAGCAATACGGTCTTATCATCTATTCCTGGTGGGAAATGAAGAGCCTTGGAAATGGCCTGTAATGTTTTGGGGACATCAGGGCCCGCCCTGACCAACAACTCACTGGAAAGTAAATGATAACTTCTGATCAAAGAAAGTCATGGCTATCAGAACAGCCTCCATAAATGATGCCTATAAATTATAAACAAAACAGTATTCAAACAATTACCTGAAGGTGCTATAACATGAACAAAAATAGGTACAAATAGAAAGTAAGTCATTTTTAAATTATTTTAACTTGAAGACAACCCTAGTATTCACTATGCATAATGAGTAAAACTCTATGGAAAAGTCCACTCATGGTGGCTGAAGAAAAGCACAGATACTGGAAATTTATGAGGGAAAGTCTATAGAATTGAGGGTCAATAAGAGGGACCCTAAGTCTCAAATTCTGGTTATATGCATTGTGAAACCCCTAGTTGCCACCTGCATCATGCATGTCTGAGACTCTAAGCAGCCCAGGTAACACAAAGAAAACTCAATGCGAATCTAAACTGCTACTATGACAGGAGAAACAGAAAATGGAGTCGAGTTCAACCAAGTAAACTGCCTGGGGAAAAAAAGTCACCTTCCAGAAGAACATAGAGTCTAGAATTTCTATAATAAACGATTTTAATACTCAGAATGTAGTATGAAAATCTTAAATATGATGCATTCTCAAGAGGAAATATAATTAAACTGATAATCAAAAGATGCCCTAGGCATCTTATAATTTTGATTGAAATTAACATATAAAGATTTTAAGAGAGATATATAACTCTACTCAAAAACAGAAATGAAAATATGCTTATGGTGAATTAAATGGTAGAACATCTCATCAGAGAAACAGAAACTATTTTTAAAAAGTGAATTCCTGGGCTGGAGAAATGGCTTCGCGGTTAAGGCATTTGCCTTTTTTTTTTTTTTTTTTTTTTTTTTTGGTTTTTCGAGGTAGAGTCTCACTCTAGTTCAGGCTTACCTGGAATCTCAGGGTGGCCTCGAACTGACGGCAATCCTCCTACCTCTGCTTCCCGAGTGCTGGGATTAAAGGCGTGAGCCACCACGCCCGGCTAAGGCATTTGCCTTTGAAGCCAAAGGATCCCAGTTTGATTCTCCAGAACCCATGTAAGCCAGATACACAAGGGGCACATGCATCTGGAATTCGTTTGCAGTGGCTACAGGCCATGCCCATTCTTTCTCTCTCTCTCTCTCTCTCTCCCTCTCTCTTTCTCCTTGCAAATAAATAAATATTTTTTTTAAAAAAGTGAATTCCTGTAACTGAAAAAATAGGATATCTGTGTAAAAGGAAACCCACTGCTTTATTTACAGGTTAATGAAATTATCAAAGAAGTAATCAGTATCTTGAAGCTAGAGCAGGGGAGACCCATGAGATCGCCAAAGTAACGCAGTCCATTGCCAAAGCACTTGCTTACCTGACACAGCTAAAAGGTAAAACCTTATTGCTGAAGACACCACAGCCTACAGTCATAGGTCATAAGAGACCACACTGGAACTGAGGGAAACCAGTTCCCTCCTGGCTTTCCCTCATAGCACTGGAAAGTGTTATAGGAGCTGTTGAGAGATAATAGTTACCAATGCTGTGAATAAGCAGGGGATCCTGCAAGCTACAAAATTAACCAGCCAGGCAAGAAGTACACATCTGTGCAATAGTGGCACACAACCTATGCAGGTAACCAACTGTTCTTGGATCAGACATGAGGCCCACACAGCGGGGGAGAACTCATATCTGGTACTGGGAACCAAGTCAAATTCCCATGGATAGGAATCTCATAGACTCTAAAGAGAACCTCTGCTGGAGAGATGGCTCAGTGGTAAAAGACAATGCTTACAAAGCCTAACAACCTAGGTTTGAATCCCCAGTGCCCACATAACACCAGACACACAAAGTAGTGAATGCATCTGGAGTTTGTTTGCTGTGGAAAGAAGCCCACAGCACCCATGCGCTCACTCACTCTCTCTCTCTCCTTTCTCCCTCATTCAAAATAAAAAAATAAATATAATTTTAAATCTCTAAAATAACTTAAGCTTATCCCCTTTAATCCAAGTTACTCTCAGCTGGGTTGGAGAATCTCTTTATCTTACAGATGGCAGAGAATACTTGGGAGCTCCAGGATCCATCAATACAATAAGAAAATAAAAGGTAGCTGACTGCCTATCACCAGACAGGTCACCTCCACCACATCTGCCTGGGCCCACAAGTCATTGTAGCAGAAGTATCGTCAGGAGTATTACCCTCCCTGCTAGCCTGAAAATCAGTACCAGGGAAGTGGTGACACTGTGGTCACTCATATCTCATCAGAACAGAAATCCAGAGGATACCAAAAAACCAACACAAAATCAGATTTCTAACCCACCCGCCAAGGCTCAGGGAGCATTGTGGAAGAAGGAGCCAGAAAGATTGTAAGAGCCACAATGTGTAGGATTTGTCTGAGCTACAGTCCCCACCCCTCCATTCCATAGAAACTGACTGAGGCCTTCAGGACCCCACAATGAATAACAATAACCCCACTGGGGAGCATCATCAGTGAAATGGGGGTGAGGGAGAGGGGATGCAAGAGTATAACCTTTTTAAAAAATAAAATTCTGGGCTGGAGAGATGGCTTAGCGGTTAAGGCACCTGTCTCCTAAGCCTAAGAATGCTGGTTCCAAGCTCCAGCAGTTCGAATCTCCAGGTCCCATGTTTAGCCAGATGCAAAAAAGTGATGCAAGGGCGCAATGCCACACTTGACCACAAGGGGACGGAAGCATCTGGATTTCATTCTCAGCAGCTGAGAGACTGCTGGCGCGCCCATCTCTCTCTGTCTTCCTCTCCCCCTCTCTCTCTGTCTCTCTCTGTCTCTCTCCAAAAAAATAATAATAATAATAAAAAATAAAATTTCACAAAATTAAGACATTTCATAGCTTTTGATAGAATACATAAGACATATTTTAAATATAGTACAAAGATATGGATGTCCATTCTAAAAGGAATTAAATAATAAAAGGATGTACATAAATCCAATCACAGCAATCATTTAATTAAAATCAAATAAAGTAAACATTCTAATTAAAAAGTAAATCTTGTCAGAATGGATTTTTAAAAGACAAGGCCAAAGTATATGCCATATAAAAACAAGTGAGATACAAAGACATGGTTTCAAAAATAGGGGGATGGAAAAATATATGCCTTACAAAGAGTAACCATGAGATGTACAATGTAAACATAAGAAGACTGAAGGTGCAACATTAAAGTTAATGAAAGTACACTTCAGGGCAGAAAAGATGGCCTGCTTGCAAAGCCTAACTGCCCAAGTTCAATTCCCTAGTACCCATGTAAAGCCAGATACACAAAGTGGCACAAGCATCTGGAGTTTGTTTGCAGTGGCAAGAAGCCCAGTCAGCCCTTTCTCCCCACCCCATCTCTCTCTCCTTCCAAATCAATTATTTAAAAGGAAGAAAGAAAGAAAGAAAGAAAGAAAGAAAGAAAGAAAGAGAAAAAGAAAGAAAGAAAGAAAAAGAAAGAAGAAAGAAAGAAAGAAAGGAAAGGAGGAGGGGGAGGGAGGGAGGGAGGGAGGGAGGGAGGGAGGGAGGAAGGAAGGAAGGAAGGAAGGAAGGAAGGAAGGAAGGAAGGAAGGAAGGAAGGAAGGAAGGAAAGGGCTGGAGAGATGTCTTAGCAGTTAAGGTGCTTGCCTGCAAAGCCAAAGGACCCATGTTTGACTCCCCAGGACCCACATAAGCCAGATGCACAAGGGGGTGCAGGCATCTGGAGTTCTTTTGCAGTGGGTGGAGGCCCCGGCTCGCCCATTCTCTCTCTCTCTCTGTCTGTCTCTCTCTCTCTACCTGCATATTTCTGTATCCCTCTCTCTCATAAAAATAAATAAATAAATAAATAAAAAGTGTTTATAAAAGAAAGTAGATTTCAAAATAAAGATGAATAGAACCAGGTATGGTGGCATAGACTTGTAATCACAGCCATTCCAGGAGGCAGAGGTTGAAGGATTGTGAGTTTCAGACTAGTCTACATGACAAGACCTTGTGTCGAAAGAAAAAGTATCAATATAGATACAGAGTCATTTAATAATTATAAAATGATCATTATCAGAAAGCCAAGTTTCATGGCTCACAAAGTGAATCAAGTCATTATGAACCTTTCCAAGGATGTGTGCACACAACTATAAAAATATTGAAGATCAACCCAAATGCACATTCATTTTATCAAATTAAAAATTGTGACCACACAAACAGAAATAGAGACAGAAAGAGAGAGAGCCTGTTTCAGTAATCATCAAGCAACGTTTGGTGCCATAGTCACTGAAGTTAAACTTTTTTAAAGTGAGACTCTCATTGTAGTGACAAAAGGTGAAGGGGACACAATACAAGTCATTATCATTTTAAATGGGAGAGACAGCTTGAATGGACCCATTAATCAAAGCACAGGACACTAGAGTACCAATTGAAATTGGAACGAGTTTTTTATAAAGCAAAGGAAGGTAGCTAACATGGAAATCCTTGCTTTTGAACAATGAGACAAGCGGGGGTGTGGGGGGGGACAGAGGGACGCATAATTTCAACATATTTGATAAACATTGTAATTTATTTATATATGATATATTTATATTTATTATATTTATATAATATGTATATTATATAGAGAGAAGGTCAAATCACTGACCTTCTCTCTGAGATTTATCCTGTGAGAAACATGTCCATTCGTGGCTAACCATTGAAAATAAGCTATTCAAACAACAGAGCTAAATTGTCTAACATTATAAACTATTTTGGTGGTGTGGTTAAGAGAGAATAGAGTCCACTGAGCAAACTATTCTTGGACCTATTAGCATTTGCACATGCTACTGTATTTTCAGTGGCATGCTCCTGGCTGGACTTAGACTCATGATAGAGTATTTCACTGTCATCTCAAGACCTGAATGTAATACCTAGTACTGCAAAAAAAAAAAAAAAAAATACAGAGGAAAACAAATAACATCAGCAAAAATGCAACGTTAAGTACCATTGTCAGGAAACTCATAGACAACAGAGAGAAGCCCCCACTGCTCTCTGGAGAAGAAAAGTGGACTTGCATACTAGAAAAAAAAAAAAAACTTAAATTTCCATACTCTACTTTAGCTCAAGATGCTCTTACTCTTGTTTGGAAAATATGTTTGATTTTACAAATGACAGAGAAATCGGAGGAGAACCAAGATTCATGGATAAGATAAGAAGTGAGCTGACTGCCCACCATGGGATGTGCCACCTCTACCACATCTGTCAGAACCTAAGAGAATGCAGGAGAAGTGGCAACATGAACACTGCTCTTACTGCTAGCCTGACAACCAGCTCCATGTTGATGGTGACAAACACGCTGATCAATCAAGCCTATCAAAACAGGAATCCAGGGGCTACAGAGAGCTCAGCACTAAATCAGAAGCCAACAGGCCTGCCATGGCTCAGGAAACATTGTGGAAGAGGGGGTGGAAAGATTGTAAGAGCCACAGAGTGGGTGGGAATATCCTGAGGCATGGTCCTCCACTACCCCACGGGGACTGATCAAAGTCTTCATGACCCCACAGTGAATACCATAACCCCACTTAGGAGGGCCTCCAGGATAACAGGAGCTGAAGCAATGGGATAAAAGAGAAAACTTGTTATAATTAATATAAAATAAAAATAAATATTAAAAAATTCAAAGTCAGCCAGGCAATGGTAGGCCCCACACAATTAATCTCATCGGTTGACAGGCTGAGGTAGAAGTACTGTGAGTTTGAGGCCAGCCTGGGACTCCAGAGTGAGCTCCAGGTCACCCTGGGATAGAGTGATACCCTGTCTTGAAAAACCAACCAAAAGAGAAATTTAAAACACACAGAAGCACTAAAATACCATAGAGCAGAACATCAATGTGTGCTTTCTGCTAGTCTTTCTCCAAGGCCCACACAGTAAAGTTGGCTTTCGGAGAAGAGGCAGTTAGCTCAATGATAAAGAATATGGGCCCAGCAGTAAGATTACTGGGGTTTGGATCTTGGTTAAGATTTATGATATAAAGAGTTAAGCATCCTAGCTTTTCCTTTAGTATCTGGATGAGCTTGTGGGGTCCACTAATCTATAGGAATAATGGTTTGTACACCCATTAAAAAAGAGACTAGTCCAAGGCCCAGGAGAAATGACAGAGAAAGCACCGACTCGAGTATTAATTTCACTGACAACCAGCTCCTGGGTGATGGTGACAGACACTGTGGTCAATCAAAGCCCATCAAAGCAGAAACACAGAGGCCACAGAGAGCTCAACACTAAATCAGACTGCCAACAGGCCTGCGCTGGTTCAGGGAACATTGCAGAAGAAAGGGTGGCAAGATTGTAAGAGCCACAGTGGGTAGGAATACCCTGAAGCATTGTCCCTCCACCTGGAGACTGATGGAGGTCTTCATGACCCCACAATGAATACCAATAAACTCTCTATGGAGGGACCCCCAGAGAAACGGGACTGGGGACAAGGGAATAAAAGAGCCTAACCTGTTATAAAATTTAAAAGAGAGAGAGAGAATAGTCTGGTGGCTCACATCTATAATCCCAGCATTCTGGATGATGAGATAGGAGAAACACTGTGAGTTCAAGGCCTCTGGGTTAAATAGGGAACTGCAGGTTACTCTGGGCTAGAGTCAGACCCTGCCTTAGGGAGGGAGAGAGAGAGAAAGAGAGAGAGGGAAAGCCCCAATTTGGAACCCCAACATGCATATAAAAAACCCACACATTTTGACAGACATTTATAATCCCAGCCATGCCCCCCGACAAGAAGGGAGGCACAGACAAGAGAATCTGCTGAGGCTTCAGGGCCAGCTAGCCTGGCAGTAAACATGGTGGGTAAGGTGAGACCCTGCCTCATAGGAAGTGGAAGGTGAGGACTAACATCTGACAATTGTCCTCTGACCTCCACATATATGCCTTGGCAGGCACATATCTGCATTCACACACATGAACAAATGCATCATAAACACATATACAATACACACCAAAAAAGAGAATAATCACACACACACACACACACACACACACACACACACACACACACACATATTCTTCATAGTGAAAATTTCAATGGGAAAATAAGAATATATAGGGTATGCATTATGCATGTATGGAAATATCACTCTATCACTTTATATCCCATTCATATGTACAATTATGTGTTAAAAGCAATTTAAGAACCTATATGTAGAAAATCTTTGCCATAAATACTAAACATTTGTGATTTTATTGTTATAATTATGCTTAATAATTCGCATTCCCCCTTGAAAGAAATGGTATGTATATTGCTTTAATTTTTTTGAATTTTTATTTATTTGCTTGTGTATAGGAAGTGGAGTGTCTCTTGTGCCTGCAAATGAACATCCATCCAGCTTTACATGGGTTCTGGGAAATTAGACCCAGGCCAGCAGGCCTTTCAAGTAAGTGCTTCTAACCACTGAACATCCTCCCAGCTCCATACAAACTTAATTTTTGTCTGATGTGTGCACAGATTTATCCTCAGTTCTTAGAGTAGTGATTGGCACAAGGTAGTGCTCAGTAAGTATGGCTGAATGAATAAATGAATCATATTTATATAATTTTGAAACTCATTTTGTTTGGCCTTTTGTCTCCTTAAAGATAGTATAGAAACGAAATTTCAAGGTAGGAGAATAAACACCTCCCCTATATTCATGGTCTATTGCTGACTAGTAAAATTTTACAAGATTAGTGGCTTACAACACCACCCATTTATTAATCCATAATTCTCTAGGTGAAGAGTCTGGAACAATGTAGCTAGGTCCTGTGTGAAATCAAGATCTCAGTTCAACTGCATTGGCAGGTTTCTGGAAAGCCACAGAACTAAGGTACCCTGTCCTCCCTGGCTGTCACCTGTACTATTCTCAAATCCTACATCCTTCTGCAGAACTCCTCCTTAGCAGTTTACAAGAGGAAAGGGGCAAGGTCTCCCTGGAAGAAAATTGCCCTCCTGCTTCTGTGCTGTCAAGTAGCTCCTGATCATGAACAGTGGGAAACTCTATTTTAAAGGATGACTGGATAATCTTTTGCTATGAGAATAATAAAGGGTGTGGTATTGCATCATATACAGAGATTCCACCTACTTAAAGGGGAGATGATTTTAAAGGGGCAAGGGTCCATTAGGGTCATTTTTAGAATCCTGCCTACACGTATACCATATTGTATTAACAAAGAATGATTACCATAATATATTGGTGATTTTATTTACAGCCAGTATAGAACATGTATCCCAAATCTTTTTTTTTTTTTTACTTTATGTGTTTAATTATATAACACAAGGTCTATTAGCCAGTTTACAGTGATTATCCTTGGGGAATAATACTAACTCTCTCACAATTAATATTGGAGAATCTTAAAATTAAAAAGTGATGAAAGCAGGAAGAAATTGACACTTCAATTTTATAGTATCTCTGAGTTCCTCCTTTTTAAACTGGAAATTGTAAACATACTTTTCTCCACCATTTTTTAATTCAGCTCACTAATAATGCAGCAATTAAGCAAAATAACTCTTTTGCCCTTTCCCCAAGAGTGTGCAGACAATTCTTTATGAATCATCCATAGTTCTCACACCTTGCTCCTCCAGTTTCTTCCTCAAAAGTTCAGAAGTCACCTGCTGTTCCCCAAAGCAGCAGAGCTTCCCAGCTCTGTGACACCTATTCTTCCACACTGTGTACTCAACACTATTGTTTTTATCAAGTCGCATAGGTTTCACTTAATTTTCCACCCAAGGAAGGAACATAAAACCTTAGCAAACATTCCTGGTTATAGCATCCCCCTGTCATAGTCCTGTACAGCTGTGCACACCATGTAGCAGTCCACTGGATTAGCTTCCTATTATTCAAAAAATGAGTTATAAATTTAAACAATAGGAGAATGGATATTGTCTTATAAGATTCAGGTGCCAAGGAGTCTTTGACAAGCAGTATTTTCATACTCAAATTGAGCCATGGTTTGAGACCCGAAATAAGCGAAAAGAAGGTATTCTCTAGTTGTCTCTTAAATGGGGAAAAGCTAATGATAGTTTTCTCCCATGGTGGGGAGGGGGCAATCTTTCCAGTATAAAAAGATTGTCAGCCAAGAAAACAGGCTTTAATTAAATCAGTTATATTGCATTATATCATGTGAACAATGTATGTCAGTGTCAGGCTCTTGTGGAACAATTAAATGAAAGGGACTTATAATTCAAATGTGTACAACCATGGGCTACCTCACTCTTGGCTGTGGCCTGTTCAAAACAGCTCTAACTCAAAATGTAGTATGATCTTGGCTGGAGGGAGGGGTGTAAAACAGACTTTCCAAGATATTTGGACTACAAATCTCTCTAGAAAAATCCAGAATTAGCTCTTCATTGTGCCATGGTACTGATCTTTACACTAAGTATTTACTCTTGAACTTTCAATCATAATTTTTCCATTGTCTCCCTCTAGTTCCCCACACAAAGCCTGATGGTGTCACATTTTTTTAAAGGACAATATAACATATAAATCAAAAGCAGTGTGGCCAAAAAAGGTGCGGTCACCTTGAGAAATTTTTCTTAGCTGCCTACTAAGGTTGGGAGTAAGATGAATTTTTCAGTGTGTTAGCAGTATGATTTCTTTTCCTTAAACAGGTTTTTCTTTTTAAAATTCAAACTTCATCTACCAAAAATCTTTCAAAGCACTGAGCAAACAAATAGTAGGCCGCATGTTATTATGTGGAAATAACTTGAAAAATGCAAAGTGCTACATAAGCTGTAAAAATTATTCATATTTCCAGTGCTTCACTTCAAAGCACATTGGGTGCTAAGCAAAAGCTGACTCTCCTAGTTTTCTAGTTAATTAAATGGTGGGCTCCAGTGTTGTACTGGTACCAGCAGCATGAACACAGTCACAGACATTTCTCTAAATGTTTAATTTACTATGAGAGATTACTATGAGAGAGAGCGTGTGGGTTTATTTAGTCATATGCTCCCCTATGGCATGTAACTCATAAACATGGAGTACAGCAAAGCTAAACTTAGAAGCACTGCAAATTTATATATAGATTCATATATAATTCATATATATTCATATATATGAAATGGCAGAAAGGAAACAAATGTCTTAAAGCTCAAAGTTCCACTTCTCATATCAAATAAAACTTTAAACAACAGCTATCAGTTATCAATTTTCTTTTTTTTTTCAAACAAGACTTGTTTATTTCATATTGCCTAGGATATAAATGAGATAGAATCTTAAGATTTTATTATATACACAATCAACATTCTTGTAAATACAACTTAATTTGACAAAGTTTGATTATAATCAATGTTGATTATTTCTCTTGGGAGTTTCTGAAATCTAAAGGGAATAAAATTAAACTCTGAGCTGGCACATGCCTTTAATCTCAGTACTTGGGAGGCAGAGGTAGGAGAATCACCTTGAGTTTGAGGCCAGCCTGAGACTACACAGTGAATTCCAGGTCAGCCTGGGTTAGAGTGAGACCCTACCTCAAAAAAAAAAAATTATATGTGTGTGTGTGTATTCTGAATACAAACCATCAAAATGTTCTGAGTAAAGCCTTAATCTATTCATATCAATTTTCTTATACATTATGCTTGCTGCTTTGGTATGGAAAACCTGAAATTCCAGTGGATAGTAACAGATGATATTTATTTTTCTGCTTACAGTTCAAGGAGAAGTGGAGAGCAGGAACTCCATATAGCCACTCAGGAGCCCCGACTGATGAAGGTTTTATCATCTTCAACTTCTAGCTTCCTAAATTACCCAAAAGTCAACATGCAGCCAGTAGCTAGGACAGAATGAAGGGTGTTACATCCCAGTATTTTTTGGTCAGGTGTAGAAACGATGTGCATTGTCTCCATCCGCATGCCTTTGTTTGAACAGTCCTGTAGTCATATCTAAATGCCACTGAAGCAGCGAAACTGTGTTTCAAAGAGAACAAGAATCTAGCATAGTGTGAAACAACCTAATTTCAGCTAAACTATAAAAGCACTTTTAAAATCCATGAAAGAATAAAAATAAAGGAAAGAAAGAAAAGACAAAAGAAAGTGAGAGAGAAGGAAGAAAGAACAGAGATATCAACAACAATAAATGTTCTCTTCTAGCAGGATAATTTAGTCTGACTTTTCTAGAACTTCATTTTTCCCAAGTCATTAAAGCCCCCATTCTTACTCTTGTTTGGGGTAACATGTCCGTGCACATGGAATTTAATAAAAGAAGAATTGTGAAATGTGAAAATGAAGGGAAGAACAGAGAAGTTGCCCAATGTAGTGCTTAGAAGTTTGTGAGCCAACTTGATTTGCTAATCCCCAGCCTGTGCTTCTGGGGAGGGGAGGAAAGGGGAGTGCACAATCCACAAACCAATTTGTGTTGTTTCTGCAACACTGCAAAAGTGCAACTCATGAATATGCTAATGAAATTTCAATGAGAGTTTTGGCACTATTTCATCACCTCAACTAGATTAGAGAGTAATAACACTATGGGTTTACATGTCTTCAGAAACTGCTGTGGTGGTAGAAAAAAAATTGGATCTGTGATATTTATAATGCAACAAAAATTACAACCATGCCCCAATAAAATAATGATAATTATTTTATGTGTAAGTAATAGTTTCCTGCACACACACAATAGTTCACTATTAAGATCTTTCATCATTTTCTATGTTTCTGTTTACTGGTGCTAAGGTGACTCTACATTTGTGAATGGGCTCCCATCTCTGTGCCTACTTTTAATGACAGGGGAAAAAGTGGAAAATAGAATGGAAATACGAGGAGAAACATTTTTTATTAGCAAAGTAGAAACCTCCTTTAAAAGTATTTAGTACTCAGCTGGGCGTGGTGGCACACACCTTTAATCCCAGCACACAGGAGGCAGAGGTAGGAGGATTGCCATGAGTTCAAGGCCACCCTGAGATTCCAGGTCAGCCTGGGCTAGAGTGAGACCCTACCTTGAAAAACCAAAAAAAAAAAAAAAAAAAACCAAAAATATTTAGTACTCTTTTGATATACCCTAGGATTCAGAAAACAGGACTCAGGAAAAAACAAACTTTTCTTACCTTTATCATCAAATTACTAATGTAATTGTCAAACTATGCCCTAGTGCTCTGTGATTGTCCCATGAACTGAAGTCACTTGAAGAGTCTATGCACACCGAGTTGAAAAGAAGGGGTCCCTTCAGCAGGTAGGATACTACTCAGAGACCAAAGGATTAGAGACTTCAATCCTTCAATGGCTTCATTAAGCAGAACCAGCCACAAAGCAGAGACTGAGCATTCTCTCTAAATCAAGTCCAGCATGCACAATTGGACTCTATTCCACTGGGCTAATGGATCCCTCTACAATCAGAACCATGCTCTGCTTCTAAATACCAAGTGTGTGGGGGGGATTATTTGGAGTCATGAGAGGTGAAGGAGAATATGTATCTACATCCATAGGGATCAGATTTAGAGTCTCTGTTTCTAAAGGATAAGGATGCTTCTGGCTCCATGTGTGAGAGGATGCTACTAGTTTCCTCACTCTGTGTCATAGGCATGTTATAAGGAAAGCTCCATGGTTTATTGCAAGCTGTTTAATCAAGATATTAAACAGTAAGATAAAGATATTTCTCCAGTTACTGAATAATAACCTTCTATGTATTAAGAGATAGATAATCAGTAAAAACTTTAACAAACATTATCTCAAGTAATCCCATCCACCCATCAGCATGAGGCTAAACACCACTCACTTAGGATAAATATCCAAAATTGATGAAATTATAGAGCCATTCCAGTCTTATATCTAGTCAGTTTCTAATTGTCAACATAACAGAAAAAAAAATTATGCCAACTCTTAAAACTCTGACCCATTTGGGAAATAATTAGGTAATTCTGAAGTAGGACCTATGCTTAAAAATATATTTATTGGTATCAAAGAAAAATAATTCATTCCAACTATATATAAATAATAATTTACATGTTTGGCCTTCTAAATAATTGGCACATTTGTATATGAACATACAGGTAGCTGGGTGGAAGGATATATACTAGGTTGACAATAGGTGATAGAATAATCAGAGACTAAAGAGCTGTGTGGATATTATTCTTGAACATTGCTGGTCTGTGCTTCCTTTGATCACAAACAGTCTCCAATGGCCTTAGGAGATATGGTGTCACAAATAGGATCTAGGTTGGGATTTAGAAGATTTGAGACCTAACTCAATCTTACAAAAAAAAATTTAGTAAGTATGCCACAGCAATGTCAAAAGCCCTTCTATAATTCTAAAATTCTATGGGTCAGCCTTTGCTTTGCCTATGGAAACTTGACCATAAGAATATTGATGCCATTTCTTTGAATCTCATTGTGCATAGCTGTAACCCTTTCTCTGTTCAGATTTTCTCACTGGAGTATCAGAGATACCAGCACTCCTGCTGCATTTGTCCATTTGAAATGTATACATTGTTATTAGATTAATTCAGGAAGTCCAGTACCTAGGTAAACAACACTAGGGGGAAATAGCACAAAGAGACCATCATATATATATACATTCAGTTTTTCCTTATTCTTACTCAATCTCTTTTCAGAGCTAGCTCATTTGTCAATTCTTTCAATGCATTGGTATCAAAATGTCTTTAAGAAATAAAGACTGACTCCAAGCATGGTGGTATGTACCTGCCAACCCAGCACTCCAGAGACAGAAGCAAGAAAATGATCACAAGTTTGAGACCAGCCTAGACCACGTAGGAACAGCCTGTCCTTCTAAACAAATAAATAACTGGGGATGTAGCTCAGTGGTAGCTACTTACACAGACCCTGGATTCAACCCCCAGCCCTGCCAAAAATAAATAAAGACAGAAAAGTAAACTGCAAAAACTACTAAAACTGATCTGGGCATAAAAAGCAATGTAGAAAATTTCAGGTATAACTTGTAGGTATGTAGCTAAAAAAGAATCTTAAGATAGGCACAGAAGCACATGCCTATAATCCCAGTACTTTGGAGGAGGAGGTAGGATGATCAGGAGTTCAGGGCCATTCTTGGCCACATGGTAAGTTCTGGCCTACCTCAAAGAAAAAAAACCAGCTTAGATGACATATACACATATAGAACCTTATGCTGATATAAAAATGGTTGAAATTATGTCATTTAAAGGAAAATGGATAGAACTGGAGGTCATAATGTTAAGCAGAATAAAGCAGATACAACAAAAAAACCAAATACCATATTTTCTCTTGCATGTACAATATAGGTTTAAATAATATAATATTCAGCATATAGGTATATGGCACTTTTGTGTATAACATGAAAGTAGAAAGGGAGCTATATGGGAGAAGGAAGAGGTCTTAAGGGAGAAAAGAGGGTTAAGAGGATAATGGAGGGGAAAGATGCAATATTGAATGTTTTCTCTCATATGAGGAATATAGATTCAACTCTGTCTGTGTGAGGTGTGCTGTGTGTGTGTCTCTGTGTCTGTGTGTGTGATAAAAGCAGGAGAACTAGGGGGACTATTTTAAGGTAGATAGTGAACTATTGCTAAAGGTGAAAGAGACATGGAGAACAGTAGAGGGGTTGGGAGAAGAGCAAAGTACAATAATATATATGTTTGAAAATGTCATGGTGCTATAATTTTGCAGACTAACAAACATTTTTAATGTCAAGAAAGAAAAAACTCTGATGTACAAGAGTACAATTTTTAAAACTTATATAGCTACAAAAGAAGCTCAAATATTTCACTTAAAAGTCAAGAACCTTTAGCCCTGGAGCGCCTCTTCTCTCTCTCTCCCTCTCCCTCTTTCTCTTTCTCTGTGTCAAATAAGTAAATGAAAATAAAATATATTTTTTTAAAAAAAGAGGAAGTTGGGAAAAAAAGTCAAAAACCTTTAGTTCTAACCAGATCATAAAGTAAGTAGCAAATGTTTTATTCCAGTAAATGCATTCTGAAAAAAAGGTGCAAATGGGATTTCATTTGGCATGACCATGTAAACCTCTTACATGTGTTGTTGCTGTAATTCTTAGACTCTGACTAGTGAATCCTTTTGAAGTCTGATGAAAGCTTGGACTGACCAGAAAAAATATAAATGCAAGCAATTTTTCACATAAATTCAGGAACTACGAGGTGATGGACCACAGGTTAATAACTCCTGATTTACAATTGTACCACCCTGTTTGTAAGGTACCAAAGCTCTTGGATCAGAAGAGCCTGAATTTGTAGGGTTATTTACATAAATTTGCATAGTCTATTCAATCTGCCCTACCTCTATCTATGTTTATAAGATAAATTAGTTTAGTCTAACCTACTACAATAGTATTCAAATTCAATATCAGTGACAAGATATATGTAAAATCCTTTAGCAAATTTTAAACTGGTCAATTTAATCACATCTCACAACTAAGGCACAGTTAGGAACACCGTGGCCAAAATGAAGTGGGTTGTCCCATATCCTCTCATCTAGTGAGGCTGTATGGGCTGCCCTTACCACAGAAAAACCTGCCAGAGCCCCTTCCTGACATCCCCCGTACCTTAAACCACCCTAGAAGGTGATGAAACTGCCCTTGGTAGTTTATTTACTAACCATCAAAGTTATTTTTTCATTACCTTCAGAATGTAATGGTTATTTTATGAAGGCTCATTAAATTTAATGAGATACAGGCGTGTTTATTGCAACCCTATAAAATGAGTGGGGCAAGGGGTAATATAACCCATCTTCAAACCAGCTCTTGCTCCTTTTGAGTACCAAAATTAAATGTCAGCTATTCCACTGTACTCAAAGTAAGGCACCGCACTTCTGAATGCACGCATCATTCCTGGGAGCTGCATGGGGTGAGGATTCTTATGACCATGGTTGATGGCATTATTGTAATGTGACACCATTCACAATAATCACAGTAATAGCAATTCATGTGCAGTCACTGCATGCCAAGCATTGCAGTAAGCACATCCCATGCTACATCACTGAGTATAATTATGCCATAGACACATAGCCCCAAGATGCTCCATTTTCATGTAACCTGCAGCCCCACTGCAGTCTAAAGACTGTAAAGAGGTTAGGCTTGCTTCACAAGAGCCCATGGAGAAAGCAATGGAGCCAGCCTAGAGTTCCAGAGTAGAACCAGCAGAAAACCCAGGAAGGGAAGCCAGATCCCTCGGGTGACACGTTCCACCTTGTCATTTTCTAGTCACATGTCCCAGTTGGAGCATCTTGCCTTAGAGTCTACCTTCACCAGGCCATCTGGTCAGCCACATGGCCCAAAGCTGAAAATCAAGTGGCCAAGAGCCACCTTAAATAGAGTCTGAACATATGGAACTTAGAAAAGGGATTTGTTGCATTTGTGGTCAGGCAGGTTTAGACTTTTAGCTCTCAGCAGTGGCTAGAAGCCATGCAGTTTATATGGCAGCCCCAACAGTAGGTTATAGGTTCTGCCATATTTAATAAATGAAAATCAAATTCTAAGTTGGAAACCATAGAGCTCCAGAATGTGAATGGTGGTTATATTCATTACATTAATTTGTCATTTAAAAATTAACTAAGAGTACTGGGAATGAATCTCAGTAGGAAAGAGCTTGCCTATTATGAGCAAGGTCCTGGGTTCCATCGCCAGCACCACAATACATACATATATATATACATACAAATACATAGATACATGCATACATATATACACATGTATACATGAATTTGGAAAACAAAAAAATTCCATGCTGACCCTGTCATTGTTATTCACTGGCTGACCTTGCTTGTCTCTTCTTAACTCTGGCAGAGAGTCCAGTTTTACAAGCACTGAAGGGGGTCAAAGATACCTGGGAGGCAGAACAGGGAATTTCTACTATGACTTCTGAGTCTGTATTTGTCCCACTGAGAACTATCCCATAGTGTTTAATAAATGTCAGCATTCTTAAAGTAGAAATAGGCCAATTAGACAGTGCCTGAAGTCTGTCCCACAAGTGTTCCAGAAAGTCAGAGACCAACAAGAAAAATGACCTGTGTAAAGAAAGATTAGAGAAGAACATTTGTTTTCCTCTTCCATAATATAAAGTTCATGGGCTGGGGAGATGGCTCAGTGGTCAAAGACAAAGTTGCTTGCCTGCAAAGCCTACAGGTACAGGTTCAATTCCCCAGTACCCATGTAAGGCAAAACTCATGGGCTACTGGTACTCTTTTGCAATCTGGCAGTTTGTTTGCAGCAGCAAGAGACCCTGTCTCAAAAGAGGTGGATCAGACACCTCAAAGTTATCCTGTGATCTCCACTCTCCCACTATGGCACACACATGCACATGCACACGCACGCACGCATGCACGCACACAAATAAATAAATAAAAGGCTTTTTTAAAAATATGTTAAAGCGCTGGAGAGATGGCTCAGCAGTTAAAGGCACATGCTTGCATAGACTTTTGGCTCAGGTTCCATTCCCCAATACCCACACAAAGCCAAATGCACAAAGTGGCACATGCATCTTGAGTTCCTTTGCAGTGGCAAGAGGCCCTTGTGTGCCCTTTCTCTCTCTCCCTCCCTCTCTATCTATCTCTCTCCCCTTGCAAATAAAAAAAAAGTTGTTTGTTTGTTTGTTTGTTTGTTTGTTTGTTTGTTTGTTCAAGGTACAGTCTTGCTCTAGCCTGAGCTGGCCTGGAATTCACTAGTCTCTTGAACTCACAGAAATCCTCCCACCTTTACCTCCTGAGTGCTGGGACTAAAGGTGTATGCCACCATGCCCAACAAAAAATAAATTAATTTTTTAAAAGTTAAAGATTTTTTTTTTTTTTTTTTTTTGGTTTTGGTTTTGGTTTTGCGAGGTAGGGTCTCACTCTGGTCCAGGCTGACCTGGAATTAACTATGTAGTCTTAGGGTGGTCTTGAACTCTCAGCGATCCTCCTACCTCTGCCTCCCGAGTGCTGGGATTAAAGGCATGCACCACCAAGCCTGGCAGAATTTTTTTAATAAGAGTTCAGCTGGGCCACACTTGTAATCCCAGCCCTTTGGAGATTAAGGTCTGAGAAACATGAGTTTTAGGTCTGTGTGACCTACAGAGGAAGAGGAGGAGCAGAAAAGAAAAAACATCAGAAGCTGGAAGTAGAATGTGTAACTCAGAATAGTCAGCTTGTCTGTCATTCTTAAAGCCTGGTGCTCCATCCCTAGCATGCAGGCTAGTGTGTGTGGATACACACATACACACACATGCAAACACACAAGAAGTTAGCCTGACAAGGAAAGCAGGTGGGATATAACAAGCAAATTAAAGAAATATAAAACAATACAGTGCTGAGGTGTGGTGTCAAACAAATCCTTCCATTCTAGGAAAAACAACTCTAAAGCAGAATCCTTACCTGAAGATCTCTGACAGTTCTGAGGTCATAAGCAGAGTTACCACACCAGGATTAAGTATTGAAGGCATTCTCAAGAGTTAACACAATGCCATTGGCAATCTATCAATCAATTTAGTAGGAAGGAAGATTCCCTCCAGCAATGACAGCAGGCCATAAAAATCTGTCTTTTTATTGAAGAGTACAGACTGTTTTATTCAGGAGTCATAAGGGATTGTTTATTAAATTATCTTTCCCTGATGCTAAGACACAACCTGTAATCTTACTTCTCAGTTGTCCAAAAGAACTTCCTAATTCATTGCAGAAATCAGGCAGGTAAGTCACATTCCATTGAGTTTGCTGTCATATATGCCATGGGACAGTTTTAATTAAATGTCCATGCTCAATATTTGTGTGTCAAATTCTAGTGTGAATACACAACTTCATTGTCCTTAGCCTCAAACATTTCCTAAACCCTCTGCATCTCAGAGTCCTCAAAAGTAAAATCAGGACATCATAATGCCTCATAGGGTTATGGAGCGCTTACATGACATGATGGGAAGTGTGGTTCACAATGTCTGGTGCATAATAAGTGTCCAGTGACAAGTAGTATGAAAATTGGTAAAGCGAAGACTGAAAATTATTGTTACACAATTTTATTTTTCTAAGTAAGCTAGAATCTTTAAAGAAACTTTGAAAGTTTGGGTAAGCATGTCTTTGCTTATTTAGATGAACTTGTGTAAAAGTCTATTCCTGTTTTAATGCAGTGATCTAATTAACCTTTTGCCAGTATTAAAATGACCTTGAATTGGTCTCGTGACCTCAAATGCTTAATATTGTTGACTTTAAACAGGCTTTTTGGGATGGTCAGAAATAGCATCTGGTGAAATGGGCAAAAGGTCAAATTCATTTACTTTGTATTAAATACCAAACACATTCTGCATTAGCTGCTTACAAATAGGAAAAAGTGCATGAAATGCATTTATCAAAGATAAGGGAAGTATTACATAAATAATTTAGAATAAATTTTAAAGATCCCCCAAAAGGATCTAGCATGGGTTTTTGGTCCCACACCTACTTGTTTAATACCAAAAAATTATTAATTTTTATAAACTAAAGAAACACATTTGCAACGAACATTAAAATGAAGTAAAGATGAATCTAATTAAGCCACACTGATTTATCATCATAAACATCCCTGCTGCAGGCAGAGAAGTCATTGAGCTAGAGTGAAATGGAAAAGATGGATGTTCGCTGTGAAAATGTCAGAGCTGAGCGACTGTATGATTTCCCAAACTCTTTCTCGTTTTACAAATGTTTACGCTTCAAAAACCAAAACTGTAGTGACATCTTTCATGTTATCCAAACTTTAAGATGAATGCCCATTCTATCAACAGAACCACATTTGGAAGATTAGTTTCAAAACAGAATCCTAACCATAAATAACATTACATTGTTTTAACCTAACCATAACTAAGAAACACAGCCTATCTGAATTTTTGCACCTCTTATTTAATTACTGGATGCTTTTTTCAGATTATTAATATAGAAAATTTATTTCTTATACTACACTGAGTTTCATTGGTATATAAGAATCCTAATTATTTCTGATGCATAGGAAATAGCTTATATTTTCATTTATAAATTCCATTCATCAACTTACATGTCCTTTCCTTTTTGAAAGGGATAGCAAAAGAAGGACATGAATGCATTCAACTGCACTGTTAATATGTGCATAGCCAAAAGTCTTTATTCAAAATGAAATCAAGTTCAAATGCCTGCCTGTCCAGTATTGTTAGGAAAGATTTATAAGACATCTCTGTATTGAAAATATATCCAGCCTAACTCTTATTCCTGTAATAATTGTTAAGCTACTTAGTCAATATCTGGCTTCTGTGCCTACACAGAGGCCACTAGCGATCATGTAGGGCCATCACTCCACCTTATGTTCCCTCCGAGTTCAAATGTTTGCCTTCACAGTAGGCTCATTCTCTTATCATTTATATCAGTTATTGTGTCCCGTCACTCCATTATGAATTTTCTACTGCCCTGGATCCTGCCCCCATTCTTCCAGTGTTGTTTCAGAACCTTACCGGTTTCTGCCTGCAGAAAGCAAGCCATAAATGCCAATTATTGGCACAGCATTATCATTTGTAATGTCCTAATTATTTTACATAATCAATAACATCAAGTCCTTTTTCTTGGAGACTTTCTGTTTATTTACATATTATTCTACACATGTCAGTTTCCATCAAGAACAAAACTGATTTTCTTGTCCTGCATCTGCTCTCAGGACAACCTTAATTCACCCATAAATCCATTTGTGCTCACAACATAGTTAGACCCAGTTGGTGATGTTGATATAATCCTGAGGCCAAGCATGTCTTGCTCTGCAAAACAAGACTTAAATAGAACTTGGAATGCAACCCAGATGAGGACCACAGTGACTGGAGGTGGTGCTTTCTTCCACTGTTGTTATTTTTCCAGAGGTCTCTGTTTATGATGTGATGCATTTGGGCCTGAGCACATTAGCTGCATTATTCATTGGGTACATTTGTCAGAACATGCATGTGTATAAAGAACTAATGATCCATATTAAATTAATGGCGCTATAAAAAAGAAAAATACTCCATACAAGCAGCTATGTCAGAAAGTACAGACTTTGATAAACCATAGAAAGGACCTAATCAGATGAAGCATTGGACTGTTCTGTCTCCAAAATTACATTTCTAGAAATGTACTTGTACACAATGTTGGTTTTATTAAAACAAATTAATTCAGTCATTAAGGAATCATAAGGCAAGTGTCTCATAAGTCAGGACCTCCAGTGTAACAAATTGATTAAATGACTGTGTAATAGTCTCTTTAAACAAATCTAGTGTAGCAAGTTAATAGATCTGCTCAATTACCATGCTGGGGTGATGAGGATGTGGACGACTCTCTCATTAAACCTGGAAGATTGTTCTTAGGAGATTTTTTTCTACTTTTCTCTCTATTTTTCTAGGTGTGCTCTGTGCTGTTTTGAGCTTGAGGTTTTTAGGCCTCTGAACATTGATGGTTTTAAGGGCAATTAAAGATTAAAAACTAAAATTGATACTTTATCTTCCTCCCTCCCTCATCTATCCCTCTCTTCCTCTTTCACTCCTCTCTCTCTCTTTTTCTCCCTCTCTCTCCATCCTCCCCTCTGGCCTTTCTCCCCCTGGCTGAAAGACAAAGCCCCTTCACCCAGCGTCCTGCTTTGAACAGGCAACAGCAGTTGCATTTCCTCCAGTGAGAGCTAAACTCCATCCTCATTTCTCAGCCAAAGGATTAAGTCCCGTGGAACATTTCCTCCAGCCTTTTACACAGGAGAGGGAAATCTGCCCACAAATTCTGAGTCCTCCTGTCCCAAAGAGGACAGAAAAGGAAGGGAACCCTAAAACAACAGCACTCCCCTTGTGGAACAAAAAGTGGTCATAAGGGGAAGGGGTTCAGAGGAGGGTGTTGGCCTCAAACCCTACACTGAAATCCTAAGTGAAGTGTTTGCTCCGATGGCCCTTGAAAACCTTAAAGGGAACCCATAGACAGACCCAGGAAATGCCTGTCCTCTGAACTTAAAGAATACAGACCCTGCGCAGAGTTCTGGGTCTGTTACAGACAAAAATAACTTCAAGACTGCCTTTTCCCAGGTGTGGATGTCCATGGCACCCTGTTACCAGACTCTGGAGGGGGAAAAAAATCTATTTCCCCCATTGCCATTTTGCTAAGTGTTTGCTCCTGCGATGTGACCCTGCCACTTTATCTGTGGGCTTTTATTTTCTGAGTGCATGTTGTCCATATGTTACTCTAATAGTTGCTATAATTCTTGAGCAATGGGGCTCGTATTTTACGGAGCTGAATTAAAAAGAATGCACTTTAATAAAAACCTGAGCAATACACTAATGGCCTGACATTGATATATTTGCATAGAGATGAATTATACGGGCCTGCTTGACACGACTTTTAATAAATGATTGAGGAGGTTATTATAGGGATGCACTTTGGTGTGTGTTAACAGGTTATTTTAGTGCATCCGTCGCCAAAACCAAGAGCAATACAGTCCCCGGGCAGTCGCTGGGATTTTTTTTTTTTTTTTGGCCTTGCCTATTATGACATTTATTGGGACCACGCTGAACCCGTATTATGATCGCAAACTATGTTTTATTAACCATTAGTAACGTTAACTGTGAATGGAATCGAGAAATGAAAAGAAAAATGAGGCCCCTACTATATACCCGCACCCACGTTAGATACCTTGGCAAGCCACAAAACCAGGATTGCCAGGAAAGGCCATTGCAGGAACCACGGAACCAACAGAGGAGCTGAAAAGCGACCCGTTTAAAGATTGTCGGGGGGTGTGCACGACTTTAGAGCCGGTCCACTGGAGTCCGTGGGTACGCAGAATCACGAGGGTCTGAGTCACATCCAGACATCCTAGAGCCCAGAAACTTGGCTGAAGTCGGGGAGCATATTCGCAGGCGCCTGCCTGAGTGCATTAGTGTGCTGTTTCCCGGCGCTCCGTTCCACGTGTTGCCTAGTAGGACAGAGATAAGAGCCACGGAATTTATCTGTAGCCCAAGGCGGCCTCTCTTAGATGTTTAGAGGCCGAGGAAAAACCGCGGCAGGCGGGTTTGCAAGGTAGAGACTCCCGCAGGCAGCGCGCCACCGCCGGGCGCCCAGCCAGCGCCTTCAGGGACCGCAGCGCGGCTAAGGGGAACCGAGGACCAAGTCCTCGACCGGGCCTAGAGGACGGGGTGACAGAAGGGACAGAGATCCAAGGCAGTAGGGCAGAGAGTGGACCTCGGACCGCCCTGGCCCCGGTACCCATGTCTCTAAGTCCCTTGTGACCCACGGGAACTGTGTGCACCCCCCTCCCCGCGCTGTGCCAGGGTGTGGCGCATCCTTGCCGGGTGACAACAGCCGTCTTGGGGTCCCAGACTCAGCCTGAACAGATGTTTTTGTCCCCGGCGGAAATTTGTAACTGATGTTCAGGACAGCTGGTGGAGGCGCTAGCAACCTGTGTCTCTTCTGGAACAAACCTGGTGGGACTGCGGGAGACAGGGCGGGAACTGGCAGGGGGCACATTAACGTGCGTGAATGAATACGTGCGCACACCCCTCTAAATATTTCACTTTTCGTAGTAAGACGTGGTCGGTCGGGTCCGGCTTGATGGCGCTTGCCTTCACACTTAAAGCAAATACTGAAGAGAAAAGGTTGTAAACTCCTTCTAGGATGTTTGTGTCCCAGGAGCCACTAGAACAGCAGATGCTAAAGGTGCGTCTGTGGTCCCTGCGCAGAGTCCACAAAACTTCAGACGCTTGGTGGAGGGGTGGGGACTGTGATGCTGGCTGGACACTGGCTACGTCAAAAGTGCGAATTACCCCCTCCCCGCCCCCCACACACACATCGGCCTAAGTGGGGAACTAAGGTCACTGGGGGCGCCTCGCAGGGTTCATGGCACATGGCACTTGGAGGTTCCACCTCGCCCGCCAAGGGTGCCTGGATCTTGATTGACACAGCATCAGCAGGTGTGCGAGTGCCAGAGTTGCCTGCCCCGCCTGCAGGGGGCGCGCTGCATATAGTGGGTGAAGGCTGGGTGCCCTAGGGCTCAGGCTAAAGCTAGATGAGAAAAGAAGAGCAGTTTCTGAGTCAAGAGATGATGACCAAAGCCCTTATTTTCAGACGTTGTTGAGCCATAGGCCAAAATGCAGAACTGGGAACAGAAAGGAAAGAGTGCCTGCGACTTTTGGACTTTTTTTCTACTTAAAAAAAAAATTTTTTTTGACAACTTCCATACTTGTAGACAATATCCCATGGTAATTCCCTCCCTCCCCACACACTTTCCCCTTTGAAACTCCACTCTCCATCATACCCCTCCCTCTCTCAATCAGTCTCTCTTTTATCTTGATGTCATGATCTTTAAAAAATCTTTTTTTATTATTATTAACAACATATTTCATATGGATGCATCATGTGTTAGTACCCTCTTTTCCCTCGACGCTGCCCCTAGACACATTTAAAATTTTTATTTATATTTAGTTATTTGACAGAGAGCAAGAGGGACGGAGGGAGGGAGGAAGGGAGAGAGAGAGGAGGAGGGGAGGAGAGAGAGAGAGAATGGGTGCATCAGGGCCTCTGGCCTTTGCAAAAAATCTCCAAACGCATGCACTACTTTATGCATCTGGCTAACGTGGGTTGGAGAAATCATAACCTGGATCCTTTAGCTTTGCAGGCAAGCGCCCTAACCGCTTAGCCATCCTTCCAGCCCGTCTTTCAGACTCTTGAATTTCCTTCTCAGGAAGACAGGAGCCAGGTGCCAAGAGACTGGCGGTGTACGAAGACTAGTTTCTGCAAAACCGTCATGACCCAGTGAGTATTTTGGGTCCTTTCAATCTGTGCGAGGGTCGCCAAAAAGACTATCTGTAAACAGGGTTTTATAACGCCTGGAGCGAACAACATGCAGCCCAGTTCCTTGCCCAGCAGGTGCGGCCTTTCCATACTTAGACAGAATGCACTCTGAAGGTGGCTGCGGCGGGCGCCCTCTGGGTGCAAAGCCACTAATAAGCAAATTACAGATGGGAGCTCAGCCTGTGACCCCAGCTGCCTCAATCCGAGATCCTCACTCTCTAAGGCCACCCCACATTCAAGCACTCGCTGGGCCTGCCTGCTTTGCCAGTGGTTGGGCACGGGGACCCAGAGTGCCTACGAGGAACAGCCAGCAGGACTGGCCTTGAGCCTAAGGAAGATGGCCTGCGGAGGGGTGGAATGTTTGCTTGAACCAGATGAGGATGACACCAAAGGACAAGCAAAGCAAGATTAGAAGAGACAGATAGATGATAGATAAATAGATAGATAGATAGATAGATAGATAGATAGATAGATAGATAGATAGATAGATAGGAGATCATAGGTAAGTAGATGTTAGATAAATAGATATGGATGGATGAATGATAGAAAATAGACAGTCGTTATATTATATATATATAAATTATATATATTATATATGATAGATATAAATATAAAATCTCCCCTTGCCATTCATTCCAGATGAATTCTGATTAGTGTCTCTGACTTTGATCTGGGATTAAGAGGAATCAGCAGCCTCCAACCCTGCGTCTGTTTCCCTAACCTTGGCCAGAAGAACTTCAGAGCTATGGTATCCAGGGCCCAGAGCCTCTTCTACTCTTCCTTCTGCACCAATAGTCCCGTCCTAAAAGGCCCAGCATCCCCAGTCCCGCGTGAGATTTTGTCAGCCTCCACAGAGCACAATCTAAACCTTAGCCACATGGGTCCCAGTGGGAGACATCTTTCCATAGCAGATCGGTCACTTTGGGGGGGGGGGAGCAGGTTTCCCTTCCTTTGTTCTTTTATCTCCCTGTGCTTTTTTTTTTTTAAAGAACCTAGTTTGTAGCAGTATCTGCTGAGATAGGAATTCAGAAACAGCATCTTGAAAAGGAAGCAAGTTCTTTGTCCAAGTTAACTAAGGGCCAAGATGCCAGCTGCCCTGGCAGACCACCACCTATTCTGTGACAGGATCAGACTCTGCCAGGGTCTGCAATCACTATCCCAGGGCTTTTTCTCTTCTCTCCTCCTTGGTGGCATAGCTGTTCCTCCTATAATAGCACAATAAGGAAAGTGCCAAAGGAAAATAATTGAGATGGGAATCCATTACATGTGGAAAAATACACACAGCTTTTCAGGGGAGCACTTTGACTCTTAAATATCTTACAGTTCTGGGAAAGGAGATTCAGTGTAGCAAACTTTGCTAACAGGTTAGACTTTGGTCCCACCATCAGGACAACACAATGGCCACCTGTAGCAGCCCTGCCCCAGGCCTCTTCCAGGACCTTACACACTCTGCAATGATCTGCTCACCACAAAACGTCTCCAAAGATGAGTCTCCACAAACTTCCGCACAATTCAGGCACTGAGAATTAGTCGGGTGCAAACATGCAGCATGGCCCAGAAAAGTGCTCCCAAGTCTTCCTTAGAGAATGACAACCCCGTGAGAACAAAAAACTGATAATAATTACTGATAATAATTTATAGTATCTCAAATTATTGTGTCCCCCCAAAAAAATGCTGCTCAAAATCAAGTTTGGACCATTACAAAGCCTCTGAAAGAGGCATGAATCTCCACTACAATGGATATTATAAATGGCCAAAGTGGCTAAATTATAAATTTTCTGATATGCTGCTTTTTGTACAATTATAACCATGTTATTTGAAGAGTACAATACATTACAAAATGATTTTGCTGAAGTTTTTATTTTAAAGTAACTATAAATGAATGGATTAGAATATCTTTGTTTTTGCGGCAGGGTCTCACTCTTGCCCAGGCTGACCTGGAACTCACTCTATAGCCCAGGCTGACTTGAAATTCACTACAATATTCCTACCTCAGCCTTTTAAGTGCTGGGATTGTATATGTGAGCCACCATGCCAGGCTTAAAAATATTTTTCATTTATTTATTTAGTATTTATTTATTATTAACAACATATTTTGTATGGATACATCATGTGTTTGTACCTTCTTTTCCCTCATCCCTGCCCCATTCTGCTGGGGGCCCTCTTCAGTGGGGTTTTAGGTATTCCCCATGGGATCATGGGTTGTGCATTTTGGGAGCAGCAGTCAGTTTGGGGGGGAAGGCAATGCTTCTAGGCATGATGCCTCAACATGTGGCTCTTGTAATCTTTCTGGACCCTCTTCTGCAAAATTCTGTGAGCTGTGGTTGGTGAGTTTTAAGTCTACTTCAGTGATGAGCTCTTAGAGGCCTCTGGATCTCTGCTTCGGTAGGTGTTGAGTGTCCTCAGGGTCTAAAAAAATATCCTTTCTTGGTCTTCCATTTCACCCAAAGAAATTCCTGACATTGGAGTCATTCCTTTCTTACTATAGCTATGTATGTTTATTTTTACAATAATTTGCTGGATGTTTACAAATATAGGAAGTTATAGAAGAGTCTCTTCATAGCCTGAAAATTAGTACTTTCTTTCCAGGCTGGGAAGAAGGAGAAGACTCTGTTAAAGTTCTATCATTGTCTAGACTGCAGAGATGACTCAGAGTTTTATGGTACAAGCTTGACCAGCCAGGTGGGCCAAAGTTTGATTCTTGAGCACATACATAAAGCCAGATGTACACAGAGGCTCATGCATCTGAACTTTGTTTGTAGTGACAAGAGGCCCTAGTACACCCATTTTCTCCATTTCTGATCTCTTTCTCATTCTGCTTGCAAATTAATAAAAATATTTTAAGTTCTATATTGCCTTTAAAACCTTCAAGAGAATGTAAACATTCCCAGTGTCCTCTTTGTATCTTGGCATGTTGTGTGTGTGTGTATGTGTGTGTGTGTGTGTGTTTACACATAATCAAGAAACATTTCTTGGGGCTGTAGAGATGGCTTAGCAATTAAAGTGCTTGCCTGCAAAGCCTAAGGACTCAGGTTTCATTCCCCAGAATCCACATAAGCCAGATGCACAAGGTGGCACATGTGTCTGGAGTTCATGTGCAATGGCTAGAGGCCCTGGTGAGCCCATTCTCTCTCTCTCTCTCATAAATTAATTAATTAAATAAAACATTTTCTTTAAAAAGAAACATTCCTTGGACTGGAGATGTAGCTCAGTAGATAGAGTGCTTGCCTAGCATGTATGCAGTGCTGGGTTTGACATCCTGCACCATATAAAACCAGGTGTGGTGGTACACATCTGTAATCTCAGCACTGGGACAGTAGACGCAGGAGCATCAGAAGGTCAAGGTCATCCTTGGCTACATAGTGCGTTTGAAGTGGATTTCATGAGACTTTGTCTCAAAAAAAAAATTCTACTGTTAGGCCAAGTGCAAAGTTCAAGGACACAACAGCCAACACAGACCATATGATCTGACCCTACATCCTAGCAGCCTGACTTCCAGGTTTAAGTTTTCCAAGAGATGGTACTGTTACAGCTCTGTGGCCTTTCCAGTCCATCTGAAGCACATTTGTTTCCATAGTGGAGAAAACACAGCAGCATACTAAAAATTTAAAGTGATGACCTGTCTAAGTAGAAGTTATCAAATGCCTTCTAACTAGAGCATGGCCACCCTAGCTGAGAGTCAGCATAAGTGTGCTGAAAACAGAGGTCCTCAAAGACATGGACTTCTTCCTCAATATCTGTCCAATGGAGGTTGACAACCATGTGCTGACTTCATATTTGCCCCTCGGGATCTGGTTCTCTCTGTAAGTATGTTTCTCAGAACACCTAGGCAAACACTGGGATTGCTTTATACCCACATGGTATAGAAGCCTGGGTCTTCAGTTATATTTGCTTTTACATCTTTTTCCTGCTCTCCTAACTTCCCTCTGCTTTAGTTATGTTGGGAGAAGCATGCAAAAGTAGAGTAGATGAGCTGGGTACCCACTACTTGGGAGGCTAAGGCTGTAGTATCAAAAGTTCAAGGGTAGCTTGAGATATATAGCAAGGCCATGTATCAAAAAAAAAAAAAAACAAAGAATAATAATTTTTGAAATTTAAATTTTATTAGAAGTTAAATTAAAAAAGGAGAGGAGATCAACAAAGAAAAAGTGCTTTCTGCCTTCGAGTGCAATTGTCAAGTAATACTGATGCCAGAAGAGCAAAACTCTATGGAAACTTGGCTTCTTAAGAGTCAGTCTGCTGACCTTCTAGAAGGTCTTCCTTCATTCTTCTAGAAGCTTGGTTCCTCCTTCTTTCCATCCATGCCCAAAAGGCCACAACAGCTTTAGCATGGAGGCCCCACTCCCCTTCTCACCAAGCCCTTACCACTCTGATGGAGTGGGGCATCCAATTATTCAGTCCTAACATGAAGTTCAGGTTTAACCTCTGTCCATTGTTTAGTTATTGTTGTTGTTGTTTCCAGCATCTAACAAGGCAAAGAAAAGTTGAAAATATGTCTCTGGCCTGATCCTATTGGGAGAAAAGTAATACTAATCAACAGAGCCAGATCAGTTTCTTTTCAGTGTGTGGATTTGTTTCACCCAGGAGACCTGAGTTATGCCATATATACAGTCAAACTTCACACCCATAGTTTAGGGTGTCACAATCACCTCTTTCATTAGTGTGTTATCTGGTGTTCCATGAAGATCTTCTGTGAGTTTCACAAGGTTGCAAGGTAGTTCTTACTCTTAAGAAAACTGTCTGGGGGAGGGAGGGAGGTTATTGAAGTTAAGTGACCATCCTGAGATCCAGTTTCTGGCAAATATATATATATATAACTGAGCTAGCATGTAAGACTTGTTGCTTTACTGAGCTTCCTTTCAGGCCCCACCAAGTCATTCTGATGACATTTTCAAATACTTCTTCAAGTAGTCACAAAAGATGCTTTCCTCAAGAGCCTTTGCTTTCAATACACCACTCTTTATCCAGAGAACAAAGATGAATTTTCTAGATATGTAGTTATCTGTGCTATATAAACAAATTACCCCCAAAGTTAATGATTTAAAACAACATACCTTTATTATCTGGGGCATTTTCTGTGGGTTGGAAATCCCAGAGAGCTCAGCCTGAAGGTTCTGCCTCTAGCCTCAGAGAAGATGCTGGCAAGATGTTGGCTAAACTACAAAGACCTGACTGGGGCTGGATGATATGCCTTCAGGTTGCTCTTCCACTCCTTGATAAGTGAGACTGATGGATTGCCAAGGTTCCTGGCCAGGTGGATTTCTCCATACGACTTCCTGTGTAAGGACAACAGGCCACTGACTTCCTCCGGAGCAAGTGATCCAAGAGAGAATGAGGATGGCAAGCTGCAGACCCCGATAGAAGTCAGACACTAAGGGGCTGGAACGATAGCTTAGTGGTTAAAGTGCTTGCAAGCAAAGCCTAATGACCCAAGTTCAATACCCCAGTACCCACATAAGCTAGATGCACAAGGTGACAAATGCATCTGGGGTTTGTTTCCATCTTTCTATCTGCATCTTCATATCTCTCTTTCTAATAAATAAATAAAATATTTTTTAAAAGTTTAAAAATAAGTCAGACACTAAGAAAAGCATACACCCATGACCTGGGGCTTTGAGCTCTGCATTGTAAAATCAGGAATACTCTAGAGATTTTGAAAATGCTGTAAAAGTTTCTCAGCTAGTTGGCTACAAATTTCACATTAGAGAAAACAGCCCTTGGTTTCATTAACTTTTTTTTTTTTTCACTTTGATTTTCAGGATCTTTCCTTGGCTGAGCAACTATCCTGAATGAAACAGTACAGCCAGAGCAAAAAGTAACCATAGGGCTGAGGAGATGGCTCAGTGGTTAAAGATACTTACTTGGAAAGCCTGCTAGCCTGGGTTTTCCAAGAGTTCAATTCCCCAGTACCCAAGTAAAACCCAGATACACAAAGTGGTACACACATCAAAAGAGGGAAGAAGAAACTCCCCAAAGAGGAAAAGATATGCAAAATTAATTTTCAAGAGCTGAGCCTCAACATCAAGTATCACAGCCAAAGCTACAGTTAGTGACTGGAAAGATGGCTACAAACTGATACCAATGCGAGGCTCAGATTAGAGGTATGAAAATGCATGGAATGCCTTTCATTGAAGACCACTGTTTCACATGATAATACATAAGGGAGTGGCCTTTCAGAAACTCAAACACTGTAGTTAATACAAACAGACTTGTCTGCATAAAATTATTGACAACTAATGTGTTTCTTCCCATAATTTGTATACTCCCTCCAAATGAAAGTCTCTATTGCAAAGGTAAAAGGAATTTATGTACTGAGCCCCATTCTGAATTTGATGGATATGACAAATCTACTGGGAAAGTATGCCTCAAGGCTTCTTTTGGCTACTTCAAATACATAAAGGTAATAACAGTAGAGATTCTCTGAATTGCACAGTGAAAAGCTCTCCCTACAATGAGGAAGAGAGAGTCATCTTTGAGTGCATCCTCATGCAAACAAGCCCTTGGTATTTCAATGTGTGGTCACAGTTCTCTAGACAGGCTTGAACTTCAGAAGTTTGGCTTGGCTCCAGGAGATATTAAATGCCATAAGACACTATGTTTCAAGTGTGGTATTCAATAGAAATGTTCTCTTCAGGGTACGAGGGCAAATGATGCACATCTAAACCGGTCATCTGAAGGTGACTGAGGTTGGGTGGGATAGTAGGCTCAGGCTCCAGTAAGTCCTCCAGTCTGTGGAAGAAGTCCAAGCTAGTCCTACGGAAACCAAACCGAATCTCAGGAAAATACCACATGTGTTGTTGTGCGGCTCACTCATTTCCAATCAAACTCTCTTTTGACATGTGAGATTAATGAATGAGATTATTTTACTGTGTTATCTGCAGATTTTAAGAGAATCTACCCAGATGGGGTGGCACATGTCTGTAATCCCAGCACTCAGGACAAGGCAAGAGAATCTTGAGTTTAAAGCCAGCCTGGGCTACATATCATGGCTCTTTTTCCAAAAAGAAAGAGAAGAAGAGAGGAGAGGAGAAAAGAAGGCAAGAAGAGAGGGGATGGGAGGGGAAGGAAGGGAAATGGAGGGGAGAAGAGGAGGGGGAAGAAGAAGGAAGGGAAGGAGGGAGGGAGGAAGGAAGGAAAAAAGGAAGGCAAAGGGCTGCATTGAGAAGAATACATCTTTCTCTGGTTTGAAATCTAAATGCTACAAAACAAAATATATACTCTGGTCAGAAAGAAAGAAGAGAGGAAAAAAGAAACTAATAGAAAAAAGAAATTGTGATGAACTAGTTTTGAAAAAATACTCATCTGGAGGAGGGAGAAGAGCATTCTCCATGTGTGTGCATGTGTGGTAGGAAAGAGGGAGTTTAATGCAGAGAAAGCTGTTCAAATTAGCCTAAAATAGAGTTTATAGATGCAATCTACCGCTTATCTCTGTTGTTCCTACTCAACCCATTGACAGGGATTAACAAAGGAGCCACTGTTTTTGTAAGGTATTCAGTGCTCTGAGTTCCAAGTGGAATTTCACCATGAGTGAGTGTATTTGCGTGTGTGTGTGTCTACTCACTTAAAGGGCAGGCCAGAATGGATCTCCCCAAGTTGTTGATGGTTTAGTAACACCTTCATTTCATGGTATTGGACTTCAAAAGTTTCAAAGGCACCTAGGTCTCTGTGACATAGTACAGTATTTCCTAAGAAGGGCTGGCCTCCAAAGCAAAATGCCTGCTCACTGAGGCATGAGGAAACACCAGAGAATGAGTTCTCCCTCTTCCCACTATCCTCAAGTATATAAAAAAAAGTGGATGGAAATGGTCACACGCTTGGAAACATACTCAGTACACCACAGCTTCAGGAAGGAAAGCTTACAAAATCTGAATGTGAACTAACTGGAAAATTAACCACCACACAGAAGAAGGGAGCTTATACCTGTGCGAACTGAGTAGGAAGAGTGCATTCTACTGGGACAACTGAGCCACACATTTAGGACCACGTCCCTTCCACTGCATGGCCTGCATGCCTCCCTCCTTGGCATCTCCTTTTTAGGAAAAGAAACACACACAACAAAAATCCCAAAGCAGTTTTACCCTCCCTTTCACAACACACGCACAAAACCTTTTCTCTCTTTTTGTCTTCCTCTGTTGACACTTCGATGCCTGCTAGCATTTATAAAAGCCTAGGTCTGTCAAGTCACTTGCAGTGACTTTAGCTGTAGGGCTGGCCAGCAGCCCTCCTCACATGCCTATGATTCTTAATGCCATAAAATGTTTGGGCCAAGATGAAAAAAAAAATGACTCTTAGACTCTGTTGTTTGAGCAGGAAAGCTTTCTCTTGGCTTTCTCGCTGTGCTCTATCTAATGGGAAAGCATTATTTTTTGTGCATACATTGGATGAAACAAAACCAACCAGGACAAAGAGCATTAGGAGAGGTGCCCCCACTCACTTCTCCCTTGCTGCAGTTGTGTAGGGACAGTTGCAACTGGTGGCCAGCTGGAGTCCTGCATGGAAGTAAATTAACTGGAAACCTCAAGTCACTGCTGCAGTCAATTGGAAAAACGCTAGGTCGTCAGTGCAGTGTGGCCCCAGAGTCCAAGGCTGCTTCCCCCTCAGCTCCTTCCTAACATCTGTCCCTTACTCTTAGGTGTGGGGCATAGAGATGCTGGTGGCCCTCAAAAAAAAGTGCAGAACTCAGAGGGAAGACTTCCTAAAGGATTTGCCAGAGTCACTGCCCCATAGGGCTCCTCTGGAAAGTATAATATTGACCATAAGACTACTTTGCTTCTCCGAGGAGAGCCTTCAATCCTATTCCCAAGTTTTCTACCCTCATACTACCCCAGCCCCCCACCTGCCAATGGTTATTATTTTTTTATCCCAGAAATAGTGCTTCTGATTATAGTACATTTTTTTGTTTTCTTAGGGAGAAAGACTAAGCACATGTTTCTTGACTTTTCAAGGCAGAAGAGGAGCGGGGAAAGTTGAAAATAAAACAGAATGTTTTAAAACTGGTTTACTAAAGTATAGTTGGAAAATATTAGAATTGTCTTCTCTTTCAATCCTTTCATGAAAAATGTAAACGTGGAGGGAGGGGAAGCAAATATGGAAGAAAAGAAAGAAAGAAGGACCAGAAGGAGAAAGGTGAGGGAAGGGAAAAAGAGGGAAAGAGATGGATAGGCAGAAGGGAGAGAGAGGGAGAGAGGGGAGGAGGAAACAATGAAAGAGAGGGAAGGAGAAAGAGAATTACTGACTGCAGGGGTTGAATTCATATCACCCAGCAGCGAAAAGCCTTCTTGGGAAACTAGCTGTCTTTCCACAGTACACACACATGCCTCAGTGTTGCCAAGAACACAGCAATCCCAAAGTGTCAGACATTTCTTATGAACTTTCCAAACAGAAAAAAAGCAAAACCAGATTATCATTCTTTTCTTTAGAAAAACCACACCACCAGTAATATATTCCATAAGAATTACACCTTTAATCGTTTGATTTTGTTCGACCCGTGATTTTTTTTTAATTTTCTAGAAAATCCAACAGCCCCATCCTGTCTTTCCTTAACACTATCCCGAACAGACTCCAGTTCTATTGACTTTCCTCCTTTGAATACTCACTCATTAACCTGCACCAAGACGGGAAAGGGGGATTTCACTGGGCCTGTAAATTGGGGATCTGAAAAACAACAAAATCACAAGAAGGCGATACAGGGGGTTCCCAGGAACTTCACAGGAGGAGCTTTGGAACTGCTCCCTCAACCCGCAAGGCTACCTTAGCCTCAGTTAAAGAACGCTTTCTTCCCCTTGATCCTTCACTGTAATGCTTGGCAAAGTCTGGACTCCTGTCTTTCCATGAATTTCTGCCCTGTTCTAGGTGACTGAGGGAAAGCCTGACACCAAAGCAGAGCTGCCGCCTTACTCCCAGGCCTCTGCAAAGCTAATCGAACCAGGGGTTGCCCCAGGAACTCTCTTGGATATATGGAAATGAGGTCTTCCCAAACCCCCCCAGGGACTTCTTGGCAAGGAAAAAGCAGTCAGGAAAAAATTAGACAACGCAGATATCTGAAGAAACCTGCAGGACAAGACACCCCAGAAGCAGAGAGGCGAGCTGGTTCTCTATCTCCCCGGTTCAAGAGAATGGCGGATGCTATACCACGCCTCCAAAGTTGACAATGGTGGTAGTGATGATAAGATGTAACTAATCCACCCAAAAAACGGATGTAACTTTTTTGTGTGATTTTGACTTTTATTATTTGAGATCTCCGAGGAGGAGATCAGATGATCTCTCTGTACTCTTTCATTCAAGGCAACAAACGTCTTCCAACTGTATTTTTTTTTAATTTGATTTATCCTTTGAAACAGAAAGTGCATTACATTTAAATGGTCTTGCAAAGGGGACTTTCTTCTCTTTACAAACCGAATTCTCATATAAATTAATAAAGGTTAAAGAGGCTAATATATCACTGTTATTAGCTTAAAAAAGAAAACAATTTACATATTCTATAGTATTCTCATGATACAAAAACACTTCAAATTCAATTACAGCAACTAAATGGATTTTTATGTTCTGAGCCAGAGCGGTTGTAACATCCCCACCATCTACTTTAACACTCATTTATTTCTTTATTTTTTATAAGAAAGGAGTTAAATTAAATACAAGCTATTGCAGCCCCTCCCTACCCCAATGGTTTCTTTAAACCACTAATAAATAGCAACAAACCACTGTGCAGTTTCAGAGGGGAACCGGGAAGCAGGTGGGAGGCCCTGGCGGGTTCCCAAGCCTTGAGCTTCCAGTCCTCTGGGCTGGGTGGGGCCAGGTGCTGTCGGGGCAAGCGGGTGAGCGGGCTAGAGGGATGGGCTAGGCAAGAAGTGGTGCCCCAGGAATTGCGGGGTTGGCTTGTCCAGTCGGGGGCGAGGGAAGGAGACGCGCGAGGGGACGCGTCGGAAGAAGGTGAGAACACTCTTTTCCAGGACTCCCGAGTTTATAACGAAAAGAGGAACGGACGTGTGTGGTGTTGCTAGCTCTCAAAAGGGAAGATTGGAGGGAAGGAGAGGGTCCATCTTTTTTATCCAAATCCCCCCCCCAAAAAAAATGAAAGAAAAAGAAAAGAAAGGAAAAAAAGAAAAGGCATTTTACATTTTAAATATTCACAATAAAGTAACTTCTAGTCAGTGTGACTCACGATTTATTTACACAGAGCCTTCAAACAGGTTACTTTAGTCGGCACAGCAGTGTGTGGGGGGGGGAGGAAGGTCCCTTTTCCCACCGGTGGCTCTTTGGTCCCCCGCGCGGTGGCCGTCGGCCCTTCCCCAAGCGCTGCCCGGCGCCCTGGGAGGCGAGCGGAGGCGCGCAGCCGGGCTCCGACGTCCACGCGTCCGCGGGGTGCAGGGGATCCGCCGAGCTGCCCCGCGCAGGGTCCTTGACCTCTTCGTCCATCCACACGGAGTCCCTCTCCCTGCCCTCCTCCCGCCACGATTCCTAGGTTAAAAAAATAGATATATGTACATCTGCGAGAATAGCGTCGGCCCGGCGGGCGGGCGCTCAGGACGAGCCCTCGGCCTCGGACGCGTGCAGCAGGAGGCCGCCACCGCCGCCGCCCGACTTGTGCTTCTTCAGCAGCTGCGTGATTTTCTCGTCGTCCGAGTTGGGGTCCAGAGGCTTGTTGTAGTCGTCGTCCTCCTCCTCGTTCTCTGAGGTCCCCTTGAGCCGCTCGGTCTCCGAGTCCTGCTTCTTCTTGGCGGTGGCCATCTCGGCCGCGTGCTTCTTCCTCCACTTGGTGCGGCGGTTCTGGAACCAGACCTGAGGCCGAGAAGGAGGAGGAGAAGGGGGGAAACAGGGCCCGCGGGAATTAAACACAAGTGGATTGGGGCCGTGCCGTGGCTCCCACCTGCCGCGTCCCTTCCCCGCGGTCCCCGACGGCCGGCCACCCTCCCTCCAGTCTGGCCCCCTGTCCAGTCGGTGTCCGGCGGCCCCGCTCGCCTCGGTCGCAAGCGCTAACACACACCGTTGCCATAGAGATGAGAAGATGGGACACCACAGGGTGGTGGTTGTCAGCCCGAGATGGCTCGAAAGAGGAAACCTTGGAAACTTTTGAGATCCCCTAAAAATGAGCTTGCTTTTCCCTCCTTCTAGCTTGAAGTAGAAAACTTTCTCCCCTGGTCACTGGCTCGGATTTTATTCCTTATCTTCTCAAGTTAGGACATTTCACGGGATTACCACACACTTGGCGTTAGTGGGATTTGGTGGGAAAGGCACTGCGTTTAACCCAATTACCTCGGCTCTCCTTTTCACTTTTGGACATTTGGTTTTCTTTTCTCCCAGGCCTGACTCTGCCCAGTCATCCGAACGTTGATCCCTCCCCCTCCCACGACACTACAGTGTGCTGCACTTATCTGCAAAAATGCAAACGTCAATTTGCTCGCAATAACTAATACAAATACGTGAAAATATTTAATGGCCCCATCAAAGTCCCTTTTCTTCTCCCATCCTCAGCGTTTCCCATAAAAACAAAGTAAAAGGAGAAAATATGTTAATTTAAAATGAAATTATGCCAGGTGCCTTGTTTTCTATTATGACTATGACTATTCCCACAAATATCGTTGAAATATTGCTCCTACTGGAGACATTCATTTCAAATACAAATATGCTGAGCCTATTGATGGTGTCCCTACATGTACTTTAACTTAAAGCACGAGCAAGAAGCAATCAGTTTTGCAAAGATGTTGGATTAGCTGCGTTTTATATTTCTCATGTGTTATAGGTTTTATCTAGAGACTAAGAATTGTTAAGGAAGTGATTTCTTTAAATGGCTATAATAATTCACTTCTAGCTACACAGACATATTAACGAGATCGAAGGAAGACTTCCAGATTTCAGTGGAAGGCTCCGAAGCAGCCCATTGCAGAAACAATCTCCAGTGTGATGGTCTTCCAATGGTGCCTTATGCAAAACCACTGCTGTAATGTTCTATGTGATACTCGTGTGCCAGGAAATAAACTCATGACATTCTCCATCACTTAAAGAGCAACAATATAACCAAAGAAAACAGAAAAATGCCCCCAAAGAAACAAATATAGCAAACTGAGATAGAAGAGAGAAGAGAAAGAAAGAAAGCAGGACACCACTGTACTAAATACACCCAGCTGGCTTAATCCCCTTATCATTTGGAAGAGAATTCTAAAATTCAATTCCCTAGAAATGTAGTGCATAACTCAATTATGAGCAAAATGACATTTTAATGAAAATTTCTACCATAAACAACAGTACCATACATCTGTTGACGAACTTGTTTTAAACTGAATCCAATCCTATGGTACAGTAATGATCCCACCAATTCATTTGGAAAATTACTATTCCAACATGATCACCTTCCTCCAAGCTCAGGCAAGTTCACTAGTGTTAGTGGGTAGTTTCTGTGGGTGATTTTGAGTGCTATATTGCTGGGTCCCCGGTAGGAAGTGATAACCATTGGGGCCTGAATTGACACACAAAAGCTGTCCTGCAGTGTTCTGGGCTAAGATTTCCACGACGCTGTTACTTTCTCATCATGGCCAGTTCCCCCTGCACAGGCTGCTGCCTAGTTTAACCTAATTTCTAAGGCAGAAGCTTGGATCCTTTTCTCCATCCAACACTGGCTCCAGCAACCCCGTACCCTCACTGTCACTCTCAACGTCTCCCCAGGCTCTGAGGACCACACCCCACCCCACCCTGTTCGTTTGGGGAGGGGATGGCTGCTCCCCCCCTGAACACACACACACACACACACACACACACACACACACACTGATCTCCCTCCGGGTTCCCAAGGTCCACTCACCTTGACCTGACTTTCTGTCATCCCCAACGAGTAGGCCAAGCGAGCCCTCTCAGGCCCTGCCAAGTATTTCGTTTGTTCGAACGTCTTCTCCAGGGCGAAGATCTGCTGTCCAGAGAAAGTAGGTCTCGTGTGTTTTCTCTTCCCATCTTTATCCAACAAAATGGACCCTTGATCTGCGGGAAGGGGAAAGAGACCACCGGTTAGAACTGCTTCACTGGGGTAGTGGAAGAACGAATCCCAAAAGCAATGCTTTAGTGGGAAAGGAAGCGCTCCCGGCCCCCTTGGCATTTTTACTCCCACCTGTTTTTCCTGAGCCAGGAGTGCTGGGGCACAGTGAATGCCTTCTGCTCAGCACCAGTGCCCCGCAGCTAGGGAGCCTGCCGCTGCGCAGAAACGTGACCTCCCCCTTCATTAAATCGGGGTGCCTGGAAAAGGCCACTCCCGTCTGGGGGCAGACCCTCAGACCCCGTGTGGATGGAGGATTAGTAGTTCCTAAGAGGGTGGTTAGTTTTTTTTTTTTTTTTTCCTTAATTTTATTTTGTTTAGTTTTGTTTTCCTTGTTCTCTTCCCTAACCTGTGTCGGGGGTAACAAAGAGCTCCTTGTTTTTGGACATAAGTCATTTAACTCGGCCCCACGTCTAACGCCCCAGTGGCTGGAGGGGGGGAGGGAGGGGAGCCCGCTTTTGTTGATGGTTCCCACTCAGCCATCAACACGGGTACAATAATGTCTCCTTGATACCCCAACAGGCCGCACCCATTTTCCCAAGGGAGCCTCCACTTGCCTACTGAAACTTTTCCTGAAGTTACTACGGTTAAACCTCACAAAAGAGGCCCAGACTTGGAGAAACTTCGGGGACTTGGTGACCAGCAAAGAACAGAGTGTCCGGATCCCCAGGCCGGCCCTGGACGCCCCCTGGGGGGCTAGCAAGCTCAGAGCAGCCAAGGCCCACTGTCCAGAAGCCCATCTAGATCTTGGGGCTATTTAGTTTGCCCAGCAAAGTGTATGGGTGTGACGTTTTCCTGGTCTGTGTCTCTGCACCTCCCTTTCCCTATCCTTTCTTGTGTTAGGACGTCGAGCCCTTGACAGGCCCCTCAGTTTGCCTGAACCAAACGCGTACGGGACACTGGGTGGGGTTGGGATGTGGGCAAAGGGAGGGCCTAGCAGTGAGAGCAGTTCGAGGGGAGTTGGCGTTTACTTCGCTGGGGGGGGGGGTGCTGCTGATCGGTCTGCAACAGGCTCGCCAGGGAAGAGAATACTGCTGGGGGTGGGGGAAGACTGCGAAAAGGTGGGAGCATGGAAAGAGAAGGTGTGCGCGCACAAAGCTCGAAGTAGACTGCTGCCCTGCCTACCCTCCAGGGTTTACAGGAAGGTCGGGTCGGGCTAGGAAAGAGTGGGGCCCTGGTTAGCAGGACTGCGCTTGGAAAGCCAGAGAGCTAGTAGAGGCGCTGCGGCCCTTTCCGCCTCCGCCTCTCTAACCACGAGTGGGGATGCCCACCAAGTTTCAGGACAGCGAGGACTTCAGACTCTCGCAACCCGTGCGTTCCCTCACAGACCCAGGGCACCCTGGCTTAACTCAGGCCTGCCTGAGACTTGGGAAAGAGTAAGGAGAGAAGCCCTCACTAGACACCTTGGCCCCAGCCTAAATCCGGCGATTCCAACACTGTCAAGCCACTGGGGTGGACCAGAGGGTAGACCCATGGGCACGCACACTAGGAGCCCGTGGCACTAGAGGGGTTCCAGCGGGCACAGCGCGCAAGGACCAGCGGCGCCCGATCGTACTCACGAGGGGTGCAGGCCAGGCGCGCGTCCCTCCAAGGCGGACTCTGCATCACCCCGGGCCAGAAGATGGGCGTCCGGCCGGGCAGCTCGGCTAGTGGCTTGGGGTACCGGCCCACGGCGGCCACGGCCGCGGCGCTGGGGCTGAAGTAGAGCCCGGGTGGCGGCGGCGGCGGGCTCAGGCTGCTGAAGCGGGGCAGGCCGGCCAGCAACCCGGCCGGAGACGAAGCGGCGGCCGCGGCAGCAGCGGCGGCAGCGGCGGCGGCAGAAGCCGAAGACGCAGAGGCGGACGAGGAAGAGGAGGAGGAGGAACCCGAGGGCGAGGCTGAAGGCAGAGCAGCCCCGGAGGCCACGGGCATGGAGGGCCGGCTCAGGATGTCGTTGATGCCGTGAGGGGTGGCTGCGGAGAGCTGTTGCGGGGGGCTGCCCAGGGACGAGAGCCCCCCGGCGGCCGGGGGCTTCAGACCGCCTGGGTTGTGGGTACCCAAAGGCGGAGAGGGCGACGAGGACGTTGAAGACGAGGACGAGGAGGAGGGGGGCCCGGTGGGCAGCGGGGGGTAGGCGGCGGGGTACAAGGGGGTCTTCATCTCGGCCATGCTGTGCAGGGCGGCCAAGGGCGGGCTGCTGAGCAGGAACGCGCTCTGCCGGGTGCCCTCCATCGCCCCCACCGCTAACATCCCACGGCCAGGCCGGAGCCCGCAGCAGCGCAGCAAGAGCGCAGGCCGGTGGCCCCGCCGGGGGCGCTCAGGAGTGCCCGAAGCTCCGAGGGCGCGATCGAGGTGTCGCTCCACTCACTCCGAGGGGACCTGCCAACCGGGTCGAGAAAGCCGGCGCCGCCGGGAGGGAGTCGGTCTCCGAGCTGAGCAGCAGAAATGTCCTAACCCAGCACGGGGTGAGGCGGCGGCCGGAGGAGAACCGCGGGCGACCGGATGGTGAGGGCTGCGCTTTCACAACTAGAGTCCCGGGATTCAATCGGCGCCTTTTTCTCCTTTCTCAAAGTGCGCTACTTCTCCTCATCTTCGGCACCAGGCTGGCCCCAGAGAGAGTTTGCAACGAAGTCAGGAGCCAGCGAGTGTCCACTTTGATGTCGGGGGATGGGGGACTGCCTCGCCTTCTTCGCGAGGCCCGCTGGGCTCAGCGCTTGCACGCCGACCCCGCGGCCCCGCTGTCCGCAGCGCCCTGGCCCGCTGTTCCGCGCGCGGGGACAGAGCGCACCAGCCCGCCCGCCTGCTCGCCGGTCCGCCCGCCGCGAGGACTGCGCGCGCCGGCCGCTGCCTCGCCCGGGAAGAGCCAGTGCCAGCACTCCCGCCACTCCGGGATCCGGCGCGCCCACGGGTCTCGGGGGAGTTGCGACGTTGAAAAGAAGAGCGAGGGGTGGGAACCAGAGAGAAGGACTTAAGTGTGAAAAGTCCGGCCGGTTCGGTTCCGGCCTCGCTCAGCCGTCCGCTTCTGCAATCGCGCCCCGGAGAACGCGTCCCCCCCCTTCGCCGTCCCACCCCCGGCGCCCTGGCTTCCTCTCTCTCACTCTGCGCCCAGGACACTCCTTGCTCGCATTTTCTTAGTGACCCTGCGGGGCTCGGCTCTTCTAAGCCCTGTCCTCCGGCCAAACTGACCCTGTCCACGGCTCGTCCCCTCTCTCCTCTCCCTCCGGGCCTGACAGTTCGGATGAAGCTCTCAGAGGTAATAAAACATTTGCATCACTCTCCACCGCTCTTTAGCTGGGGGGGACGGGAGGGAGGAGGAGGTAGGGGAGCCAAAATGAGAACTTTGACGGACGTCACTGCCCCTAGGCCCCGAGGGGCGGGCCGAGGAGCCGGGCGCAGGTCTGAGCCGGGCGTCGCCGGCGCCTCCAATAGCGCTCAGCTCGGAGCCTCGCGGCCGCCTCCGAAACATGCCCACCCGGAAGCGCCACGTCCTCTGATTGGCTGAGCCTACCGAGCCGCGCCTGCATAAGCCACGCCCACACACCCTCCTCCACGGCCCCGTGGGCGGAGCCGGGAGGGGAGGGACCTGGCGAGGGGAGCTGTTCCACCGTGGGCGCGAGTGGCCGGCTCAATTAATTGTGTTAAATAAAATGGGAGAGGGGAGGAGGCGGCAGAGGCGGAGCAGGTATTACTTTTTAAAGAGAAGAATAATGCAAACCCAGCCCTTTTATGGAAAAGCAGTTCATATCGTGGCTGACTTGCGTTCTCCCTCCAGTCGCGTCATCCCACTCTCCCCCCCCTCCCCACCACCACCACCAGCTCGAGGCGCCTCACCTCCAACCAAGTCTGGACCCTGGAAAATGGAGCTAATGGAGCCGGCAGCCGGCGCAGCCCCGGCCTGGCTCCTTCTTTTGAAGGGATTAATTAAAGGCCATCTGGGCTCTCCCAGAGTTGTGTAAATTAATTTGTTGCTCCTTAAGCCTATAGATGTCCTTAATCCCCTTGTAGGCCTAAGGGTCGTCCTTTCTCGTCTTTTCACCTCCTGCTTCGCTTATCTGCGCTTTCTCCGTTTTTATTTTATTCGTTCCTGGCCTCCTCCTCCCTCGATCCTTATCACTTACAGGGTGAATTCACTAGGAACGGAATGAGCTTAATGAGACTATTCCTCTCTCGTGTGAATTTTAAGCCCAGGAGCAGTGAGTCATTAAAAAGAAAAAGTTCCCCCTGGTTATCACTGTATGTTGGATTTCCGTGAGCTAGAATCGCTAAAATTCAAGCACAAACCTCACAGAAGTACCTAGACACCGCCAGTGATAAAGTAAGCTTTGGAAAACCCTCAGGGAAAGTCCAGCCCACTTCTCAAGATCCGGAAGACAAGGGAGATGCCCTGGTTTCTGTGCTGGGCCGATTGGATGCCCAGGGTTTAGGAAGGAGCTCACTGTAGTTTTCTTTACTCTCTCTTCATTTCTTCATCTCGGGCGAATTTTTAAGTTCCCTGCGGGGTTAAACTACCCAAGGTGTGTGTGGAGGGTGGGGGGAACCTCCCGACAACACTGAGAATTTAGGTAATTAAAGTAATATACACCAGTAGGGTTTGAGTGAGGGGCACACCAGAAACTTGAACGAGATCTCAAGTTAAGATGCAGAAAGCAGAAATAAATGCAACAAATGGCTCAAGAATTAATTTTGGACAGTACCCAGGATGGATGGAGTCTGGCTGAACCCAAGCACAAAGTCGGGAGGCCTAACTTGCTCTGAAGGCTTTCTTCCCAAACAGCCTTTTAAGGGTGTCAGCTTGGGACTGAGTTAGGCATGTGGGAGGAGGGAAGAGGAGTTATTTATTTTTGCCACTTTTATTCACTTTTGAGACTTAAGAAATGTTATTTGTTCTACCTTCTTTTTTATCTTCTGGACTTGATAATATCCATCCTATACTTTAGGTCTGATATGGGGCAGGTGCCGCCGTGTGGGTGAGGCTAACCGGAACCTCCAGCTCCCCCCGGAGACTGGGCACTGAGGGCTTCTCCCAGCGGGATCCCGCTGGCAATAAACCGCGGCGCTGGGCCTGCCCGGAGGGGAGGCTTCGGGAGGCGAGTGGTGGAGCAGCGAGACTCTGGTCCTGGACCAGAAACTCTGTGCGGAGTTTCTCCCCTCTGGTCCCACTATTTCCTCGTTGACATGCAACTTGTCTGCACCTTGAGTCTGGGCCTCTAAGAACTGGCTCACGACCCCCAAGGGCACTCGTTCTCCGGGACTAGGTAGGAATTGAGAGGAAAAGAAGCTGGCGACCCCCAAGTTCCGATGTCAAGAAATGATGCACAACCCTTGGATCGAATGTATTTATCGTCTCGAAGAATGTTAGACATTTCTCTGCTGAGGACTTCGTATCTGATATGGAGGAGATGTTAGAGAGAGGAGAGCGAGAGAAGGAAGAAGAGAGGTTTCAACTGATCCCGACCCAGTTACCTGCCCTCCTTGCGCAGCTGTGGCTTGAGAAGTCTTCTCCTTCGCTTTATGTATCATTCGCATTGTAGAATGAAAATGATATTGTTCTTGATTTTAAGTTAATATTCTGGGGGTCTGTGTACCTGATCACTACCGATGACTCGGGTGCACCAGCGGCTGCGTGTATGCCGCCCCCTCCACTGCAAGAAAAAAGAGAGGCTATAGCCAGATTGGGCGGGGGGGTGTCCTGGATCTGCACAACCCCTGGGAGCTGGGGAAGCAGGAAGCGCCTTGGACTGCGCTGTACCCATCACTCCTGCCCTTGACCTGGAGGTTAAAACCAACTGAGAACCCAGAACTGGGCAAGCTGCAGCCGAGGTCCCAGGTCCTGTCTGGTGAGCTCAGTCCCACATACCGCTTTCAAAAGCACTAGGCACTCAGGACTTTGAGTCCCTTGGGAGACCTCCAGAAACTTCCAGGCTCCTCTACCCACATCCTAATGAAGTCGGACTCTCCGGAACTTGTTAACACGTGGGAGCCATGGTCCCCTAGCATTTCTACACTGGGGGGCGATGTTATCTGGTGGAGGGGGGAAGCCTGTTTACAAGCGAATGATTTGCATTTTAATTGAAAAATAAATGAAAGCTGTTTGGCAAATCCGAGGTTGCAAACAGGGCTCACAGGGTAGGCCAGGTTAAGGAAGGGAGAGCTCCGGGATTTCACGCGTGGGGAGCAGCCCCGCGGGAGTTCAGCAGGCTCTTGGGTTCGGAGGTTGGCGCGGCTCCTCGGCTCCCCACCTTCCCTGGAGTGCGTCTGTCATAAGGCAAAGGAAAAGTCTTTAAAAAATTCAGGGTGACGCACGGAAGGGATGCGAATGAAACCTCTGTTCAGCGGTTGAGAAAAGATGTTAACGGCTCTGCTCCCAAATATATTAATGTCAAATGTCAGGATACTCAAATTGTAGCCTCAGAAAATCAATCACTGTACTCGCAAAAATGGGTGTGGCAGGAGCAGGGAGAAAGAAGCAACTATGTGTTTCAGGTAAAAAAAAAAATGTCTCTATACAATGATTTTGCTTGAATGGTATAGAATGATTTTAATGATTTTTAACCACTCCACTTCTCCCCACGAATGAGATCTGTTGGGGCTGAATCCTGGCACCGGGTTTAAGTGAATGATGATAAAAGAGGTGGTGCTAAATTAACTAAAAGAACGAGGAAAAAAGAATGTGCCCCAGCGTGGCCCAGCCTGGTCTCCAGGGGGCCCGAGACCCGAGGAGCGCGTGGGTCCCTGCTGCCTTAGGCGCTGTGGAGTAGGAACTGGACCTTGGCAGAGGTTCTGCCAACTGGAAACGGCGACGACCGTTTGGAAAGGAATGAAATATGGAGGGGGGTCCCCTCAAACTCTTTGGGGCCAAGGCCCTGTGGTCAGCGCTGGCCTGGGCCAGACCCGCACCACTGGGAGGAGGACACCCTCCAAGGCCTCGTCGACTCCCCGGGAGAAAAACATCCTGAACCTGCGCCACGATCCCGTGTCGGCCACCCTCCCCGGGATAGACAGCCCCCAACATCCGCAGAACAGCTACACACGGACCCTACAAGATGAGACTCACCAAAGTGCAGACAACTACCAAAGCCAGAGTTCAGTAGGGACAGTCAGGTCTGGAAGCCACGGACGCCTGCTAGGGACGATCCGTGCAAACACATCACTTTTCATAGGAGCATCAAGGCCCCCTCCCCAGCCCTCCCGCAGACATCTAGCAGCTTCCTGCAAGACGCTTGCCTTAAAGGACATTCTGCAATAGGGCAACCGGGGGCGAAACACGGTGTTAGAAGGAACGCCTTGTGACTTCCACCATTAATTACAGAAGAAAATGCCAGACCAGTTCGATGCATCAGATTCAAACTATCTGATGCGAAGGGCCTGAGAAACTCCGGACTGTGTAAGTAACGACCGACTCACGTTAACTGTTCATGGAGTCTGCGAACCAGGTCTCCTGGACGCTCTGTGCAAGATGTCTCTTCGGATGGGGGCGCGCCTGGGTGGGCGGCGCTCTTTCCACTGTCTGCAAGGCTCGGCTTCTTACTCTGCAGCGACGGGACAAAAAGTTATTTTATTTGTGGCCTTCATGCTTTCTTGATGAAACCCTGAACAGTCATCGCCCTCTTGTGGAAAAAAAATTTCTTAGCGCTTTGCTCCATCTAGGGAACCCAAGGCGGCAGGCCCTATGCCTGGGTGATTTACTTTCTCTGCAAGGGAGGCAGCCTTGTGTCAGCCCTGAGCGATTTCACTAGCATTTGCTTCATTTCAATCTGAACAGCTAAATTCATGGCGTCGAGTATGGCTCTTGCAGTATTTTCTTTAATTCAGGTAACAAACCCTTTCTGATAAGAGCCTTGAGTTTTAAAATCAGTCTAGCTACACTAGTGCATGCTCTGTTATCTGGCTTTATTTCAATGTTCACTAGAATTATTTTAGCTTTCTATTTTTCTTCTCTAATTAGCAAACAGAATTTTGTCCACTGGGAAATATTTGGAGTGTACAGAGAAATACATGTTTTTAAGGACGTATGAGCACGGTTACCCACAATCCCACCTTGAGTGGTGAACACCCACATTTTGCCACAGTTTTTCATGCCTCTTGATCTTTAGTCTTAATGGTTGAGATCATACTGAAGTACACAGTATTGTGTTCATTAAGCCTATTTTTATGCCCTTTGTTTACTTTCTGAAGCAGGGACAGATCTTGCATTGAAACCTCTGATATTTAGTCTTCCATGCAAAGGGCCACACATGTGTCAAAAGAGCTGGGTTCAGCCCACACTCACCAGCAGTAATCTTGCTGGAGGTAACTCCAATGGCCATTCTCTGCCCCTTTTATTAATCCCTTCAAATAGTCAAATACTTGGCATTACCCCTCAGAATTTTATAACACAATAGTAATAGTCAACTCTAAATGTTTACTGTTCTAAATATTTTATGGTTCTAGTTCAACAACTCTTTGGATAAATATATTATAAATTCCCCTTAGAAGGAATGAAATTAAAGAGCAGTTAGGAAATTTGTTTACAGGATGGGGAAGATGGCTCTGCCGTAGAAGGTGCTTGCTTACAAAGTCTGTAGGCCAAGCCATCCACCTGAGCCAGAACACAAAATGTGGCACAAGTGTTTGGTGTATTCAGCACTAGTTTGCAGCAGCAAGAGGTACTGGCATGCACACACACGTGCAAATTAACAAAAATAAGCCATGGTTAATGTGAAGCTCCAGAAAAAAGGAATAAAATCATGTGAAAGAAGTCTGAATATTGTAAATTGCAAACTAATAAAAATATTAAAAGAAATATGGTCTTGCAATGTGGTTGGGGCTGGCCTCGAACTTAGTATCCTTCTGCGTCAACCTCCCAAGTGCTACAATAGTGTGTGCCACCCTGCCCAGCTATATGTACCACTCATCAGCCTGAGACTCAACAAATCTACCATGTTCCGATGTATGCAACACACTTTCCCAGCTGTGATCTTGGATATGTTAATTACTCAATTTTAAGTTGGGTTTTTTTTTTCATGCTAATAAATCACTCTCTTGAAAAGATGTTGGATTCAGTGCATTTTCTTTCCCTGGAGTTGTCTCATGATAGTGACCCAGGAGCAGCTGAAGATCCCCACATGATATAGTGAAAGTCCCACAAAAGAAGTGAGCCCTCCTGATTTCAGTCATCAGCGGAAGAACCCATCCTTTAGTAGAAACGGGATACTTGAAAGGCAAGCCTAGATGAAAATGAGGAAAAGATGATCTCACCCTGGGTCTCTCTTTCGGTTTGGACCTCGAGCTGCTCAAGGTGCTTTGCATGGTAGATGCCCAAGGTATGAAGCATCTTGCAGAGAGGAAATGATCTAGAATGTAGGAATCCACCAAAGCACCTCCACAGGAGATGTACTGTGAAAAATAGTTCATCTCAGTCCGTGACGTTTATTTTCCACTTTGCTTTCTCCTGTGTAAGGCTTTGTGTCATCATGGTCTAGGGATTCCTCCTGGAGAGCAAGAACAGAATCCATCACCCACATTTAGGCCTGTTGTGAGGTGTAGCTTCTCTTCCATGCCTCCATGGGAAATGTTGCCTGACCTTAGGAAAGACAGCACTGGTGGATGGTGAGAGCCCATAATTTGTGTTTCAAACAACAGACAGTTGAAGGATGGCCACAGTCGATAATCACAAGGGCCATACTGGTTAGAACAGTACTTCTCAACCTCAGCAGAAAAAAACTACCTTCATATAATAAATATTTCGTAATGATCCTTTACTACCCTGAGATGACATCCACAGGGAATGTGATCTATATACAAAATTAAAATAAATCAATAGAGAGCCGATATCACAAAAAGAAATAATAGAAAAATAAGTTATAATATGTAGTCCTATATGTAAGTACACAGGCTCACCTACCCTGAAAACAGAACCACAATACATATAGGCATTAAACACCACTGGCATTTGAGTGCCTTTTGGAAATGATAAATACTTTAATAAAACAAATGTACATGTAAATTACTTTCCTGGGTAACCTAATGTTCATGAAAACTATATAAAGAACTTTGTTTTATATATAAAACAGAGTTGAATTCTGGGCTTAGTAGTAAGAAGAAGAAGGCTTGTTTCTTTTTTCTTTCTTTTTTCTTTTTTAAATTTTATTTATGTTTTGGAGGCAGAGATTCACTGTAATCCAGGCTGACATGGAATTCACTCTGTAGTTTCAGGGTGGCCTTGAACTCATGGTGATCCTCCTACCTCTGCCTTCTTAGTGCTGGGATTAATGGCGTGCACCACCACACCCTGCTAGGTTTGTTTCTTTATACATGTCTGTTGGGAAATTCTCAAGTTTCACATTGTGTTGGAATGTCTCACACACTGCAGATGCCTAGCCTCCTGGATGCTGCTCTACCCAGTAACTGCTTTGTTACCCCCTAACCAATCTGACAAGGGAAAGATGCCCTGAGATTTGCTAAGTGTCCCCATTGAGAGCTACTGTTTGCAGCACAGCATTTAAAAGTGTTTGCACAGGTGTGAATTTACAAAGCACTGTCCCGTATATTATCCAATTTAGTCCACCCCTAAACTTGAGAAGAGGACATTACCGCTATCATCTGCTGATTCAGAAACTTCAGCTCCAAGTATTAATGTGGAAAGTCAAAGCCATTCTCCACAGCATAGCATGTCTTTATTATCTCCTAGACCCATCAGTCGGAAACACAGACAACAAAGAGAGAAGAGCTGACGGAATTGTGCTTAATACTAGAAAACTCCATCACCTTTAACTTGATCATTGAGTCCTAGGTTGTAAAATGTAGTAATCATTAGGCACGTGTTATTTGAATTGAAATTAAAATGCAATTTCTTAGTATCTGACACAGTTCAAAATGCTTAAAGAGATACATATAAACCCAGTGTACTAGTGTACACTGTAATCTCAGAATTTGGGAGGTGGAGAATCTGGAGTTCAAGGTTATCCTTGGCTACACAGGGAGTTCTAGGCCAGCCAAGACCACATGAGACCTTGTCTAAAAAAAAAAAAAAAAGATGGAGGCTGAAGAGATGGCTTATAGGTTAAGTCATTTGCCTGCAAAGCCAAAGAACCTCAATTCTATTCCCTTTCTATTCCCTAGGACCCATGTAAGCCAGATGCACAAGGTGATGCATGTATCCGGAGTTCATTTGTAGTGGCTAAAGGCCCTGGCATGTCCATTCTCTCTTTCTCTCTGTCTGCCTCTTTCTCTCACTCTCTCAAATAAATTAATGAATTTTTTAAATTCATGTCAATAAAAAATAAATTAAAAAATAGATATGGCTGGTGGCAACTACATTGGACAACACAGAGGTAGGCCCTGTCAGGTAGCCCTGGTAGACTTTTTCCATTAATTGCTAACCTTTTTCTTGTCTCCTATGTGAATGTGCACACACGTGCATGCACACACACACCACACCACACATTGTGCTCAGCCTCATTGGCTCCTTTATGATATTCTGTGCTCAGAATGCCCAGCTTCAATCACCATTGTATCTATGCATTGCCTATTTTATCTCTCGTCAGACCCTGTGCTTCTTGAGAGCAGACCTGTACTTGACTCACCTTTGCATTCCCACTACTTCATTCCATACATGGCTCTCAGTTGGTGTCCGGCATTCACAATCAGCACTGCTTCCCCTATCTTTTTTTAAATCCTAATCAAGCATGAGTGCCTGGTGATGTAAGAACCTAAGCTCATATATATTTGCAGGGAAATGGATGGATCTGGAAAGGATTATACTAAGTGAGGTAACACAGACCCCAAAAGCCAAATGCCACATGTTCTCTCTCATATGTGGATCCTAGCTACAAATGTTAAATGTATACATGAGTTGGAGTAAAAATTTGTAACAGAGGCCAGTATGCTGGAAAGGGGCTATAAGGGAGGGAGGAGAAGGGAGGACTTAATGAGATGGTGTTCCATATATTTAAATAGATGAACAGATTACTGGGAGTGGGATGGCTTAAGTGATGTCACGGGAAAAGACTGAGTAAAAGAAGGGTGGGGGAGGGTTAATAAAAATTCAAGATATGAATAATCCATATGGAAGCCTACTTTTTTGGATAATGGAGCTCCCAGAAGCCATAGACTGTTACTAGAAAAATTTCAGTGCCAGGAATGGGATATCTTCCAGTGAGTTGTTGGCCAGAGAGGTCCCTGATGCCCCCAAACCACTACAGGCTATTGCCAAGGCTTTTAGTTTCCCACCAGAAATAGATGGTAAGACCCTATTGCTGAAGACCCCACATGCTTTGGTGACAAGATCCCTGAGAAATCAAGCTGGAGCTGAGCTGAAAACGTCCTCCATGTAGACGAGCTGAGAGAAAGCTGGAAAAAGCTATGCTGCATGCAGCCATATGAATAGAGAACTCATCAGCAGTGAAAACAGTGGACACTGGAAGCCTCAAGTTTGGCCATCCAGGCCAAATGACTGAATGGCTACAATAGTGGCATGTCTCTTTTTGAGGAAACCAAACACTGTCTACTTGGACCAGAGGCCTGCTCCATGGGAGGGGATACATGCCTGTGACTGAAAACCTAATCAAAAGCCTATGGCAGGGGAGGTCATGAGCCCTGGAGTATGCCTGCTCTTGTCTGGGTAAATGCATATGCTATGCCCACCAAACTCCCCTGTAAGAAGCTTTCTTAATGTTCATAACCATATATTAATGCTACTGTCTCTTTTGATTAGAGAAGCTTCTCTTTTCAGATGGTGGTGACTACTGGGATGACCTAAAAGGCAACATAGTGCTGAGAAGAAGTGATAGAGGAGTATTCAGCACTGAAACATCTCTATCACACCTTCCAAGGCTAAGCGCCCATTGCAGAAGATTTGGCAGAAAGAATGTAAGAGCCAAAGTAAAGGTAGGACTGCTTACAATGCAACCTTCCAGTCATAAATTGGCCTTGATATACATGACCTCACAGTGCCTAGAACTACCTTCACAAGACCCTTACAATGGGAGGAAAAGATGATGATATCAAAATAAAAGAGAGAATAATTTAGAGGGGAATGGAAATATGATGGAGAGTGGAAGGAATTATCATAACTTATTGTCTATAATTGTGAAAGTTGTCAATACAAAAAGGTTTTTTTTTTTTTGTTTGGTAAAGTCTCACTCCATCCCAGGCTGACCTGGAATTCACTGTGAAGTCTCAGGGAGTGATAGTGAGCACTCAAACTTTGTTTGTTTTTCGAGGTAGGGTCTCATTCTATCTCAAGATGACCTGGAATTCACTATGTAGTCTCAGGGTAGCCTTGAACTCACAGCTATCCTTCTACCTCTGCCTCCTGAGTGCTGGGATTAAAGGCATGAGCCATCACGCCTGACTAATACAAAAAGTTTTTAAAAAAGAAAAAAATATGTCATTTGATTGATGTTTATTTATTTATTTATTTATTTGAGAGAGAGAGGGAGAGAAAAAGAATGGGCTAGCCAGGGCCTCCAGTTGCTACAAACAAACTCCAGACACACGTGCTACCTTGTGCATCTGGCTTATGTGGATACTGGAGAATTGAACCTGAGTCCTTAGGCTTCATAGGCAAAAGCTTTAACCGCTAAACTATCTCTCAAGCCCATCATTTGATTAATCTTGAACTCCAGATTCTAAATTGTGCTTACAATTTGGAGCCAGGCATAGTGGTTCACACCTATAATCTCAGCACTTGGGAGGCGGAGGTAGGAGGGTTGCTGTGAGTTCAAGGCTACCCTGAGACTACTTAGTGAATTCCAGGTCAGCTTGAGATAGAGTGAGACCCATCTCAAAACAAACAAACAAACAAACAAACAAACAAACAAACAAACAAACAAACAAAGTCTGAGTGCTCACTATCACTCCCAGTCACCAGTACTCTTGTGGAACTTTCATGGGTAGAGAAAGCATAGATCTTTACTCTTCACTTGCTCCGATGTTCTCAAAAGAACTCTGTGTAGTACATAAAATGTCAGGCCATCATTCAGCAATATTTTGTAGTTTGTGTTTGAAGAGTATGAACTAAATGTTATGAGAACTGAGAATTGCATGTTGTGGTTGAAAAATGGGCCATGGTAGAACAAACTTCAGGGGTAGGAGGTCACTTAATGAGGGTCGTGAAACAGTAGTAGGGTTTGCATGAAGACTGTGGGAGGAGATTCTTGGTGTGGAGACAAGTGCCATGGGTAGAAGGCAAATAATCAAGGGATCAAGAGAAAATCAATGTGGCATTGGCAAGGATGAGCTGATAGGAAACTGCATTGTAGTTTTTAGTAACCGCTAACTTTGTGCTCTTAACATAGATGGCAATGAGGAGAAGACCTCACCTCCATGTGGTGGAAACTATGTCTTTTTTTTTTTTTTTTTTTTTGGTTTTTGCGAGTTAGGGTCTCACTCTGGTCCAGGCTGACCTGAAATTAACTATGTAGTCTCAGGGTGGCCTCAAACTCTCGGCGATCCTCCTACCTCTGCCTCCCAAGTGCTGGCATTAAAGGCGTGCGCCACCACACCCGGCTGGAAACTATGTCTTTTGCCTGAAAACAACAGTTTCCTCAAATTTCCCTCAGATTGTGCCAGGCATGTGGTTCTCTCAAATCTATCCATTAGTCCCTGGATTCACTTTTGGGTTATTAGACTGACCACACCTCAACCAGGAGGAGAGAGCAACCAAAGCAGATGGCGCAGGACAGAAACATTCTAGATAATTTTTATTACTTCAGAGCCATAAAGTTTGTGGTCATTTCTCTGCTATTCTGGAGCTAGAGACAAAGCCCACAGGGCTGGGGAGATGGTTTGGTGGTTAAAATAGTTGTTGCGGGCTGGAGAAATGGCTCAGGGGTTAAGGCGCCTGCCTACTAAGCCTAAGAACACTGGTTCCAATCTCCAGGTCCCACATTTAGCCAGATGCAAAGTGATGCAACGGTGCAATGCTGCACTTGCCCACAAGGGGCACACACATCTGGAGTTCATTCACCACAGCTGAGAGGCTGCTGGTGCGCCCATTCTCTATCTGTCTCCCTCTTCCTCCACCCACCCCTGCCTCTCTCTCCAAAAAAAAAAAAAAAAAGTAGTTGTTGCCAATGGGACTTCAGATCCCCAGCACCCATGTGAAGCTAGACACAAAATGGTGTCTGTAATCCCTATGTACTTATGCAATAAGCAGAGACAGGAGAAGGCCTGAGCTCATGGGCCAGATGGTCTGAACAGCCTAGGTGCAAATAACAAGAGAGACCTTGTCTCAAACGAGGTGGAAGAGGAGGACCAACATGCTGAAGTTGTCCTCAATCTCTACACATGCTGTAGCACACATCCACCCCCATTGCTCCTACTACCACAATGATGGTGATGAGAAATAGTAGTCATAAAAAACAGCATGCAGAAAACTCGAGCCAAGAAACACTGATGCCCTACTGAGTGTGCACTCTACTTCTCAATCAGGATCCAATTACAAAGAAAGGAGGATAGAATATAAAAATCTCATCAAGATTCAAACGTTTTAACTCACTCCATAACATGTCCTGTAAATGGGGGCTGGAGAGATGGCTTAGTAGTTAACTGCTTGCCTATGAAGCCTAAGGACCCTGGTTTGAGGCTCAATTCCCCAGGACCCACATAAGCCAGATGCACAAAGTGGCGCATGCATCTGGAGTTCATTTGCAGTGGCTGGAGGCCCTGGTGCACCCATTCTCTCTCTCTCTTTCTCTCTGTGTCTGTCTGTTGCCCTCAAATAAATAAATAAAGCTAAACAAAAGGATTTTTTAATTGGTTCATTATGGCTGTGGTGGTTTAAATATAAACATTCCCTATAGGCTTATGTATTTGAATACTTAATTGCTAGCTGGTGGTGCTGTTTTGGAAGGTTTGGCATCTTGGCCGTGGGGGGGGGGGAGCCTTGCTGGAGGAACTGTATCACTGGGGGGGGGGGCATTGAGTTGTTAGGGCTAGGCCTCAGGTGCTGGTCTCTCTCTGTGTCCCATGCTACAATGTGATGCCAGCTTCTTCCTCCTGCCATTTTTCCCCAACAGGATGGACTCTACTCTCTGGAACTGTAAGCCAAACGAAACCCCTTTCCTTCCATGAACTGCTTCTAGTAGGTATTTTGTCCCAACAAAAAGAAAGTAACTGATGCAACATTCACAAGCCCGAGAATATTGGGCTGTTGCAAAAATTCACAATTACAGGATGTCTCAGGTATACGCTTGCTCCATAAAGCTCTGTGGTGTGACGGCGCCCTGGCCCTGCTGCTCCTTCCTCCAAAGCATGTAGACCTAAAGAACAGTAAAAGGTAATTAAAAACACTTAATAGGTTAATCACATTTAGTCTTATATTTGTCTAATGCACACACTGGTTTGCTAGTGATATAGCTGTGAGACATTATCTTGAGCCAAGATAATGAATCAGATACTTAATGGATATGTGGAAACGGAAATATTCTTGTAAAATTACAAAAATGCAAGCCAATAATACACTAAACTGTAATAAAGTTTATGATTGAAATTCTGAGCAGGCATGTTAGATCCTGTGTCTTTTTTTTTTTTGAAAGATTAGATATTTTGTAAAAAAAAAAAAAAAAAAAAAAAAAAAGGCTCAAATATCATTCATCTTTTTACAGATAAATATATCTCATAGGCTATTCTTCATCACAAATAGATGTGAATTCACCCCGTTTCATTAGTTCTGTGCATTAAAAATATGGGTATGGAAGCAAGACCTTGGTTATCAAGTAAGCAGTTGATCTAGTTCAAAAGTTCAAGTTCTTTACAGCAGAATATTTAGCGAAAAGCTGAAAGCCCCATGTTGTGCGATGGTGCTGCATATGTGATTCCTCTTTTGAAGTAAGTTTTTTTTTATAATTTATTTTTTATTTATGTTATTCTAATTTTATATTCATAATGGTGACTCCATTATCCTCTTCCCTGTCCTCCTTCTTCCAAAGGGACCCTCATCAGTGGGGAATGTGGGTCAAGAGTTATGGGGGATAGGCCAAGTCTCTGTGCATATTGCCCCAAATGAAGTAAGAGTTTTTGACTATGGTTAAAAGTTAAAATCCGTAGCTCTGCGTGCTGTAACTCATAACTCACGGAATGATGAGTTCAGTAACTTCTTACCCGAGAGGAGGCCTCATCAATGGAGTGGGAGGTTGAAGTGACCCAGAACAGTGTGACTGCACTGAGCATCAGAGGCGGAGCAAGAATCCAGGCTGCAAAAGGGGCCTTCATAGGAGGTGAAGGAGGACAAAATGGAGTGGCTTTGATAAGTTTTTCCTTCAGAGGCATGTAGGAAGAGACATGATCACTCAGCTTCCAGATGTCACATATACCCCAGGCATCAGGAAGTATCTACAAGGAACTAGGAGTTAAAAAAAAATAACTTTGTAAAATTTCCCTAAATTAGGGCTGGGGAGATGGTTTAGCAGTTAAAGGCATTTGCTTGTAAATCCTGCTAATGTGGGCTGGCTTAGGTTTGATGCACAAAGTGGCACATGCATCTGAGGTTTATTTGTAGTAGCAGGAGGCCCTGGAGTTCCCATTCACACACTCTCTCTCCTCACAAATAAATTGAAAAGTCTATTTAAAGTTTTTCTAAACTAATAGCACAAGAATGTCTTATGTTGTGTCCCTGTCCAAGCACAGTAGTCCTGGCCCTTATATTTACGGAAACAACTCCCTCACCCCTGGTTTTATTGTTATGGTTTTTAGTTACACACAGTCAACTGGGATCTAAAAGTGTAAAATGAAAAAAAAAAATCAAACTTAACTAATTCAATTTTAAATTGCATGCTGTCCTGAGTAGCATGATTAAATCTCATGTTATCCTGCTCCACCCTGCTCAGGTTGTGGATCGTTTTTTTTTTTTTTTTTTTTTTTGCCTGCCTACTACTAGGACTAAAAGTGTGTGCCACCACGACCGATTCGTGTACCTTTTTAAATACAGGGTCTCTCTTACCAGCTAGACTTAACTGAATGCCCTGAAAGCTCAGGGATTCTCTTGCTATGTCTCCCCAGCATTGGAATTACAGGCATGTGCCACCACATCCAGCATTTTTATGTGGGTTTGGGGGATCAATTATGGCCTTAAGCTTGCAAGACAAACACTTTCTGACTGAGCTGTCTTCCCAGCCCACCTTGTGCATTTCTGTAGAAAGTTAAAAGGAAGAAAATGAAGAGGCAGAGACGGACACTACTAAGGAAGGGGATGTTTATGAGATAGTCAAGAATGTGATCAAATCCAGGTGGGTAAGCATAGGGAGACAGAAACAGCCACATGCATCCCCTGTCTCCTGCCACATGGTGCTCCATGCCACCTTGTCTCTGTCAGTGAGAAGGCCGTCACTGGAAGTGAAACCAAATGACCTTGGACTCTCTACAACCACGAGACAAAATAAACTTCTCAATAAAGACCTGCCTAGAGTATTTTATTATATTTATTTTTATTATTTATTTATTTGAGAGAGAAAACTAGGCAGGGAGAGAGAGAGAGAATAGGTGCACCAGGGCCTCCAGCCACTGCAAACAAACTCCAATGCATGCAACCCTTGTGCATCTGGCTTATGTGGGTCCTGGAGAACTGAACCTGGGTCCTTTGGTTTTGCAGCAAGTGCCTGAACTGCTAAGCCATCTCTCTAGCCCAGTATTTTATTATAGTATTAAAAAGACCCTCAGGTTTTTAAATAAGTAATTGTTATAGTAAGTAATAAGTAATTTTAAATAAGTAATTTAATAAGCATTGTCCTTTTCCATCTTTTATTATGTTATTACAGTTTTAAAAGTAAAGTGACTAACTATATTCAGGACTGATGTTTGGAGTTCAGCTTATTGTACAGGGGAAATTAAAGGAGCTTGCTTCTAAAGCCTGCCAGTGGGATTTGATTCCCCAGAACCCACGTGAAGCCAGATGTACAAAGTGGCCCGTGCAGATGGAGTTTGTTTGCAGTGGTAAGAGGCCCTGGTGTGCCTATTCTCTCTCTCTCATACACACACACACTCTCTCTCCTAGCAAATAATTTTTTTTTTAATTCAGTGAATAGGAAAGAAAGCAAAACATAAAATAACAGTTCTGGAATGAGCTTTCACCACCTGAAGCCCCATGCTTGACGGACACATCTCATCATTTACACTTTTAAAACTCTGAAAGGCTCATCTGCCAAGCATAGGCCTTGGATACTACGCTTACATATGACACTCATCATGATTCACCAAGTCCTTTAAAATATTTTTGTTGTTGTTGTTTTGTGTTTTTGAGACAGGGACTTGCTACATAGCCCTAGATGACCTGGAATTTATTATTTAGATCAGGTCTTGAACTGAATTTGAACCCTGGGCTCTACCTTCCAAGTGCTGGGATTTCAGGTGTGTACCCACACATCTGGCTTTTGATTTTTAGATAACTAAAAGGGAACATATTTATCCATTCTTTGTAGTGGGAGCAGCTGAGAGGAGCTATCTGTTCCCATCACTACCTCCGAGCCCTGGCTCACAACACAGCTCTGGCCGGTATGTACCTTTCTATAGTTAAAAGAAACGGGGAAATATACTCAAATGCATAAAAAATACACTCACCCAAATGACTACAGATGCATGCCAGCTCACAGATTTGACTAAACTCTGAGTAAAATGAATCATTACCCAGACATACAGTGTACACAGCCCAGACCAGCCTACCTCCTCTATGAGTAAGTGAAGAACCATCACTGGAAATTTCACCTGAAGCACTTACAAGAGCTGCTGGGCAGAGGGTGATGTGATTTATAGTGCTGGCCCTGACTAATGCCACAATTACTTGAAATATGATATGCTCCTATGCAGCTCTATTTCTATAACTAATATTTTCTCTTAACAAAGATAAGATATAGTTTCTATCATGTAACTGAGCTTAATGTCATAAAGTTGGGCTTAGAATAAATTAGTCCTACAAATGGAATTTTAAGTAAGAGTAAAAGCATTGTGGGGGGTGGGGAGCACAAAGAGGTTTCTGAACCAGTGGAATAAAATGTAATACAAGTAAGTATACACAACACACAGGAAAAGGAAATTGGGCAGTGAAATATAAAGCCAGAGAGGCCCAAACACATAATATAGACCTAAGGCTGTGAGCTGCTGAGGCAACTGGATGTGGGGCCCATCTGCACACACAGAGCTGAGGGCCTTTGAGCCAAAGAAGGAATAAGGTGGTGGCACTTTCTGTTCCCTTTTCTGAGTGAGAAGAGCCACTACTCTCTTTCCTGGAACTTTCTCTTGGTCTAAAATCAGCTTTAGAAATTTTGACTATGATATTTACATAGCAATCCAGAACAGACACACATGCACACGTGTATGCACTCATGCACATATACACACATAGAATAGAGATGATGTAATCTATTGGTTCCCGTTCTCTTCCATCCCAACTCATTGTTTTAAACTTCTGTGTCACAATGTCACATGTTACAGGGTTGAATTGTCTAAAATTCAGATAACCCCCAGGAACTTAGAAAGTTACCTTATTTGGGGAGCATGTCCTACAGAGGTAATCAAGTTAAAATAATGTTGTGAGAGTGGGTGTGTCCTGGACAGCCTCAGGTTGCTGGGATGAACTTCCAAACCAGGCACAGTTATGAAGGCAGGGATTTAGTGAAGCTTACAGATAGAGGGGAAGTTCCATGATTGCGGAAGAAGCTGGCCACTTTCACAGGTCCATGAAGAGAGCAAGGCAATCACCACCATCACCTTAAGCAAGCACTCTCCAGGAACCCCAGGCAGAGCTGAAACACACTGCATATCTCAGGCTGGAAATTCCACTCTCAAATACACCTTAGAGCTGGACCCTAAGATCCACCCACAGTGAGTGACACCTCTTCCAGCCAGGCAGCTGGAAATCCAAGAAGCTTTAATAAAACCAAATCTACTGGGAGACATCCATTCAAACTATCACAGGATCATAACCTGATATGGCTGATGTCCTTACAAGCAAAGGGAATTTGGACAGCAGGACCTGCACAGGAGAAAGGCAATAGGAAGAGACATAGAAGACAGCCACCTGTGAGCCAGCGAGGTAGGACTGGAGTAAATGCTTCCTTCACAGCTCTCAGACACCTCCAGACTTCCAGCTTCCACTACTGTGACAGACCATGAATTTCCATTTGAGCCATTTTGTGCTTCTTTGTTATATGGTATTCCCAGAGAACTAACATCCCTAGGTGGATTTCATGCCTTGTTACTGGACCTTAAAGAGCAGTTCAGAAAACATGACTCTGCTCCCACTGCCCACTCTAGCATCCTTTATCTTTTAAATGTTTGACTTGAAGACTTGCACTGAGAAGTCTTTGCCTCTCAACGCAGATGATGGCATCTCTGGAAGAGCCAACATCTGCTGCTTGAACTTTATGCACTGCTTCATCGTGTTTTTTTTGTTTGTTTGTTTGTTTTTTTAATTTGAGAGAAACAGAGAGAGAGAAAGAGAGAAGAGACAGAGAATAGGCACATCAGGTCATCTCAGCCACTGTGAATGAACTCCAGACACGTGCGCCCCCTTGTGGGCATGTGCAACATTGCACATTTGCGTCACTTTTGTGTCTGGCTAAACGCAGCACCTGGAGATTCAAACGGGTATTCTTTAGGCTTCACAGCTCCAGCCCTGCTTCGACTTTTAGAGTCACATATAGAAGCCAAATGTCTCCTTATCACAACATTCATTCTGGCGTTTGACTCCTCGTGCTAACTTCTTCCTTCTGAATTAGAACAATCTCTTCCTTCTGAAAACATATAAGTACTGTGATAATTAGTCATTTAATACCTGGCCCAGGGCTGGGGAGATAGCTCAGCTGTAAAAGACACTTGTTTGCAAAGCCTGCCAGCCAGTGTTATACTTCCCAGTACCCATGTAAAGCCAGATATACTACATGGCACATTGTTGTGGTTTTTTGAAGTGACAAGAAGCCCTGGATTGCCCATATTCACACACACTCTCTTTTCCTCTTTCTCTTTCCTCTCTCAAATAAATAATTAAAAAATTTTACAACCTGGCCCAGCACTGGAGAGATTGCTCAGTGGTTAAAAGCGCTTTCTGGCAAAGCCTGACAGCTGCAGTTTGATTCTCTAGTAGCCACATGATGCCAGATGCACTAAGTGGCAAATGCATCTGGAGTTTGTTTGCAGTGGCAAGAAGCCCTGGCACACCCATACTCACTCTTTCTATCTGCCTCTTACTCTCTCTCTCTCTCTCAAATAAATAAAACATTTTTTAAAAGCTGATCCATATCAGTTAGCATTTAGAATGACTTAGTTTTGACAATATGGTGGTTTGAATGTTGTAGCAGACAGCTTCAGGTTCACTGAGATGAACTTCCAGACCAGGCACAGTTATGGAGGAAGGGATATTATTTATTGAAGCTTACAGATCCAGGGGAAGTTCCATAATGGCAAGAGAAGTGGCCTGCTCTCCACAGGGCCAAGCAGAGAGAGAGAAAAACCAACCAGCCACCACAGCACACAGAGCAAAACTACAGCCAAAAGGTCACACAGCATACTTCAGGAACTCCTGCTAGGCACATTTGCATATCTTTACAATGGAATCTCAAACCATCACCATTAACACCTTAAGACCAGCCCCCAGTGACATTGCCTCTAGGAAGGTGATTGTAGATGCAAACTATAAAGTAATAAAACATTGAATATATTGGGGGACATATATTCAAACTACCACAAATGTAAAATGTCCTCCATAGCCCAGTTGTTTGTGATTAAGCTTCCTACTTGGTCTCCAGCTGGTGGAGCCATTGGAAGGTGGAGGCTTGCTGAAGGAGGTGTGTTACCGGGAGCTCTCAGGGTTGATTAGTCCAGCCTAATGTGTATTGGCAGCTAGTGTGTCTTTGTTGCTCTCTCTCCCTACTTCTGATGCATAAAGAGGTGAGCCAACTTTCTGCTCATGCTTTGGCTGCTTCTGGTTGGGCATTTTGTTTAAGCAAGGAGAACATAACTGTCACAGGCAATTGACTGTACTTCCCAATTAATATAGGAAGCTTGATGAAGCATAGATAGCCTGGAGTGCTGAATTCCTTGACCAAGTTAGTGTCTCTGTAACCCCTCTAAGCTTTGACCTTGGGTCAAGCCAGAAGTTTCCCTAAGTGTTTTCATATCAGCCACCTCTGACCAGAGCCAGGTTGTAGCTCTGAACCAGCAGAGCAGAAAAGAATTGGACTCTGACAAAACTGAAAGCTGGCTATTGAAAATTTTTTTGTCATTCCCCCTAACATCTCTCTCATCTATTTTCTCCCTCCCTGATTTATCCATTTTTTCCCTTTAGTACTGGAGATTGAACTCAAGGTCTTGTTCATGCTAGGCAAGCACTGTCTTTATCCCTATTCTGCACACTGCCTTGCACAATCCCTTCCCACCTGTCTGGACTGACCCAGCAGTGAACTGATGGTTCTCTCATACTCTTATGAGACTTTGATGGTTCACTTGTGCTTTTCTTCAGTGTTTGGAGCACCACACCAGCTGTCCAATGACTGAGGTTTTTAAAAAAAATTTTTTTAATATTTTTATTTTTATTTATTTATTTAAGAAAGAGAGGGGGGCTGGGGAGATGGCTTAGTGGTTAAGGCACTTGCTTGCAAAGCCAAAAGAACTTGGTTCAATTCCCCAGGATGCATGTAAGCCAGATGCACAAGGTGGTGCATGCATCTGGAATTCGTTTGCAGTGGTTGGAGGCCTTGGCGTGCCCATTCTCTGTGTGTCTGTCTCTCTGCTTCTCTCTCTCAAATAAATTTTAAAAAATGAAATAAAAATAAATAAATAAATAAATAAAAAGAGACAGAGCGAGAAAGAGGCCAGTGGGGAGAGAATGGGCATGCCAGGGCATCCAGCTGCAGCAAACAAACTCCAGATGCATGCGCCACCTTGTGCATTTGGCTTATGTGGGTCCTGGGGAGTCAATCCTGGGTCCTTTGGCTTTGCAGGCAGGTGCCTTAACCACTAAGCCATCTCTCCAGCCCTGAGCTTGTTTTATGAGACAGGATTAGAGTGTGTAGCCTTGGCTGGCCTAGAACTCTCCATGGACTCCAGGTTGGCTTTAAACTCTTACCTCTACATCCCAAGTACTGGGATTTCATGCCAGTCTAGATGCATGTGTCCAAAGCGACACCCACTAACACCACCTCTTCCAGGAGTTATTCTCTGGGGAAGAGTGGATATCACCCTCACTCCTCCCCACAGCCATAAGTCACAAGGATTGTGGATTCCACCTTCTTCATTTCTCTCAAATGAATGTCTTTCTTTCTGAACCCTGGTCATGGCCTGAATCCAAGCTCTCATCACATTCCATCTCCGTAGTGCATCACTGCCCATTGGCCTCCACACTTCTCTCCTTCTTCATTCAATTAATTTTCCCCTGCAGTCACAGGGCTCTCTCCAAATTTTAATCAATTATATGATTTTTCCTATCAGTTGGGATCCATCCAGAAATGAAACTACTCTAAAAAGCAGATGAATCATATGCATACCCCACAAAGCCTGCCTAAGAGGTGGTGCATGAAACCACACTGACAGCTCTTAGAAAATGAACTTACTCCTTGTGTGTGCCGGTCCATGCAGCATGAGCCCATGGAAGTCTCAGGGTGTCCTTCCTGTCTGCTGCATTTATTAGTGCCTCTATGAGGTCCACACTGTATAAGCCCACAGGAGTCTTCAGTGCCTGTGTGAGGATCTCTGAAGCCCAGTAACTATGAACACCGAGGAGCTATGGACAAGCTAAGGCTTGCTTGATGCTGCTTGATGACACTGAATGCCTGCTCTTGAGTGCTGTGTTCTCTGTGATCCTAGGCCCTTACCTGTGACCTCTGTCCTCCTCTATAGGAATGGCATCCTGCACATCATAAGTGGGTGCTTTATAATCTCCTGGGTCTCTACCCACTAGATATCAGTAGTATACTTCCATCTCCATTGTAGCAAGCAAAATTGTCAAATTGCCCTGATTATAAACTGCAAGGGTTATATGATCTCAGAAATACTAAAACTTTATTTTTCAAAATAAATAACTAAATAAATTTTTAAAAGCAGATGAAATTCAACGTCTATCACTTCAGAGTGACAGCTCAGATGACAGAAAAGCTATGACACCCACAGTCAGACTAAGAGGAAGGCAAGAATTACCAACAGCAGAAGCACACTGCAGGCCCAAGGCTGGAGGGACCCAGGGGGACATAGTGATGATATCTGCAGCCCAGAGTTTCGGGTCACATCACAGAAGTAGGAACTACTTTGGACCTATTCAAAACAAGGGCTGTGCGCATGGTATTGCAGCTGGTTTTGCTTTCTGAGGTAGAAAACCTAGGACAAAACCTGTGACTTTTTTTCAAATTTGCTTTTTGACATTTTCCTACATGTATGTTACATGTACATCATATGTACATCACATTACCCTCTCATCCCCCTCAGTCTCACTTTATTCCTTCTTTCTTCCACTCATTACTTACCCCACCCCCGCCCCCTGTCAAGTGTTAGCTATTGTTAGCTCAGTAGGGACGGAGTGGCTTCCCAAGCCCTCCTCTATCTATAACAGAATGCTGACTGACTCCGTCATGTGCAGATCTTGTGCAGGTTAGCACAGTTCATGAATGCAATGGCCTTGTCATGACCAGATACCACAGTTCCACAGCTCCCCTTCCCATCCTCAGCTCTGACATTCCCTAAACCCTGAAGGGGATTATGTATATGTTCCCTGCAGGGCCAAGTACTCATCTACCACTTAGCTTCAGCACTTGACCGGTTAGGATTCTCTGCATTGACCTGCTCCCACTGCCACCAAGTAAAAATGAATGAATAAATAAATAAATAATAAAGGTTTCTGATTACAAGCTTTAAGCCCACAGAATCCAACTCCTTGCTCTGGAAGACAAGATTATGCACTCTCACTCTGGATTCTACTCTTCTCTCTCAGATTACCTTTTTAAAAGCATTTTTATTTAGTTATTTGACAGAGAGAGAGAATGGGCATGCCAAGGCCTCTAGCCACTGCAAGCAAACTCCAGATGTGTGCGCCCCCTTGTGCATCTGGCTAATGTGGGACCTGGGGAATCAAACCTGGGTCCTTTGGCTTTTCAGGCCAATGCCTTAACCACTAGCCCTCCCTCCAGTCCCTCAGATTACCATTAATCAAGCCTACAGACCCTGCCCTCACCTCACACAAGTATCAGTGCTTGCTGGCTGTGGTGATTGATGCACAACTATAATGCCAGAGATTGGAAGGTTGAAGTAGGGCAAGAGTTTGATACCAGCCTGGGCTACATGGTAAGGCCTTCTCACTAGAGTTCAAAATGAAACTAATAAGAAGAAAAAGGTCTTTATATTAGTTAATTTTTTGAATTTTGTAACAAAAATACCTGACAAATACTTCACCATGTTCAAGGAAGGATCCATGAGATCCCAGAGCAGCTAATGGAGCTAATGATTGCTTGGAGAGGGGAGTCAGGTTCTTCATGGTGTAGCTATTGTTATGTTGCCCATTCCATGGAAAATAACCTTCCACCCATGATCGTGCAAGGTTTCAGTACTAGGCATGTATTCCCTCCCATGGAGCAGGCCTCCAGTTCAATTAGAGAATAGTTTGTTCCCCCATAACAGATATGCCACTATTGTACTAGTTGGCCCATTTGGCCTGGCTGGCCAATCTTAGGGCTTGCAGCATCCACTGCTGTTTAACACTATTGACGACTTCTCGCTCCCAAAGAGCTACATGCTCCTTCCAGCCTTCTGACAGTTACCCAACAAGGGAGGAAATCTTCAGTTCAACTGTAGCTTGATTTCTTAGTGACCTGCAGTCAAAGTATGTGGACTCTTCAGCAATAGGGTCTCAGAGGGTGCTAGTTTAAATGACGTACTCAGGGGTGACTACTACAGTGTCATTCAAGTGATTGTCTGGAACAAGTAATCAAGTAAAAGAACGCAATGATTCTGAGGACTGGTGTGATAAGGAGACAATAATGATGTCAGAAGGTGTAAGGACAGAAAAGGAGAGGGGTGAGTGATAGAAAAAGAATGAAGGTGGAGGACAGAGAGGAAGGAGGCAGGTTCTGTAGTTTCCCAGACTACCAGGAAAGAATTGTGAGTAGAGGACTGCATAGCCAGTTGGAAGCATTAAGAGAATTACTTTCCATGGTGGGTAACCAAATGATCTTGGATTGACTAACAGCTACGCTCAGTGGAAAGGAAACCATATCTGGAACTGGGAAACAAGTCAGAATCATATCTAGATAATGATTCTGCTTTCCATTGTCAATTTCCCACCAATCTTGGGATATGAGAGGTTCTACACCCTTTAAATTCTCTCTAAATTAATAATGGTTATCCCATTTAACAGGTGCTGAATTCACTCTCCATTGGAGAATCTGCTTCTCTTTTTCAGATGGGAGCTGAACCTGAGGAGATAAATGATCCACTGCACTCCACCTCAGCCCCAGCTGGAACTACAGAGGAATTTGGGGAAATGAGCAAAAGTGCTGCTTTCTAATGAATCTCATATCAGCACAAGGGTGAAGGAGATAGACACTTAGGACACTCAACACCTACCAAAGCAGAGATCCAGAGGCTCCTGAGTGCCCATCACTGAAGTAGACTTGAAATGCTCCCAGCATGGCTCAGAGAATATTGTGAAAGGGGGCAGAAAGATTGTTAGAGCCACAAGTTGGGACATTTTGCACAGAGACATTGCCTCCCCCCATAACTGACTGCTGCCCCCATAATGCATGACCCACAATCCCCATGGGGTTGACCTTCATCCCCAATGAGGAAGGGTCCTTCTCAGAAAAGGGGCAGCAAGGGGGGAAAGGATGGTACCAACATGTGTTGTTTACATACTAAATATGTCCATATCTAATAAGAAAAATCTGAAAAAAAAAAACAAAGAATCACTTTGGCTGCTATGTGTAGAACAAGCTCTGGAGAAGGAAAGACAAAATTTAAACACCAGCTTGGAGGTGTGAGAACTAAAGAAGAAAGGTGGGTATGGTAGCACATGCCTATAATCCCAGCACTTGGGAGGCTGAGGGAGAAGGATCATGAGCTGGAGGTCAGCCCGAGCTAATAGGGAGATCCTACCTCAGAAATCTAAAACCAAACAAAAATAGTAGAAAGGAGTTGGTGGTGATATGGTATTTTGAATAGATGGTCCCCAATCAGTGTTTTATTAGTTTGTAGTTTGCATCTGCAGCCAACTGGCTGGAGGCAGTGTCACTGAGTGGAACTTAGGGTCCATTCCTACAGTGTGGTGGTGGGTTTGAAATTCCAATCTAAAGATATATAAAGTGTTCTGTGTGGCTTTTGGCCTCTCTCTCTCTCTCTCTCTCTCTCTCTCTCTCTCTCTCTCTCTGCTCCCCGCCCCTCTGGTTTTGGTCCTGTGAAAGAAGGCAAGTTTCTTCTGCCATTATGGAACTTCCTCTGGATCTGTAAGCTTCAACAAATCCCTCCCTCTATAAGTGTGCCTGGTCTGGAAGTTCAATGTACTGAACTGCAGCTGTCTACTACAGGTAATGACTGACAAGAGGGTTAAGGGTAGACAGATGCTGGATATAGTATGAGGTTAGAAGTGGTGGGATTCATGCAAAGATTGCTTCTGAGTAATAAAAAGAGAGGAAAATTTTAGGAACTTTACATAACAACTGGAACAAGGTGGCACACAGGGGAGGATTTTCAGGGGTGAGGCAAGATTAGCAGTTCGATTTTGGACATATTCATTTTGAGATGCCTTTGTTGAAACCCATTCAAAGGAGATAGATAGTCTAATATAAGCATTTAAATCTCACTGGGAGAAGTCTGGACTTGATGTATACTTGAGAGCATCTACGTTTTTTTTTTTTTATATCTAGGGCTGAGTTGAGACAACAATCTACCAAGATAATGAACTGAACTAGGACAGAGAAGAGCAGGATTTCAAGGACACACACTCAGGCCCCTAAAATCAAGAATATGAGAAAGAATCATCAACAAAAAAAAAAAAAGGCAAAGGGGGCATGACCAAGGAAGAAGGAAAGCCTGGAGACTGTCTCAAAGTAAAGCAAAGAAGGCCTTGGCAAACACTGTGATAAACCATGTCAACTACTGACCCATCCGTCCAGTCAGATGAGGACCAAGGACTGACACACAGACTTGACCCAGAGGAAGCATTAGTGATCTTGACAAGAGCAGAGTGATCATGGTGGTAAACGCTGAATGGAGTGGATTCAGGAAAGAACAGGAGGAAAGGAATCAGAGACAAGTACAGTTGGCCTTTTTGAGGAGTTCTGCTAAAAAGGGAAACAAAAGTAGAGAGAGAACATGAGAATGTGAAGCCAAGAACACTTCCTTTTATGGATTTTAAAAAACGATTTATTTATTATTTATTAGAAACAGAGAGAGAGGGAGAGAGAGAGAGGGAGAATGGGCATATCAGGACTTCCAGCCACTGCAAATGAACTCCAGACCCAGATACCACCATGTGCATCTGGCTTACATGGGACCTGGAGAATGGCACCTGGATCCTTAGGTTTGGCAGGCATGCGCCTTAACTGCTAAGCCATCTCTCCAGCCCTTATGGATTTTTTAAAATGGACTAGTGTTAAAGATGTTTATAGATACTAAATATATCAGTAATTCTGTATATGCAAATATAGAAGGAGCCAGCATAGAATATTAATGTGTTTTGTTTCTAAACATGGAAAGCAACAGGCAGGACAGAAGAAAAGAAGGGAGGGAGGGAAAGAGGGAGAAAGGGAACAGGAAGGAAGGAAAGGGAGGGATGAAGGGAGGAACTTGGACTTACAAGTAACCTAACAGTATGTCCCTAGACACAAAGCTTTAAGGCAAATTTTAATTAGCTCAGACTTTGAGCAGAAATGAACCCAAATGGATTCAACTTTCCTGAACTATGTATCGTTTATTTTGTTACTGAAATAAGAGTATCAGGCAACTGGAAATCAATGAATTGATTTAAATATTATGCAAACGATGGAGCTATTACTATGGACACATTTTTATGATTTAAAAATCACATTTCAGCATTTTCCTTATGTCAGGGGCTATGACAGGGCAGTATTGATTAACACATTCAGACCCAATCATCAAGAAAAAAGACTTGGAACTGCAAATTTCTCTTGTAAAAGATGCCTTTTAGGTCCACATTAAGTTCAAAGTTATTAAATAATGACAGGTTTGGGAGTTTTGGGGCATGTGATTTGTTTTTAACTTTTTATTATGAAAAATTTTAAACCTGTGCAAAAGTAAAGAGAATACATAATGACTCTATTCTCACATCCCTGGGACCCAGCCTCAAAAATTACCACTTCATATCATCCACACCCTCAGCCACTTCTGTCTCCCCTAGCACTGAACTATTTTGTAGCCAGTTCCAGACATAATATCACTTTATTTGTTAATTATTTCATTTTATACTCCCAACAACAGCAAATGAGGATTCCTTTTTCCCCCACACTCTTGCCAGCATTTGTTTTCTTCACAATCGCCATTCTGCCTGGGCTGAGATGGAATCTTCTAGCAGTTTGAGCTTGCTTTTCCCTAATTACCAAAGATGTTGAATGCTTTTACAAGTTTTTTTTTTTTTTGGTCATTTGTATTTCTTCTTTTGAGAACTGTCCATTCAGCTCATTAGCCCATTTACCGATTGGGTGATTTGTTTTGGTGTTTAAATTTTGCAGTTATTTGCACAGTCTGGATAGTAATTCTTGTCTGACATGTAGCTAGCAAAGATTTTCTCCCGACTCTCCACTCCACTGCTTGTTTCCTCTGCTGTGCAGAAGCTTTTAAATTTTACAGAAATCTCCTCTGTCAATTCTTGGGCTATTTCCTGTGCTATTGGAGTCCTGTTCAGGAACCCTTGCCTGTGCCTGTGTTTGCCTCTTGCAGTTTCATACTTTTGGATCTTACATTAAGGTGCTTGATCCATTTTGTATTGATTTTTTTTTTTTTTTGCAGGGTGAAAGATAAGGATCTAATTTCATTCTTCTACACACGGAAATCCAATTTTCCCAGCACCATTTGTTAAAGAGGCTGTCTTCAGCAGTGTATGTTTTTGATGTCTTTGTCAATAATTAGATGGCTCTAACTGTGTGGGTTTACTTCTGGGTTCCCCTATTGCATTTTATTGATCCACGTCTCTGTTTTTGTGCCAGTACCTTGTTGTTTTTGTTACTATGGCTCTGCAATATCATTTGAGATAAGTTATTGCAATTTCTACATGATTGCTCTTTCTGCTAAGGAATCTTTTGGCTATTCAGGGTCTTTTGTGCTTCTGTATATGGTTATTTTTATTACTTCTGTGAAAAATGTCACTGGGATTTTGATGGGGTTTTCACTGAATATATACATTGCTTTTGGTAATATAACCATTTCCACAATATTAATTCTGTCAATCGATGAACACAGGAGGTCTTTCCATCTTCTCATATCTTCTTCAAATACTTTCTCCATTGGCTTTAAGTTTTCACAATAGAGGTCTTTCACCTCCTTAGTTAGTTTTGGGTGTTTTATTTCTCTTTTTGAAGTGATTGTGAAAGCCCCCCCCCCCGATTGATTTCTCAGCTAGTTCATAGAAAAGTGTATTTTCTAAAGTATAGTTCAGTAGAGATAAGGGAATCATCCAAATACTGAAGCAGATGTTCTCAAACAAAAACAAGAAGTGGAGATACAACTCAAGTCAGTCAATTACAAATACATATTCCCAACTCACATGATGAGCATTTTCATTTGCAAGTACAAAGTCTGGAGCCCATTCCCTTCTGTTGGTGGACTGGGCTTTACATCCTGAGCAGTAGTCCCTCTATTCTCCCGCCGTGCTAACACAGCAAGCATCACATTCTTCACTCTTACCCTCCAAAAAAGAACCCAGACAAAAAGTTGTATGCGAGGACCTTCTGTATAATTAAGGGTTCAATTGGTAGTGCTGACCTCGGAAACATGAGGACCTGGCATTGATCCTTAGAGCTCTTGTAAAAATGCCAGGCGTGGTGGCATGCACCTATAATCTCAGCACTGGGGAGGCAGACACAGACATGTACCAGGGGAGAGCTGGCCAGCAAGTCTAGTCTAATTGGTGAGTTCCAGAACAGCGAGAGAGTCTATCGCAAACAAGGTGGATGATGTTCCTGGGGATGACACCTGAGGTTGTCTTCAGGGCTCTATACACATGAACATACACAGACACGCACACACATGTGCACCTGTATACACATGCACACTTGCATAAATAAATTATACTTTGGTTCTGGATGTGAAGAAAGTTGTGGCTGCAGTAAACTATGGAACACCAGACTATGACACTGAAGATATTACATTAAGCAATTAGGCACCTAAGTCTCATTTACTACTTTTTATGGTTAGCATCATGGAGTGTGACAGCCCAAAGGAAGCTGTGAGCTCAAAATCGTTTCTGTTAGAGATGTGGCAACAGAGGCTGAATGAGTTTTAAGGGGGATCAAATAAGGGGAAAGAGGAGTCCCCAAACCCAGACCATCCTACCATCAGAATGCCTTTTCCCCCCTAATATATCTATCACACTGAGCTCCAAACTGCCAGATTATATTGAAGTCAAGACTACTGCCTTTTCACTAAGGTTTTCCAACAGAATAATACTCAGGGAAAGACTTTTTAAGTTTAATTTGTTAGTATTTTGTCATGTCCCGCCATTTCATAAAATGTTGGCAACTGTTGTAAATGATTAATTTTATTATTTAATATGTTGAATGTACTTTATTCAACTATATGATGACTATTTCGGATGACTATTTATCTCTTACAATTTCTATAATATCCTTTTGTCCAAGATAGAATGAGACCTTAGAGCAGTTTCCAAAGCTTAGTAAATACTTGTTCTTTCAAAATTATATTAGTTATATTTATTATATTAGTTATATTTAAAATAGCCAGCTGTCATATTTACAATAAGCATGGGAGTACACCATAATACTTATCAATTTTCACTTTTCAGGAAGAGACATTATCAATAAACTATGAAGCATACATATTTTTTGAAGGAGGATCACATAATTTGTTATAATAGCTCCCCCTAGTGAGCATTTTCACTATTGCTCTCTGTATACCCTTTAATTTTATTAATTTAATACTTGAATAGTTACTTAGGAATCTTTCTACAGCTGGGTATGGCAGTGCATACCTGTAATCCCAGTATTTGGGAGGCTGAGACAGGAGGATTTCCTAGTTTTAAGCCATCCTGGGATACATACCAATTGCCTGACACACACACACAAACATTCTTTTCATACCTGTAATTGAAATTTATGTCTCCAAGTTAATTTTGAAGTTCCACAGAGAGTCACAAAAATCAACCTTATCAGCATAACTATTTTCATCTTAACAAGAATGGTGTTAAACTTTTTCATTCACTTGAAACAAAAACGAAAAAAAAAAAAAAAAAAGAATTCAGCAGACGTAGCTGAAAGTAATAACCGAGATTTATGGAACAATTATTTTGTGATGGATTCCTCTCAGCACACACATAGGTTCCTTAGGGCAATAGTTGTCTTACTTTATAATATTAATGTCATTACTAATTTCATTTTGCAGAAGGAAAAGCCAAGCTACTAAGTGACAGCTGAAATGTGGACCCAGGTTGTCTGACCCATACCTTGAATCACAAGAGTAGGTATTTGTTGATATAGCCACAGAGCTGTTTATGTCTCACAGCCAGTTTTTCTCACAATAGCTAATCTAGTGGCCAGACTTTTGTTTTATCTCTCCAGTCTCTTTTGCTTACATCACAGAAAGGCTCAGAGTCTTACGACTGCTTTCAGATAAAGTTTTCTATATAAGTAATACAATGACCACCTGGTGGCCATGCAGCTCCACTTGTCTTCTTTTTTTTTAAGATTTTATTTTTATTTACTTCTTTATTAGAGACAGAGAGAGAGAAACAAAGAGTGAGAATGGGCATGCCAGGGCCTCTAGCCACTGCAAACAAACTCCAGATGCATGTGCCACCTTGTGCATCTGGTTTACATGGGACCTGGAGAAACGAACCTGCATCCTTAGGCTTCACAGGCATATGCTGCAACCGCTAAGCCATCTCTCCAGCCCTCCACTTGCCTTTTTTAAAAGCCACCTGTGGGCTGGAGAGATGGCTTAGTGGTTAAAGAGCCTGCCTGTGGCTAGAGGCCCTGATGCACCACACCCATCTCTCTCTCTCTCTCTCTTTGTCTCTCTGTCTCAAATAAGAAGAAATAAAATATTATTAAGGCCACCTATGAGGAATAGAGGGCGCACAGGGCTGCATTCTCTCCCACCCTCCACCGTGCCCACCTCCTCTCACTCTTACTGGCCCTCATTAGCCACCCTTTCCTTCAAAGGTGTTGGAGATTAGGCTTCAATGAACACACAGACTCTCAGCAGGCTTTTCCAGGGAGACTCCTCCCAAACGTAGGACACTTAGGTGACGCTGTGTAGAGAAGGGAGCCTCCTAAGACGCAGGAAGCTCAGGACATTCACAAGTTTCACCAGCCAGGGCCGAGGTTATAGACTTAGCAAACAACTGCTGAGGGCAGGAGGCTGGAGTGAACCTGCCTTCAATTGGGTGGGGAGCTCCAGAGGTGCAGCTTTTGCTTTGGTAGTTTGGTTTGATTAGATCTGGTTTGGTTTTGAGGCAGGGTCTCGTTCTAACCCATACTGACCTGGAACTCATTTTGTAGCCCAGGCTAGCCTCTTTAACTTTCCTTGATCCTGCCTCAGGCTCCTGAGTGCTGGAATTAAAGGTGTGCCCCACCAGACCCTGGCTCAGACATACAGCTTTTGTGAGTCAGGTAAGACGCACCCACAGAGAAAGAGAGAGAGAGTCTTAGGCCTGACTCTGGGTGCCCCAAGGAATCAGACTGAGCCACTTGCCCCAAAGCACAAATGGAATAAGAGTGAAAAGCAGAAAAGAATCTTTAGTCAGGATAGCCAATCAGGAAGGGAAGGGTGCCTGTACAGTCATCTCTGTCTTCCAAGGTACTGGCATGAGCTCCAGGGTGGCACAGGGAAGAGAAAGATGCTGGTGGTGAGGAGGAGGGGGTAGCAAGAAGTGCAGCTTGCTAGTCAGTCTTGGTCAAGCTGTGGTGGGTGGGTCATCATCCCAGGATTGGTGAGACAGGTCACAGTGCTGGCTCTTGCCACAAGATATTTACATATCAGACCTCTTGTCCTGGAATGCCAGGTGATTAGGAGAAAATGACTCAGAGCAAGGTAAAATGGAGGCACCCAGCAGCTTTCCTCCTGTTTCTAGTCAGACAGGCACGCGCAGGCTTGTGGGAAATGCCAGTGCCAAGTCCGCCTCTGAGTCTTCTCTCCAGAAAGAAAGGAAAGGAAGGAGGGAAAGAGAACAAAGAAGAGAGATGATACCTTTTGGTGGTCTTACTTTTAATTATTATTATTATTTTGTTTCTTGCTTTGTTGAGATATAGTCCCATTACATAGTCCAGGCTAGCCTTGAGCTCATGGTCCTCCTGCCTCAGCCACCTTGGGATTTACAGGTGTGTACCCCCACACCAGGCTGAGAGTAATCTATCAAGATAAACAACATATATAAATGATAACACTTAAAATTGTATAGCACCGACTCATAAAGACTAATACTTTGGGGCTGGAGAGATGGCTTAGTGGTTAAGGCACTTGCCTGTGAAGCCAAAGGATCTAGGTTCGATTCCCCAGGACCCATGTAAGCCAGATGCACAAGGTGGCACATGCATCTAGATTTTATTTACAGTGACTAGAGGCCCTGGAGTGCCCATTCTCTCTCTCTCTCTCTCTCTCTCTCTCTCTCTCTCTCTCTCTCAAACAAAATAAAATAAATACAGAAAAAGAGTAATACTTTTGATTTTGTAAAATGCTTTGTAATGTGAAGTAATTTCATATCCACTTTCTTGTTTTATCTTCCCCAAACCCAGAAGACAGAACAAGCAACTTTACATTATTAAGCCCATTTTAACAAAGAGGAAAACCGATTACCAGAAGGAAAGGACCATAGCTAATCTGTGCTGCATCATTAATCAGAATCTCAGTTTTCCCAATAGAAAACTTCAGGACCTGAGATTTTTCTGTCACAAAACAACAGGCTGAGGGCTTCAAGAAGTCACTGTCATTAAAGACAAAAAAAAAAAAAATTAATTTAATTTAATTAAAAAAAATAAAATACAAAGTGCTGAGAAACTGTTCTGGATGAGAGAACGCAAAGAGGTGCAGTGAGTGGATTGCACACATGGTCGACAAGGTCTTGGATGGGAGAAGAGCATTGCTTGTATAAAATGTAGAACTGGGACAAGTTCCAAAGTTTCATCGTGGAATGAACGTTAACATTAAGATCATATTCAATGAGTTATATGTCAGACTAACTGTTCTGAAGAGATGCATCATGAGGTATTTTAGAGATGAAAGGTCATAACCTCCGTGTCCTACTCTCAATTGGTTCACAAAAAAATAAATAAATAAATGAGAAAAAGCACATGTGCTCCCGTACTGTTATAGACACCACGAGAGGGGTGTGGCTCAAAAGGGCCATGTCATCTTTTTGAAGGCCTGATACTTTCTCAAACTGAATAAACAATAACAAAATAAACAAGAAAACAGCTATGATTAAATCACACTAGTAAATGTCATAATAAGGGAGAAACAGGAGTAAGGAAGTTTTATTTGCAGGTAGTCAGGGACAGAATCCCAAAAAGGAAGGAAGGAGATGCCATTCTGTCTATCTTGGGAAAACGGAAACTTGGGGTTTTATTCTGTTTCTCCAAGACGGCTGCCGGTTACACACCCAGCGGGAACAGATCTTGGCTCCAGGTCAGCTCCATGATGAGGCTCACCCTGATTGGATAACCCATATAAAGGCGGTTTTACGCACATGGCCAGGACTGCACCACTGCTCTTCTTCCTTTTGTCCTCTGAGTGGCCCTGAGCATTCACAGTAGTCTGTGTCTCCTTCCCTGCCTGGCTAAAAGAATGCTTGAGTATTTCTTCTTGCCTTTGTTTGTTTGTTTGTTTGTTTGTTTGTTTGTTTTGTTTTTTGAGATAGGGTCTCACTATTCCAGGCTGACCTGGAATTCACTATGTATTCTCAGGGTGGCCTTGAACTCATGGTGATCCTCCTACCTCTGCCTCCCCAGTGCTGGGATTAAACAGGTGTGCCACCATACCCAGCTTCTTCTTGCCTTTTATCTGTGTCACCTTTGGGGGTACCCTCACACTTAGAATATATATAGTATTTATCTTTGATCTCCATCCTTCACTATTTTATTTTAATTTTTAATTTTAATTTTTGGTTTTTCAAGGTAGGGTCTCACTCTAGCTCAGGCTGACCTAGAATTCACTATGCATTCTCAGGGTGTTCTTGAACTCACGGCAATCCTCCTACCTCTGCCTCCCGAGTGTTGGGATTAAAGGTGTGCGCCGCCACACCAGGCTCCTTCACTATTTCTTAATCCTCTCTGGTCTGTTATTTGAAGGTGCTTCTAAATCCAATCTTGTGGGTGTGCATGTGCATGTGTGCGTGCATGTAACTGCCCCAGCCCTTTCCTAGATATCAATTTCCCCTAAATACACCTCAAAAATCATTTCTTCGTAAACTCATTAATTCAAAATTTATCCTTCTCGAGCCCATTTTATCAATTGTTTGAGGTTCATAAATTTGGGAGAACCACTCCTAGACCCCCAAATCCTGCATAAATATCACATTTTTTGTTGTTGTTTTGCAATGCTGGTAGTCAAATCCAGTACCTCAGACGTGTTAGGCAAGCACTCCACCACTGAGCCACATCCTCAGCCTCATGGTATTTTATTTTTATGGTTATACCATTATTCTTATGCCACTACTAATAGCATGAAATGTTGCTATTTTGACGTGTTTATCACTACAACATACCATCCTCATCTCTCATTATTGAGAAATATGATGATTCATGGAGGTAAACCTTATAGAACAAAAAATGTGTATACCCTTCAACACTGAAATGAATATATTTAGTATATTTTTGCATATATTCAACAAAATATAAGAAAATGATTTAATCTATTCCAGACCTTTTTTTCAGTGCAGGTGAAACAAACCATGTGATTGTAATTGCTATGACTGAGATGTGTAGGACTCTTGGTATGTAATCTATAAGAAATCTCCTACTACCCTTGGATCACCAAGTCCTGCTGGAGGAGCTACGCAGTCATGCAGATGTCAAGCTCTCCATGTGAGCTACCTGACCCCACAATAGCTGCCCACATTGTCTGATTCCATATTCATTTCCACAGTCTCCTCTCCCTTCAGAAAACGGCCTTCCATTTCAGCCAGTTCACCTAAACAGCTTTTGCAGTGTTGTAACCTGATCGACAAACCCAATAGGTACTGTTCAGCCCTACACTACTTGATTTCTCAACAGCATTCAACTTATAACTATCCCCTGTTTGTTTTGAAACCATCTCTGCTCCAGATTTCAAAAGTCTAACCATTATTGATGGGTTTTATGTGCATGCGTGTATGTTCACGTGTGTGTAGGTATGCATGGAGGTCAGAGGACAACCTCTGGTGACATTCCTTGGAAATGCTGTTCATTTCTTTTTGAGACATGGTCTCTCTCATTGGCCTGAGCTTACCAAGTAGGCTAAACTGGCTATCCAGAAAAGTCACCAAATGTTTGCTTCCTAGCACTGGAGTACATGTGTGCGCTACCACACCAGCATATTAAATGGGCTCTGAGGACTGAACTATGTCATCATGCAATAAGCACTTTATGGGTGAGCCATCTCCTCAGACCTGACAGTTCTAGTTCAGAGATTATTCCTTACCTTACACTTGCAGAAAAGGGGTTTTATGTTTTGCTTTTCCATGTTTTGGTTTTGCTCATTTTAAAAAATAAAGTACTGGGCTGAAGAGATGGCTTAGCTGTTAAAGCACTTGTCTGTGAAGCCTAAGGACCCAGGTTCAACTCCCCAGTACCCACATAAGCCAGATGCACAAGGTGGTACATGTGTCTGGAGTTCACTTGCAGTGGCTAGAGGCCCTGGAGCACCCATTCTCTCTCTATCTGTCTCTCTCTCAGATAAATAAAATAAAGTACTTTAAAAAAGGGTTGCTTTATGGGCTGGAGAGATGGCTTAGCAGTTAAGACATTTGCCTGCAAAGCCAAAGGATCCTGGTTCATTTCTCCAGGACCCATGTAAGCCATATGCACAAGGGGGCATATGCATCTGGAGTTCGTTTGCAGTGGCTGCAGGCCCTGGGGTGCCCATTCCTTCTTTCTTTCTCTCTCTCCCACCCTCTTTCTCTCTCACTCTCTCAAATAAATAAATAAGAACATTTACAAAATTAAATTTAAAAAATACAAAAGATATATGTTCTCTGACACATGTCAGATTGGAAGGAAGGAGGAGGGTGAGTGTGGGGCCAGTTTCCGCTCCTGCTCCTCACACTTACCAGCGAGTTCACAGGCTGGTGTGTTGATGGGAAGCAATGTTTGGAGCAGGCCTATTTTGTCAGGGTTAGAGCATTGCACTTATCCTAGCCCTGGGTAATAGGTAACAGGTGGACACCATTAAGACTACCCTTTAAAAACTTCAACAGTTGGGCAGAATTGTTGCACAGAGGTAGACACTGCCTGGTGGATGTAAGGTCTGGGCTCTATTCTTAGCACTGCAAAAATAAAAATGAAAATACTGTAACACAGTGCCAGGGGTCTAGGAAAGTCCTTGAACCTCAAACCCTAGGTTTGTTTCTACTTGTAATCAAAGAATTGAATAAAAAAAAAAAAAAGACTGAGAGGGATAATTATTAAATTATTATATTTATTGAGGGATGTACAGAGCCAAAGGCACCCACGTGGCTAGAGATGCCTCGTGGAGGGCCTAGAAAAACTGTGGGGAAAAAAAAAAAGAGAGAGAAATAAGTTCAAGGAGCTCCTGCCATGTGGGGAGCTGGAGGGGATAAAGGAGCCCACATGGGGAGGGAGGGCTGGCTAGGAAGCTCTCCTAGCTGGGCCCAGCCCAGGCCCAGCCAAGGGAAAACTCACCCACAGCTAGAAAGTTCCAAGTGGTCAGAGTCTGCCCTCCTCTTACAAAGGTATTTATACCCTTATGGTGGTGGGCTGTCTTCCGGCTCAGGTGAACCAGAGGGACAGCAGGTTGGTTAGGATTAGGGGCTGTTTCAGGAAGAGGCTAGCCCTGACTCCAAGTTCGAGGGACCGAACTTGACCAACCACAATGCTTAAATCCTATGAAAGACCTCCCTCCCAGGAAAGGTCCCAATTGTTTATGGAGAAAAAGCTTTAGGGAACTAGGCAAGAGATAAGTCAGATCATCTTTGATTTCTAGCAAGTTCACACTTTGCTGCCTTTTTTTTAATTTAACTTTCAGGGGTCCAGTCACCCTACCTGTACCCCCCTCAATACTTTAATACACTTGGGATTTATTTTAATTGTTTTAGTATAGGCTATTAATTGTTGAAGCTAAATAGGTTGTTTTCATCCAAAATTGCAAATTTTCCTACCATTTCCTTTTTGTTACTAGGCTAGTCATTTAGCTGATATTGGGTTATAACTGCATTCAATTTAAAATTTATCAAGTTGCCGGGCCGTGGTGGCTCACGCCTTTAATCCCAGCATTTGGGAGGCAGAGGTAGGAGGATCGCCATGAGTTCGAGGCTACCCTGAGACTACATAGTGAATTCCAGGTCAGCCTGAGCTAAAGTGAGACCCTACCTTGAAACACCAAAAAAAAAAAAAAAAAAAAAAAAAAAAAAAATCAAGTAATATAGATCACTTTAAGTAAGAACCAGTAATGGTTCTTAAACAAGACATTGGCTCTGTCTGACTTAGGAAAAGATGGATGTTGGGAACAGACATGTGTTTGGTCCTAGAGTCAAAGAAAAAGTTAACAACAGACAAGGAGACCATCTGAAACCCTGGCAGCCCCAGACCTCTGGGTGGCAGGAACAAGACAATCTGGAGAGAGCCACCTCAGGAATGAATCAGTTTCAGTTTTCCAGCTTTGCGTCATGGCATCCAACCCCAGATTCCAGGGGGACAGATCCCACTGAGCCAGTCTGCATCACATACTCCCCTAAATCCCACTGATGGTGCAACAGAAAACGGATGCCACTAGAAGTTACTAAATGCTCCTTGAAGGCATGTTAGGCAAGTAAGAATGATTGGATGCTGAAACTGTCCGGGTTTCTAAGTTTCCCACATTCTACCAATTTATCTCACCAGATACTCCATTATATTACTCCTGCTACACAAGAAAGCTGTTGGTATTTATGTGAGTATATATTACAGGGCCATATTACTGAAATTTTAGTAATGCTAGCATTTTCTCACATAATTCTCTTGGATTTTTATTGTCTGTAAATAATGATTGTTTTGCTTCCTCCTAACATCCTCACTTATCCATTGTTCTGTTGTATCTTCAGCTTTTAGAGGCATGCCCAGTTTATTTGGGAGACAAAACTTATAGATTGGTTTTAATGAGTGAGTGATCATCCAGCCTGAGTGAACATCAGGCATTCTTTGCTCTGGAAACTGAAACTCACATGAGACTACTGAAAGAAGCTGGCAACGCAAGTTAAAAGCCAAGGACTGAAATATCAGCTCAGCTGTTTACTAGCTTTCATTTCTGGGTGAATCATTTAATCTCACTAAACTATGAGTGATGTGAAAACTGGAAATGATAAGAAGTTCTGAGTGGGGGACTGGAGAGATTGCTTAGCAGTTAAGGCGCTTGCCTGAGAAGCCTAAGGACCCAGGTTCAATTCCCCAGTACCGATGTAAACCAAATGCACAAGGGGGCCTGTTCATCTGGAGTTAGTTTGCAGTGGCTAGATAACCTGGTTCATCCATATTCCCTCTTCACTATATATATATTTGAGCAAAGAAAAGAAACTATGAGTGAGATGTCAAATATGGCACAAGGAGGTAAAGCAGTTTTATAAATCTGTTGTGTGTATAACAATTTAAAAGGCTTACATTCCTTATATTTCAATTATTATTCTGAAAACTTAGCTAAATTACTATTATAAAAATTAAAGGCCATTCTCTTCTGCAAAAATACACGGGCTCATTCAGCTTCACGGATGGAGGGTCCCATCAACAGTCACCAATTTAATGTGTGTGTGTGCTGGAAAAGGCCCAAGTGCTGAAATGTCAGTCCTGATTTTATAGCTCTTAGGAGTGAGAGCTATAACCCAAATCTAAATCTCTGGATTCCAAGTCAATGTTCCATAACAATATCTGCAGGCTGATGGTCAAAAAATGAATTGGAGAGTTCTCCAAGGTTAAGTGATGGCGCTCAGTGGGAGTGTGCTTGCCTAGCATGTCCTGGGTTTGATCCCTGTACCACCAAAAAAAAAAAAAAAAGAAAAAGAGTTGGTGCTTTGTCATGCTAAAAGGTGTTGGAACCTACATCTATATCTGGAGCTCTCTGACCTCCCATTGATTTTCTGCTCTTCCATGACATGGAGCGGCTCTCTGGCAAGTTCCCTTACCTTCCTGACCATATCTGTCCAGAGCAAAGCACAATTCCCTACAGCATTCTTTCTAAAATCTCATTAGCTGGAGAAGGCTGGATTCATGTTATAGGAAGGCCTGTGCCTGTTAACACAACTGAACAAGCATTTATACACACCACTGTCCTCTATCTTATCCACACAGGATCACTTACAATTCATTATTTTATAGGCATGATGGTGGACTCTGTCGCAGGACATTCTGTATGCTTCAAGCCATTGGAGTTGCCTTAAAAATCAGTTATCCTAAGCCAGGCATGGTGGCACATGCCTTTAATCCCAGCATTTGGGAGGCAGAGGTAGGAAAATCACTGTGAGTTTGAGGCCAACCCGAGACTACATAGCGAATTCCAGGTCAGCCTGGGCTAGTGAGACACTACCTTGAAAAATAGAAATCAGTTATCCTGGCAGCTGCTTGCAGATCCTCACTTGCCCATATTTCCGAGTCCTAACTCAAATAGCATAACTTCCTATCCTCCTCTTCTCCATCTCTTCTTTGGCTGCTGAGCAAAATCCAAAGCATGTCTGCCCTGACAGTCTGGACAGTGTCACTCTGTCTCTGAAGACGTTGTCCCCTTTCTGCAGTTGCTTTCAGACAGCCTGGTTTTCTCTCCTCTTTCCATCTCCCTCCTCCCACCAGCTGCCAAGATTTACAGCTTGCCTACCCTATTGCTCTTCTCCAACTCCGTAATATGATCCTCAGGCTTCAGAAGAGAAAACAGTTCCTCTTCCTCTGAAAATTGTTTACATTCACCTCCTTCTGCTCCTTCAGGAAAAGGAGAGTTTATGTTCCTGACTCACGTAAATTTAGTGAACGATGATATGTCTGTGATTTTCCCCCTTTTGTCCATGAACATTTTTTGTATGTCATTTCTCCTATTAATTTGTGTATTGTTGATTCATTCCAGTAAGCCTTCAAAGAGGGTGGTAGAACATTTCCCTTCACCCTATATTATGCAAAGTTGGAAAAAACACTCTAACCAAGACACCCAAGCCACGTGTGATGGTGTACTCCTTTAATACTAGCACTTGGGAGGCTGGAGCAGGAGGATCATGAGTTTGGTACCATCCTAGGCTGCATAGCAAGTTTTAGACCTGCCTTGGTTACATAGAAAGACTCCCCCTTTTTTTTCAAGGTAGGGTCTCACTCTAGCCCAGGCTGACCTGTGGTCTTGAACTCATAACATCCTCCTACCTCTGCCTCCCAAGTTCTTGGATTAAAGGCATACACCATCATGCCTGGCTCTGAGAGACCCTGTTTTTAAAAAGTAAAAAAAGGAAAGAAAGATAAAGGAAGGAAAACATGTTTTCTCTCCAACATCATTGCTTATCATCATTGCTTATTCCTTTAGTAATATATATTATTAACACAGTTACCTCAAGGTCTTCATAACTGTTTCACATTAGTTTCCACATATAAATTTTATTTTATTTATTATTTGTTTGAGAGAGAATATAAATGGGTGTACTAGGGCCTCTAACCCAGCAAACAAACTCCAGGCACATGCGCCACCTGGTGCATCTGGCTTAACTGGGGCACTGGAGAATTGAACTTGGGCAAGTGCCTTAACCACTAAGCCATCTCTCCAGCTCCACAGATAAATTTTAACATGTTAGATGATTTTATTTTAAGCAGATTATATACAGAAATACCTCTCAAAATTTGGTACCAATATCCTAGCATGTAACAAATCCACGAAAGAGTGAGCCTAATTTCTTAAAAAATAGTTGAGCACAGGCTTGATGTTGCATAGCTCATGCCTGTAATCTCAGCAATTTGACTGTAGAAGCAGGAGGTCAGCCTGATCTACACAGTGAATCTGTGGCTAGCCTGGTATATATTTTGAGATTCTGTCTCAAAAGAAATTATTGTTTTGTTTTAGAATTGACCATGGGACCCTTTCATTAGTACACAGAAACCAGAGCCATGCAGCCTTCATTGAGATGTGTTCGTTCGCTGGCAGCTGTCCCATCCTGGGGAAGCCACTTCTTCCATCTGTATCTCAGTTTCTCCATCGGAAGAGCTGGGATAATGAGGTTGCTGCTGCTTTTAGTTAAGAATCAGTGGAGTAGCGTAAGTGAAGTGTTTAGAACAGTACTTGACTCACAGTAAACACCACAAAAGTGTTCACTATTGAATCACTTCGCTTTAGAGGACTACACATTAACATCCCAGCACTCTGGAGCACATTGTCAACATGAGGAACGTTGCGGCAGGCCAGTGGTTGCACATGCCAATGGACCTCGTATGTCATTATGATTTAATTTGTATGGCCTTAGTTAGAATATTTGTTTTACAGAAGTGAAAGGCCATTTGTATTTATTTTTTCTGTCACTTCTATAGCTCTGAGTTCTTCCTCACTATCATGTGTATAAGCTGCTCTGAGTTCACAAGCTTCTGAGTCCTACCCTCATCACAACAGCCAGCTAGCAAACCAAACTGTTATGTTAAGTGCCCTGTTTGGAGAAATAGGAGATGTTCCCTTCTTTATTATCTGACATTCTCTTATTCTTGGATGGAGACAAAAAAAAAATACATTGACTTTACAATGTTATCTTTTTTTTACATGCCAATGAAAAGAAATTTTATAAATCTTGATAATTTGATTTCACACCACTATCCTATTTTATAAACAATAGGGCTTTTTAACTTCACACTATTATCTTACTTTGTAAGCAATAGGGCTTTTTAGCACACTGGAAAAATTAAACAGATATGGCGCCCCAATATTAATTTCATTAAAGTTATTTGCACTAAGAGAGCTGGAAAGATGGCTCAGCAGTTAAAGAAGCTTGCCTGAAAAGCTGGCCAGCCCAGGTTCAATTCCCCAATACCCACATAAAGCCAGATGCACAAGGTGTTGCATGTATCTAGAGTTTGTTTGCAGTGGCAACAGGTCCTCGCATGCCCATACTCACTCTCTCTTTCTCTTTTATTGCAAAATAAAAATATATATTTAAAAAATATTTTCATTCAAAATCATTTTCCCTTAAGCATAATATCTTTAGAGATTTCAAAGAAAGTGTCCTTTTAAATTAGTATTTTGTCATTGTGCTAATTACACTGCCTAACGAAATCAGCACTCAGTTGTTAAACTTGAGAAACACGCACCATTTAGCCAAAGCAGAAAGAAGCTCAAGACCTCAGAAGTCACCGGTCCAACTGACAGAACTACCTGATCTTGTACAAAGCTTACGACTAGAAAGTATTTGAGAGTTATCATATTGATTATGATGCCATAAGTGTCTGTGAAATGATAGCTTTTTGCTATCCGCATATTTTCTCCCCATGTGAGTCCTAATGCAGGGTAAGCAGAAAGGACACTTTCGCCCAACCTCTCCATGTGGGCTTTCATCCAATAAAAGACACGGGCATTAAAGAGTGATCATCTAAACACGAAATATATCATTTCCCATTAGCGCAGCACACATCCCTTTCCTGGTAGTGAAAATTAGCCCAGGCTAATGTGAGAGCCCAATAATGAGAGCATTAAAAATATTAATACACTTTACTGTGATGAGTTTCAAGTTTCCAAGAAGCAACCTAATTGTCTTTTTCATTTGCTAACTGACAGAAGATGGTCAGGAGGCTTTTGGTCAAAGAAGAAAGAATAGTGTGTTGGTTAATTTTATGCAGTAACTTAGCTAAGGCATGGTACTCAAATATAGGGTCAAATATTATTCTAGATGTTCCTGTGAAGGCATTTAATTTTAAAGAAGAGATTAACATTTAAAACAATTGCCCCTAGGGCTTGGAAGATGGCTGACAGATTAAAGGCACTTGCTTACAAAGCTTATAGGCCCAGGTTTGATTCCCCCAGCACCCACATAAAGCCAGATAAAGTGGTGCATGCATCTAGAGTTCTTATGCAGTGACAAGAAGCCCTGGAATGCCCATTCTCCCTCTCTCTCTCTCTCTCTCTCTCACACACACACACACACACACACACACTCACACACACACAAAATACCGTTGGTTCTATTTCTTTTTTCTTTTTTTCTTTTTTTAACTGATAAAGGCTTATTTTATTTCAATGATCTGCATGACTGACCACCGAGGCCACTATTTACAGGCACAAGGGAAGCTTCACTTCTTGGTCTCTTCCTCCTTGGACAAAGTCTTGATGATCTCTTCCTTCTCGGCCTGGAGGCGCTCCTCACTGCGCTTGCGGGCTTCCTTGGTCTTAGATCTGCGGGCCTCGGCTTGGTCAGCCAGGAGCTTCTAGCAGGGCTTATCTGCTTTCAGCTTGTGAATGTGCTCCATGAGAATGCACTTGTTTTTGAACACATTCCCCTTCACCTTCAGGTACAGGCTGTGGTGCATTTGACGGTCAGTCTTCTTAGATTCCCGGTATCTCCTGAGCAGCCTGCGCAGGATCCTCATCCTCCTCATCCAAGTCACCTTCTCAGGCATTCGAGCATTGGCAGTACCCTTTGGCTTACCTATGCCCATGTGCCTGCCCCTTCCGGCGTGCCAAAGTGTTTTTCCTGCTTTGAGCCGGGGAATGGACAGTTACGGGCTTGCGGATGATCAGCCTATCTTTGATCAGCTTCTGGATCTGCTGACGGCAGTTGGCATTGGCGATTTCATTGGTCTCATTGGGGTCCAACCAGACCTTCTTTTTGCCACAGCGGAGGACACTGGAGGCGAGCCTCTTCTGAAGCCTGAGCGCACTCATGGCTGCCACCGCAGCAGCAAAAGGAAAGCTGGTTCTATTTCCTCAAGAAATCTATCTATCCGTAGTACAGGGTTACAAGGTACCACCTAGAGGGTGGACTATGTGAGTAAAGAATGAGCCCTTGAAACAGGAGATGACTGGCTGAACAGCTAATGTATCTTCCACCGGGTGGACGCACACAGAGCTATCAGGCTAGTTCTCTGGCTGTGAAACACACCTTCATATGGAGGCCAAATCTCTCACCCAGCACACAACCAACACACAGTAACAGGAAGCTCTGGGTGTTCTACCCACCAAAGCCAGATTTCTTCCAACATGTTTCTACTTTGTTTCTTGATTTCTTCAGCCAGTTGGAAACAGTTTGTACCAGACTTTTTTTTTTTTTTTTTTTTTTTTGTATCACAAGTCTGAATAAATCACATCCATCTTGGAAAGAAAAGGCCACTATGACTGGTGGCAAGGCTGTGATTGGTGCCAAACACAAGCCATAATTGACCAGAGGTGCTAGAAGCTGTGATTGGTCCAAATGCACACTGCTAGGCTTATGATAAGCAAGCTGCTTGGGCTCCCTTGGTGAGTGGGGTGGAGATGGGCTTCTGTGTTAGCGCCTTCTGTGGCATGGCAATGTGGGTCCAGTAAAGACCTCACAGAGGCCTTTTCTTACCTACTCTCCATTGTATAGGCTGACCTGGAAACACAAGTAAAGAAGTAACAGAACCTGCTGTGAGGCCCAGTTGAGGTCACAAGGACAGCAGTGAGGACAGCCTGCATAGCGGGGACAGGCTTGATGTCTAAGACAGTGCAGGCCTCCCAGGGCCTCAGACACAGTTTGTCTTTCTCACCTCCTTGTCTCTCACCCCACATTCCTCCTCCAACCAAGTCGTAGAAACCAGAATTTCTTCTCCCCTAAGTTATAGGAACTAGAACCCCTTGTGCCCCGCCAAAGCCTTCCATGAATCCTAAGCATACCATTTGACTTTGCCTTTGTATGCCTTTAAGAGTTGCCCATAAAGAAATTACTTGTCCTAACTTTGATTCCAGGTTTTAACCACAGTTCCAGAACAGAAGACCCCATTCCCAAAAGGAAGGAATGCTGGAAGAGGCCAGGAAGACAGCCTTGGCTAGGTTCTCACTGCACGGATCAATCACTATTAGAGCAGATCAATCTAACTTTGTCCAGCCAAATATTACAGAGCTCTCTATTCTATGGGGGGGGGGCGGTGTTTCACCCAGGGTCCTGTGCCCTTAATCTGAGGATTCCTGTATCATGTAGAACTATATTCAAATACATTTGTTAAAGGTCTTCTCTCAGTTCTGCCTGTCTATTGCCTGGTATATTTCAGCAGATGCAAATATTAACCGTCCAAAGGGAAATTTTGAACTGATTTTCACAATGCACAAAATGCTCCAAAATTTAGCCCCAGTGACTCCTTACAGAGCTAGTGATTCAAATGAGTAAAACAGAAGCCATGGGTCATTCTTATGATGCAATCTGACAAGTCAGTGTCATTTAGACAATATCCTGTTGGTCGTGGAAGTCAGCCCTGAGCATTACAGGTGCACACCACACAAAGTCGTGAACCCTTGAAGAAGGGCTTCACCGGGGACCATGTTGGGTGAGGAAGAAGACTTTATAAAAGCATCACTGAGAGCCGTTTCATTACTTCTCTCACAGAGAATTTCACTTACATGTGTGTGATAACTCTCAAGTCTATATGAGCCCCATCTGTACCCTAAGTTCATATCTGTATTTCTAGCTACCAAAGGGGTCATATCTTGCTAGTTGAGAGTTTTACCAAATTCAACAGCTTCCAGAATGAGTCATTTCTCCCCTTGAATATTCCCCCCCTCCTCAATTCTCATCCTCTTGGAAAATGTGGTCATTCCTCACACAGGTGTTCAAGTGACGTGGAGAGATGTGTCACCTTCTGGGTCACCCTTATTTATATACCTAACCAGTGACCAAGCCCTGTATCTTATGCCTTCTTACTATCTTGCCAGTGTTGTCCTTCCTCATCAACCGGCCTTATCACAAGTGTCCTGAATCTGATTCAGCCGGTGCATTACTGGCCAACCACTAGCATTCGTGGGACTATGACAGGGAGGTGGCATGACAATGCCTTCTCATGACTTTGCATTCTTTGTTGTTGGTGGTTTTCTGTTTCACCTAACTTGTAACCCTTAAGGATTAAAAAAATGCATTTCTCTAAGGACATATAAAATTCATTCATTTTAGATACAGAAGCATACTAATCCTATCCTGATATATATGTGTTTTTTTCTTGTTTGTCTTACTTTGGTAAATAGTAAAGACTTAGCCCATACAATTGATGCTTCCACTTTATTTTCACATTTGTTAGGTGTTATTAAATTCATGGTGCTCAAATGCAGCATGGCAAATTGTAGGGCACAGTTAAGGACCCCAAGTCACTGGAGGTAAAAGAGGCCTGAGCTGTCAGGCATGGCTAAGGGAACCAGGCCTTAGGAGGTTGCAGCTGGCCCAGCCCCTGATAATCTCACCTCAAGACCAGCAGGAGTGGAGCCGCTCCCTCCCCCCAACTTGGGGTACCTAGAAGTCCTGATAAGACCTAGGTTTCAGTTTCGCTGTGACCATTTTTTAGTGCTCACCCCGGGAGGTCCCTCTATGTTAATGAGGTATTAGCCAGCAGCCTTCACATAGCCAATCCCCCTGTGACCCATACCCCATACCTCTTCCCGCCAGGGCATGAACACTTACAAGCCCACTCTCCTGGCAAATAAACTAGCTATCCTGCAATGCAGCCTCCCGGTGTTACTTCCCATTGTGCTCATGGCCACTCAAGACCCTGATCCCCAGCCGCGTGGACGTCCCGGGGTGCCAGTGTTCAACCTTCCCGAGCAGCCAGAGACCCACATTAAATGTTTTAAACATTCTTGCTTTTAATTTTTTTTATTGATATGCTATTAATATGTACAAAATAGCTTTACTTCATAAATTAGCATACTTGATCATGTTTATTCATGATTATTTCAGTCTACTGTTCTGAAAATAAGAATAAAAAGATAGTATGGAAATATCCCAATGCAAATTCAGTGTACTCTATTTTATTTATCATGCTATAAAGTAAGTCTGTATTTGGAAATATTTATCAATATAAACAATAACATTTTTACTATTTCCTTTTAGTTATGATTTTTAAGAAATAAAAGTAATATCATTGTAATTTTTTTAATATATGCAAGTTTAAAATTGTTTAAGAGCATACTCACGCCCAGATTACTAGCAGCAGAAGCTCTAAGCACTGAAAAGATCACTTTGCCATGTGTGGTCCAATTCCATTGTAATGAAAAAGATACCATAGGGGCTGATATTCACTAGCTTATTTGTAGATTTTTCCAAAGCACTACTTTGAAGCAAACTTCTCTGCATTTTTGTTTATGTGCCTTGTCTGTTTTACTGCTGTCATAATCGGGAGTGTATTTATTTATTTTGAGATAAACTTTTCAACAAATGGTGCTAGATAACAAGACATCCACATGTTGAAAACTGAATGGAAATGAATGAAAATACACACATCATGATCTTCATAAAAATTAACTCAAATTTACCTTTTTGATCCTGTGGTGCAGTAATTTCCACTGTTAATGCTAATATTGAATCCAGAACCGTAACCTGACATGAGTTTGGATGTTGAAGGAAGGATGCTGACCGGATCCAGAGACCCCAGAAAGGAGGAAGAGAGGAATTAGCAGATCCCTTTGACAACAGTGACAGAGCAATAAAAGCAACTGGAGGACTGTGAAGCTCAGGAGCAGCTCCTGCTCTGTGTTGAACGTGCGTTCTCCCAATCACAAACAGAAGAGAATTGCACAGGAGAGCTCTTTGACTTCTTGCACGTAAGGGACCACTATGTGGCCCTTGAAGAGCTTGAAGCAAATATGCAAATACATTCACCCCAGCCTTCCTCACCTGGGCATCAGGATACTTCGTGGTTTTAAAAGCGTCATTTGTTTGTGATGTGCATAAATTCTCTCCCTCATAGATTTTGACTTAGGCAAGTAGCTTCTATACAATTAGTGGTGATTCCATCTTAATCAGTTCCTATAGTATGTAAAAATAATGAACTCAAATTTAATCATTGAATTGTATGGGAAATGCAAAACTGTAAGACTTCTAAAGGAAAACATTGGAAAAACCCTGATGATCTTGTTTATGGCACCAGCTTTTAAGAGACAACACCAAAGTGAAGAGAAACAACAAGCCTCACTTCAATAAGATTTAGAACTTTTTAAAGTTAATTTTTTATTGACAACTTTCATAATTATAGACAATAAACCATGGGAATTCTCTCCTTCCCACTTTCCCCTTTGCAACTCCACTCTCCATCATACCCCTTCCCCCTCTCAATCAGTCTCTCTTTTATTTTGATGTCATGATCTTTTCCACCTATTATGATGGTCTTGTGTAGGTAGTGTCAGACACTGTGAGGTCATGGATATCCAGGCCATTTTGTGTCTGGAGGAGCACGTTGTAAGGAGTCCTACCCTTCCTTTGGCTCTTACATTCTTTCTGGCACCTCTTCCGCAATGGACCCTGAGCCTTGGATGATGTCATAGAGATGTTTCAGTGCTGAGCACTCCTCTGTCACTTCTCAGCACCATGGTGTTTTTTGAGTCATCCTAGAGGTCACTGCCATCTGAAAAGAGAAACTTCTCTAATCAAAAGTGAGAGTAGAATTAATATATAGGTATGAACATTAAGAGAAGTGCTTACCAGGCAGTTTGGCAAGCATAGTATATACATTCAGCCAGACCCCAGCAGGTGTTACACCCCTAGGCTCATGACTTCCCCTGCCATTAGACTTAGAACTGTTGTTCTGTGAAAGACACTGGCAAGAGAATGAGAAAACAGATCACATGCTGGGGAAAAGTAGTTGCAAAGGACATATATGATAGAAGACTTACCCAAAATGTGCAAGGAACTCTTAAAACTCAGCTGTAAGAAAAACAGATCATTGTGCAGAGGGCCCTGCAACAATCTAACTCCATCTACTTGTGTCCGCTAGATTACCCTCCAAGGCCTGAAAGTCTACAAGAATGAGAACCCTGGAAAGAATTAGTTTACTCAATATCCACTTCTCCCCACTGCCTCTTATTCTTTCTCCCCAACATTTTTCTTTGAAGGACTGTATTTCTGCACTCTACCAAGTGCACTTTTGGGGTCACTTAGATGGAAGCATTAAAGAAGTTTCCCAACTCCCACACCCAAGACTCCCCTCAGCAGGAAGAAACCAGAAGGGTCATAACCCCAATCAGGAATAGCAATTAGGGTTGCTTGAGGCAGTTTAGGGGACTGGGCCACTGAAAGTGAGAGCAGGGAATGTCCTTGAACCTGCCCTTGCAGTCTTCATTTTGCTAGAGGTCACAGAAAGATCTGGTTTCTCCTTATCTCTTGCCTAAAGGAGTTCCCTTTTCCTAGAATTGAGATTTCGAGAAGGATTACACCTGAACCTGGCATTCTGGTTGGATGAGCTCAGCCCCAACACTTGGCATTAGCTCTAGTTATTCCCATTCAGAACCCAGAAATGACTCTAATTTGGATCTGGAGGTGGGATTTACTCTCTCCTGCCTTTTCATGGGCAGGAACTCGTCATACTCTCTCCTCTTTCCTTCTCTTAATCTAATAAAGTCTCTCTAAATTTGAAAGAAAGAAAGAAAGAAAGAAAGAAAGAAAGAAAGAAAGAAAGAAAGAAAGAAAGAAAGAAAGGGGGTTCAATTAAAAATGAGCCAAAGAGCAAACATTTCATCAAAAAAGATATACAGATGGTGCATAAATGTATGAAAAGATGCTCCATATTATAATGTCATCATTCAATTAAATTAAATTGAAACAAATATGAGATAGCATTGTGCTTCTATTAGTGCCCAAGATCCAGAACACTGTCAACCACGAGGATAACTGTGTGTATGGGACAAAGAGAAAGAAAGAGGTGTCAAGGTACAGAACCAAATTTGGTCTACTCAGCTGAAGAACCCAATCTAGCAGAGACTATGCAAATGCAGTAGAGTGCCAGTTGCACTGTGAAACGTTCTCTCAAATCTAGAATGATTATCTCTATTTCTTTTTTTCCCAAGCCAAACTGTATGCAGCTTTATTAAAGATACTTTTCATAAACAATCATGGTATTTCAGGCAGGACATGGGCAGACACTCAGTAACAGTATACAAGAACTTTCAAACTCCCTTCTTGTATGGACTACCAAAATCAGAAAGCCACTATAAAATCCAATGAAGTCTTCATGTGATGCTCTGAACAGGGAAGTTTAGAGTGAGGGTTGACATTTCACATTGAGCATGTTGTTTAACAACTTTTCACAAGCCGACCCCGACTTTCAGGAAATGAAATGAAAATGGAAGAATTATTAATGTGAAAATCCACAATCTTTTAGAAAAGGTACCACAGCTCTTGCGAGGAACACCATCATCTCAGTGATGTCACTGCAAAGTCCAGATCATCTGACACACTGGAAAAACCAATTTGAAGGGGTCAGGTCCCAACAGATCTCTGGTTTTAAGGGAGTTGTCTATGATGATGGTGGAGGGAGAGAACATAAAAAAGAACTTTTGAGTTTCTCATGCCACAAGGCCTTTGTGCCAAGGTTGGCTACTGTGTCAACATAAGGGAATCCCTCCTCCTAGGAGCCAAGGGGAATCTTTCAAAACTAGCAGGGAAAGGTGTTTTCCCATCACTCCATCTTGGGAGACCATCTGTGAGTGACACTTGTTCCTTCCCCCCAAAACAATGAAGTGTTCTGTGTGCTAACAACATAGCCTTTTTTTTAAAAAGTAAAACAAAATTCTGCATTTTTATAAAACTTGATAAAAAGTAGTATTTCAAATTCAAACTGTACAGTCACCAGAAGTACACAGTTATAAACAATGCACATACTTCACTTGGCATCTCCAGCACCTTCGGCTTTCTGTGCCTGGTCTGTTTTGGCATCTCCCTTTTCTGCAGGGCTATTTCCCTCCTTGCCAGCATCAGCTTTTCCCTTTTTCCCTTTGGGTACCTTCTCTCCCTTCTTTGCAGGAGTCTTTTTAGGCTTGGGCTCTGGCTCTGGAGGAGCAGGTTTAGCTGATAACCTTGCGGATCTTCTCTGTGGTTCGTCCTTCACCTTGGCTTTATCTCCTTTAGCATCCCCTTCAGCCTTTCTTTTGGGCATGGTGGCAGTGAGGGGAGGGGAAGGGATGTAGGCACTGAACGCGGGGATGTGCCGTGCCTGGCTTGGGTCAGTCCGGGGGTCGTCCTTGCTTCTTCTTCACACTGCTATTTATTTATTTATTTATTTATTTATTTATTTATTTATTTATTTATATTTTGGTTTTTGGAGGTAGGGTTTCACTCTGGTCTAGGCTGACCTGGAATTAACTATGTAGTCTCAGGGTGGCCTCGAACTCATCCGGGATCCTCCTACCTCTGCCTTCCAAGTGCTGGGATTAAAGGCATGCGCCACCATGCCCGGCTTACACTGCTATTTATTATCTCTATTTCTTAAGACAAGAAAGCAAGGCTTTTCCATTTGTTAGGGCTCTGGGATGTTATGTGTGGTATAGCACATGCGTGGTACAGCACAGTGGTAGAACACAAGTCTAGTGTATATGAGGTACACAAGAAAGCAAGAAGAATCTTTTTCAAATCATGGACTCAAAGAGTGTCTTCAATGGGACCTTCAAAATGTATTGCTGATGAATTCAGTACCTAGCACCACAAACAGTAATAATAATAATAATAACAAATAATCATGATAGTAATAATTTAAAATGCATTCAGACTAAAAATTGAGTTTACCATTTCTATATTCCTGCATATGGTAAGTACCTTGTGTATTGGACAATGATGAGTCACAGAAAACTTCCCTTATTATAAGAGGACTCTGGACACCAGCATTTAAATAACTCAGCCTGATCCATAACTTGGTACATCATGAAGCTGTGCTCTGAGAGTAGTTTGGCTGTAAAACCTGCCCCTCCCACCAGCAGGAATATGGACAAGAAAGCACTTGACTCTGATCTGGTCAGAACCAATCTGAGAATGAAGAAGGGCAAGCAGGTTGACAGGAGAGCTGGTGTTATAGGAAATAAGATGTGTTAGCTAATTGAGTTGGTCTGTCCACAGTGAGCATATGATTAACCAGTACACTTTTGAAAGTGAGACTGAGTACTATTAACAGTTATGCCAGTGCCAAGCGTGGTGGTGCATAACTGCAAGCCCAGGACTTGGGAGGCTGAGGCAGGAGAATCTCAAGGTTGAGGCCAGCCAGGTTTACTTACTGAGACTCTGACAAAACAAAACCAACCAAAAGTACTAAGTCATGTCATACAATAGATATAAGCCAGGGCTGTATTCAGCACACATGTTCACTCCATTCATTAGGTGCCACAACCGGGTGTGGTGGCGCATGCCTTTAATCCCAGCACTTGAGAGGCAGAAGAAGGAGGATTGTCATGAGTTTGAGGCCAACCTGAGACTACACAGTAAATTCCAGGTCAGCCTGGGCTACAGTGAGACCCTGTCTTGAAACCTGCCCCCCAAATAAAACAAAGAAGTACTATTTGTGGCATACATACACAAAGCCACGTAGTGTATCATTTATTGCAGTTGTCATGGTATTAAAGATTGTAAGAAAGAATGGGAGATGGCTCCGCAGTTGCAGGCACTTGCTTGCAACATCTGCTGAGCCAGTTCAAGTTCCCTGTTCTCTGGTTGTAGTTTGAATTACATATCTCCATAAATTCATGTGTTTTGAATGCTTGGCCACCAGCTAGTGGCAATATGGGAGGTGGAGCCGTCTTGGAGGAGCTGTGTTGCTGGGGATGAACTTTGGGGTGTCATAGCCCAACTATCCCTTTGCCAGGACTTAGCTTACTTTCTTGCTCCTTTCTGGCAGCTACAGTAGCAAGAAGGTGATGTCCAGCCCTGCTTTACCATGCTTCCCCTGCCATCATGGAGCTTCCCCTCAATACTGTATGCCAAAATAAACTTCTTCCTCCCATCAGCTGCTTTTGGTCAGATATTTTTCCAAGCAACATCACAATAACACACTAAAAGCCAGAAAAGTGGTGAATATGTCTGGCATTTCTTTGCAGTGGCAAGAGGTATTGGCAACACACATACACACATGTAAATTCTTTTTTTTTTTTTTAAGATTATAAAGAAATTCAAGCCACATGGATTCTTCGTTGTTCAATGAAACTTTAATAACTTTACAAATTAAAGGTACAACAGGCCAGGCATGGTGACATACATCTGTAATCTCAGCACCAGAGGGGACTAGCCTCAGGGACAGTGAGTCTGAGACCAGCCTGGGCTACATGAAGCCCTATCCGTTAAAAAAACAAGATCACAAAACAACAACAATGAAAAAATTGAAAAAAGATACAACAAGAAAGTTTGTCAGATCATTAACAAAAGTCTGAAATATATTACTGATAAATTATGTTAAAATGAATATATATATAATGATCTTCACTCAGCAATGGCATTTGCTAGCTGAATGATACTGAATAACTCATTTGACTTTTTGGTACCTCAGTTTCCTCATCTGTACAATTAATTTCTGGACAGGAAGGATGTAGTTCAGTATTACAGACCATGCTTGGTATGCATAAGGTCCTATGTTCAAGCCATGCACCACAAAGAAAAAAGACACTAACATTAATTTCCAATTAAATTCTCATTAATTTCTTTTTCCTTCCTTCTTTCATTCTTTTTTTCTTTTCTTTTCTTTCTTTTTTCTGTTCTTCTTCTTCTTTTTTTTAGAATGTTCCATAGGGTCTCACTCTAGCCCAGACTATGCTGCTGGAAAGAACGTGTATTCTGAGGCATTTGGATGAAATGTTCTGTTGATATTTGTTAGGTCTACTTGTTCTATGATCTCATTTACTCCAGATGCTTCTTTGTTTATTTTTTGTTGGGATGACCTGTCAATTGATGAGAGTGGGTGTTGAAGTCACCCACTATAACTGTGTTTAGTGTTATCTGTGACCTTAATTCTAATAGTGTTTGTTTGATGAAATTGGGAGTCTCCATGATAGGTGTAATGTCCTCCTGTTGGAATGTTCCTTTAATCAGTATAAAGTGACCTTCTTTATCTTGCCTCACTAATGTTGGTTTGAAGTCTACCCTTGTCAGCTATTAGGATGGTGATACCTGCTTGTTTTTTAGGCTCATTTGCTTGAGATGCTGTTTTCAAAATTTCACTCTAAGATAGTGACCATCTTTTATGGATTTCTTGGAGAAAACAAATAGAACAATCCTGCTTTTTAACCCAGTCTGAAAACCTGTGTCTTTTGGTTGGGGCATTGAGGCCATTGGTATTGAGTCATTACTGAAAGTTATATATTTATTCTTGCCATTATTCTTGTTTTGCAGTTCTTCTGGTTTTTCCTTTACTCTCTCTCTCTTTTTTTTTTATTGACAACTTCTTTAATTGTAAACACTATCCCATGGTAGTTCCTTCCACTTTCCCCTTTGAAATTGCACTCTCCATCATATCCCCTCTCCCTCTCAATCAGTCTCTCTTTTCAGTTTGATGTCATGATCTTTTCCTCCTATTATGATGGTCTTATGTAGGTAATGTCAGGCACTGTGAGGTCATGGATATCCGGGCCATTTTGTGTCTGGAGGAACATGTTGTAAGCAGTCCTACTCTTCCTTTGGCTCTTACATTCTTTCTGCCCCCTCTTCTGCAATGGACCCTAAGCCTTGGAAGGTGTGTTTGAGATGTTTCAGTGCTGAGCACTTTTCTGTCACTTCTCAGCACCATGGTGCCTTCTGAGTCATCCCAAGGCTGCCACCATCTGAAAAGAGAAGCTACTCTAACCAAAGTGAGAGAAGCATTAGTATATGGATGTGGATATTAAGAGGAATGCTTACTGGGCAGTTTGGTGAACATAGTATATACATTTAGCTTGACACCAGCAGATGTTACACCACTAAGGCTCATGACTACCCCTGTTGTAGGTTTTCAGTATCAGGGATATATTCCCTCCCATGGAGAGGGCCTTCAGTCCAATTAGAGAGCAGTTGTTTTCCCCATAACAAACCTGCCACTATTGTACTATTGTTGGCTCATTTGGCCTGGTTGGCCAAACTTAAAGCTTGCAGTGTTCACTGTTGAGTACCTTCACTGGTGTTTTCTCTCTCCCATTGAACTGCATGCAGTGTAGCTTTTTCCAACTTTCTGTCAGCTGGCCCACATGGAGGAGGCTTTCAGCTCAGCCCCAGCAGGATTTCTCAATGAAATCAGTGTGGAGTCTTTAGCAATAGGGTCTATCTATTCCTGGTGGGAAACCAAGGGCCTTGGCAATGGCCTATAATGTTTTGAGGATTTCTGTGACCTCCCCAGCCAACAACTCACTGGAAGGTATCCCTGGAACTGAAAATTTTCTAATAACAATCTATGGCTTCTGAGTGTTCCATTGTCCAGAAAAGTAGGTTTCCATATGACTTATTTATATCCTCTTAGATTTTGATTAGCCCTCCCTCCACTTTTCCATACTCAGTCTCTTCCCCTGACCTCACTTAGGCCTTTTCACTCCCATTAATTTGTTCTTCTACTTACATATATACAATACCATCCTATTAAGTCCCCTCCTTTACTCTCTTGTATTAACTATTATTTGAGTATGGTTTACTTTTTTTTAAGATTTAATATATTTTATTTATTTATTTATTTGAGAGAAAGAGAGAGAGAGAAAGAGGTAGAAAGAGACTGAGCGAGAGAGAATGGGCACACCAGTACCTCAAGCCACTGCAAAAAACTCCAGATGCATGCGCCCCCTTGTGCATCTGGGTCCTGGGGAATCAAACTGGGGTCCTTTGGCTTTGCAGGCAAACACCTTAACTGCTAAACCATCTTCTCCAGCCCCTGGTTTACTTTTTTCTGGTTCCTCATATGTGTGCTTTTCTTTCTCTTCAGTATGGAGGATCCTTTAAAATATTTTCTGTAGAGCTGGTTTAGTGTTCATATATTCCTTTAGCCTGTTTTTGTTGTGGAATGTCCTTAATTCTTTGCTTATTTGAATGGATAGCTTTGCAGGATAAAGTAATCTTGGTTGATAGTTGTTGTCTTTCAGAACTTGGAATACATCATTCCAAGCCCTCCTGCCATTTAAAGTTTGTATTGAGTAATCTGCTGGTATCCTGATGGGCTTGTTTGTGACATAATTTTTCTCTTTAACTACTTTCAATACATTTTCTTTTGTGTGTGTGTGTTTAAGACAGAGAGGGAATGAGACAGAGACAGAGATTTTGGCATGCTAGGGCCTCCGCCATGCAATTAAAGTCCAGACACTTTTGCCACCTCTGGATACATGCAACTTTGCACTTGCCTCAACTTTGTGTGTCTGGCTTATGTGGGATCTGGAGAGAGATTGAACATGGGTCCTTAGGCTTTGTAGGCAAGTGCCTTCACTACTAAGCCATCTCTCCAGCCCTATTTGTGTGTTTTGTAATTTAATTATAATATGATGGTGAAAGGTTCTTTCCTGATTTTGTCTGTTTGGCATGCTAAAAGCTCCCTGTACCTGCATTGGCATCACTTTCTCTGTTCAGGGAAGTTTTCTTCTATGATTTTGTTGAAAAGGCCTGCCATGCCTTTTGAGTGAAATTCTTCTCCTTCTACTATGCCCTGAATTGTTATGTTTGATCTCTTCATAGTGTCCTGAATGTCTTGAAATTCCTATTCATGTCTTCCTATTAGTTTGTCTTTCTCTTTGTTAGACTGTATTAGATTTGCCACCTGGTCTTCTAATTTAGATATTCTGTCCTTTCCTTGATCCATTCTACTGGTGAGACTTTCTACAGAGTTTTCTATTTGATTCACTCTGTTTTTTCATTTCTAATATTTCTGATTGGTATTTTTTTCATTATTCATATTTCCTTGATCCATTATACTGGTGAGACTTTCTACAGAGTTTTCTATTTGACTCACTCTGTTTTTTTCATTTCTAATATTTCTGATTTTTTCATTATTTATATTTCCTTACTCATGTCTTGTATTGACCTCCTTATTTCATTAAGTTGGTTTCTTGTGTTTTCCTTCAGTGGTTTGTTTCTTCTTTGATTCCTTTGTTTTCTTCTTTGAATCCTTTGATTTCTTTCGGTATTGATATAATCTTTTTTAAAAAATCTTTGTCAGGTATTTAGTCTAAAACAGTTTCACTGGGGGTCATTTCTCATGGATTTATAATTTTTGGTGGAATTGTATTGTCTTGAATTTTTGTGTTTCTTATAATGTAGAGATTTTTGCATCTAGAGTTAATTTGATGCTTAGGTTTTCTAATTATCTGCAGTGTTCTTAACCATGTAAACCCAACTTTCTATATCTTCAGGGTAGGAGTTTAAGGTGCCAAGTGTAGCTCTTATACTCCAAGAAAATAGCAGAAGTAACCCTAGGTGTTAAGTTTGCCTGCTATTCAAGTATTCTAGTAGACTGGGTAGAGCAATTTACTGGCTAATTCTAAAATTTTTTCACTCTGGCCCAGGCTGACCTGGAATTACTAATTCTAAAATTTAACTGAGCAAAATTTAACTGAGCAATATACACATTCAATCCAAACCAGCACAGAGTATTTATACAAGAGTGGGGATTAAAACAAACAGATAATCTAATAAAGCCAAAATTCCTATGTGTGTGTGTTGCTCCACACCCTTAATCCTATCAAATGGGAGGTTGAGATTTCTGTTCTGAAATGGATTCAGCCTGGGGCCAAGTCAGACCTTGCCCCCAATAATGACAGAAGAAAATGACACAGGCCTGTGGATCAGAAAACATCAAAGGCAACAATAGTAAACCCCAAAACATAGCTTATTTGAGAATGGTAAATCCAACCAAAAATATATAACCTGCTCTGACATGGAAAGAGAGGTTAGCTCATCCAGCCTTTGTGTAAGTAGGCCCTGTTACCTTTTGGGATGGATTCTAATCTCACCACCTTGATCCTTCTTGATGCCAGGTGTCCAGGAATGAATGAGTTCTCTGGAGGTTCATGGCCCTGATGGTTGGGGGATGAGAGGCTGTGCAAGATGCCTGGAGTTATGTCAGAGCTGCTCAGCTGATCCTGTTTGTGTTCTCCTTCAGCAGTTGCTCAGTTGGCCCCTAGTATCTTCCCCTTCTGGTTTAGAACTTTCCAAGGAGGCTGATATGGGTGGAAAATCCTCTCACCTGGTTTCTGCTCCTGCAGCTCTGTGCCTTCAGATAGATGCATGGGCCAGGGTTGCTTGCACCTCAGTAGGGTTCTGGTAAGTTTCCTCCTTTCTGAAAGATCTTGGTCTTCCTGCTTCTCTGTTGTGGTTTATAATAACTAATACACCTTCACTTTTGGGTAGAAGAGTATATTTTGTTGTTTTCTGCTTATTTCCCTCCCTAGGCTGTTTTGGCATGGGTCCTATGCTGCCATCTTACCCAGAAGTTAGAAGGATTTTTTTAAAGCATGGAAAAGACTTTCTAAATTACCAATGCTAAGTTCTACATAGTTTTGTTTACTCTAAGAATAAAGTGTTTGAATGAATTATATGATGCATCACTATGCTTCTGCAATTAAGATCTCAGGACGGAGTTTCTCATTGCATGAGAACAAACTGTCCCTGACAGTCAAAAACCACATTTAAAAAAAGTCAGAGATAAGTGGCATTTGGGGACCCAAACATGAGTGATAAGACCTACAACTTGAAAGTGTCTTATTTAACCAAAAGCTAACTATTAAAAACATCCCGCCCCCACACAGAGCCTCAGTGAAAGCTGGACATGTCTTCTTTTGAAGAGCTCCCTTTTAAAAATTATTTATTTATTAGCAAAGGGAGAGAGAAAGAGAAAAGAAAGAAAGAAAGAAAGAAAGAAAGAAAGAAAGAAAGAAAGAAAGAAAGAAAAAGAGAAAGAGGGGAAAAAAGAAAGAATGGGTGATGAATAGGTATGCCAAGACCTGTTGCCCCTGTAAACAAATTCCAGATGCATGTGCCACTTTGCATATCTGGCATTACATGGGTACTGGGAATTAAACCCAGGCTGGAAGGCTTTGTAAGCAAGCACCTTTAACCACTGACCTTCTCCCCAGCCTGAAGAGTTCCCTTTTTGCAGGAGCATTATGAAAGCATCATAGACCTGGTCCAGGACCTGAAAGATCATCTAGGACTAGTCCAAGCCACGAGCATCAGACTCAGGGGCTGGTAACTCCTATTCAGAAAGCATTCCTTGTTTGCAGGAGAGACAAAAAGGGAAGACAGATTTCCAATTCTTCATCCAGTGTTCATGAATCTCTTACCAGAAGAGCAAACTTAATCTTTGTTGCATCCATATGCTTATCTACAAAATGGAAATAATATGAAAACTTACCTTGCTAAGACTTAAAATGTAAAATTAGGGGGCTGGAGAGATGGTTTAGCAGTTAAGGCATTTGACTGCAAAGCCAAAGGATCCCAGTTCTCCAGGACCCACGTAAGCCAGATGCACAAGGGGACACATGCATCTGGTGTTCATTTGCAGTGGCTAGAGGCCCTGGTGTGTCCATTCTCTCTCTCTCCCTTTTTCTCTGTCTTAAATAAATAAAAAATATATATATTAAAAATAATAATAAAAATATAAAATTAGGGCTGGAGAGATTTGTTAGTGGTTAAGGCACTTGCCTGTGAAGCCTAAGGACCCAGGTTTGATTCCCCAGTACCCACATAAGCCAGATGCACAAGGTGATGCATGTGTCCATAAATTCATTTGCAATGACTGGAGGCTCTGACATGCCCATTCTCTCCTTCTCTCCCTCTCTCTCTCATCTGCCTGTCTCTCTCAAATAAATTTAAAAATTTTTTAAATAAATAAAAAGTGTAAAATTAGACAAGGAATTTAACATTTTTTAAAGGATAAAAGTGTCTCTTGGCTCTGAAAGTTTCAGTCCTTCATGGTGGGGCAGGTATGGCTGAGCTCATGGCAGTGGGAGCATGTGGAGGCCAGATCAGGAAGCAGAGCAAATCAACATTTTTCAAACAATCTACTTCTTGTTATATTCTCTACTACTGCAAATATAACGAGGCAAACAAAATTTTCCTGTAGTTCATGACTTGGTCTAAGTCTGTTATCCATCCCTATGGAGGGACAGCTGAGCCAACATCCTACCTGGGTACATCATGTGGAGCAGAGTCTAAGAAGACATCAGAAAGCATCTTGAGACACGGAGGTTCAAGGGGGCAAGGAGCAGATGGGCTGGTCGTCTTTCCTGAGGTAGAGCTTTGATCTATGGCATCATTTTTGGTGTATTTTATACTCATATGTTTATGGGAAATTCAGGCTAAATTTTAAAATTTTTCATCATGTTTGCATTTTTTTTCTTTTTTTGGTTTTTCGAGGTAGGGTCTCACTCTGGCCCAGGCTGACCTGGAATTAACTATGTAGTCTCAGGGTGGCCTTGAACTCATGGCAATCCTCCTACCTCTGCCTCCCCAGTGCTGGGATTAAAGGCATGCACCACCATGCCCGGCTGCATTTTTATTTTAATATAAATAATATTGTGATATGAGTAGATACTGATATGAATTTTGGATAACTATTTTAAAATATAATTTCTATGGCTGGGAATGCAACTCAGTTGTAGAACACTTACCTAGAATACATTAAGTCCTGGATCCACTCTCCAGCATTACATAAAAATAAATTAATAAATAAATAAACTGGAAGATTTCTAATTCTAACTATTCTGCAAACAAAAGAAAACTATGGAGACAGTAAAAAGATTAGTGGTGTGAGTGGCTGTGGGAGACAGACATGAACATGCAGAACACAGACAATTTTCCAGGCAGTGAAATTATTTTATTTGAGATGAAAGCAGTGAATAAGTGTCACTATACATTTACAAGAAGCCATAGCATGCTCAAAGCCAGCATGAAACCTAAGGTGAACTGTGGACTCTGGATGATACCTCTGCACGGATGTAAGTTGGTTAGCCATAACAAATGGGCCACTTTGGTGCAGGATGTTCACAGTGGAGGAAGCTATGCATTTGTGGGGGTGGGGGATGCATGAAGACTCACATGTTCTGCTCAATTATTATGAATGGATGGTAGAAATACGAAGTCTATTTTTTACAAAGTGATTCCTCTTTTCAAAATTCTTCTATAAAATGTTCAAAGCTATAGAAGTAGACACAACAGAATGAAACCAGCAAGCTCATTTTAAAATTACCAATTTGTAGCCAATCTCATTTAAGCTACAAATCTACTCACTTCCCTCTGCCTCTTCTACTTGGTGAATGAAAGCAAATCTTGTTTTTTTTTTGTTTGTTTTTTGTTTTTTTATCAAGCCATTTCATCAGATTAGGTTTATTCAAGGAGATGAGAAAGACTGAGAATAAGGCATTAGCCAGGGACTAATTGTCATAAATTGGAGAAGTCCTTTCCTTTTTCCTCATTATGCAACAATTGCCACAAATGGCATTTCTAGATGGGTGTAGTAGTCATCCCTGTAATTCCAGCGTTCTAGGAATCTGAGGCAGGGGACTGAGAGTTGGAGGCCAGTTTAGGTTGCATAGTGAGACCTAATCTCAAAAAAAAAAAAAAAGCATTTTCAAAATAATAATCAGTTATCTAAACTAACCAAATTAATTTACTGTGGATTACTTTATTGCATTGTGCCTTTGGCCTTTTCCCTATTATATCTAAACATTTTGGGATAGTTTTCCCCTAAATCCACAGTGTCACCATCTTTCTTGATCCACCCCCAACTTTAACTTTATCCATATTATAGGACATGCTTTAAAGTCCAGAAATATCATATCTAAGCCCAGGGGGGTGGTGCACACCTTTACTCCCAGCACTTGGGAGGCAGAGGTAGGAGGCTGCTCTGAGACTACATATTGAATCGCAGATCAGCCTCGGCTAGCGTGAGACCCTACCTCAAAAAATCACGAAGAACAAAAAGAAATATCATATCCTCTGTACTGAAAAAAAAGATAACTTTTAAAGATAGAGAACATTAAAAGCATACTAAAAGTAGTACCTATGACCCTTTAAGAAGTTTAAAGAAGTAAGGAAGGCCCATGCTTTTATCACAATATTTTCTTGAGTACACGGTGTCTTTTCATGGGCAGAGATCTCATTTACTAGGCAAATAAGCTATTATGAGGCACAGCTTGAACAGCCTTGGAATGCTGAAGTTAATGAATTGAGCTTGCTTGGACCTACCTAAGCAAGGTCTTACTGCAATAGGCATATCTAATACCGTGCTTGTCATCAGCACTACTGAGATGCTTCTAAAACCATAAAAAGGGAAAGGGAATTTCCAATGATACAGTGTCAAAAGAACAATAAGAAGACTAGAAGCAGAGAAAGCACAAGCGAAACAGGAGATGACAAGAGAGCTTGGAAAAGGTCAAGATTCTGGAAGCAGGAGATGAATGAGTAATAACTGACCTAGCAGAACAGCAAACATTGAAAGTGAATTATCACCGGAGAAAAATCCATAAAAAATGTTTCACACCCCCTGGATACCAGCCCCTCTTCTCCTTCTGCTGAAAGACTTGGGAGCCCCCAGCCTATCTACAAGTGAGATGTTAAGAGGATGGCTAAAACCTGTGTGTGGCAGGGGCGTTGATTGAGAGCATATATAAGAAACAGAAAGAATTACAAGAAGTTCAAGATCCCTTCAACATTTTATGAGACATGCTACTACCATCCTCTGTTCTGTAAATCCTGGTCTCATAGCTGGCTGTCCTTGAACCAAGGAGCATGGGGACCTGGAGACACTATACATAGTGGAAGACAGTGGTGTTAGTCACTCAGGAAGGACTTGAGTCCATTGGGGTGCAGGAGGCGTGGCAGGATGGTGTTCATCACTGAGATGACTCACAACGGTACAGACGAGGAAGTAGAAGGTGGGGGTACTGGAACAAGGAGCCAAGCCCACCTCCTTTCACTAGCGAGGACCCACCTCCCGAAGGTTCCATAGCCTCCCAAAATATCACCTCCTGCTGGGAAACAAATATTTACAAGTGGGCCTGTGGGGGACATTTTAGATTCCAGCCGCAGCAACAGTGAAGGACTGAAATGAGAGAAAGTGTGGAATCTATATTCTCAAAAGTGAGACCTACAAGTCCATTCCCATTGCTGTTAACATCATGTGGCTTCTAGAACATGAGAAGCATGTTACACAGTCAGGATATTAGAAAGCTTCTCTCTGGGGAACATGACCAAATCAAAGGGTGGAGAAAGTGATATTCAGAGACCCCTCGTCCCATGTGATCCCACAATGATGAAGTGTGCCTGTGACCAAAGTCAGCCAGCTTCAAAGATCTCACACAACTTCTCAGTGCCACATGGCCTTCCTGCTTGAGCTCCAGAGAATGGCTCAGATCTTTCCAAAAGTTCTTTCTTCCTCTCTCCTTCCCTTTTTTCTTTCCTTTCTTCCTTTTCCCTTTTCTTTCTCTCTCTCTCTCTTTCTCTCTCTCTCTCTCTCTCTTTCTTTCTTTCTTTCTTTCTTTCTTTCTTTTTTCTTTCTTTCTTTCTTTCTTTCTTTGTCTGTTTGGTTTGCTATGAGACAAGGATTTGCTGTTTCTCAGGCTGGTCTTGAAGTCACTGCAGAGCCCAGGATGGCCTCAATCATGCAGCAATCTTCCTGCCTCAGCCTTCCATGTGTGGAATTACAGATATGCAGCACCACGCCTTCCTTCTTCACTCCAGGTGCTTGACTCTCTCAAGACAAAAATCTTTCTACTGCTGCAATCAGCCAGAAGACATTCTGCTGCTCACAGCTAAATTGTTGGTGTGTGGGATTACAGAAGGCCACCACAGCTTCTGGCTTTTTACATGGGCCCTGGGGATCCAAACTCAGGTACACAGCATTGAACAGCAAGCGCATCCTTGAAGCCATCCCCCCAGCCCCACCTCTCACTTTTTTTTTTTGAGAAATTTTTTTAAATTTATTTTGAGAGAGAGAAAGAGGGAGGGGGAGGGAGAGAGACAGACAGAATAGGCATGGCAAGGCCTTAAGCTGCTGCAAACAAACTCCAGATGCGTGCACCCGCTTGTGCCCGTGCAACATTGCGCGCTTGCGTCACTGTGCATCTGGCTACGTGGGACCTGGAGATTCAAACATGCGTTCTTAGGCTTTGTAGGCAAGTGAGTTAACGGCTAAGCCATCTCTCCAGCTCACCTCTCCCTTAAAAAAAAATTATTTATTTGCAAGAGAAAGAAAGAGGCAGATAGAGAGAGAGAATGGGCCTCTAGCCACTGCAAACAAACTCCAGACACGTGAGATCCCTTGTGCAGCTGGTTTACGTGGGTCTTGGGGAATAGAACCATAGTCCTTAGGAGTCACAGGCAAATGCCTTAACTGCTAAGCCATTTTCCCCAGCCCTCTCACTTTTTAATGTAAGCGTTTTCTGATATCTCATGAAAAGCGAGAACCTGAAGAGGAAAACAGCCATCCTAATGACAACTATTAGTAAGTAACTGACTAAAACCCCATACAGTTCAGCTTCAGTTTGTCTAGGGAAAAAACAGCTAAGTAATCATTGTGATGATAACGAAACAACCTTTAGGCTGCAGGCCGCTTTCATCTCAGCAGCAGAAGCAGGTGGATCTGGTTGATTCGTGGGCTTCCTTCTGGGCAAGGTAAAAATCTTCAACACTGTTCCTAGGTGAGTCTGAAGCCCAGCTGAAGGTGGGAACTGCAGGCTCCTACCATTCTTGTTTTTGTTTGTTGTGTACATGGAATGTGATTCTCTGAGTTCCTTCAGTCTTTCCTTTTGCACTGCAAGGCTCAAGAAGAAAACAAAGGAAGTGTTTGCTGATAAACATGGAAACGAGCTTGGAGAGAGTAGGTGGCTATGAGCTGCTTTTAACTTTCTCCTTGAAAGAGCTGCATTGAAGGATTATTTATTTGACAGAGAGAGAGAGAGAAAGGGTACACCAGGACCTCCAGCCACTGCAAACAAAACATGTGCCACCTTGTGCATCTGGCTAATGTGGCTACTGGGAAATTGAACCTGGGTCCTTTGGCTTTGCAGGCAAACACCTTAAGTGCTAAGCCATCTCTCCAACCCTTGAAGGATTTTTAAAAAATATTTTATTTATTTATTATTTGAGAGAGAGAAAGAGGCAGAGAGAGAAAGAGAGAGAGGGAGGGAGTGCCAGGACCTCCAGTCACTGGAAACGAACTCTATACGCATGTGCCCCCTTGTGTACCTGGCTTATGTGGGTCCTAGAGAATTGAACCAGGATCCTTTGGCTTTTCAGGCAAACGCCTTAACTGCTAAAGTCATCTCTCCAGCCCAGAAGGATTTTTCACAGTAGCAAATGACATGTGGCAGTGGGAGCTGCTGGGCAAACAGGAATAGCAGGATGAGATAGTATCTTACCAATGCAGTTCAAACAATAATCTCTGCTCGGTTGAGTCAGAGATGTCCTGTGATAAAACCTGGGTGAAAGTGCTAATTAGGATAAACAAGTCTTAAATGTTGGGGTAAATAGGAAGTATTTGGCATATTGTAAATTTCACACCAATCCCATAAGGTCTGTTGTGATACTCATGCAATTTTATAGGTGTGGAAATAGGTTTATGGAGATTAGATCATTTGCCCAGAGCAGTGTCTACATGCCAGAATTAGAAGCCAGAGCTGCCTCCTGAGGAAGCCCATGCCTGTCTACTTGGATTGCAAGGCCTTTCCCTACTCAGCTTCTCACCCAACAATCTCTCTCTTCCCCTCTCTCCCTCTAAGAACTCCCCCACTGCTCTCTTCCACACCCACACTGATGACCAGGGCACTGAAATGTGTGACTCTCCCAATGTCTGTTGGGCTGAGGTTGGAAAACAAATATAATTTTTAAGTATATGTGTTTAGAGCAAGATCCTAAATAAAACTTTCTTCTCTAAAGTTTCCATGAATAAATCACCTTCTTATAAGGTAATGATTGTGTGTGTGTTGTTGTTTTAATTTGGGAAAAATTTTGTTTTCCATTGTCCAGTTTGGATTAAGTACATAACATGCACTCCTGTGAAGAACATTCCAGAATTGAGAAGTCAGAAAATAGAGGACAGAGGACAAGGTCTGTTTTGCTCACCAGAAAGTTGGAAATTACATGTGTCCCCTTATTTCCTCAGAGGATACCTTCTGGGACCTTCCATGGATGCCTGAAACTACAGATGGAAACAAGCCTTCCCAGGCCCATGTTTTATCCTTACAGACCCTGTAGCATTGCCAGAGTTCCAGAATAATCTGTCCTTCCATATTTCATGTCAGGATATCTCTTTAGATCACTACTCTGTACTTTTGGACCATTACTAAGTTTTAAAAAAAAGTTACTTAAACAAAAACATGTCCATAGCCCAATAGTCAGGGTGATGAGCAATGTAGGAGGCATATGCCATGTGGACATGCTGGACAGAGAATGAAAAGATGAAGGATGCTGTGAGTGTTGTTCACTTAACCCTTAAAATACCTTTAATGAGTAGGTACTTTGATCATCATCACCCACTTGGAGATGAGGAGCTAACCAAGAAGAGCTTGGATAATTTTCCCAGTTCACATTCCTAGAGAGTGGCAGAATGAAACCTAGGCAGTTTAGCATTAAAGCATAACCTCTCACCCAGTAGTCATCCTCCTTTATCCGTGGTTTAATTTCTACAGTTTCAGTTACCATTGGCCAATGGCAGCTTGGAAATATTCAGTGGAAAATTCCAGAAGAAAGCAATTGTAAGCTTTCTTTTTTATTAGTGTGTGTGTGAGGGTGGAGGAGGGGAGGGAACATGCCAGGGCCTATTTCCATTGCAAATGATCTCCAGACATATTTACCACTTTAAGTATCTGGCTTCGCAGAGAATCCAATGTGAGCCAGCTGGCTTTGCAAGCAAGCACCTTTAAGCACTGAACCACCTCTCCAGCTGGAATTTGTAAGCTTTAAACTGCATCTTTCTGAGTCACGTATAAGGCCCTGACAGGAGGGCAGAAATACCCATCAGCTATTTGCCTTCATAGTGTAATCCTCACCTGAGTAAATATTTGTTGGCTGAATGAATGAATGACACAGGATCAGCTCCATGTATTTCTCCTCTTTTGGCTCGTTAATGGGTATATCCTATGTAGAAATTCTATAGTGCAGATACATACACACACACACACACACACACACACACACACACACACACACACATATATATATATATATATATATATATATATATATATATATATATTAGGTTCTCTTTACTGTTTATCAAAGGAAAAGAAGCGTAAATTAGAGAAATCAGCCAATAGCACACGTGTTCTGTCCATTTCAGTTGCAAGCATGTTTGTTTCTGATCAGAATGCTTTAATAATTTTATACATGGGCTGAGGAGATGGCTCAGTGGTTAAAGGTGCTTGCTCGCAAAGCCTGCCAGTTTGGGTTTGATTTCCCTGTACCCATATAAAGCCAGATGCACAAAGTGCTGCATGCACCTGGAATTTGTTTGCAGTGGCAAGAGTATCTATTGTACTCATTGTCTCCCTCCCTCCCTTCCTCCCTCCCTCCTTCTTTCCCTGTTTCCTCATATATAAATAAATACTTTTTTTTTTTTTTTTTTTTTGAGGTAGGATCTCACCTTAGCCTAGTCTGACCTGGAATTTGTGATGTAGTTTCAGACTGGCCACAAATTCAAGCAATTCTCCTACCTCCGCCTCCTAAGTGCTGGGATTAAAGGCATGCGCCATCACACTCGGCAAATACAAATTTTTCCAAACTAATTTTAGGGGCTGGAGAGATGGCTTAGTAGTTGAGACACTTGCCTGCAAAGTCAAAAGACCCAGGTTCAGTTCCTGAGGACCCACATAAGCCAGATGCACAAAGATGATGCATGTGTCTGGAGTTCGTTTTCAGTGGCTGGTTGCCCTGTTGTACACAGTTTTTCTCTCTCTCAAAAAAATAAATAAAAATAGCCAGGCGTGGTGGTGCACGCCTTTAATCCCAGCACTTAGGAGGCAGAGGTAGGAGGATTGCCAAGAGTTCGAGGCCACCCTGAGACTACATAGTGAATTCCAGGTCAGCCTGAGCCAGAGTGAGACCCTACCTCGAAAAACCAAAAAATAAAATAAAATAAATAAATAAAATTTAAAAATAAAAATAAAATATTTAAAAAATAATTTTATACATTGGGCTAGAGAGATGGGTCCACAGTTAAAGATGCTTGCTTGCACAGCCTGACAGCCCAGGTTGAATTCCGTAGTCCCCATTAAAGCCAGACACACACAGTAACATAAGCATTTGAAGTTTGTCTACAGCAGAAAGTATGGTATGCCCATACTCTCCTCCCTCTCTCCTGTTTCTTCTATCTCTTAAATAATTTAAAATAATTTTATACATAAGAAAAGGGGCCTGAATTTAAAAGAATATTGTAATTAGCACATTAAAAAGTGAGTGAGCCAGACATGGTGGTGCATGCCTTTAATCTCAGCACTGAGGTAGGAGGATCGCCATTAGTTCAAGGTCACCCTGAGACTATATAGTGAATTCCAGGTCAGCCTGGGCTAGAGCAAGACCCTACTTCATTAAAAAGTTGGAAAAAAAAACCCTAAACAATATAAAATAATAGAAAGTGAGAAACTTGGAGGATGTGGTACCACATGCCTTTAATCATAGCCCTCAGGAGACTGAGGAAAGAGGATCACCATGAGTTCAAGGCTAGCATGGGCTACAGAGTGAATTCCAGGTCAGACTGGGCTAGCATGGGACCCTGCGTCAAAAAGAAACAAAAAGTGAGTAATTTAATAGACAAAGTATGTCAGTATTAAACTGGATATACTTAGCCAGATAATGTTCAAATTCACCGTGAAATCAGATGATAGCCATGAGCCACCCAGACTGGAATTAGAACACTGTCTTAGTCTATTTGACCTGATTTAACAAAATTCCACAAACTGTGAGTGCTTATACCCAACAGAGACTCATTTCTCACAGCTTTGGAGATTGGGAAGTCCAAGGTCAGAGATGATTCCGTATGTAGAGGGAGCCCAGTTGTGGCCCATAACTTTCAGACTGTGATGAACACAAATATTATTTTGCTCAGTGTTAGCTACAAGTTCATGCCCATGTCTCTGTGTTAAGTGGAAATGATTCAGGATTTGGGGGTTCAGGAGGGGTCCCCCAAATTTATGAATCCCAAGTTTGTGTTCTGTCCCACATTTAACAAAGAATTGATAAAGACAAACTCAAGAAGGATAAATTATGAGTTATTGGGTTTATTTAGCGAGAAATCACAGAGTGTGAGGTTTATTTAAGGGAGATGGGGATCTAGGAAGGCTACAGCAGTCATAAAAATGTGGGAAGTTGGAAACAGGCTCTTATGTGGAAACATGGCACAGTTTATAAGGTTCATTTAAGAGAAATTGAGGTTTCTGGGGTAAAGCCACAAGCATGTGGAGGGGTGTTACAAGGGCAAATGGTGAGATTCAAGGAAAAAATAAGAGGGGAACTATCAAAGCAGATACCAAGGAATTGAGAGGAGGAATAAGAAATGAAGAGTTAAACTCATGGTTACCCCAAGTTTAAAGAAATTACAAAGGTAGCAGGCCTGGAGTTAGAGTACCCACATGGTAAATCTGGGATGTAACAGGGAAATGCATAAATGGAATATTCAGAGACCAGAGGAAAATCATTCATGTAATCAAAGTGGGAATTTACCCCAAACTATAAAGCAGAGGCAAGCAGAAAAGTTATCCCAAATCAAGAAACACTTTTATGCTCTACCCCCTCCCGGCCAGGCTGGGTGGACAAAGAGGCCAACTCATATGAATCCCTGTGGTCTAAGTGAAGGCAGACAAAGAAGAGCAGAGCAATCGGAGCAGAGCAGCCTTTGTATGCAAGGGGAAAAACCCCATTGGTTTGTAGGTTTGGAGGATGGATGGCAGAGCCAGCCCACCTGGGTTGTCTATGTACATAGTGAGCTAGACTGTGGACAGCAGGGGGCGCTGTAGATCAGTCTCGATCAGACATGAGTCCCATTTCTGCCAAGAGTTCCCTTCTTGTACCATGGTAAGGTGGCATGTGGGGTGGCATCTCTTGGGCCTCAATCTCTAAGTACAACTACCTAAAATCAGCTCTCTTTCTCCTACCCTCCTTCAGAATTCCTTTCTCTTACTGCCCAGACCATCTGAACACTCAGAAAGTTTGGTATATGAGTGTCTTCAGGAGAGTTCCCATTAGCCATGGTCTCAGAGAGATCATTTTCCACCATTTCTCATTTTATGAATAGTCTTCCTAGTTTGAGCTAATTTGAACTGCCAAATTAGAAAATGCATTGACCTGGGGCTGGAGAGATGGCTTAGCGGTTAAGGCATTTGCCTGCAAAGCCAAAGGACCCAGGTTCAACTTCCCAGGACCCACATAAGCCTGATGCACAAGGGGGCTCATGCATCTGGAGTTCATTTGTAGTGGCTGGAGGCCCTGACATGCCCATTCTTTATCTGTCTCTTTCTTTCTCCTTCTCTCTCTCTCTCTCTCAAATAAATAAATGAAAAAATAAAACAGGTATTATTTAAAAAAGTTGATCTTGGGCTGGAGAGATGGCTTAGCGGTTAAACGCTTGCCTATGAAGCCTAAGGACCCCGGTTCGAGGCTCGATTCTCCAGGACCCACGTAGGCCGGATGCACAAGGGGGTGCATGTATCTGGAGTTTATTTGCAGTGGCTGGAGGCCCTGGCGCACCCATTCTCTCTCTCTCTCTCTGCCTGCCTATTTCTGTATCTCTCTCTCTCTCAAATAAATAAATAAATAAATAAATAATAAAATATTAAAAAAAAAAAAGTTGATCTTGCTGGATGTGGTGGCACACGCCTTTAATCCCAGCATTTGGGAGGCAGAGGTAGGTGGATTGCTGTGAGTTCAAGGAGGCCACCCTGAGACTACATAGTGAATTCCAAGTCAGCCTGGACTAGAGTAAGACCCTACCTCAAAAAACAAACAAGAAAACAAAAAAAGTTGATCTGAATTTATAGCTGGGTTGAATTGTCAAGTAAAATGCAAGATGCCCAGTTAAATTTCAATTTTATATAAATAGTCAATATATATTTTTACTCCATATGTTGCAAATACTAAAAATTTATGGTTTGGGTTGGGAAGATGGCTCAGCAGTTTAAGGTGCTTGCTTAGAAAGTCCAGTTTCAATTACCATGTACCCTCTTAATGCCAGATGCTCTAAGTGCAGCATGCATCTGGATTTCATTTACAACAGCAAGAGGCCCTGGCATGCCCATTCTCTCTCTTTCTTACATAAATTTTAAAATTAAATACATAAAATTTATGTTTTATTCTAATTTAAGCTAGTATTTATTTGCTAAATATAGCAAGCTTACATTTTGGCCTTAATAAGTACTTTTAATTTTGACCACTGCCCCCATCTATTCAAGGGTAGGGAGAGGAGTGAACACTAACATAGGCATTAGTGAAAAGTGATCAGAGAGAAAAATGAAGAAGCAAAGAGGAAGATAATACCCACATAATTAACATTTTTACCACATCAAAACAGCCAGTTTCTTTCTACTTGAAATTAAAATTTGCTCAACTGAGACTATTGGGTCCTCCATAAACTTCAAGTTCTCTACTGTGGTTGAGAAGGAGAAGGAGAGGCAGGGATCATGAAATGCATAAGATGGTTTTCCTAGAAGGTGAACCCGTAAGGTGGGTTCAGTACCCAAGAGAGAACATGGTAATATCTCCCAGTGGTTTATAGATACAGCCATCCCACCAGTGGGTACAAACCTTGTTCTGGTTTAAATGTAAAATATTCCCCAGAGGCTCATGTTATTGAACACCTGATTCCCAGGTGGTCACACTGTTGGGAAGGTTGTAGAACCTTTAGGAGGCAAAGCCTTGGAGGAAGTGAGTCCCTGGAGCCAGACTTTGAGGTTTTATAGCCTCGCCCCACTTTCTGGTCACTCTGTTTCCTAAAGATGGATTCAATATGACCAGCCAGCCTCCTGCTCCTACCACCATGCCTTCCCCACCATGAGGAATGTGTTCCCTGGAACTGTGCTGCAAGAACCCATATCCTTTCTTAAGCTGCTTCTTGCCAGGTATTTGGTCACAGCAATGAGTAGAGGAACTAAAACACACCAAAGAAAGTGCTACCAATATATTGAAGAGACAGCCACACTCCCATGTTCCTTGCTGCTTGTTTCTTTGTGTAAGTTATAGAATGGACTGAAAGAGTTCAGATCCCAACTCCGTTATTTAACAACTCTGTGATGTTTGGTGGGTCATATAACACCTCTCTATACTTTACTTTGGGGGCATAGACCTGAAAGCTTTTTTTTGTTTTGTTTTGTTTCTTTCAAGGTAGAGACTCTAGCCCAAGGTGGCCTGAACTTCTGTACTTTCAGGCTGGGTCTTGAACTCACAGTGATCTTCCTATCTCTGCCTCCTGAGTGTTGGGATTAAAGGTGTGTACCAGCATATCTAGCTTCGATCTGAAAACTTTATGACAATTCAGTATCTAAATGACATGTAAGCCAGATATGATGGCACACCCCTCTAATCTCAGCACTTGTAGGGGGCTGAGGCAGGAGGATCACAAGTTGGAAATCAACATAATCATCATAGAAAGACCCTGTCTTAAAAAGTCAAATTAGCTGGGCATGTTAGTGCATACCTTTAATCATAGCACTTTGAGAGGAAGAGATAGGAGGATCACCAGGGGGGAGAGGCCAGCCTGAAATGACAGACTGAGTCCAGGTCAGCCTGGGTGAGAGTGAGACCCTACCTCAGAAAAAAAAGTAAAAAAAAGAAAACCAACCAAACAAACAAAAAGTCAAATTAAACAAATAATAAGACATTCTAACAGAGTCTGGCAAGCAATAAGGATTATATAATGCCAATCATCATATGGACACTCTGGATTTTCAAATATTTCTAGCAGAAGAGTATTTAAGAGTCTCCATTTCAGGATCCACCTAGTGTTTATCTGATCACTTGCCATGTGACTCTGGATAAATTAAGTTCCATAACTAGGTGTCCTCATTAGTGAGGAGAGGTATAACAGCAGTACTTTGGTCAAACAGATATGTCACGAGGCATAAATAGAGCCCTCAAACTCCAAACCCTGAGTTTGTGTTTGTATTTAACCAAAGAATTGGGCAAACCAAACTGAGAAGGATAATTATTAAATTACCCCATTTGTGGAGGGAAGTACAGAACTAAGGGAAAGAAAATGAATAAACCCACGCAGTCTGAGAGTCCACATGGTGGGCCTGAAGGAAATGTGAAAAGAGATTTAGAGAGAAAAGAAAGTACAGAGAGCTCCTGCCATGTGGAGGAGGGCAGGAAGGGGTAGTGAGGGGTCAAGGGGACGCTTACTAGAACCTGGAAGTTCAGGACTGATGAACAAGCAGCCAAAAGAACTTGCCCTCCTCTCGTATTTTTAACTTTATGGTGGTGGACCCTACCTTCTGGCTCAGGTGAGTCAGAGAGAAAGCTGATTAGACTGGGCTAAAGGCTGGCTCAGGAAGAGGCCTGTCATGATGCCAAGTTCTGGGGTCTAAGCTTGACCAAGCACAATGCCAGGATTGGATTTGGATTCTAGGAAAGGAGACCTCCCTCTGAGGGAGAGACTCAGGTATGGAAAACCAGGCCTAGAGAACTGATTTAGGAAAGAGATGAGGAGCAGCCAGATTCTTCTCTGATCTCTAGCAAAGCACAAAGTGTAAGGGCAACGCCAAAGGCATTCCAGCTTTTTACGTTCAGGGGTCCAGTCACCCTACCTGCCTAACAAAGCTACCTGAGTCTCAGTTGCTGAGAATTTTAACTGAAATAAGGAGGCCACTGTGCATCTGTCTTTCTTCTTTGCCTGCTACAGTGCACTAACATTCTGACTGTCTTCTTGCAACCTGGAAGAATCTTGAGGAATGAGCTAGAAACAGCCCAGCTTGTCATGAGGAGACTGCTGATAGAAATTCACACATTAAAGGTGATTCTACAGAAATGCACGCATGTTTAAGGCCCCACTGATTGCATCTCTGAAGGAAATGAGGAGCATAGAGCAAGGGAGCACACACAGAAGGTGATTCTAGTCATACAAAGGATTTGGCTGAGTCTATGATGTTCTGTTACAACAAAGCCAAACCAGTCTGTCTGTGGAGGGACCATAAATGCGAGACCTGGCGTTGTGGGCACCGTTCTTTAAATCTCTCTGTGAGAGCAAAGGAAGGAAGAAGATGGTGTGTGGGGGTGGGAGGGAGAGCCATAATTTCCTGCACTCTGCTACAGCCTTCTCAGATGGAAGATATAAAATAACCAGTTCTCACAGTGGGTGCTGGAATTGGAGAAGAAAGGAAACCACCCACCCCCCACCCCCCCACACACAAGACTAGCTAATGGCATACTTGCCTGTGTATACTTCCATCAATACCTCCACATTGTACTCAAAAGGACTGCAACACATGTGAAACTTGTTGTGGTGGTTTGATTCAGGTGTCCCCCATAAACTCATGTAGTCTGAATTCTAGGTCCCCAGCAGGTGGCAATTTGGAAATTAAAGCCTCCTGGAAGTGGTGTATTGTTGGGGGCAGGCTTATGGGTATTATAACCACCTTCCTCTTGGCAGTTTTTGCCACACTCTCCTGTTGCTGTTGTCCACCTGATATTGGTGAGGAGGTGATGTCCACCCTCTGCTCATGCCATCATTTTCCCCTACATGGTGCTTCCCCTTGAATCTGTAAGGCAAAATGAACCTTTTTTTACTCACAAGCTGCTGTTGGTCAGGTGCAGAGCCAGCAATGTGAACCTGACTACAACACTTGTTATAACCAGCTTCCCCTTGCCAGTGTTTGTCACACTCTCCTGTTGTTATTGTCCATATAATGTTGGCCAGGAAGTGATATCCACTGTCTGCTCATGCCATTGTTTTCCCCTGCCATCACGGAGCTTCCTGTTGAGTCTTTAAGCCAAAAATAAACCCTTTCCTCCCACAAGCTGCTCTTGGTTGGGTGTTTTCTGCCAGCAATGTGAACCTGACTGAAACAAGTATGTAAGAATACTATCTGGAAGGAAAATAGGCAAATAGTCTAGGTAAATAACTACATTTTTAGCAATTTCCCAGATGAACACACATGAAAAACTTCTTAATAATATACTTACTTGTAAACTGAATGTAAGAACATAGAAAAAGATCACTCACATAATCAAGTTGAATCCATTCCAGAGATACAGGGATGATTCAACATATGAAAATTGATAAATGTAAAAATTCACATAAATACGCTCATGGCCATAAATCACATGATTATCTCAGTAGTTGTAGATGAGGCTTTTGACAAAATCAACACCCCTTCATGCTAAAATCCTCCAAGAGACTAGGAATAGAAGAAACATACCCCAACATAACAAAAGCTATATATGGTAAACTTATAGCCAATATTACATGAAATGGGAAAGAAACTCAAAGCATTTCCACTAAGATGAGGAACAAGACAAAACTGTCCATTTTCTTACCCTTATTCAATATAATGCTTAAAGTCTTAGCTAGAGCAGTAAGAAGGAAGGAAGATGTCAAAGTGTTCCTGTTTGCAGATAATATGATCATCTATATAAGAGACCCTAAAGAGGGGCTGGAGGGATGGCTTAGCAGTTAAGGCACCTGACTGTGAAGCCTAAGGACCTAGGTTCAACTCCCCAGAACCCATGTAAGCCAGATCACCTGCATCTGGAATTTATTTGCAGTGGCACGCCCATCTTCTCTCTCTATCTCTTTGCCTCTCTCTCGTTCTCAAATAAATAAATAAAAATAAAATTCTTAAAAAAGAAAAATCTAGTTGCATATTTAACAAAAGAGAGAGAGAGACCCTAAAGATGCCACCAGAAAACTCTTAGATCTGATGAACACTTTCTTTCAGTCAATCTCTTGAAGGAATGGAATAGTGGTCATTAGAAGCTTGGAGGGAGTGGTGAGTGGAAGGAAGTTCAACAAGCAATGCTAAAACACAGAGTGAAGGCATTTGGGATTTTCTTTAGTACACTGGGTAAAACAATCTATAGTATGTTTCAATATGACTGTAAGAATATAAAATTCCCAACACATAAAAGTGATTATTGGTTGAGAAGATGAAAATACCTCTTACTTGATTTGATCATTACACACATGTATTGATCTGGCACATGGTGCCATTTATTTACATCACAAATATGCATCAATTGTCGGGCATGGTGGCACATGCCTTTAATCCCAGCACTCGGGAAGCAGAGGTAGGAGGATCGCTGTGAGTTCAAGGCTACCCTGAGACTACATAGTTAATTCCAGGTCAGCCTGGACCAGAGTGAGACCCTACCTCAAAAAAAAAAATGCATCAATTAAAGGTAAAAAGAGTTATGGTGAAGAAAAGATGGAAAGAAAGAGAGGAAAGGAGGTAAAGAAAGAAGGAAAAAAAGAATATAGGGGTGGGAAAGTCTAAGAGCAAACAGGGCAAAGGGTTAGAAAAGAGAGGAAGGGAGAGGGAAGGGAAACACAAAACTAAAGACAATATGAATAAGGTATATAGAAACCTTTTTCTTCACTAATTAAAAGATATAGTTTTAAAGACAGGGAGGGAGAGAGAAAGAGGAAGAGAGATATTGGGCAGAGGTACCCTGCTGCTGTGGTAGAGAAAATTTTCCCCTGAAGTTATGGGTTATTGCAAGTAAATGTCCATGCCAGGAAGGGGCACTCCTTCCTCCCTCAGTGAGCTGTTGTTGGTCAAGGAGGCCCATGAGAGGCCCAAAACAATGCAGGCTATTGCCAATGTACTTGATTTCCCACCAGCACTAGATGGTAAGACCCCATTACTGAAGACGCCACATGCTATGGTCACAGGACACTGAGAAATTAAGCTGGAACTGAGCTAGAAATCATCTCCCTGCTGGCTGCTGGGAAAGAAAGGTCATTAATAGTCCTAACAGCAGTGGATCCTGCAAGCTATACATCCAACCAGCCTGGCAAGAGGGGCCCATCGGTGTAACAGCAGCGTGTAACTTATGAGTAGCCGGCTGCTCTCTAGTTGGATCTGAGGCCCACTCGATGGGTGGGAATTTAGAGGTGGTGCTGAGAACCAACTCAAAAGTCTATGGCTTGGAAGGTTATAGATCCTGGAGGAAAGCTACCAGTGTTCTTTGGCTAAATAGATATGTTGTGCCAATCAAAAAGCAATCAAGAGGCTAGAAAGATGACTCAGCAGTTTAAGGCACTTACAAAGCCTAATGGCCTGGGTTCAATTCTTCAGTACCCACATAGACCCAGATGCACAAAGAGGCACATGCATCTGGAGTTCATTTCCAGTGGCTAGAGGCCCTGGTATGCCCCATCGTCCCTTTCTCTCTCTGCTTGCAATAAATAAATAAATAAATAAATAAATAAATAAATAAATAAATAAAGATACTTCTTTAAAAAAGCAATCTAGGGCTGGAGAGATGGCTTAGTGGCTAAGGCACCTGCCTGCTAAGCCTAAGAACGCTGGTTCCAATGTCCAGCATTTCCAATCTCCAGATCCCATGTTTAGCCAGATGCAAAGTGACGCAAGGGCAGAATGCCACACTTGACCACAAGGGGGCGAACGCATCTGGATTTTGTTCACAGCCACTGAGAGACTGCTGGCGTGCCCATCTCTGTCTCCTCTCTCTCTGTCTATCTCTCTCTGTCTCTCTCTCCAAAAATAAATAAAAAATAATTTAAAAAATTTTTTTAAAAGCAATCTAAATGTGTGTGTGTGTTATTTTAATTTTTTAGGTAGGGTGTTGCTCTAGCCCAGGCTGACTTGCAATTCCACTATGTAGTCTCAGGGTGGCCTTGAACTCAAAGCGATCCTCCTACCTCTGCCTCCCGAGTGCTGGGACTAAAGAAGTGCACTACCATGCCCTGCTCTAAATGTATATGTTTAAGCCCTTTGATTAATGCTGTTTTCACCTTAGATTAGAGAGGCTTCTTTTTACAGATGGTGGGGAATACTGAGGAGACTCAAGAGTCATCACTCATCACACACAGTGGCTTTTGGGGGAAAATTGCAGATCTAAATTATAGCAATGGCACAATATTTTCCCAATGCAGTCAGTCCAGGACAGTTTCTGTTTCTATATCTACGGAAACTTGATGGTTACCTCTAGATTTCAGCAGTTGTTTAACAGCTGATTTATTTTGAAGCAACTGAGTGATCCAGCCTTTCCCTCTTCCCCACCCCACCCCCCTCTGGGTGTTCTGTTTTGTTTTTGGAGACAGGGTCTCACTCCCTTTTAGTCCAGGCTAACCTGGAACACACTGCAGCGTAGGCTGGTTTTAAACTCCCAAGTGCTTGGCTTGTAAGTGTGTGCATGTGTATCTATGTGTATCTATGTGTATCTATGAACCAGCTCTTCTGCAAGCATTTACTTAATTGTTCCACTTCCAAAAAGATACAAATTCACTATTGTGGTTTGAATGAAAAATGTGTCCCACAGGCTCATGTGTTTGCACACTTGGTGCCAAGCTGGTGACACTGTTTGGAAAGGTTGTAGAGCCTTTAGGAAGTAGAGCCTTGCTGAAGGAAGAATCTGGTCACCAATGATGGGCTTTGAGGCTTGATAGCCTGGCTCCATGACTTATTCACTCTCTGCTTCCTACCCGCTGCTGTGGTCAGCTAGCTCCCATTCTTGCCATGATGGACTCTACCCCTAAAATTCAGCCCTAAGTAAATCCTTTCCTTCCTTAAGTTGCTTCTGGTCACATGTTCGTTGACAGAATGAGAAAGTAATTAAAATCCATATTGATTGACAAAATGCTTATCAATACCACTATCCAAGGCATGCACATACCCATTCTTTTTGTTCCTAAAACTATAAAACCTTCATTTTTGTTAAAATGTACCCTTGCAGAAATTGTCAAAATATGGTCACGACTAAGTACTCCATTCTTTAAAATCACAATTCACAGTCATCGGAGTATGCTATTTACTTTCTAAAGGAATTTAACCCCTCAAAAATAATTTGCCAAGAAGTTAGGATTCAGTAAAGGAACTTGAATGTAATGAATGCTAGTCATATTACATACATTTTAAATAACTGGTACTAGTTAATAGGGAGAAATGCCAATTTTATTAGTCTTGCCATGTCTCAAGGATTAAGCACAAATTCTGTTGGTAAGTTGATGATTTCTTTGTGCTTGTTTCTAAAGTCATCCTACCCTGTGTGTTGATTTCCACATTCCCCATTAGAATATAAGTGCATTCTCTTTTCTTCAAGGTCTTGTGGCAGTGGCAAGCTTAGAGATCAAGTATTGTTCTCTTTGAGAAACATAGCTTCCAACAATATGAACCATAATGATAGGTAACGCTTATGTAGTCCTCCACAACAGTAAGGCATGTTCTCAGTATTTTACATACACTAATCAAAAAGCATTTTAAAGGATGGTGGGAAAATGATTATTACCCTCAGCTTCATTTTACTAAACACAATGCACTGAAGGACATTAGCGAAAGAGCTAAATAACTAAGGCCAGCAGAGGGTGCAGAGCTGAGATTTGAACTCAGACTGCCTCCCAGATTCACATGCTTGTTACAGCCCTCCGGAAGTTACTTGTTTATACTACTGTATATGCTTACATGCTGAAGTAAGTGAAGTAGGCAGAATTTGAAGTATGAAAACTTAGGTGTCAAGCCAGGTAACGTGTCTCAACACCTGTAATTTCATTTTGAGGAATGCTGAGAAAGGCAAATTAGGAGTTCTGGGTCAGCCTGAACTAGACAAAGAACTGCTTGCTGCATGTGTATGCATGCGTGCACACACACACACACACACACACACACCACCACCACCACCACCACCACCAAACAAGAATAATCTTAGGTTTCAATTCCTCTAAGAAACCTTTATATCAATCTGGGTCTCAGAGTCTTTGTTATCTTACAAACTGGGAATGAAAATATTTGTAATGTCTGCTTTATTGGTTAAGTAAAAGTGAAATAATGTATGTGAAGGTGCTTTGTAAACTGTTACATAAAGGGCAATCCATTACACTTTGAATGGACATGTCAGTTAGAACACAGCTCCAGTTGGGCATGATGAAAATGTCACATAAGGTATACTAGGACAACACTAGAAGACAGCAGACCTATGGCCAAACCTGGGGCTGTTGCTGTGTAAATGCCATGTATCCAACTACCCCATTGCACCTCCCCTGACACCCTCTCACTATAATACAGTATAGCACATCATTGTTTCCCCATGCGGTATCTTTTAAAACAAGAATGTGAACATCAATTGTCATTCAACACTTTTCCTTACAAAGTTTTTCTCTGGTAGGCTGAAATCAGAAATTCTTGCCTCTAACATACAAGCAGAAGTGATGGAAGGAAGCAGAGAAGAAAGGTCCAACAGCAAACACCGTACAGTGGGTATCCAGGCAACTGGAAATGCTTGGCTGAGACAGAGTTTTTCTTCCTCTGGCAAGCTGGGGGCATTCCAGCCAGGCGCCTCAGAGCCTCTGATGTGGAAAACAGCTCAGATTCCCACACCCGAGATAAACCTCTGTGAGTCTAGCAATCTTCTGAGGGATTTCAGGGAGGAATGGGTACAGGTCTCTCCATCTCTGTTCCTTGTACTATGGGCAACAGAGATGGCTACAAAACCATCCAGCTAAAATAAATACCATATAAACAACAACATTAACACTCTGCCTTGTGCTACTCTAGCCAATCCTTTGCTAAGAAGTATAAATAATTCCAAGAACACTACAGTGGGAAATCTTCCAATCAGCTGAGAAGAATGGCTTGGCTGAATGTCTCCTATGTGATCAGGCCCGCATGCACTTGGGGGTTAGTTGATGCTTGTCAGTAGGTTAAGCTGAAGTAAAGGTAACAGGGGAATCCCTGGAAACCATCACATGTTCGATTTTCCATCAAAGAACATTAATCTAAGAAGTGAAAAAAAAAAGTCTGTAAACATAAGGTTCGATTCCAATAATGTTAGAGCGGGAAGAGACCATGGAGGCCACTCCTTTACTGTTATTGTACAGCGGGGAACATAGAGCTTAACAACTTATCAGAGGCACTATAGCAATTAGTAGCATCCCTGGTATTAGAAGGTTGGATGGAATGCTTACTCCTTTCTGCTGGGCCTGGTAGGGTAGTCAGGGAGAAGAAGCTACTACTCTTTTCAGTATTATCTTCAGTGATCATTTTAATTATCTTTGCCTATCAGGCAGTACTTCATTTCTGGTGTCCTCCCAGCCCCCGAGAAATAGAGAACACTGATTAAGGTAGTCACCCAGTCCTCTGTTCCACAGGGAAAACACACATGCCTATCACACATAGGACTTTTTAATTTTTTTTTTTTTGAGAGAGACAGAGAGAGAGAGAGATGGGCAGCCTCTCAGCCACTGTGAATGAATTCTAGATGTATGCGTGCCCTTGTGGGCAAGTGTGGCATCGCGCGCTTGCGTCACTTTGTGTCTGGCTAAACGTGGGACCTAGAGAATCAAACAGGCATTCTTAGGCTTGTCAGGCAGGTGCCTTAACTGCTAAGCCATCTCTCCAGCCCCTTAGTTTTTTTTTTTTTATTATTATTGACAACTTCTATATTTACAGACAGTAAACCATGATATTTCCCTCTCTCCCCCTGACTTTTTAATTTTTTTATCGACAACCTACATACATATGCACAATATATCCAATCATAATCCCCTCCTACCATCCTTCTTTGTTCCCCTCCACTGAACCCTTTCTTCTTTATAATTAGTCCTTCTTCTACTTTGATGTCTTTTAGTTATTCACTTAATGTCAGTAATTGCTAAGCAATTTGCATATAGTGTCCTTTATTATTTATTTATTTCAAGATAGGGTCTCACTCTAGCCCAGGCTGACCTGGAATTCACTATGTAGTCTCAGGGTGGCCTCAAACTCATGGCGATCCTCCTATCTCTGCCTCCTGAGTTCTGGGATTCAAGGTGTGCGCCACAATGCCCAGCTTCTTTTTTTCTTTATTATTTTCCTTCACTCAGACTGCTTTCTCTCCCAAGGGGAGAACAATTGTCAGTGACGATGGTCACTTGCACAAAACAACACCTAGGGCCAGCCTCACACTCAGGAGAGAACAGTGAACCTCCTCCTCATGGTTTCCAGCACTCTACACAGAGAAACTTCTCTAGTAAGCAACTATAGAAATGACCCTTGAAAGGACAGTCTTTAGTGTCCTGAAATTGAGAGTTGCTATACTGAAAAGGCCAAAAAACTAGGAGACCAAGCATTCCCTTCCTCTCTTCCCCACTCTAGTATTTACTGGGTGATCAAGTAGATTGATTTTTCTGAAACTCAAGTTCCTTATCTTAATACACTTAGATGCTTTGATGTCTCCCCCGCCCCTTCATATTCTGCAGGTCTTATGCAGGTAGCAACAGCTTCTGTGAAGTCATAAATGCAACCATCATTTTGTGTCTGGAAGACAGCATTCCAAAGCACTCGTTCCATCTCTTGGCTCTTACATTCTTTCTGCCACCTTTTCCTCAGTGATCGCTGAGCCTTGGAGGGGGTGATGTAGAGGCCTCAGTTAATGCTGAACACACAACTATCACTTCTCCTCAGCAGTTTGATGAGCTTTGAATCTTCCCAGTGGTCACCACCATATGAAAAAGGGAAACTACTCTAACCAAAAGTGAGAGCAACATTACTATGTGAGCATAAACATAACTACTTAGAGGGCAATCTGGTGGGCATAGTGTATCCATTTAGCCAAACAGTAGTTGTAGTTTCCCCCCTAGGCTTATGACTTTCTCAGCCATAGGTTTTTGACTAGGTCTTCAGTATCAGGGTTGACCCCCCCCCCATGGAGTAGGCCTCATATTCAATCAGGGAATAGTTGGTTATTTGCACAACAATCATGCCACTATTGCACCAGTGAGCACATCCTGCCTGGCAGACCAGTTGTGCAGCTTGCAGGGCCTATTACTGGTTAAGACTGTCCATGACATTTCTCCTCTAGCAGGCTGCATAGTACTTTCTACCACTGACAGCTTGTCAGCAGGGAGGTGACTTCCAGCTCAGCTCCAGGTTAATTTTCTCAGTAGGACTTACCATATTTTCCATCATTTTTTTAAAATGTTTTTTTAAACTTTTTATTTTTTATTATTTTTTTGGAGAGAGACACAGAGAGAGACAGAGAGAGAGAGAGGGAGAGGGAGAGGAAGACAGAGATGGGCGCACCAGCAGTGTCTCAGCTGCTGCAAACGAAATCCAGATGTGTGTGCCCACTTGTGGTCAAGTGTGGCATTGTGCCCTTGCCTCACTTTGCATCTGGCCAAACGTGGGACCTGGAGATTGGAACTGCTTGAGATTGGAACCAGTGTTCTTAGGCTTAGGAGGCAGGCGCCTTAACCCGTAAGACATCTCTCCAGCCCTAAAAAAATGTTTTTATGCCAGGCATGGTGGTGCACGCCTTTAATCCCAGCACTTGGGAAGCAGAGATCGGAGGATTACTGTGAGTTCGAGGCCACCCTGAGGCTACATATTCCAGGTCAGCCTGAGCTAGAGTGAGACCCTACCTTGAAAAAAACAAACAAAAAAAAGTTTTTATTTGAGAAGGGTTTGGAGAATAGGCACACCAGGGCCTGTTGCCACTGCAAACAAACTTCAGATGCATGTGTCACTTTGTGCATCTGGGAAATCATTGGTACTGTGGAATCAAACCTGGGCCATTAGGCTTTGAAAACAAGTGCCTTTACTGCACCATCTCTCCAGCATAAGGTTTCTTCCCCTCCCTCCCTCCCTCCCTCCCTCCCTCCGTCTCTCTTTCTTTCTTTCCAAGGTAGGGTCTCACTCTAGCCAGGTTGATGTGAAATTTGCTCTTAGTTCCAGGCTGGCCTGGAACTCGCAACAATCCTCCTGCCTCAGCCTATGATTAAAGTTGAGGGCTACCACGCCTGGCTCTTCATACTCTCTAAGGAACAAGAAGTGTCTTCCCTGCATTTTGGAAGAAGTAGCTGGTAACCCAAATGATGCACAGCTTTGTTCCAAGAGGTAAAGAGACACTTTGTCTTCTGCTTGTCAGGGAATCCTATTTGATATGTTTTTGATCGCTATTAATATTTTAGAACACATATATAGCTTATTTTCATCCTGTCATTAATGACCTTGAGAAATTGACTTATTTTCTACAGGGTGCTTTTTCTGTCGGGTGTGTCTTTTCATTTTGGTTTTGTCACCGTCTTTAAGGGCCAGGTGGCAAATACTTGCGTAGAACTCTAATCACCTGCTAACAGGATTTGGAGTGGAATTAACACGGATCATGTGTGTCCTTCCTGTCCCAGCTTTATCGGCCCAAGGCCTTACCTGTATGAGACCCGCTGGTTGGCCGCAGCACTCTAAGCCATCAAAGACTGTCATGCATTTTGTGACATTCAAAAAACGGAGTTTGGGCTTGAGACAGAAGGCTTAGCGCTTAAGGCACTTGCCTGCACAGCGAAAGGACCAAAGCTCAATTCCCCAGGACCCTTGCAAAGCCAGATGCACAAGGTGGCGCATGCATCTGGATGGAGTTTGTTAGCAGTGTGGATGGAGGCCCTGGCGCGCCCATTCTTTCTCAAACAAATAAATTTGAAAACAAACACCGAGCTTATCTAGGACAGAACGTGTGTATGACACTGCAACTATTTGCCAAACTCATCCTCAGGCATTCAGGGTGGCAACGAGTCTGTCCTGCCCAACGAGTTTCGGCTTTGGGCCTCCTGCGAAGCTGGGCCACGCGGCGGTGCGTCACGCTGGGGCGGCCACCGAGTCACCTGAGCGAGCCGCGGCCGCCGCTGTGGTGGCCTTTGGTGTGGTCTCTGCAGGCTGGGTGCCGAGCCGGGGCCATCCGGTCCGCAGCAAGCCGCGCCGTACCTCGGGCCGGGGCTCGCACTCACCTGCGCGCGAGGCGGGGGCGGGGCCTGCCGGTGACGTCACGGGAGGGCGGGGCGCGGGAACCGCACTGCAGCGCGGAGGGGCGGGGCGGGGGCGGGGCCTGCAGCGCGTGACCCGCTGCCGGGGGCCGGAGGGGGCGGGGCGGGGCCGGAGGGGGCGGGGCGGAGCGGCCAGGCCCCGGAGGGAGGGTGTGGCTGCCTGGCGGGCTGGTGGGAGGGCGGGCGCAGGTCGAGGCCGGGTTCCCCCTCCTCCTCGCCGGCCTCTCCTGGCTCTTCCCACCTGGGCCTGTGCGTGCAGACGCGCACCTGGCAACGGCGGCCGCCCTCCTCCCCGCCTCCCCCTGCGCCCGCGGAGCTGGTCTCGAGCGCGCGCTCGTGGATGTCGTTTCTGGGGGTGACCCTGCGCGCCTCCTCGATGCCCGGGAGCTGTTAGTGACCGCCACCCGGCCGGACTTCCAGGGCGCGGCGCGGCGCGGCTTCGGGGCTCCGCAGGCGGGGCGGGGGGGACATGCTGGAGCTGCGGCATCGCGGTGGTGGCCCCGGCCCTGGCCCGGGCCCCGGGGGAGCGCTGGTGCCGCCACCCCGCGAGGGAGAGGCGGCCGGCGGGGACCACGAAACCGAGAGCACCAGCGACAAAGTAAGTGGAGCGGCGACGACGCAGAGGGACATAAAGAGAGAGGCCGGGTCGGGGTGCAGGCCGGGGGCGCCGAGGGCCGTCCTCCGTCCCCGGGCGGGTGACGGGCGGGCGGCGCGTCTGCACCGTGAGCGCCGCCGCTGCGGGCACAGCCGCGTACTTGAACCTGACCGCCGTCGAGCTGCTCACCGTTCCAGCCTCCCTGGTCTGGGATCCGGGACCGGCGCTGCTGGGATGGATGGACGGAAGCTGTCACTCCAGGAGCTGTCTACTCTAGAGGCTGCCACCTTTTCTCCTTAGGAGGACAAAGTCGGCAGTACACTCCAGACGTGCAACCTTCGGTTCTGACCTGTCATCGGATCCTGACGCAAGACGGCAGGCTCCTTGAGCTAGCCCCGCAGCCGCACTTTGGTTTCTCAGTCCTCTGATGTGCTCTGGAGGTTTAATCCTATCGTGCACACGGCACGGTTGCAATCCGCCAACTTCGTCCAGTCCGCGTCGGACAAGGCAGTTCTGTCTACCACTAGATTTTTCTTTAACCCGACAAGCGAATGAGTTTTCACTCCCTTCTATAGATTAACCTTGCTTCACAGTTAAGACAAAGCACATGCCCTGCCATTTATTCTATTGAAAGGATAAAAATTTGGACGTGTTTGGTTAGAAGAGCCGGGTAAGGACTTCTGAAGAATCTCAGTTTTATCACCGTGTGGGTTGGATCAATTGGGAAATTGGACCAGAGAATAGATTGTGTTTATCAAAACTTGAGTTTACAAAACTCCATTTTGTTGGAGAAGCTCAAAACTTAAAAAGCTATCTTACAAGAATTATTTTGAGGAAGCCAGCACCTGTATTTCAGTATGAGTTACAGAAGTGTGGACAAGGGTGGTGGCAGATGGCTGTGCACTTGTAATCTCAGCACCTGGGAAGTGGAGGCAGGAAGGAAGGATCAGGAGTTCAAGGTCATTCCTGGCCACATAGTGAGTTCTAGGTGAGGCTGGGCTTCAGGAGACATTCTTTCAGAAACTAAAAAGACAAAACTACTGAATGAAGTGAATGGCCCAAGGTCAAGTTCACTGTCTTTTGAAGCTAGAACCTGATTTTCCTGATTCTCTTGGTTTGTGCCCTTGTTGAGATTCCCTGGCATCTTGACCCAGGGAAGGTCCCCCCACAAAGCTGAAGATGAACTTGATGGATGAAGCTCAGGTTACAAGCTGTGCTAGGATATGATGGAAACCATAAATGTAACAGTGACTTCAGGACTGGAACTTTAGATACAGTGAGCTGACATTGTCTCTTCTGCCCTTGATAGGTAGATGATAGATTAGAATAGAATGACAGTCTGGAGAACTATGTATGAAGGGATTACACAAAATATAACATTTTCCAGCTACTGAAGGTTGAAAGCTAGGAACAGTGGGCTGAGAATAGTTGTTGTGAAAACTGCCTTGGAAACTCGACCAAAAATAGAATTAATTAGGTTGGGGTTTATGTAGTTTTAGCGCTGGTATCCTTTAGAATCAAGGAAATACCAGCTTCCCCTTGTTGACTTCCTTAACTGGAGGAAGCTACAAGCTTTGATTAAGACAAAACATGTTCCAGAAACTATGCATAAAATGCCTTTTGAATTTATTTTTTTAACCCCATAATGTATTTAAAATGGAAACTAAGACTATGGTGCGATTTGACTCCTGAGAAGTATTTTTCTAGTTTGCCCTGACTGTCCCCCTGCTTGTTTATTTATTCATTTATAAATGCTGTATTGTACTTTTCATAGATTCATATCCTGTTGGATTTGGCTTTCTGAGCTGCACTTTTTCCATATGTAACTTGTTTTGTTAAGTGTTCTTGGACAAGGGTGGACATATGCAAGCTGTGCAGACACACTGCTGTACTTTCAGAGCTCATGACGAGGAACTCTGGACTTCGTAAGTCTCAGATGTTGAGCTCTGTCCTGTCTGTCCTTTCTTATCAGGGTGTGTATTTGAATATACCTATATTTCCAGGTCAAGGGCTATTTTTAAATCAGTTTGCACGCTGGAGGCTGGTTAATATTTGGTCCATTTACATTCCTTAAGTGCCCTTTTTGCTCAAGAACCAGTAAAGGTAAAAGTCTTGGGAAATGAATAAAAGAAGTGGAGGATTTTTTAATATCCTGCTATTACAGTACACCTCTATGCCTTGCCATCTTGTAGCCTTATAATGGTATTATTAACATGACATTTACATTGTTCAGGGCCCTGAGACTAATTCTGAGAGAAGGCTTTGTGCTCCATGGAATTAGCAAGTGAAAAAGTGCTTCTTTACTGCAGGGGAATGTTCCAGGCCTTTACATGCTAGAGTGGTACTTTACAGGACCACCCCCTCAACAAACCATCCCCACGCTCAAACATAGATGCCTTTGATCTCCTAGACAAGTCTCTTAGCATGGAAGGCCTGGTTAGACTCTCCTTAGAGATTATGGAAAACTTCAAGGAGGATGTGCAGGTCAAACTGGGAGTTAAAGATGCATGGGGATTCAACTGGACAGAGACAAAGGTTGAGACATTCTACTCACAGTTCACTGAAGTACATTTAGAAATCCTAGAGTGTGGTGGTGCACACCTTTAGTCCCAGTAAGGATTAAATCCCAGTAAGGAGGCTGGGGTAGGAGGATCACTGTGAATTTGAGGCCAGCCTGAGACTGCATATTTAATTCTAGGTCAGCCTGGGCTAGACCCAGACCCTACCTCGAAAAACCACTCACACAAACAATTAATAATAGTAATAATGATAAAAGAAATCTTAGAGCATTGACGGTGCATGTTGGGAGATGGGGCTGGAGATCTGAGAGCCTTGTGGCATTGTGATGCTCAGCTTTATTACATTGACTCTGACTCAGGAAAGATACTGGAAAGGGTTTTTGTTGTTGTTGTTTCATTTGCTCTTGTGTTTTTGTCTTTGGGACATAGTCTCCCTGTGCAGCCCAAGCTGGGCTCAAACCTACCATCCTCTTACCTTAGCCTCCTGCGTGCTGGGGTTTAAGGTGCTTGCCACCGAGCACTGGAAAGTTCTGCAGAGGTGGTCTGAGGAAGTATTAGAAATGGGAACAACCTGCCAAAAAGAAACCCAAATAAATGACTGTATTGATGAAGGCTTATAGAAAGTCTAATCAAGGTGGTAGTATTGGAGGGATGTATGTCAGATATTGATGATAAATCTGTGTCCAGGATTCTCATGGCAACACTATTCATAGGGACACATTTTCATAGACAACTTGGAAGGGTTAAGTCGGGAAGGAAAAGCATTCTCTGATAGGCTAAAAGATGGAACCTAAGTGAGGGTTGGCTGGAAGTGGTCATGGGAACTAAAATGAAAGGGGAGGGCTGTAAGTGCTGATTTTTAAAAATTAGAATACAGAAATGAAAGAATGGAAAACAAAGCCTTGCGAGGTGCCTGTGTTTAGAGGAGAATTAGAGAGGCAAGGAGTAACTAAGACAAATGGAGTGAGTCCTGGGTGCTCAAGGAGGAGGGTGTCATTAATACTTTAGAACAAAGACTGAGACACAGAACACTGGGTTTAGCAAAATGTCTCAGTGGAAGCTGGGTTTCAGGTTGAGGAAAGTGAGAGGTGCAGAGTTGGTAGCTATTGTTAGGAAGTGGCAGTGAAAAGGAGTAAGATAGCAGGTAAGACAGGCTGACCAAGAGAAGATTTTCTTTTGAGACATACTTGTATAAAGAAGTCAAGTGAAAAAGATTATGATGGTGAGAGAAGTCAGGACTGGCCTGGACAGTACAGGTGTGTGGATAGACAAGGAAAGGAAAGAAGGACCTGGGCCCCTTCCTTGAGAAGCCAGAGCAGAAATGGAGGATGGATTCAGAAAGGTTTGGATAGCAGAAGGAAGATCACTGTATGACTCATCCTCAGTTGTCTCAGTAAAGCACTAGAAACAACTTGGTTTAAACTGGAACATGTTTGTACTGTCATTTTCAGGAAGCATGCCATGAAATGGCCAGGAGGCAACTAATAGTTTTTCCAAACACAGTGAAGGCCACGCATTTGTTACGTACCAAATCTGAGTCGTTCTTCACTCGGCACTAAGCCATAATGATCGATGTTTGTAGCAGGATTCAGAATGAAGAGCATGTCTCGTCCTTTTTAGTTGCTCCTCATAACTGTGATATATGCTAGGAATAACAGTTAAGGAAAAAAGTTCTTGGCAGCATCTTACCGAGGTGAAAGCAGGGTGTGGTAAAGCTGAGAATGGAAGTGTGGTTTGAGGCATACCCTTCAATGTGGGGACTTGATTAGGGCTGGGTAACTATCATATCAGTAGGGATTTTGGGGAAGAGTTCAGAGTCTTAGGACAGACCTGCTCCTTAGTACCTCCCACTGAAGGGCTGATGTCATGCAGTTCCTTTATCGTTGTTCAGAGCACAGTAACCTGAGTGTGTTCAGGAGTATCTAAGTTATGGGACCAAAGTCAATTCAAAGCTATGTAAATGCAGACTGTAAGCTATTCAGAGGTGATGACTGGCTGGATTTTCAAGGATGTTTTATACTTGGGATACTAGGGGGAAACCTACTGTTACTGCATGACATTTTATATGCGTGATCTTGACTTTAAGCTGTTCATCTTACTATTTTGACAAATTTCCCATAGGATGTCATCAGCTGTATATAACCCACTTTGGATGTCTTTCTGATGCAAACATTTTGTGCATGTCATAAAAGTACCAGGGAAAGGTGGGGCATTTATTTATTTATTTATTTATCATTAATTCATTCATTTTTACAGTCCAGCTAGAGGGCTTTTCTTTTTCTAGGCCAGTAAAGCCATGCATTCATTGAAAATGGCTCCAGCAACTCAGGCTCCTTGCCCTTGGCTGTCACCAAGTTGCTGCTCTGGGCTAAGCGGCTGGCGCTGCAGTTGAACCCAAGTACCTTTTTTCTGACTTCTGTCTTTTGGTGGTGGTTTTCCTTCACCAGTTCAGGAAGCTCTCTTCATCAGCTCCTAGAATGCTTAGTATGCTAATATATGTTCTTTCTCTTGACAAGCATCTTGCTCTTGTTTGTTCCCTATCATGCTAATAGCATGCTGGGTAACACTGTAGACTTCCTGATTCGCCATGGTAACATTTATGTGGCATTCCTTTCAGAACTGAATCCATCTCTTTAATGTCTGCAGGATCACCTTTATTGTGGATTTGCTTTTATGTGCCTAAGCCAACACCTTCATGTTCTTTAAAAGGCCTGAAGAATGTATATGTTGGGTAGCAAATTACTAAAAGATGGTGGTTCTGGCCAAAAGGGAACGGGCCACTTAGTTTTTAAATATTTATTTGCACATGGTGTATGTGTGGGTGTGTGTACACACATGCTTGGGTTTCTTGCTGTTGCAAATGAAAGCTCGTCCAGCTTTATGTGGGCCGTTGGAGAATTGCATGCTTTACAAACAAGTGCATTTAACCACTGAGCAATTTCCCCAGCCCCGGGAATGAAGCAATTTAAAGTAGTCCTCTAGAACATTATCTTGTGGGTTGGAGAGATGGATTAGCAGTTATGGCACTTGCCAGCAAAGGCAAAGGACCCATGTTTGATTCCCCGGGACCCATGTAAACCAGCTGCACAGGGTGGTGCATGTGGGTGGAGTTCAATCACAGCAACTGGAGGCACTGGCGTGACCATTCTCTCCATTTCCCTTTTCCTCTAGCTCTCAAATAAAAAAAAAAAAAAAAAAAAAAATTGTCTTGTAAAGGCATTATAATACTGTACACAATATGGTTGTATTTTTGTGTTCATATATATTCATTTTTGTAAAACAGACATTTATATATTCATGGCCCAGCTAAATGACACAGCTAATGCATTGGTTTTCTATGTCTGTTTTCCTTTAACCTTTCTATATTTGGAAATTATTGTTTTAAAGCTAGACTTTGATTCAACGCAAAGAAAATGATTTAGTTTTGTACATTAGGAAAAAGCTTGCTAGATGCCAGCTCTTAGCCAGACTGGTTCATGCGTCACCTTTTCATGGCTCTACACTGTGTATCTTTGAGAGAAGGTCGGAGCTAAGATTGGCTTGTTGCTCGGCAAACTAATTGTAGAATATACTCATGTCTTGAATTTTGAACTTGTATTACATGGAATAATGAAACACAGTAACTTAGTAGTATAAAATACTTTATACTTCGTAAAATATTTGCTTAAACAGGATACAGAGTTGAATCTCTTAACAATTGTTTGGACCAGAAGGTAGCCTTAGTTTACATCTAAGAAAAAATAAAATTTGAAAACCTTAATGTCCTGCCTGGGACCAGGTTCACACAGTATTTAGAGTTGAGATTTATTCTACTAAATGTAAAGGTCCTCCCTTTCTAAAATTGATTAAAATATTTACTTATGAGAAATCTTACTGTTTTCTGTGATTCTTGACCTTTCTGATCATGTGAAATGTTGGCATTGAACTAGAAACATTTAGTTGAAAATGTGCAGTTAAATAAACGATTTCAGGTACTTGGATTGAACCAGACAGAAATGTTTCAAGTATTTTTTTCTTATACTTAACAAATGGTTAGAGACATCATTAGATTTTATTTTATAATAATAGCATATAGTAATATAGTAAGAGCAGTTTTTGCTTTGACTTGGGAAATGGTTCAGAACTTATTTAGTGAGAATAATGCCACATTTTGAAGTAATTGCAGAAATGAAGAGCCTTTAATTTCATTAATGACTTCAGGGGAGTGAAAAAAGACTTCCCTCAACCCTTCCAGGTTCTTTAGCTGGGATATGGATGAAATTGACTTAAAGCAGGTTAACTTAAGAAAAGTCATGTTGAAGTAAATTTGCTAAAGGGTCAAATAATAGAAGCTATCATAACATCCTGAGCTATGGAAAGAAAAACTAAAGGAGCTTGGACCTTCTGCTGTGTGCATGTGTGATGACAAGGCTTACCTTACGAAGCTGATAAAGTCCCAGATAACAGAGTTGTCTGGGATCTCTCTGCCTCTTTTTTTTTTTTTTTTAAAGATTTTATTTATTTTTTATTTATTAGACACAGAGAGAGAGAAAGAGAGGGAGAGTGAGAATGGGCGCACCAGGGCCTCCAACCACTGCAAACGAACTCCAAACGCATGCACCCCCTTGTGCATCTGGCTTACGTGGGACTTGGAGAATCAAACTGGAGTCCTTAGGCTTTGCAGGCATGTGCCTTAACCACTAAGCAGTCTCTTCAGCCCACTCTCTGCCTCTTAATGCAAGTTCTTCACTGATGGAGATGTCCTCAGAGGGCAACAACTTTGCAGCAGTGTCCTGCAGTTTCTCAACTACCACCTCAAAGTATGTCATGGGAGAATCATGTCTGTGTCTTGTACAGTTATTTTTGGGGGTGGCATGTCCTGAGCCCCAAAAGGACCAGTTGATTGTTGGTCATTCTTGAAGGATGCCACCAGTAGTCATCTTTCTGAATGTTATATTCTTTTCCACAGAGAGAGGTCAAACCTATTTTTCTCATCATAGTAATAAATGTCTGCTTAAGACTTTGTCAGAACTTCCAAGATCATGAACTTTATTATAAATACAAAATTGAAAGACACTGGATGAGAGAAACAATCCACTCTTGTGGGGAACTCATATTCATGGCATCTAAAGTTTTTTGGCAAATAGTCCTATTGGTTCCTCTGGGTGTTTGGTGGCTGCAAAGAGCTGGACATAGGGCTGCTGAAGTCAGCCTGATTTGATCACCCAGAGGGGACCCATGACCTTGGCATTTAAGGTTGGGTTCCTTGCCATCTTACTGTTCCAAATAGGTCATTTCAAATACATTGTGCTGCTGTAGGGCAGTAAATATTTATTAGACCTATCTGGGAGTTAACATTTCACCCCAATATACAAAAATCCAGATGGGGGAACAAGACTACACTTGTGTCTCTTTCAAGGTTGTTTTTATTTTATTTCCATTCACTTGCCATACTTGAGCTGTCAGATGGTGCCTTCCAGCACTCTAGGACACTGTTATATGTGGTTCAGTGTGGGTGCTGCTCCTTGGAACTCCTCATGTAATAATAGTTCTGTTTGTAATAATTCATATCACACTCAGTATGGAATTGATACAAGACTTCATATATAAGGAACACGTGGACAGCTACTCACCTGGGTGACTTCCTCTCAGGTAATCACACTTTGAACTTTGTACTTACTGTTTTCTTTGATCTCATGATAGGCTTACAGAATACCTTTGTATCCTGATGCATTGTACTGTTTGGTTTTGAACTTCCTCCTAGTTTCATGACACAGTCATCAGTATCTAGCACACTTAGTTGTAGCAGTTGGAAATGTTTTGCTAAATTATATATGTGTGTGGATGTGCAAATATTTTGTTGGTGACCCATTTTAAAGTAAATTGCAGATGTTATAGACATTCACTTCTAATAGTAGCATGAATCTCTCAGTATTTTGTTTTATTTTGAGATACTGGCCTCAAAATTTTTATGTAGTCAAGAAAGAGCTCAAATTCCTCATCCTCCTACCTCCACTTCCCAAGTGCTGGGATTAATGCCCAGCTAAGCATACATCTCTTAAAGACACACTGTTATGTAGCCACAATATTGTTATATTGTTAAAACTTAACAGTTACAAACAAATTGTCAGCTAGTGACAATGGTACCTGCTTCTAGTTCCAAGTAATTGGGAGGTTGAGTACAAAGGATCACTTGAGCTCAGGAGTTCAAGACCAATCTGTAATGCAGTGAAAAGCATCCAAAATAAAATCTATATATTGTAATTTTCCCAAATGTCCCCCAGAGTGTCTTACCGAACCCCTTCCTTCCATATCAAGATCCTACCAGGTTCTCCCATTGCAGAAATACTTAGGAACAGGTTTAATTATTCATAGTTCATAGCTTGTTTTTATCTCTGATGGGGTAAGGCAGAGGGTTGTCAGAATTATTTCTCTTTATGAAATGAAAAAATGATAATACCTACAGAGAAGGATGATTAATAAGATATCAGGTAAAGTGCAAATTTGTGATTACAATCCTAATTAGCTTCTGACTGAAACCTATCAGTTTTCTGAGCTTCTCTGTGTCAGCTATGCCTTTACGACTTCAGGGATCTCAGTCCTAATTTGGGATTTAAGACTTATATAAATGACACCAATAGAAATAATATAATTTCAATGTATAATAGAATATTGTATCCCTGAGGAAAGCTTGGAATGAGCCAGAAGTTTAGGGAAGTCTTAGAACAGGCCTTGGAGTCAGATAGGACTTGAAGGTTGTGGACCACAGTTTTGGAATGGTGAAAGATAGAAGAGCAGTGGTGAGGCCAGCATGCCCAGGGAACAGCATAGCAATGTGGGCAACACCCTCTTTCCTGCAATGCACCCAGAAACCTGTTGGCAACTCAGGACCCTCCACCTGCATCAAGCTGCCCATACATTCTGCTCCAAACATTAGAATAAGTCTTTCTTCCCCTAGAAACCTTGGCTGACATTTCTTTTGTGGTGAGTTTCCATTCAACTATGTTCCAAGAAATGTTTGGAATTGTGAGACACACAGGCCATCTGGTCTGGACTGGTTTTGGTTCACGTGCAGTAAAGCAAACTGTGTTTCCTACATGAATGCATGGAGAATCTTGTATTTACCATATTATGTCTATGCATGATTTGCATCCATATGATTAAAATCAGATGCATCATGGGAAAGGACATGTACATAATCCCAGCCTGTCAATCAAAATAGAGAACCACCCAACCCACTCCCCCTCTTAACCAACTCCTTCTCCTCCTACACCCCATAACAAGAAGCCTCAGACAGTAACTCACTGCTCTTGGGCTCCAGGAGCCCTGCCACTCTCTTGTGGCCTATCCTCCACACATCTCTTGTTCCCCTGCTTTCCCCTCCAGTAAAGTTTCTTGCTATTGTACTTTCTGTTTGCGTCTTTTCCAACATCTTGGAAACACCCAGACAGAGACCACTGGTGACAGGTGGGAAGCTCAGCCTGATTTTACCATGGACACAGAGATGATGGCCGCTGTTCCCTCAGCACAGATTGTGGTCCTGCTTGCAGGCACAGCCAAGGGTGGGTGAGGCTTTGGTGGGTGAACAGGCCAGAAAATCATGTCAGTCGAACTGTGGCAAGAGAGGCAGGTTGCTGAATAGGTTCACCGGTACACACAAACTGGGTTGAGGCTCTGTGCAGCATTTTGTTTCTGATAACTGCTGAATTAAATCACCACAAACTTAGTACCTTAAAACAACACAAACTTACTACTTACAGTTCACATCAGTCGTCTGAAACCAGGGTAGCAGCAGAACTGAGACTTCATGGAGAACTCTCATTTCTTTGCCTTTTCTAGCTTGCAGAGGCTGCCTGCATTCCAGGGCTCATGGGCCCTCCCCAATCTTCACTGACTTCTGCTCTCATACCTCCTTTTCTGACTCTCCTGTCTTCCTTCTTCACTTAAAAGGATGCTGTGGTTCTACTTAACACACTTGGGTAATCCAGGGTAATCTCATCTCAAGGTTAGTTGACTGGCATATTGAAACCTTAATTCTCCCTTGCATTGTAACACAACATCTTTACAGATTCTAGGACTAAGATCATCAGCTTGGTGTGAGAAATTCTCTGTGTGGAATCCAACCCCCCACAGAGCTGTGCCATTGTCTTGAATGGACTATAGCCTCTGTCACCTGGTCCCCAGGCACGGTCCATTTTTCCAGTCTTCATTGAGAAGCGCCTCAGCCCTCTTGCCTGGGCTGTTTAAGAATCTCCAGTAACAGAGGTGTTTCAGTGCTGGGCACTCCTCCATCCCTTTTTCTCAGCACTATGTTGCCTCATCAAATTAAAAGAAAGACTAATGGAGAGAGGGAGGGGATACGATGGAGACTTGAGTTCTAAAGTGGAATGGGGGGAGGGAAGGGAAATATCAGGTGTTTTTTTTTTGTATGTAAGTATAAAAGTCAATAAAAAATAATAATTAAAAAAAAAAAGAATCTCCAATAACACTCACAAAATTGAGCATACTTAAAGTGATGTGTTCATTCAACTTGTTCTGACAGAATCCCATAGACGGTGTGGCTGAAGTAACACATACATATTTTTCACAGTTCTGGAGGATAGAAGCTCAAGATAAAGGTCCTGGCTGTTTTGGTCCCTTGTGAGGACCCTCTTTCCAAGTTGCCCATGGCACCTTATTATGTCTTGCCATGGTGGGGAGAGGGGGCATCTGTCTTCTGTCTTGTAAGTGCTCTATTCTCATTCATGAGGTCTCCACCTTTATGACGTAGCCATCTTCCGGAGTCTTGCTCCAGTACAATTGCATGGGGGTTAGCATCTCAACCTGTGACTCTGGGAGGACAGAAATCAGTCATAGCAAGTCCAGTTTGTTAACTTCTGATGCATTTCTACCCACGAAGGCATCAGCACAGTTCAGATAATGAATATCATCACTAAGAGTTCCCTCTGGTTATTCTTTCCATGTCCCCAGGTGCTATTGTGTTTTTCAGACACTACAAATTAGGTTTACATTTTCTGGCTTTTATTTTTTTTTGAGAGAGAGAGAGAGAATGGGCACACCAGCGGCCTCTCAGCCACTGTGAATGAACTCCAGATGCATTTGCCCCCTTGTGGGCAAGTGCAGCATTGCACACGTGCGTCACTGCGTCTGGCTAAACATGGGACCTGGAGAATCTAACAGGCGTTCTTAGACTTAGCAGGCAGGCACCTTAACTGCTAAGCCATCTCTCTAGCCCGTTCCTGGCATGTTTTTGTTTATTTTTATTTATTTGAGAGGGCCAGACAGAGAAAGAGGTGGAGAGAGAGAGAGAATGGGCGAAGCAGGGCCTCCGGCCACTGCAAGCGAACTCCAGGTGCATGTGCCACCGTGTGCATCTGGCTTACGTGGGTACTGGGGAATGGAGCCTCAAACCAGGGTCCTTAGGCTTCACAGGCAAGTGCTTAACTGCTAAGCCATCTCTCCAGCCCTTTTCCTGGCATTTTAAAACTCACATGTACATATCATGTATATTTTGTCCAGCTCTTTTTTTTTTTTTTTTTTCTTTCCCCGTCCTCCCCCCCCCCAAGAGTCCCATGTATCACAGTCTGGCTTGAACTTCTGGTCCTTCTGCTTTTACAACTCCCCAGTCCTGGGATCACAGGTGCATACCAACCACACTCAGTTGTCTGGCTTTAAGTGAATCATGGGCATGCCAGGGCCTCTTGCCACAGCAAAAGAACACCAGATTCATGTGCCACTTTGTGCAGCTGACATTACATGAGTACTGAGGAATTGAACCAGGGTCTTCAGGCTTTGCAAACAAGTGCCTTTAACCACTAAACCATCCCTCCAGCCCCACACTCAGCATTTTTATGTGGGTATTGGGGACTGAACTCGGGTCTTCTTGCTTGTGAGGCAAGCACTTTCCCAACTGAGTCATCTCTCCAGCCCATAATTATTTTGTGATTCATCTATAGGTCCTATATAGCCACAGTGCACTTAGTTCTGTTGTGAGAGAGAGTATTTCACGATATGGAGGTAACATATTCGTTCATCTTTTCATTGGACTTTGTGTTGTCTCTCAGTTGGAGCTGATATTAATACAACTGCCATGGACATTGGTGGGCAGCTTGCACACAAAGGGTCCCACACTTTCATTTTTCTTGAATGAAATGACAGGGTCATTTGGTAATACACATTTAATTTTTAAAGAGATAGCCAAACTATTTTCCCAAGTGGTTATACTGTTTTCCATTCCTGCCAGCAGTACACAAGAGTTACACTGTCATTTTGACTTTCAGTTCCCTAGTGAGTAATGATGTTGAACATCTTTTCATGTGCTTATTTGCCATCTGTCTGTTGTCTCTGGTATAAAGTGTCTGTGAAACTATTTGCCCATAGCCAGGCATGGTGGCGCACACACCTTTAATCCCAGCACTTGGGAGGCAGAGGTAGGTGGATCACTGTGAGTTTGAGACCACCCTGAGACTATAGAGTGAATTCCAGGTCAGTCAGGGGTGGAGTGAGACCCTACCTTGAAAAATTAAAAAAAAAAAAAGCCCATTTATTTTGATTTACCTATTTGCATAGCCTCTTTCATATATTTATTCTGTACTTTGCAGTTTAGGTGTTAATTAAAACTAAGCTGTGACCCTGCATGGGTCATTGCATACCTGACTTTGAACCCTTTAGGACCAGGGCCCATGTTTTTTAAATTGAGCTGTTTGTTGTAGTCCTTAGTTTTGAGTCCTTTCTGTGTTTTAGATGTAAGGCCATTACCATGTATGATTGACAAATATTTCTCCTAGTCTTAGGTAGCCTTCTCAGTCTCTGAACAGTCTTTTGAAAGTACAGAATATTAGTTTTGTTGCTTTTATTCTTTTATAGGTCATGTTTTTGTTGATATACTTAAGGAAAGTTTTTGGGACCTAACCCAAGCTCCTAGAGCCTTTATGGAATCTTCTGTGATTGATGTTTATTTTTAATATGTGGTGTGAAGTATGGCCAAGATTCTCTTTATTTTTTTTAGCACTTTCTATTGAATTATCTTTTTATTTTTTTTAACATTTTCTATTGATTTATTTGAGAGAGAGTGAGAGAGAAAGGCAGATAGACAGAAAGATAATGGGCATGCCAGGGCCTCCAGCCATTGCAAACAAACTCCAAATGCTTGTGCCACTGTGTGCATCTGGCTTTACGTGGGTCCTGGGGAATTGAACCTGGGTCCTTTGGCTTTGCAGGCAAGCGCCTTAACTGCTAAACCATTTCTCCAGCCCTGAATTATCTTTTTATTAAAATATTTATTTGGGGGGAGAGAGAGAACAAGAGAGAGTGAGAATATAAATATGAGCATGCCAGGACCTATAGCTGCTGCAAACAAACTGCAGATACAGGTACCACTTTGCACATCCAGCTTTATGTAGGTACTGGGGAATTGAACTCAGGTCATTAGGATTTGCAGGCAAGTACCTTAACCACTAAGCCATCTTGCCAGCCCTGAATTATCTTTGCAGTGTTGTTGAGATCCAGTTGAGCATGCATTGTGGATTTATTTCTACACTTTATTCCACTGCGTTGGTATTTCCTTTTCTATCATAATGCCACCTGGACTTAACCACAGAAGCTTTGTAAGAACACTGGAAAACAAGGTCTTTTTTGAGAGTTACTTTGAATCCTCTTGTCCTTTGCATTTTCACATACATTTTAGAGTTAAACTCAATGTCTATCAACAAAAAGAAAGAAAAAGAGAGAGAAGGGGAGGGAGGGAGGAAGGAAGGGAACCTGTGAGGTTGCTTACTGGGCTTGTGTCAAATGTATGTATCGGTGTGGAGAGTGGGATCAGAGCTGTGTATACTGGGATGCTTCACGTGACATCTCTGGTCCTGGTATAGGTAACTAAACAATATTTATTATTTGAGAATGACAGAGAGAGAGGGAGAGGCAGAGAGAGAGACAGACAGACACTAGAACCTCCAGTTACTGCAAACGAACTCCAGATGCATACGCCACCTTGTGCATCTGGCTTATGAGCGTCCTGGGGAATTGAGCCTTGAATGGGGGTCCTTAGGCTTCACAGGCAAGAGCTTAACCATGAAGCCATCTCTCCAGGCCACTAAACGATATTTGTAAAGCATCTTGCTCTTACAGATAATAAAGGATGTTATTCAACTTTGAGGCATTATTTACCAGATTCTTTATTGTAATTTTTTTTTTAATGAGAGAGAGCGAGAGAAAGAGAAGGAATTGATGCACCAGGGCCTCTAGCCACTGCAGTCAAACTCCAGGCACAGTGCCACCTTGTATGCATGTGCAACCTTACGTGCTTGTGTCACTTCTGTGTCTGTCTTACATAGAATCTGGAGAGTTGAATTTGGGTCCTTAGGCTTTGCAGGCAAGTGCCTTAACCACTAAGCCATCTCTCCAGCCTCCAGATATATTTTTATTCTAGCTTTATAATTGGTTAAATTGAATAGCACCCCCTACTCAGAAGTCTCATTTTACCACCCAAGGTGACATGCTCAAGATTGCTTTCCTACCAAGAGCAGATGAAGTGGGTGAGAATTTTCCCAAGATATGTAGTGTGATCAGAGCTGGTGGACTTGGTCCTATAGCCTGTACTCAGGGCTTACTAGGTGCAAGCCACTTCACATGACCCTCATCCAGGAAGATTGTGGTGAGCATTTTCTCTCTTGGCAGAACTTATGGACTACTAGTACAAGCAAACAGCTCTTTTTGTTGTTGTTGTTGTTGTTGTTGTTTTGTTTTTCAAGGTAGGGTCATGCTCTAGCCTAGCCTAGCCTAACCTAGAATTCACTATGTATTCTCAGAGTGGCATTGAACTCATGGCAATCCTCCTACCTCTTCCTTCCAAATGCTGGGATTAAAGTAATGTGCTACCATGCCCAGCTCTAAACAGCTCATTTTTATAAAGAGAATTCTAGAACCATAGTTGAAGAGTGGCTAGGTTGGAGTTGGGGGTTAGGGAAGAAGTTTCTAGACAAGTGACCTTGGAGATGTCATGGGGTGGCCTGGCAGAAGTCAAGTATTAGGGGTGGGGTAGGGAAGTTGGAAACAGGAGAATGGAGAAGAGAAAGGATGAAATTTTGTACTTTGAACAGAGTAAACATTTGGATATAACAGAAAGAATGCTACTGTGTGAAATGTGGGGCGGAGTGGTCTTCAAGGAGGCCCAGATCAGGGTCCCCATCATGAAAAACAGCAAGATAGTTTGGCATCGTCCTGGTGGGTTTTGGCAGGGGAGTGTTATGCCAGATTTGCAGTTTAGGATAATTGTGTTGGCTGCATGATGGACAGTGGATTAGAGTACACAGGACTGGAGGAAGAGTTGAGCCTCCCCAGGGAAGGCAGTGATGCTTGGCAAGGGCTGTGGAGAGGCTAAGAAAGGCAAACGACAGGCTTAGTGCTGGTTGATGAGTGGGCTAAGAGGTGCAAGTGTTAAGTTGATGCCAGGTTTCTGACTGGAATTGGTTAACTTGGCTGGCAGTGGAATATTCTCCAAAGTAGGCAACAAGGAAGGAAGCAACAGGTTTGATGTGGAAGAGAGACCTGGCTCTTCTGTTGATACTTCGTGATATTCATGGAAGACCCATCTGGATATGGCATGTTGGGCCCAAAGATGCAGGTGCGTAGTGTGGAGAGAGATGAACATGGAAGCTATGGGGACATGCCATTGTGAGCCCATGGTAAAAAGACACTTGCGGACCATCTTCTGCAGCTCCTAGTTTGTTTCCTCCAGGCATCTTCACCCCTGTTTGGATGCGGTAGTCCCTTGTGGCTCCACTTGATCTTGCAGAGTACTATTTGTTCTGCCTCTGCTCTGCCTTTCAAGTCCACCATCTTTGTGCAGAAGATCCAGGGAGGTGATGCAGTTCTCGTATTAAAGTAACATTGCTCTGGTATATGCCAGTGCTATCTTTTATTCTTTAGGCATAATGAACTTGAATAAATCTAGATAAATCTTAAGTATTATAAAGTAAAAATCTGGGGCTGTGGAGATGGCTCAGTGTTTAAAGGCACTTGCTTCGCAGACATGCACCTTAACTGCTAAGCCATCTCTCCAGCCCTGGGATTGTTTTTTGAAGTTCTAATAAAATGATAGAAATTAATATTCATGTTGGTATGCTTGTATGAGATATTCTTACTGTTGATGCTTGGATTTTCAATTAAAAACAAGAAATTTGAGCAGCTGATTAGAAACTACACAGAAATAACATCCTGTTCTCCCATTTAAGTAGCAAGGATAAGTATTTAATTATTTTGATGAATTTCCAATTTAAAAATAATCTGAGCTGCTTTTATGTGTTTTGTTTGAATTAATCTTTATATTAGAATTTTAACAAAATAAACTTTCTCAACAAACAGTTATAGTGATGTTTGGATATGCAATTTAAGTTGTTTCTAAAAAATTATTTCTGACTAGGATTCAACCCAGAGCTTCTAACATGCATGACAAACACTCAACCACTGAACCACACCCCTAACCCAATAGTTGTTTCTTTGTTTCAGATTATATTAGTTCAATTTTAACACATTGAGCAATAATCAGATAAAACAAACAATAAACAAAAAGATTGGCAAGTGTGTGCTTTAAAAACATTTTGCACTGGGAATGGTGGTGTACATGTCTAATCCCAACTCTTTGGAGGCTGGGATGGGGGTGGGGAGGGGTGCTGGTCAGAGTTTGAGGCCAGTAGTGGCTACTCAATGAACTCTAGGCTAGCCTTGAGGCTACCTGGAGAGACCTCGCCTCGAATAAAAACACACGCATAGATACACACATACAGTGAAAGTGATTTTCCTTTGTCTTTAATTTTAGGAAACTGATATTGATGACAGATATGGAGATTTGGATTGTAGAGGAGATTCTGATGTCCCTGAAATCCCACCATCCTTGGATAGAACCCCTGAGTTACTCCAGAAAGCACTATCTGGTTTATCTTCAAGGTATGATTGGATGAAGACAAGTGATAAGCATTGGGTTATCCTTTCCCATGTAATACATTGAGATTCTTGTTAAGTTTTGAAACCATGAACAAGAAGTTAAACTTTTTAGCCATCTAATGTGTGAGGTACAGTCTTACTGCTGGATGTAATACTCTGATTTAATTTTTAAAACTTTGTTCAGTGGGAGAGAACTGTGGGAAGGTCACACAGCAGGAAGTAGTTCACTCCCCAAGACAGATGTGTTCAGCACCTCAGTCTCTTGCTCTGGTATTAGAATATCTGGTAAATAAATTATATATTTTCTGTTTTCCAAATGTCAGAAAGAAATAGGCCTTTTTTCCTTTTAGTTGAGTGTAAGACTCTATAACACTTTAGTGTTTTGTATTTTTGCTACATTTTCAAATTATAATTTCATTTAGTTTTATCTTGCCTTCCTTTGTATACTTTAGTAATATGAATCATAAAATTTATGAAAGAGAAGGAAATGTTAAGTTTTATCGAGATTAATATGTGAAATGTTACATAGTGGTATGGAATAGTATGCTTCCACCAGTTTTGACTGTGCCACATAGGAAGAAATTCCTTTAAGACCACATACCAAATACCTTTGAGACACAAATGTGTATTTTACCTTCTGCAAAAATGTTATGAAGTTTGCTACAACCATATGTAATCATGTGTGATTTCATTTTGTTCAGTGCTGTTCTATGCTAGTGAATAAGACACATAGGATGCAACTTACTAAGCTGACTTGACTACCGATAGATATAGTCATATCTAGTAACTATAATAGGAGTTTTTCTCCTTTACGCTCACACCATTCGTCACGTCTGATTTCTAAATCCATACGGTGTCTCCTTCACCAGCAAGCAAACAATTCTGCAGGGAACACCACTGGGTGGCCTTGACTCCATTCTAGTTCTGATACTGCCTACTGGAGACAGTGACAGGGTGCACAGGCACATGGTCACCCCTCTTGGAGATGTTAGTCACAAGTCTGGGCTTTTAGACCTCAGCCTGAGCAGATACATTGTGGGGCTCCACATCTCCCTCTGTAGGCTCAGTGAGTTTGCTGGAGCAGTTCCAGACCTCAGGGAGACACTCTGGAGAAGAGATGTAGAGAGCAAGGTCTGAGAATCCCAAACACAGGATTCCAAATCCATGGAGTTTGGGTCACCTCTCTCCTGGCCTGAAGCTGAGTTCTTGTTTGCCTTTCTGGAGTCCTCCATGCCAGTTGTCCAGAAGCTCTCTGAATGCCATCATTTCGGGTTTTCTGGAGACCTCATGACACAGGCATGACGGAGGCATGGGCAACTGAGGGGAACTGTAAGGGACTAAGCAGGTCTTTCTTCTCAGAGTGTTCCTGGCCTCTCCAGACAGCATTCTTTCCTTTTCTTCTTTCCCTTCCCTCCCCTCCCCTCCCCACTGTTCCCTTCTCCTTCCCTCTCTTCCTTTCCTCTCCCCACCCTCTCCTCCCCTTCCTTTCTCTCTCTTTCTCTCCCCTCTCCCTCTCATTCCTTCACCTCTCCTCCCCTCCTGTCTCCTCCCCTTCCCTGCCCTCCTCCCCCCCTTCCCCCTCCCCTCCCTCCCTCCCTCCCTCCCTCCCTCCCTCCCTCCCTCCCTCCCTCCCTCCCTTCCTTCCTTCCTTCCTTCCTTCCTTCCTTCCTTCCTTCCAATATGGGGATCTTCTGACTGACTGCTTCCAGACAAGACTGGGCAGACTATTTCATTATGGCAGCTCAAAGAGAGTTGAAGAAAGATTAGAGTGTATTTTTAGTTTCTGTGAACTGCCTTGGGGAAGGGAAATTTTGGTTTCTAGAGGGCCTGCCTGCCTGCCTTCAAAAGGAAAAGGAGCAGGCAAGGAGGGCAGCAGGTCAGTGAGAGATTGTGCTTCATGAAGGCTGCTTTGCAGGCCTGCCCTGCCTAGTATTAGTCTAGTCATTTATAAAATAAGGGCTGTAGGAGTTGTGTGCTGGGGACTGTGGATGCATACTGAAAATGCATGTCACAGTCGTAGCCTTTAGAATAAGTTGGTTCAAAGTGAGGGTTTGTGTTTTGTAACCGGTGGAGCAGAGCAGAGCAGAGCTGTCTTAGAGTCACACGATGATTATTACAGTTCTTGCTCCTGGTGGTTTGCATGACCTAGTTCATAGATGGACCTTTGCTTTAAATCTCATCAGGTCTGTCTCACACCTGAATTTTTTTTTTTTTTTTTTTGTAGTTCAATGTTCTGGAAGAATGATGCTAGATTTCCTTGTATCACTCATTCCATCAAACTCAGTAATGATTTTTTACCGATATAAAATAACAGTAGCAAATAATAGCAGCTAATTTTTTTAATAATACATAATATGTTAGGCACTGTTTCAAATACTTAACACATCCTGATAGATTTTCAGAATAACCTGGCCACACAGTTGTGGTATAACTGTCTTATGAATGATGACTTCCGAGGTCTACAAAAATGATTCCAGGAGTCAGGTAGCTAATGAGCCATGGAGACACATTCTGAACCCAGGCTTTATTCTGACTAATATTGTTTATGAGAGGATTAGTTATAAAAACAGAAAAACAGAGTATATTCTACTGTTTAAAAGTAAATTAGATACACAAAACAGTGTAATCTTCTCTATAAAGATTAAACAAGTGTTGAGGCTCAGTGAAGGTTTTAAACCCTGGGGTTTGCTAACCAGTCTGGCCTATTGGTGAGCTCTAGGTCAACGAGAGAACCTGTTTTTAAAAACATGGAATACGGGCTGGAGAGATGGCTCAGAGGCTGGTGTGCTTGCCTGCAAAGCCTCATGACCCTAGTTTGATTCCTCAGTACCCATGTAAAGCCAGATGTACAGTGGCGCATGCATCTGGAGTTTGTTTGCAGTGGCTGGAGTGTGCCCATTCTCTCTATACCTCTGTCTCTCTTCTTTCTCTGTCTGCCTGCAAATAAATAAAAATATTTTAAAAATGGATGACACTTCAGAATGTCTTCTGATCTACATGTGCACACCCACACACATGTGTACCCCACACATGAACACACACACACAAATGACATGGATATTTCAAAATCTGAGTATTATATATCTTAGCCTCCTTTTAAAAACTAAGTTTAAAAACTAAGTGGGCTTATTTATTTGTTTGTATGTGTGTGTGTGTGTGTGTGTGTGTGTGTGTGTGTATATACACACATATATATATATATACACACACATATATATGTATGTGTGTGTGTAAGTACATTTGTGTGTATGGGAATGCATGTGCCATGACACACAATGGAAGTCAGAGGACAACCTCTGTTCTGTCTTTAACCTTCTTTTGACACATAATCTCTCACTGTTTCTCTGCTCCTGTGCCAGTGCCGATCTACCTGACCTGCAAACTTCTGGATTCTCCTGGCTTCAACTCCCATTGCCATAGACACATTAGGATTATAGACACATGTGCCACTTGGTGCAAGTGCTAGGGAGGATTGAACTCAAGCCCGTAAGGATGCAAGCAAGTGCCATTAAACTGTGGAGCTGTATTCCCAGCCCTGATCTCTTTTTGTTTAATTTTTAATTTATTTATTTGAGAGAGAGAGAAAGAGGCAGAGAGAGAATGAGAGAGAGAGAGAATGGGCATGCCAGGAACTCCAGCCAATGCAAACAAATTCCAGATGCATGTGCCACTTTGTGCATCTGGCTTATGTTGGTCCTGGGGAATTGAACCTGGGTCCTTTGGCTTTGCAGGCAAGTGCCTTAACCACTAAGTCTTCTCTCCATTCCCCCTAATCTCTTTTTCATTTAACAAACTGAAAGGACACTGACTTGCAGAGACTTAGAATTTGTGGACATACAGGATTAAAATCCTAATTATGATGGTGCACACCTTTAATCCGAGCACTTGAGAAGCAGAGGTAGGAGGAACACAGTGAGCTGGAGACTGCCTGGGACTACAGAGGGAGTGCCAGGTCAGCGTACACTATATGTAGTGAGATCCTACCTCAAAACAAACAAACAAGCAAGCAAAAATCCTCATTATGAAAGACATGAATTGTAGGGGAGAAAACCTATGACCTTGCCAAGACATTGTTATTTGCAAATCTTTGGTGTTTACTCTTGAGACTTTCTTTCTTTCTTTCTTTCTTTCTTTCTTTCTTTCTTTCTTTCTTTCTTTCTTTCTTTCTTTCTTTTTTTTTCTGTGCGTTATGTGTGTAATGTAAAAATAAGAGCTTTTACCTTGCTAGCTCATTTTCATTCTGAGGTAGGTAGGAACAACATCTGATGTCCTGGAATATACTTGAGGGGCCATGTTTTTTTTCAAGGTAGGGTCTCACTCTAGCCCAGGCTGACCTGGAATTCACTCTGTAGTCTCAGGGTGGCCTTGAACTCATGGCAGTCCTCCTATCTCTGCCTCCCAAGTGCTAGGATTAAAGGTGTGTGCCACCACACCCAGCCTTGCTTCAGGGGCATTTTTAAAATAATTTATTTATAACAAACAAACAAGCAAGCAAAAATCCTCATTATGAAAGACATGAATTGTAGGGGAGAAAACCTATGACCTTGTCAAGACATTGTTATTTGCAAATCTTGGTGTTTACTCTTGAGACTTTCTTTCTTTCTTTCTTTCTTTCTTTCTTTCTTTCTTTTCTTTCTTTCTTTCTTTCTTTTTGTTTTCAAAGTTATGTGTGTAATGTAAAAATAAGAGCTTTTACCTTGCTAGCTCATTTTCATTCTGAGGTAGGTAGGAACGGCATCTGATGTCCTGGAATATACTTGAGGGGCCATGTTTTTTTTCAAGGTAGGGTCTCAGTCTAGCCCAGGCTGACCTGGAATTCACTCTGTAGTCTCAGGGTGGCCTTGAACTCATGGCAGTCCTCCTATCTCTGCCTCCCAAGTGCTAGGATTAAAGGTGTGTGCCACCACACCCAGCCTTGCTTCAGGGGCATTTTTAAAATAATTTATTTATTTTTATTTATTTATTTGCAAGGAGAGAGAGAGAGAAGAGAGAGAGAGAATGGGCATACCAGGGCCTGTAGCCACTGCAAACGAACTCCAGATGCATGTGCCCCCTTGTGCATCTGGCTTACGTGGGTCCTGGGGAATTGAACCTGGGTGCTTTGGCTTCACAGGCAAATGCCTTAACTGCTAAGCCATCTCTCCAGCCCAGGAGCATCTTTTAATGCCTGTATAAGGTATCCCATTGAAGGAATGTAGTCCAGTTTCTCCCACCCAGCATGTGCCAATTGTTTCAACTTTCATAATGAAAAATATCTCTTCATTAGATGTTTTTCTTTGTAGCTAACTTTCCTCTAGAATTTATAATTTTCTTATGATAAAATCTTAAAAAGTAAAGCTGCTTAGGCAAGGTTTCTGGTCATATGTTAGGACTCACTGTATGATGCCTCAAAAGAGCATATGCTGTTGAACTTGAAAAAGATCAGTCATCTCAGTCCATTTCTTAACCTGGGAATGGTCTCAGAGCATATTCATTAGCTGCCAGGTTTAGCTTGATCCTTCAGGGAAGCACTTCTCTACAGGATCGATGGCAGCATTTGGTGTCAACAAGAAACTCCTGTTGGCAGCTCATGGTAGAGACCAGAGACGCTGCCAACTATCGTAGAGCAGCCTCTCGCAGCAAAGAGCCATCCCCCCAAAATGTTGCTAGTGCTGAGGTCAGGAAACCACAGAAACATCAGGTTTTTCCCTACTGGTGCTCTTGAAATTCATAATGCTGTTTTCTTTCTTTCAGAGCTCCCACTTAGTTACTGCCCACTTCCACGCAAGGCTAATAGATGGATTTTCTTCGGAGTTCCATTGTCTGTCTGTCTTTCTCTTTTTTCTTTCCTTCCTTTCTTTCTGCTTCTGTGTCTGCCGTGTGGTGTGTGTGGTGTGGTGTGAGTGGTATGTGCATGTGTTTGTGCCCTTGCAGTGCTCCATGCCTGTGGTGACCAGAGCAAAATGTCGGATGTCCTGCTCCACTGCTTTCCCACTCACTCATCTTTGAACTGGAGTCTCGTACTGATACTGGTGTGTTGTAGTCAGCTCCACACTGCTCGGATGAACCTCCAAACTAGATACAATTGATGGGTAGAAGCTATTTATTTCAAGCTTATAGATCCAGGGGAAGTTCCATAATGGTGGAGAAAGCTGCCTCCCTTTCACAGATCCAAGCAGAGAGCAAAACCACCCGCAGCACTACCAAAAGCAAAAGCCATAAGTGGCCACCAAACAACAGGGCACCCAGGCAGAACTCACTCTGTGTACCTTAGGCTGGAATTCAGATTCACTGAAAATATACTTTTGAGCTGGACCCCAGGGTCTGACTCCCCCAGTGACACCTCTTCCAGTCAGGTGTCTGGAAATCCAAGTTACAAGCTTTAATAAAACTCCTGAGTCTGTTAGGGGACATAGATTCAAACTACTACATGGTGCTTGCTGCTTTCTGCAAACACAGGTTATTTCCCTAGTCTCTGCTTCCCTTTGCAGGCTTGAAGTTAAAACTTTGGTGGCCACATGAGGTTCTGGAGATTCTAATGGACAGTTTGAGGCCCTTCAGTCCCTCATGCTTGCGCTGGAAGTGCACTTAGCCACTGAGCCATCTCTCCAGCCTAAAATTCCCATTTTCTGTTAGGCTCAGATCTTGTCTGTACCTGAGGCTTGCTCGGGTTGTTCATCTGTCAGTGATCTGTATGACCAGACCAACAGCCCAACTTCTTGCTGACTCTGGTGCTTGTGTCTCTAAAAAATTATTAAACATTTTCATTAACTTAAAAAGTTATTTATTAATTTGCAAGGACAGATGAAGAGACAGAGAGAGAGAGACAGAGAGACAGACAGATAGGAGTATAGATCACCATGGCCTCTGGTCCCTGCAAATGAATGCCAGACACATGTGCCCCTCTGTACATCTGGCTCTATGTGGGTACTGGGAAATTGAACCCCCACAGGGCCTGCAAGCAAGCATGTTCAACCACTGAGCCATCTTCCCAGATACCTTATTGAGTTTTGAAATGAAAACCATTTACTAGTTGTGCTAACAATATGACATTGTATATCACATAGATGATTTGATTCATGGGTAACATGGGTAACCACTAAGGGTGATTACTGTTTTGTTTTTTTTCCAACCATACAAGGTATTGACCTCAGGACCTGGGGTTTCCTAAGCACACACTCCACCACTAAGGTAGATGCTTTTTAAGGCTAATGTTTAATTATGTACAAAAGAAAAATCTCATTTGTTTCTCCTATGGTCCTGAGGATATTAGATTGAAATGAATTTCTTTATCTAAATTATCCATAGGTAAGTTGTTGGTGTGATGATTTGACCCTAAAATTATGGCTTTTCTCATGTGATCACTATTAGTTAGCATGATAAAGAAAGTTAAGAATTTTTAATTTATATCGAGAGCATCCACTTCATTTTAGTAGCAGTGATTTTCTGCCTCACATATGGTGGTATGTTTTTAATTCAGGGATTAATCCCAGAAAAAAAAAAAGGTTTTGGTTATAGTATGTTAGTATGCTATGATTGAAAAGTTTCCTCATGGGAGAGTAGAATAGAGGACAGTAGTGGGTTGGAGGAGGGTTAATCAAAATTAAAGATGTTATAAATAACCATATGGATACCTACTTCTTCAATAGCAAAATAAAATATAATATTGTATATTGTATACTATTATATTTAGAAATACTGTTAATATGTGTTTTATATATATATAGTATTCCTAAAGTTAATGTGTTAAAACCTTGAATCCTAGTATAAAAGAAAGAGCTGAGAAGCGTAGCTTACTAAGAAATGACTAGGTCATGAAGGCTGAAGCCTGATGAGTAGATTAATGTCATTATCCTTGGAGTGGGATAGTTATCACAAAAGTAGACTTGTTATAAAAGTGAGTTCTCTTGCTCATGTGCCTCTTTTGTTTTGCCTTCTACCATGGGATGGTGAAGCAACCTCCTGTAATGTCACACCTTGATATTTACTTCTGTTACAGACATTTTATTTAATTTTTTAGATTTTTTAAAAACAATTTATTTATTAGAGACAGAGAGAGGGAGAGAGAGAATGAGAATGGGCATGCTAGGGCCTCTAGCCACTGCAAACTAACTCCAGGTGCATGTGCCACCATGTGCAGCTGGCTTATGTGGGGCCTGGAGAATTGAACCTGGGTCCTTAGCCTTCACAGGCATGCACTTTAACTGCTAAGCCATCTCTCCAGCCCTTTTAAAAAATTTATTTATTTATTTATTTATTTATTTATTTATTTATTTATTTGAGGGGGGACATAATGGGCACATATCAGGGCCTCCAGCAGATGAACTCCAGATGCATGCGCCCCCTTGTGCATCTGGCTTACGTGGGTCCTGGAATATCAAACTGGGATCCTTTGGCTTTGCAGGCAAATGCCTTAACTGCTAAGCCATCTCTTCAGCTCTGTTGTAGACATTTTCACGTTGCTGGTATGAACATCTAAACCAGACATGGTTTTTAGGAGGAAAGGATTTATTTCAAGCTTACAGGTTCAGGAAGAAGTTCCATTAGTGGCAGAAGAAGCTGATTCTGTGCATCCAGAAAGAAAAACTCTAGCAAACAAAACACACATAAACTACCAGCCCAGCACACAAAACAAACCACCAGAACTCAGATCTCTCTGCATACCTTTTGGCTGGAATTCCGCCCCCAAGTGACATCTCTCTAATCAGGTGGCTGGAGATTTTCAAGTTTTCAAGTTTCAAGTTTTATCTGAGACTATGGTGGACATACATTCAAACTACTACAATTTCCCAGTCTCCAGAATTATGACAAGTAAATCTCTACTGTTTATAAATTATCTGGTTTTAATTGTTTCAATATAGTAACAGAAAACGAACAAATGACTGAGTATTAGTGAATATATTCATTATGTTTAAATATGTGTTTATTTTCTATGTAGTTAACATTATATTAGACATTCTTGGAAAATTTGGAAGAGAGTCATTTGAAATAAGCCACTTGAAGTTTTTATTTAGTTGGGAGAGAAAATATGTAAATTTAAAACAATAAGTAGTGCTTTCTTGGCATAACGGCAGCTTAGACAGTCTCTCTGGGTCATCTGGGAAATGAGAAGAATGAGAATAAGAAGGATAGACTATTCCAGACAGAGAAAGAGAATCAACACTTTGGAAATTCATAAAGGTGATAGGATACCCACAAACTGCAGAGAGAAAGCAGGCAGAACACCAAAAGCAAGAAAGCCAAGCTAAGCACAGCCCCAGCTACATGACTTCCTCACTGCAGGGAAGCAGAAACCTCATCTGGATGCTGTTTTTCTTCCTCCCTCAGTGAGCCGTACTGAGGGTTGAGCCCATCAAGGCAGGCTGCTCAATTAGATTTCCTAAAAGAACTGGAAGGGCTGTACAAATCTATGTATGTGTGTATCACTGCACAGAAGTGCAGGAAGTGTGAAAAGGCAAGACAGTGTGATTCTTGAAAAGATCAGAAGACCAGCTCTTGAATCTAAAGATACTGAGACAAGTAAAATGCTGGGTGAAGAGTGAAAATGATCAATAACCTAAAAGAGGGAACAGATAACAGATGAATTCAACCTAGGTCCTGGAGAGGAGTGTCAACAACATGGAAGCAAAATTCATCAATGGAATTGAGATTTCTGAATGCAAAAAACCAAAATGTTGGGCTCAGTGGTTAAAGGTGTTTGTGTGCAAAGCTTGATAATCTGGGTTCAGTTCCCCAATACTCTCATAAATCCAGAAGCACAGTGTTGCATGTGTCTGGAGTTTGTTTGCTGGGGCAGGAGGACCTCATATGCCCATTGTCTCTCCCTCTCTTTCTCCTTCCCTCTCTCTGCAATAAATAAATATTTAAAAGAAAATGAAATATTGGAAATGAAAACTTGACTCTACAACAACAAAAAACCACAGGAGAAAATCATCACCAACAAGCTTGACCAAGCAGAACACTATGAGGGGTAGAGGACAAAGTTGATGAACTACTGCCCTCATACTAGCAAGAAGAAAAACGAGCATGCCACAACATCTAAGAACTCTGGATATGATCATGAATGAAAACCCAAGAATACATGGGGCAGGAGGAGGAGTGAGACCAACACTGTAGACATGCCGATTCTGATCAATGAAATTTAGGGCAGAAGATGTGTCAAATCTTGAGAAATGGACATCCAAACTCAAGGGCATTAGAGCCCTAAATCAACATGACCAGAGAAGAATCTGTCTATGACATGCTAGGCAAGGATATTTCTAGACAAGTGCAAGCTCAAACAGTTCATGCCCCCCACTCAAGCACCACAGAGCATGTCTCAACCACAGAACACAGGAAAGAATAAATGTCTGTCATGAGAGGACGAGGTGAACAAAGGTGAGCAAGGAGAGTCAGCATGTGTAACACCATAAGCCAGAAAACCCTAACCCTAGTAGAGGAGAAAGAAAAGAATAATCCAGCCAACCAGCAAAACGGGCAGTAAAACCACAGAAGTTAAATTAGTAAGCACCCCTCAATAATAACTTTAAATGCAATTGGTGTCAACTCACCAATAAAGAGAAGCAGACGGGCTCACTCTATTAATCAACTAGACCCAAATATCTGTTGTTTCTAAGTAACACGTCACTGGTAAAGGAACCACAGACTGAGAAAAAGGCTAGGCATCTACAAAGCAAATGGAAGCCAAAAACAAGCTGATGAGGCTATTCTAATATCCAGTTAAGTAGACTCCAAACCAGAATTAGTCAGAATAAAGAAGGCCAGGACTTACTAATAAAACAATTCATCAAGAAGATATAACAGGTGTGTGAGTGTGTGTGTGTGTGTTCCACAAACTCCTGATTTAATAAAATTAATTTTGAAATAGTACTCATTTTCTAGTGGCTATAAAAGGTCAGATAGGTTCTGGTATAATACTAATGTGTGACCTCAACTCTCCACTTTCATCTTTGGGTAGGCCATCCAAACTAAAAATCAACAACATTAAAATAAAATACTAAAAAGTTAACTACACTATAGATCAGATTTAACTGATATATACAGAATATTCCATTCAACAGATATGGGTACACATTCTTCTTAGAATCCCATAAAACCTTTTTGGAGGTAGATGACATTCAAGGTTACAAAGCAAGGTCTTTTTGTTGTTGTTGTTGGTGGTGGTGGTGTCTGTGTGTGCACATGTGTGTGGCTTTGGTATGTATGTATGCAGATATGTCACCCCATGCACACACACACAGGCCAGAGGAAACATTCTCTATCACTCTTCTGTCTTTTTTCCTCGTGCCAGAATCTCTTACTGAACCTGAAGGTTGCCAGGTTTTCTTGCTAGCTTGACTGACTGATGAAACCCAGTGATCCTCCAGTTTTTACCCCTCAATGCTGGGATTACAGACATACATGACCATACCTACTAGGTGCTGGGGATCAAACTCAGGTCCTCATGATTACAACAAGTATCCCTATCTGCTGGGCCATCTACCAGCTCCCACAAAGCATATTCTAACAAATACAAAAGAACTGAAATAATTTCTCATATTTTCTCAGACCACACTAGGACAAATGAGTCACTAGTTAAAGAAACTACAGAAAACTACACAAATACTTGGAAACTGAACCGTACAATCTTAATGATTAATGAGTCATTGAAGAAACAAGGGAAGAGAAATGCCTAGAATCAAATGAAAATTAAAGTAGAATTTACCAAAACCTTTGGAATACAACCAAGACAGTTCTCAGAGGAAAGTTTATAGCTATCAGAACAAGGCAGAAATTAATGAAATGGAAACTACATGAACAATACATCGAATCATAGAAAGAGTTGGTTCTTTGAACAAATAAACAAGATTGATAAACCCCTAGCCAAATTAGCCATAAGAGAAGGCCAAATTAGAGATGAAAACAAGGTGTAGCAGACAGCTTCAGGTTCACTGAGATGAACTTCCAAACCAGGCAGTTATGGAGGAAGGAATATTTATTGAAGCTACACATCCAGGGGAAAGTTCCATAATGGCAGAAGAAACTGACCTGCTTTCACAGGTCCAAGGAGACAGAGAGAGAGAGAGAGAAATAATCCCAAACCCGCCAACCCCAAAAGCCACACCACAAACAAACACACTTCAGGAACTCCAGGCAGTTTGCATATCTTTAGCCTGGAATCCCAAATCCACCACCACACCCTTAGGGGTGGACCCTAAGATCCACCCAGTGACACCTCCTCTAGCCAGGTGGCTGGAAATCCAAGAAGTTGTAATAAACTCCTGAACCTGTTGGGGAGGGGGCCATCTATTCAAACTACCACACAAGGTTTATAAGATTCCAATGAAGCAGGGCATGGTGGTGCACACTTTAATCTTAGCACTTGGGAGGCAGATGTAGGAGGATCACCATGAGTTAGAGGCCATCCACCCTAAGACTACATAGTGAATTCCAGTTCAGCCTGAGCTACAGTGAAACCCTACCTCGAAAAACAAAACAAAACAAAGATTCCAATGAAATGAAGGTCATTAAGGAATATTTTTAAGATTTACATTTAAAAAAAAAAAAGAAATGGATAAATTCTCAGGCACATAGGCTCCACAAACATTCAGTCAAGAGGATAGAGGCTATTAAACAGATACACAATCAGCAATGAGATTGAAACAGCAATTAAAAGTCTTCAACAAAGAAAAGCCCAGGGTTAAGTGAATTTGCTCCTGAACTCTACCAGACCTTTAAAGCAGCACTAACTCTGATGTCCCATGAACAAATGCTACACCGTGATTTCTAGGAGCCTGCATCATCCCTGATATTCCAACTGGGTCAAGACACACAAAATTGTAGATTAATTTCCCTGATGAATGTAAACATAAAAATCCCCCAAGAAAATTCTTGCAAACTGAAATCAAGAACACTTTAGAGGGCCTGGAGAGATGGCTCAGCAGCTAAGGTGCTTGCCAGCAAAGGCAAGGGACCCAGGTTCAATTCCTCATTACCAAGTAAACCAAATGCACAAAGTGGTGCAGTCATCTGGTGTTCATTTGCAGTGGCTAGAGGCTCTGTCGCACCCATTCTCTCTCTCTACCTGCATCTTTCTCTCTCTCTTTAATAAAGAAAATATTTTTTAAAAAACATATTAGGAAAAAATAAAAGAAGAACACATTAGAAAAAGCATATCCCATGGCCCAATTTGCCTCATTCTATGGATGGTTCAACATACGCAAACCCATTAAGTATAACGCAGCACATAAATGGGCTTAAGAACAGAAAGCACATGCTCATCTCAGTCTTTATAATAAAATCCCTGAAGAAGCTACACATAGAAGGAACATACCTTAACATAACAAAAGCTATAGGTGACAAACTGTAGCCAACATTGTATTGAATGAGGAACAGCTGGAAGCATTCATCCAAAATCAGGAAGCAGTCAAAGGTGCCCATTCAGTGAGGCTGAAAAAAGAGTGGTACAAGCATGGAAAGAAGTCACATTATCCCTATTTTCAGACATAATGTTCCTAAACCTTGAAGATTCACAGAAACTCTTAGATATGTACACATTCAGTAAAGTAGTAGGATTGAAAATCAACACACAAAATTCAGTAGTTTTCTAATATACCAATAATGAGTTTGCCAAAAAACAAAAATCAGGGAAAACATCGTGTTCACAATACATTTAAAAAATAAACCTAGGGCCAGGCATGGTAGCGCACGCCTTTAATCCCAGCACTCTGGAGGCAGAGGTAGGAGGATCACCATTGAGTTCAAGGCCACTCTGAGACCACATAGTGAATTCCAGGTCAGCCTGGACTAAAGTGAGACTCTACCTCTAAAAAACAAAAAAACAAGGCTGGAGAGATGGCTTAGCAGTTAAGACACCTGCCCACTAAGCCTAAGAACATCAGTTCCAATCTCCAGGTCCCACGTTTAGCCCGATGCAAAATGATGCAAGGGCTCAATGCCGCACTTGCCCACAAGGGGGCACACGCATCTGGATTTCGTTCACAGAGGCTGAGAGGCTGCTGTTACGCCCATTCTCTCTGTCTTCCTCTCCCTCTCTGTCTCTCTCAAAAAAAAAAAAAAAATAAATAAATAAAAATAAAAATCAACCCTAGGAATAACTGTAATCAAGAAGGTAAAAGGCCTCTACAATGAGAACTCTAAGACATAGAACAAAGAAACTGAAGAAGACACTAGAAGATAAAGTGACCTTTCATATCTATGGGTTGTCAGAATTAGTTTTGGCTCTTTTAGAGAAATTAATCTACAGAGTCAACATAATCCAAATCTGTGACATTTTCTACAGAACTAGAAAACAAACAGTCCTTAAATTGAAAGGAAGCAGAGACCCTGGAGTGTCAAACAGTTCTAAGTAGAAGCAGTGATGTTGCAGGAACCTCAGTATCCAATCTTAATTCTATTAGAGTCATAGTAACAAAATAGCATGGGACTGGCACAGAAATAGACAAGTGGGCCAATGGGAACCACAGGAGACTCAGAAATAAACCCACACTACCAGAGCCACCTAGTCTTTTACAAAAGTGCCACAAACTTACATTGGAAAGGAAAAGACAGCTTCTTCAACAATTGTAAGGGAAACTGCATATCTACATGTAAGAGAATTAAACTAGAACCTCACCTCTCACCTTACACACACAAAAATTCAAAATAAGTCAAAGACCTGAATGTAAGACCTGAATTCTGAAACTACTAAAGGAAGACAATGAAGAATCAATCACGCACTTCAAGAAATGGCCAAAGGCAAGGGCTCTTTGGATAGGAGTCCAGGAGCATAGGAAGAAATCATCTGAATGACGAGATGGCCTATTGAATGGAAGAAAATCTTTACCAACCATGTATCCATCAGGGAACACCAAAAAAATTAAACACCAAGAAAACAAGCCATTTAATCAATAAATGAGCTAATAAAATGAGAGAATTCTCAAAGGAAGAAATACAAATGGCCAGCCTGGAGAAATGGCTTAGTAGTTAAGGTGCTTGTCTGCAAAGCCAAAGGACCCAGGTTCAATTCTCCAGGGCCCATGTAAGCCAGCTGCACAAGAGGGCACATGCATCTGGAGTTCATTTGCAGTGGCTAGAGGCCCTGGCATGCCCATTCTCACTCTCTCTCCCCTCTCTTTGTCTCTAATAAATAAAATAAAATCTTTTAAAAAATATAATTGCCATGTGATCTAGCCTTTCCAGTTCTGGGTATATCTAAAGGACTAATACACATCACAGAGATATTTGTTCTATTTACAGAAGCCAAGACATGGAACTAGCCTAGATGTTAACAGGTTAACAGGTGAACAAAAATGTGGTACACATTCACAATGGATTTTATTCAGCCATAAAGAAGAATGAAATCATATTTACAGGGAAATGGATGTCACTTGTTGGTGCAGTCAGGTTCACATTGCTGGCAGAAATCACCCGACCAAGAGCAGGTTTTGGAAAAAAAAAAATAGTTTATTTTGCCTTACAGGCTTGAGGGGAATCTCCATGATGGCAGGGGAAAATGATGGCAGAGGGTGAACATCACCCCCTGGCCATCATAAGATGGACAATAGCAACAGGAGAGTGTGCCAAACACTGGCAAGGGGAAACTTGCTATAACACCCATAAGCCTTCCCTCAATACACTGCCTCCAGGAGGCATTAATTCCCAAATCTCCATCAGCTGGGAACCTAGCATTCAGAACACTTAAGTTTATGAGGACACCTGAATCAAACCACCACAGTGGATATTGTCACCTTAAGCTAAATAAGCAGACTCAGACAAATATTGCATGCTATCTGTCATATAGAATTTACCTTTAAATTGTGTGTGTATATGTATAAGATACGAAAGAAAGCCTATGCGAGTGGAAGAGGAGGTGTAGAGAGTAGAACAAGAAAGAGTAATGGAATGTATATAACATGAAAGAAGGAGGGACTTTGGAGACCTGGGAAGAAGGGGAGCAAGGAAGGGGAGGAGGAGGGATCAGGGATGGCAGTGGGGGATGCAAATAAAAAGTGCAAAGATTTTATATATATGTGTTATATATATATGTGTGTGTGTGTGTGTGTGTGTGTGTGTGTGTATAAATAATGTCACAATGAAACCCATTACTTTGTCTACTAAGAAGAAATAATTTAAAAGATAGCTAAGTAGAATATATTCCTTGAAGGGCTCAGGTTTTCTGTCACTGTGTAATTTGCAAATGGTGTGAAGAATGGGTTTCTGTTTAAAATCTCTGGTTCTCAGCAGCTGCCATTCTTTGGAGTTCAAAGTCAGACCTGTGAGGTACTTAGACCATGGCAGCACCTAACTGGGGACTGGTTTCTGATAGTTTTGTGGTGTGCTGTTCTCTAGGGAAGGCTAAATATGCTTCTGTGTTTCATACAAACAGGGGTGTCTGTGCTGCATCTTAAATCATTACTGTTTATTCACTATCCTAAAGAGCCAAGCATCTTTTTTTTTCTAGGATTTTTGTGCCTGGTTGTTCTTCCACTTCACATGATTTCTGGTGGGATGTTTGATTCTGTATTAGGTTGACCACCTAACCCCTATCCTCCTGAACAAAAAAACAAGGCTGGAGAGATGGCTTAGCAGTTAAGACACCTGCCCACTAAGCCTAAGAACATCAGTTCCAATCTCCAGGTCCCACGTTTAGCCCGATGCAAAATGATGCAAGGGCTCAATGCCGCACTTGCCCACAAGGGGGCACACGCATCTGGATTTCGTTCACAGAGGCTGAGAGGCTGCTGTTACGCCCATTCTCTGTCTTCCTCTCCCTCTCTCTCTGTCTCTCTCCAAAAAAAAAAAAATAAATAAATAAAAATAAAAATCAACCCTAGGAATAACTGTAATCAAGAAGGTAAAAGGCCTCTACAATGAGAACTCTAAGACATAGAACAAAGAAACTGAAGAAGACACTAGAAGATAAAGTGACCTTTCATATCTATGGGTTGTCAGAATTAGTTTTGGCTCTTTTAGAGAAATTAATCTACAGAGTCAACATAATCCAAATCTGTGACATTTTCTACAGAACTAGAAAACAAACAGTCCTTAAATTGAAAGGAAGCAGAGACCCTGGAGTGTCAAACAGTTCTAAGTAGAAGCAGTGATGTTGCAGGAACCTCAGTATCCAATCTTAATTCTATTAGAGTCATAGTAACAAAATAGCATGGGACTGGCACAGAAATAGACAAGTGGGCCAATGGGAACCACAGGAGACTCAGAAATAAACCCACACTACCAGAGCCACCTAGTCTTTTACAAAAGTGCCACAAACTTACATTGGAAAGGAAAAGACAGCTTCTTCAACAATTGTGCAAGGGAAACTGCATATCTACATGTAAGAGAATTAAACTAGAACCTCACCTCTCACCTTACACACACAAAAATTCAAAATAAGTCAAAGACCTGAATGTAAGACCTGAATTCTGAAACTACTAAAGGAAGACAATGAAGAATCAATCACGCACTTCAAGAAATGGCCAAAGGCAAGGGCTCTTTGGATAGGAGTCCAGGAGCATAGGAAGAAATCATCTGAATGACGAGATGGCCTATTGAATGGAAGAAAATCTTTACCAACCATGTATCCATCAGGGAACACCAAAAAAATTAAACACCAAGAAAACAAGCCATTTAATCAATAAATGAGCTAATAAAATGAGAGAATTCTCAAAGGAAGAAATACAAATGGCCAGCCTGGAGAAATGGCTTAGTAGTTAAGGTGCTTGTCTGCAAAGCCAAAGGACCCAGGTTCAATTCTCCAGGGCCCATGTAAGCCAGCTGCACAAGAGGGCACATGCATCTGGAGTTCATTTGCAGTGGCTAGAGGCCCTGGCATGCCCATTCTCACTCTCTCTCCCCTCCTCTCTTTGTCTCTAATAAATAAAATAAAATCTTTTAAAAAATATAATTGCCATGTGATCTAGCCTTTCCAGTTCTGGGTATATCTAAAGGACTAATACACATCACAGAGATATTTGTTCTATTTACAGAAGCCAAGACATGGAACTAGCCTAGATGTTAACAGGTTAACAGGTGAACAAAAATGTGGTACACATTCACAATGGATTTTATTCAGCCATAAAGAAGAATGAAATCATATTTACAGGGAAATGGATGTCACTTGTTGGTGCAGTCAGGTTCACATTGCTGGCAGAAATCACCCGACCAAGAGCAGGTTTTGGAAAAAAAAAAATAGTTTATTTTGCCTTACAGGCTTGAGGGGAATCTCCATGATGGCAGGGGAAAATGATGGCAGAGGGTGAACATCACCCCCTGGCCATCATAAGATGGACAATAGCAACAGGAGAGTGTGCCAAACACTGGCAAGGGGAAACTTGCTATAACACCCATAAGCCTTCCCTCAATACACTGCCTCCAGGAGGCATTAATTCCCAAATCTCCATCAGCTGGGAACCTAGCATTCAGAACACTTAAGTTTATGAGGGACACCTGAATCAAACCACCACAGTGGATATTGTCACCTTAAGCTAAATAAGCAGACTCAGACAAATATTGCATGCTATCTGTCATATAGAATTTACCTTTAAATTGTGTGTGTATATGTATAAGATACGAAAGAAAGCCTATGCGAGTGGAAGAGGAGGTGTAGAGAGTAGAACAAGAAAGAGTAATGGAATGTATATAACATGAAAGAAGGAGGGACTTTGGAGACCTGGGAAGAAGGGGGAGCAAGGAAGGGAGGGAGGAGGGATCAGGGATGGCAGTGGGGGATGCAAATAAAAAAGTGCAAAGATTTTATATATATGTGTGTTATATATATATGTGTGTGTGTGTGTGTGTGTGTGTGTGTGTGTGTATAAATAATGTCACAATGAAACCCATTACTTTGTCTACTAAGAAGAAATAATTTAAAAGATAGCTAAGTAGAATATATTCCTTGAAGGGCTCAGGTTTTCTGTCACTGTGTAATTTGCAAATGGTGTGAAGAATGGGTTTCCTGTTTAAAATCTCTGGTTCTCAGCAGCTGCCATTCTTTGGAGTTCAAAGTCAGACCTGTGAGGTACTTAGACCATGGCAGCACCTAACTGGGGACTGGTTTCTGATAGTTTTGTGGTGTGCTGTTCTCTAGGGGAAGGCTAAATATGCTTCTGTGTTTCATACAAACAGGGGTGTCTGTGCTGCATCTTAAATCATTACTGTTTATTCACTATCCTAAAGAGCCAAGCATCTTTTTTTTCTAGGATTTTTTGTGCCTGGTTGTTCTTCCACTTCACATGATTTCTGGTGGGATGTTTGATTCTGTATTAGGTTGACCACCTAACCCCCTATCCTCCTGGTTCATCCCTATTCAGTTAACAAAAATTTCTTTGTTTGGTTAACATAATTAAAAATTGTAAGTTAGCTCTCAGTGAGTGGCTGCTGTTTGTTGTTATTATGCAAACTGAAGTTACAAATTCTTGAAAAAGCAATTGGGAAAAATTCCCAAGTCTGGCAGCTTAATGCTGAAAACACACACACCCACGCAAACAACTTTAAAATTACATTAAACACTAACTTTATAAATATTTTTTGTAGGTGGAAAAACTGGTGGATTCGTGGAATTCTTACTCTAACCATGATCTCATTGTTTTTTCTGATCATCTACATGGGATCCTTTATGCTGATGCTTCTGGTAAGCAACATTCTCTTGAGTGTCTTGTTTTTCATCATTTACACAGCATTGAAGAAATCTGTGCATGTAGTTTTTTTTTTATATATATATAAATAGCTTTTGGCTTCATTCCATTATTTATTTATTTATTTATTTATTTATTTATTTATTTATTTATTTGCAAGCAGAGAGAGAGAGAGAATGGGCGTGCCAGGGCCTCTAGCCACTGCAAACGAACTCCAGATGCATTTGCCCCTCACGCATCTGGCTTATGTGGGTCCTGGAGAATCGAACCGGGATCCTTTGGCTTTGCAGGCAAACACCTTAACCACTAAGCCATTTCTCCAGCCCTGTGCATGTAGTTTTTAAAAAAGGAAGATGCTACCTACACAAGACCATCATAATTCAAAGAGAGACTGATTGAGAGGGGGAGAGGATATGATGGATAGTGGAGTTTCAAGGAAGAAAGTGGGGGGAGGGAGGAAAGTACCATGGGATATTGTCTACATTTAAGGAAGTTGTCAATAAAAAATAAATAAATTTTAAAGCCAGGCGTGGTGGCGCATGCCTTTAATCCCAGCACTCGGGAGGCAGAGGTAGGAGGATCGCCAAGAGTTCGAGGCTACCCTGAGACTACATAGATAATTCTAGGTCAGCCTGGACCAGAGTGAGACCCTACCTTGCAAAGCCAAAAAAATAAAAATAAAAATAAATAAATAAATAAATAAATAAATTTTAAAATAGAAAAAAGAAAAGACAAAAAAAAATAAAAGGAAGATGAATCCAAACTTAGTAATAGCATATTTAGCTCTTTAAGTTCATCAAATGATCTGGACTAAGCTTTCCTGCTCGTTAAATGACCACCGTGTGCTCTTTCAGAAGTGACCAAGTTTGCAGCATATGTTCACATCTACTTATCTGGCATTGTGCTAAGCACCGAGTATGGTAGGACTGCACACACAACTTCCGTATATGTATGGGATAAGTACTGTATAATGCAGAGCCATTCAAGCAATGAGACAATTAAACAGAATGGCAAACAGTGATAAGTCCTGTGAGAGAACACATTATGGCACAGGGTAGAAAATCGTGTTGTCCAGTCTGAGGGAAGGAGGACAAGAGCTGATGCCAAAGCTTGAGTCCCGGAGGTTAGACCGAGAAGGCATTGTAAGATGAAGATCTCATGGGCAAGGCTTGGTGGGAAGGAGAAAAGATGGTCCATCTGTTGTGGAGGATCTGAGATGCACCTGGATGGAGGCTGGGTTGAGAGTGCAGAGCCAGTGGAAGCCTTTTAGGCAGGTTTAGTTTCTGTTGTGTATGGGAATCTAGACAGGTTATGGTGGCAAACAAATATTTTAAGCTCTTACTTAATTCATAAGTGCCTCTAAGATGACTGGTGTGTAACAGGCATTACACTAGTTTTGAGGTATGCTAATTAGTGGTTCTGAGAAAAGCATCTTTACTACTGTCTTCATGGAGCTTGCTATCTACACTGTAAAGAACTGATTAGGTATGTATAATTACAAACTGTAGTAAGTATTTTATTTTCTTTTTTTTTTTTTCAAATTTACTTATTAGAGTCAGAGACAGAGAGGGAGAGAGAGAGAGTGAGAAGGGGCATTCCAGGGCTGTAGCCACTGCACACAAACTCCAGATGCATGTGCATCTGGCTTATGTGGGACCTGGAGAATTAAACCTGGATCCTTAGGCTTTACAGGCAAGTGCCTTAACCATTAAGCCATCTCTCCAGCCCATGTAGTAAGTATTTTAAATAAAGAATAATATTAGGAGAGCAAAGAAAGAGGCAGGAAATGTTCTTGAAACACTGTGTGCAATGTATAATCTGAAAACTTAGTAGTAGTCAGGTCTCACATCACCTAGCCTAAGAGGCCATTTCCAAATGTTTCTTGAATTTGTCATACTTCCCAAACCAGTACCAGGTGGGTGGGTGACGCTGCCAAATTTGTTCAAGTTAAAGCTGGACTTTGAGGAGAAGAAACTCCTTCAAAGGAATCAGCATTCCTGTTGTCTCAGTGATGAGCTCTTAAACATTTGATGCAGAAGTAGACCAAAAACTCAATTCACATTTCCTCCTGTGCCAAACTTGACATGTTTTAAAAATATTTTATTTATTTGCTTATGAGAAACAGAGAGAGAGAGAGAGAGAGAGAGGAGGGGGAGAGAGAGAGAGAATGGGTAAGCCAGGGCCTCTAGCCACTGTAAATTAACTCTAGATGCATGTGCCACCTTGTGCATCTGGTTTATGTGGGTACTAGGGAATCAAACCTAGGTCCTTAGGCTTTGCAAGCAAGTACCAGTCTCTCCACCAGGACATCACATGATCTGTCTCCAGCCCAGTTCCCAGTGAAGTCCTTTTCCATTTCTGAAACCTCATAAGCTGAACCTTCACAGTCCACAGTTCTCTCTTCACTTCAAATTCTTATCAGCCCATTAAGCTCTTCTTGTAGCATTGTAAAACTGTTCTAGTGCAAAATTCCTTGTCCTTCCATATTCCTCCCACAAACCAGTTCTAAAAGATTAAAAACCACATGCTTATGTTCATTACAGCAGCAATACTACTTAACACCAACTTCTCTGTTGCAGTTACATTTTCATTGCCTTTTAAGGAAGGAAGGGGGTTATTTCTGGCTTAAAATTTTAAGGGGAGGTTGCATTATGGTAGGGAAAGCATAGCAGGAGCAGCCAGCCAGCCAAGCAGCAGGCAGGAAGGTCTGAGTAAAGGGCTTGGATCTGGGTTATATTATCCCAAAGCCCACTCCAGAGGCACATCTCCTCTGCAAGGCTCCACTTCATAAAGGCCCCACAATTCCCAAATTGCCACGAGTTGGAGACCAAGTATTCAAAATATACATGAACCCATGGAAGATAGGCATCTGATTCAAACCACCACACCTATATTTCTGCCCAAGTACTCTATCCTGGTGAGAGATTATAACGTGAAATTAGACACATTAAAAGAAAATTCTACCAGGGAGAGTACTAAGTGGTTAAAGGTATTTGCCAAGCCTTCCAGCCTGAGTTCAGTTCTCCAGCCACCAATATAAAGTCAGGCACAAAAAAGTGGCACAAGTATCTGGAGTTTGTTTGCAGTAGCAAGAGACTGGCAATGCCCATATATACACACAAGCACAATACATCAATAAAAAAAATTTAAATTCCACCAACTCATGGAACCTTGAGAAGGGCCTCCTTAGAAGGAACCAAAGGGCTACAAAGCTTTTCTCTCCTTATCCTCCTCTCATTAATTTCTATACCCTTATGATACCAAGGTGATTAAAAAGAGTAAGAAATCACTGACATCCTTTAGTTAATTTCACATCTTGTATATAGCTTAAGCTGGCTTTGAACTCTCCAGGCATCCTTCTGCCTCAGGATCTTAATGACATCTTTTGTTTGTTTGTTTGTTTGTTTTTCAAGGTAGGGTCTCGCTCTAGCCCATGCTGACCTGGAATTCACTATTTGGTCTCAAGGTGGCCTTGAATTCATGGTGATCCTCCTACCTCTGCCTCCCGAGTGCTAGGATTAAAGGTGTGCGCCACCACGCCTGACTAATGACATCTTTTTTTAAAAAAAATATTTATTTAAGAGAGAGAGAATGAATGAATGAGAATGGGCATACTAGTGCCTCCTGCCACTACAAAGGAACTCCAGATGCATACGCCACTTTGTGCATCTGGCTTTAAGTGGGTACTGGGGAATTGAACCTGGATCATTAGGCTTTGTAGGCAAGTGCTTTAACTGCTGAGCCATCTCTCCAGCACGCCCTGTTGACATCTTAATGCACTTTTTAGGCAGGTAGACAATATGGGCAGTTGTCCAGTATGATTGTAGGCTAGGGCCCCTCACTCCTAGTCTTCTGGTCTCTGAATCTCTCATGAGCTAAAATAATCCTCATCAGCTTGGAGATTTTGGATGTCTACAAAGTGAGTAAGCATAGAGCACTCCTCAGTGCTATGTGAGGAGGAACATGCCTGGGTGAGAAGGGATCAAAGGATGGCAAGGAGCTCAGCAAGGCGTGGTGACTGAGGGACCTTCAGGACCTTGATCGGTCAGTCTGTCAAGGTGCAGGGAGCACCATGAGCAAAGGTCAGCGGCCGGTTGCCTCAGACAGACAGGATTTTGTTCTGCAGGGCCATGAAATAATGTGGGAGAAAGTCTGGATTGCATTTGGAAAGCAGTGATCATCTGGAAATATTGCAAATTTTTTCAATTCTCCCTTAAAAACTATTTGATTCTAAGGTATTGTGAAAACACCTGCATCCTTAATACATTTAACTTAGGCTGGTTTGGTGGACTTCCCTGTGACTAAGTTTCATGTTTTCAAATGAAATTTTTAGCATAGTAACAAAGGCAAGAAGTTATGGCTAAAAGCTATTTTTAACAACTCTATTATAACAAAATTCAAAATACTTTAAAAGATATTCATGAATATTTGATTCCTAATTTTTTTCAGATTTTTTTTTTTTGAGATAAGGTTTCACTGTGTTGCCAAAGCTGAACTCAAACTTGCTCTAGGCTTTGACTTTAAAATCCTCCTGCCTTAATACCTACCTCAGTGCTGAAATTATAGGCATGTGTCAATAATGCCAGCTGGATCCTGACCTTTTTAAAAATAGTTATTTATTGGGCTGGAGAGATGGCTTAGCAGTTAAGGCACCTGCCTGCTAAGCCTAAGAACCGGGTGCCAATCTCCAGGTCCCACGTTTAGCCAGATGCAAAGTGACGCAAGGGCGCAATGCTGCACTTGTCCATAAGGGGGCACATGCATCTGGATTTCATTCACAGCAGCTGAGAGACTGCTGGTGCGCCTGCACCCATTCTCTATCTGTCACCCTCTCCCTCTCTCTCTGTCTGTCTCTCTCTGTGTCTCTCTCCAAAAATAAAAAAAAAAAAATTTAATTTAAAAAAACTTTTAAAAAATATTTATTTATTTTACTTATTTATTTGAGAGAGAGGGGAAGAGGAAGATAGAGAGAAAGAGAGAGTTGGCACGCCAGGGCCTCCAGCCACTGCAAATGAACTCCAGATGCATGCGTCCCCCCTTGTGCATCTGGCTTACGTGGGTGCTGGGGAATTGATCTGGGGTCCTTAGGCTTCATAGGCAAATGCCTTAGCTGTTAAGCCAATTCCCTAGCCCAGATACTGACTTTTTAAAGAAGAGAATCACAAACCTGCCTTAAGTATTTAGATGTTCTTTATTTTTTCTAGTATGAAATAAAAACATAGTTTTTACATGTTACTTGCTTTGATTAGTGAGTTTAATTAGTGAAGAAAATAAGAATGTTAAAGATCTAGCTGGGCATGGTAGTGCATGCCTTTAATCCCAGCACTTGGGAGGCAGAGGTAGGAGGATCATCATGAGGCCATCCTGAAACTACCAAATGAATTCCAGGTCAGCCTGGGTTAGAATGAGAACCTACCTCAAAAAAAAAAAAAAAAAAAAAAAAAAAAAAAAAAAAAAAATCTTTTTAAAATCTACTTAAAGTAATTTTGAACTGTTACTGTTTAACTTTATTGCATGTGCATACATATACTTACATATGCTACATGATAAAATGTTTATGTTAAGAAAATATGAAAGACACCTAGTTAGTATCCAATTGATAATATAATTTTTAAAATTTCTATTTATTTATTTATGAAGGAGACAAAAGAAAGAAAGAAAGAAAGAAAGAAAGAAAGAAAGAAAGAGAGAGAGAGAGCTTCCAGGACCTCTAGCCACTACAAATAACCAGATGCATCAGCCACTATGTGCATCTGGCTTTACATGGGTACTAGGTAATCAAACCCAGGTCCTTAGGCTTTGCAGGCAAGCACCTTAACCACTGAGCCATCTCTCTAGCCACCCAGTTGATATTATTTTATGTGTTTTTAAAATTTATTTAAGTTTTTAAGCAGGTCATTCTATTTCAAGAGGTACATGTTATACTGTTGTACCTGTAATTTGTATTTGCTTCGTGTCAGCACTCAGCAATGACTAACTCAGTTTTTTAAAATATATTTTATTTTTATTTATTTATTAATCTGACAGAGAAAGGGGGAGAGAGAGAGAGAGAGAAAGAGGATGCACCAGGGCCTCCAGCCACTGCAAACAATCTCCAGATGCATGTGCCCCTTTGTGCATCTGGCTAACATGGGACCTGGGTGATAGAACTTGGGTCCTTTGGCTTTGCAGGCAAATGCCTTAACCACTAAACCATCCCTCCGGCCCCTAACTCAGTTTTATTGAAAAATCATTTCTAGCTGAGAATGCTGCCACATCATAGACCTGTGTAATTCCAGCATGGAAGCATGAGGACCAAGAGTTTAAAGCTAGGGGCTTCCACTTAAGATCGATCGCAGTGTAGTTGCCACACCAAAGCAGCCTAGGCGAGAGGGAAGTAAGCAGAAAAACAACACCATATACTTTTCTACTGAAAAGTGAAGGTGTATAGGAATTATTAATCACAGAAGAGAAAGAGGGACCTAGAACTTCTAGCAACCACACAACCAGCCAGAATTGGCTCCAGCTGCAGCCATGGCAGTCCCTGCCTGAGCTGCAGGAGCAGAACCTTGGTGAAGGGACTCTCCATTCATACCAGCCTCCTTGGGATGTATAGGGAGTTCTAGACCAGTGTTGCAGTCAGGTTCGCATTGCTGGTAGAAATCACCCAACCAAGAGCATCTTGTGGGGGAAAAAAAGAGGTTTATTTTGACTTACAGACTCAAGGGAGAAGCTCCATGATGGCAGGGAAAATGATGGCATGAGCAGAGGATGGACATCACCCCCTGGTCAACATAATAAGGTGGACAATAGCAACAGGAGAGTGTGCCAAACACTGGCAATAATATCATAAGCCACCCCCAGCAATACTCTGCCTCCAAGAGGTGTTATTCCCAAATCTCCATCAGCTGGGAACCTAGCATTCAGAACACCTAAGTTATGGGGGACACCTGAATCAAACCACTACATTCCACCCCTGACACCCATAAACTGATAACCATACATGACTTAAAATGCAATGCATTCACCTAACTTTAAAAGTCCCCATAGTTTTTATTAATCCCAATGATGTTCAAACATTCCCATAGTACAAAATCTTTTAACTAAGCCATAAAACCAAAAAATCCCCCCAAATCCATAATGACACAGAATAAACACACTGCAAAAGCTGGCATTGTGCATCACAAAGAAATACTCAGCCAATACAAGATTTAAACAAGGCAAACATTTCTCTGTATCTCCAAGTCCAACAACTCTAGTCAGTGACAAATCTCCAAGTCCGATCATTCTAACCAGCAGCAAGTCTCTGGAATTCCAATTCCGCCCTTCCAGCTAGGCTACTCACAGTCCTGGAAAACTTCATCTAGGCTGGCAGCTCTCCTTAGCAGCCATTTCGTGGTCTCAGCATCTCCACTGGGTCTCCACTGCAAGCCACAGTTCATCCTCACAGCTCCATCAGGTGTCCATGCAGGCATCCAGCAAACCTGCTTCACACTGCCCATGGCCATTTCCAAAACACAAGACTACGTTGCAAATTCAGTGACCCTCTCTTTCCTGCATTTCTTATATTCCATAATACCAGGTAGGGTGCCGATTTTTTAATCCATGGGGGAATAAAGCAGACTTTGAAGAATAGGACAGTCCTTGAGCACTCAGGCCACCTTCAAAAGAGTCTCCCTTCTTCCTGTTGTCCCAGTGCAGGTCAGCTGGCCCAATATCAAAGGTTATAACTTCTCATATAATTGCAACTGAACGGGCAGCAGTTTCGGCCCAAAGATTTCATTTCTGTGCCATATTCCTCTGCTCACACCAGTCCATTTCTATACAGTACAACCCTGTATAAATTCTCAGGACATGGGCATAATAGCAATCCTCTCACTCAAGCTGCTTCTAGCCCAGTCCAAGCAAAGCTCTTTCTCACCCTCATAAACGAAACCTTACAGTCCATAGTTCTTACTGCATTCAGGTCTTTCAGCTCTGACCAGAACAGTCCATCAAGCTGTACTTACAGCACTGCAAGGCATCTCTTAGGCTGAGGTTTCAAATCCTCCCACATTCCTCTTGAAAATCAGCTCTAAAAGGCCAAAGCCACACAGTCAGGTGTCTAGCAGCAATGCCACTTTTGGTACCAACATTACTGTTGCAGTCAGATTTGCATTGTTGGTAGAAATCACCCAACCAAGAGCAGCTTGTGGGAAAAAGGAAGTTTATTTTGGCTTACAGACTCGAGGGGGAAACTCCATGATGGCAGGGGAAAACGATGGCATGAGCAGAGGGTGGACATCACCGCCTGGCCAACCCAGTGGACAATAGCAATAGGAGAGTGTGTCCAACACTGGCAAGGGGAAACTGGATATAACACCCATAAGCCCACCCCCAACAATACACTGCCTCCAAGAGGTGTTAATTCCCAAATCTCCATCAGCGAGGAACCTAGCATTCAGAACACCTAAGTTTATGGGGGACACTTTAATCAAACTACCACAACCAGCCTGGGGCTATGTAGCAAGATCTTGACTCTAAAACGAACAAAAACAGGCCAGGCATGGTGGTCTATGCCTTTAATCTCAGCTCTAGGGAGGCCAAGGTAAGAGGATTGCTATGAATTCCAGGCTAACCTGAGAATACATAGTGAATTCCACATCAGCTTGGGCTAAAGCGATACCCTACCTCAAAAGGAAAAAAAAAAAAAAAAAAGCAATAACAAAAAACCCAAAACAACCCCTCAAACTTAACCATATCAACCCACACAAATCAAAAAAGTAGTAACAAAAATAGTCCCCTCTTTTTTCATTGTTTTCTACACAGAACTCTTTAGTTGTATCAGTTTGGAATCATACTTTCTGAATGATGTAGTTACTAATGTATATTTAGATTTAGTGGTAGATGTGAACATATAAAAGATATTATAAAAGAGTTCCTCATCCTTTTGTAAACTAGTGAAATAATTGCTAATTCATATATATAATTTACTTTCAAACAGTGTGCTTGAGTTTTTCCTATTGTGAGAACTCAAAATATATTAAAATTCATTTTGAAAATAGAAAAGTTGAAAAAAAAATCAGTACAACCCTACCTTCCAACTATTGAAATTCAATTAATGTGACCATTTGGTATATTTCCTTTAATTCCCCCTTTAATTTGTGCTTTAAAACCATGATTATTATAATATTGTGCCTAATACTCTGTACCCTACTTCTCAAATGAAATATCATGTCAGACATCCTGTAGTGTTCCATGGTTTTTTATCCATCAGCTCTACTAGATTCATCTACTTAATGGAATGTAAAGCATCTTAAGTTATTTAAGCCATTCTACTATTTTTACACATTCAGGTTACATTCTTTTTAAAAAATATTTTATTTATTTATTTATTTATTTATTTATTTATTTATTTTATTTATTTACACAGAGAGAGAGACAGACAAAGAAGAGAGAGAGGGAGAGGGGGATGGAGAGAATGGGCATGCCAGGGCCTCTGGCCACTGCAAGCGAAGTCCAGATGCATGTGCTACCTTGTGCATCTGGCTTTATGTGGATAGTGGGGAGTCAAACCCAGGTTGTTAGGCTTTGCAGATGAGTGCCTTAACCAGTGAACAATCTCTCCAGCCCATTTTCTTCCCCCCCCCCTTTAGTAAATGACACTGTCTTGAACATGCTAGAGAATAAATAAGTTCTAATTTATAAATATTGTTTTCTTAGTCTAGATTCCCAAAATAAAAATAGACACTTGTATTTGCACAACTCATAATGGCTACAATTCATAGTCAACATGTCAAAATCTTTTTTTTTAATTTATTTATTTGCAAGGAGAGAGAGAGAATAGGCGTGTCAGGGTTTCTTGCTGCAAACAAACTCTAGACACATGCAGCTAGCTTTACATGGGTACTGGGGAGTCAAACTTGGGCCATGAAGCTTTGCAAGCAAGTGGCTTTTACCTCTGAGCCATCTCTCCAGCCCAGCGTGTCCAAATCTGAAGTTCAGGCCCTCAGCCATCCTGCATAAATCTGTACGCTTTCCCAGGCTTAGTATTTTGTGTTTCCTTTATACTTTTAGCCCCCCTGCTGTGGTTGTTTCCCCTAAAAAGCCTGGCTCCCAGCTGTTGGAACCAGGCCTTGAGAGATGGTTGGATCATGAGAGGTATGAGCTAATCAGTGGATTATTCTGATGGATTCATAATCTGACGAGGTTATTGGGAAGTGGTAGAAACTTTGAGAGGTGGAGCCCCATTGGAGGAAGCAGTTTACTTGGATGTGAGCTTTGGGGATATATATTGTCTTGGGCCCTTCTGGTTTGCTCTCAAAGACTTCCTTGTCTCCATATAGTGAGCAACTCTACTGCTGTACGCCCTCTCCACTGTGTTTTTCTGCCTCACCACAGCTTCAAGTAACCATGGACTGAAACACTGAGCCAAACTATCGTTCTTTTACATTAGCAGGTAGTTAGTCACAGTGATAAAAACTGACACTCTCTCAGTTCCTTCAGAGACAAATCCAGTCAGTTGCACCCCTTCAAGGTCTTGTTTACCTCTCCTTCTACTCTCTGCTACTGTCTTGTTAGAGGTTGAGTCATACTCAGTGTGACTGTTGTCATCTAGCCTGAATTACTGTCTCTACTCTTGCCACTTCCCTAGTCAATTCTTGCTACATCAGTCATTGTCCCACATACTTATGTCTGCTCATGTCATTCCTCTCCTTTGTGCAGTCCTTCTTGCTATTTCCTTCCATGCTATTATGAGGCTCGGTGCTCTGTATGCACTCCCTCCTATAAATTCCAGCAGCTCTGAACTATGTGTAGCTTTGTTTGCATGCCTTGATCTCATCTGCAGATACAACCCTACCTCCTTTGCCCCAGCTCCTGCCCATCCTGCCTCTGCCACAGATTTGTATGGCTTCTGCCTTGTGGCTAGAGCTGTGGGCTTCTTCCTTGACAGACTGTACTCTTTAAGGACAGAGTCATTTCAGTGAGAGTGGCTAGTAGACTTCTAAGATTGGCTGTTGTTTGTGTGGTTCCCCCCCTCCCCCAGGTAGGGTCTCACGCTAGCCCAGGCTGACTTGGAACTCACTCTATAGTCCCAGGCTGGCCTCAAACTCATGGATATCCTCCTACCTCAGCTTCTCAAGGGCTGAGATAAAATGCGTGAGTCACCACAGCTAGCTCCTCTGTATGGCTCTTAACACATTGAGTCAACCATATTCTATCAGCACTGCTACCAGTATTGATGACATGAGGAATCACATGCTATGTGATCATCCAACCCTAGATAATATACATATATTGTGCAGATTTTAACTCTAGTGTTTTGAATTTATTTTCTATTTCCCAGGAAGTTCCACTTGAATTCTCCCTCTCAGCTATAATTGGCAATTATATAAATATATGTGGCTACTAAAAACCCTTCTTTTCCCCACCTCTCAGTAAAACACCCTGTACAGCACTAATGGCTACAAGAAAATATGCCCACAGAAAGTACGTCACTGCATTTGATATTATAAAAGTTCTGGTTCTATAAGTAATATGGCTTTCCATTTTGTCTTCCCATGGAACATTGACCACCATTCTATGATTACTTTTGTTAAAAATGATTTTTAAGTCAGGTGGGGTGGCGCACTCCTTTAATCCCAGCACTCAGAGGTAGGAGGATTGCTGTGAGTTCAAGGCCTCCCTGAGACTACATAGCTAGCGAATTCTAGGTCAGCCTGGTCTAGACCTAGACCCTACCTCAAAAAAATGACTTTTAATATTATTACACAAAATATTTAAAGAATGACATTTAAATATAAATATACTGTTTGCTTTATATTACAAATCACTTAATGACTTTTTTCATAAGTTCTCTTTATTATAGTTTGGTATATTTCTTTTTCATGTTGCTAAGAGAGACTACATTTAAGTATGTGATTGGATATATAATGATTATAATAGGGAAATAGCTCAAGAATATCCCCAATGGAAGATTTGGAAAAGCTAATTTCTAGAAATCGTCTTTTTAAAGAGTATATTCTCAATCATGAATTTGGTGAACACTTTCTGTGAATTACTGTGAAGGGCCAGACAGTGGTATTTTTAGATTCAAAGTAACTTCAAAAGTGTCTGTCATGTAATCTTTGTCTTTTAAAAAACTCTTTAAACTTACACAAATCTATTTTAGCTCAAAGACCTGCAAAGATAAGGCCTTTGATATGTTCTGTAAAGGCTAGAAAGATGTGCATAGCTTTCATCAAGAGTTTCTTATCTTAGTTCAAAATAACAAGTGCTTGTCTTAGCATTTTCATGAGAATTGGAATTGATGTGTCAGTCAAGTTCAAATATGATGCTGCTGCTTCACCCAGACCCATAGATGTAGCTGTTTGAAAGACTCTTGAGAATCAAAAAGGGTTTTGTAAATATAGGTCCACTTACTACACATGATTCTAATTGCAAACAGCACTTACGAATTCTGTTGAGGGCCAGAGTGTGCACACGTGCAGAAGGCTGCATGTCATTTGCCGTGGTAGTACTGCTCAGATCTGCCAGAACTACGGCCGAGTGCAGCATTGGTCCAACTACAAGAAGGAAAAGACCATTCTTATTTCCATAGAGGATTGCTCTGGTTTGAGTGTAAAATGTCCCCACAGGCTCATGTGTTTGCATATTTAATCATACCCAGCTGGTGGTGCTATTTTTTAAAAAAATGTATTCATTTATTGATTGATCTATTTATTTACTTATTTATATGTTTGAGACAGGGTAGGAAAGAGAGAAGGAAGCAGATAAAGAATGGGCACAACAGGGCCTCCAGCTTCTACAAATGAACTCCAGATGCATGTGCTACCATGTGCATCTGCCTTATGTGTGTACTGTGGAAGTGAATCTGGGTATTTAGGCTTCACGGGCAAGTGCCTTAATGGCTAAGCCATCTGTCAAGCCCAGATGGTGCTATTTTTTAAGGATGTGGAAAATTTACAAGGGAGAGCCTTGTTGGAAGAAAAGGGTCATTTGATGGTGGGCCTTGAAGTTTTATAATCTGGCCCCAGTTCCTTTTCATCTTCTGCTTCCTGACTCTGGCAGTAATGTGATGTCACCCTGCCTTGCCTAATCCACCATATGATAACCATTAAGGTATATCTTGAAACTTTAAATCTGAATAAACCTTTTCCTTCCTTAAGTTGGTTCTGGTCAGGTATTTGTTTATAGCAATGAGAAAGAAATGCAAAGAAGTTTTAATTAATTTGTCTTGGACAATATCTTATAAATATGCCTGAGAGGCAGCTGGGCATGGTAGCTCATACCTTTAATCTTAGCACTTGGGAGTCTAAGGTAGGAGTTTGCTGTGAGTTAAGGCCAGCCTTGGCTAGAGTGAGACCCTACCTCAGAAAACATATGCCTACGTGTGCAAGCAAACCTCCATAAGCTAGGCAAGATGGGACATGGCTACAATAGCAGCCAGCATTCATGAGACTGAGCCAGAAGGATAGAGTTTGAGGATAGCATTTTGAGAAGTAATGTGAAGAAGTAGCAATAGTGGATAAGAGCAAGCTAAATCACAAACCAGAGTGGACTTCTCAAGCTTTAAACTCCAGTGCTAGCTCCCACTTTGGCAGGGCCTCAAATATCCTGAAATAACATATTTTGCTTACCCATTTAAAGGCCTTATTTATTTTCTCCCTTCCTTCGTCCCTCCCAACCAACCTACTTCCTTTCCTTCCCTCCCCTTCCTCCTTCCCTCCCTCGCCCCCCTTTCTTTCTTTCTTACTTTGAGTTGGGGAGAGAGAATGAGGATACCAGGCCTCCTGGCACTGTAAATGAACTTGACACATGCACCACTTTGTGCATCTGGCTTTATGTGGGTAATAGGGAATTCAACCTAGGCCATCAGGCTTTTCAAGGAAGTACCTTTAATCACTGTACCATTTCCCCAGTCCATATTTAAGAATCATTGCTGCATTTTTGCTACTGCCATTTAGAATAGTTAAAAATTGAGAGTAAGGGGCTGGAGAGATAGCTTAGTGGTTAAGTGCCTGTGAAGCCAAGGGCCCCAGTTCGAGGCTAGATACCCCAGTACCCATGTAAGCCAAATGCACAAGGTGGCACATGCATCTGGAGTTCGTTTGCAGTGGCTGGAGGCCCTAGCGTGCCCATTCTCTCCCTCCTTCTCTCTCTCTGCCTCTTTCTTTCTGTGCCTGTTGCTCTCCAATAAATAAATAAAAATAAACAAAAAGTTTTTTAAAAAATTGAGAGTAAGATTTTTTTTTAACACATACAACAGGAATTTCCTTTTTTAAACAAATTATTTATTTATTTGAGAGGGGGGAGAGAGAGCACGCGAGAGAGAATATGAATGGGTATACTAGGGCCTTCAGCTGCTGCAAACAGACTGCAGGAGCATGTGCCACCTTGTACTTACATAGGTCCTGGGGAACTAAACCTGGGTCCTTTGGCTTTGCAGGCAAGCACCTTAACCACTAAACCATCTCCCCAACCCAAGAAGTTCTTTTAAATAATGTTAACACAGAAGTAAACAGTAGGCATTGTGTGCTAATCTCTTCTGTTGGTTTCAGGTTTTGGGCATCCAAGTGAAATGCTTCCATGAAATTATCACCATTGGATACAGAGTGTATCATTCTTATGACCTCCCATGGTTTAGGACACTGAGTTGGTGAGTAGCCCTAAGATTGTTTCAGATCTGTGCATGGGCTAGCTTATAGCACACAAAGATGAGGCAAGCACAAGGTCACACAGCCCCATTAGGTGGCGCAAGCACCTGGAGTTCAATAGCAATGGCTGAGGCTCTGGCATGCCAATTCTCTCTCTCTCTCTCTTTCTGTCTCGTGCTCTCCACTTACTTGCTCTCTCTAAAAAACAACAACAACAAAAAACTGAGCTGGGTATAGTGGCACAAATCTGTGCTACTAGCACTTGGGATAAAAACGTGCAGCAACTTGTTCAACTGTTGACTGTCTGAGCAGGAGGATCATGACTCAAGTATCATCTGAGCAGGAGGATCATGACTCAAGGACCATCTGAGCAGGAGGATCATGACTCAAGGACCATCTGAGCAGGAGGATGGTGACTCCAGGACCATCTGAGCAGGAGGATCGTGACTCCAGGACCTTCTGAGCAGGAGGATCATGACTCTAGGATCATCTGAGCAGGAGGATCATGACTCCAGGACCGTCTGAGCAGGAGGATCGTGACTCCAGGACCATCTGAGCAGGAGGATCGTGACTCCAGGACCATCTGAGCAGGAGGATCGTGACTCCAGGACCTTCTGAGCAGGAGGATCGTGACTCTAGGATCATCTGAGCAGGAGGATCATGACTCCAGGACCGTCTGAGCAGGAGGATCGTGTCTCCAGGACTGTCTGAGCAGGAGGATCGTGACTCCAGGACCTTCTGAGCAGGAGGATCATGATTCCAGGACCGTCTGAGCAGGAGGATCATGACTCCAGGACCTTCTGAGCAGGAGGATCGTGACTCCAGGACCTTCTGAGCAGGAGGATCGTGACTCCAGGACCGTCTGAGCAGTAGGATCATGTATTCAAGGATAGCTTGAGCTACTGTATAGTAAAAGTCTGCATCAAAATGTCAAAAAAGTAAAACTTTTGGGATTTTGGTGATAGCTGATTTCCTCTAGGCATTTTTCTCCATAAGTGGCAAAATATATGGAAAATTTTGTTTGGATAAAATAATTAAATAAAAATTAAATACTAAACCATGCTGGTCACTTTAAGTATAGAAAAAGAAACAAGGTACCAAGATGGACCCTATTAATTGTAGGTTTCATGGAAGAGGCAAGAGATGACATGGCTTTGTGTAGAGAAGGGAATTCTAGATGAGGAAGCCAACTCAGAGGCTCCGAATGTGGACAGATGTAGCAAGCACTGTAGATGATGAGGCATGGCTAGACCTTGTGAGCAAAGGTCTCTGCTGGGCACACACTGGATTGATGAACTATGATTACCTCCCAGGGAAGTCTGTTTCCCTTGTAAGGACGTAGAAGAAGATGATGCAATTGATGGAAATGAGCACATTTGCCTTTTACTTTGGGAACAGTGGGGTCTAATGTACCCATGAGGAGCAGAGGGACACTACCTCTTCCCTCTTTTACTATTCTCTAGCTAGTTAGGACTCTGTCCTTCAGAGGAGACTCCAAAGCTACTCAAGGCATGATTTCTCAGAATTTGCCTGACCTAGGCAAGCTCCAGTCAGCACAACTCCTGGGCTCACCTCCCTCTCAGGGAAATGTTTACTGGGCCTTCAAGGGACACATGGTGTATGACGGTTAAATGGTTCTGGTGAATTTTACCTACTGTCTTTTAAGAATCACTGCCCAATGGATAGAATGGAAGAGCCAAAGGAAGAGTATGACTTCTTACAATGCAACTGCCCAGACAGAAATTGGCCTCGATATCCATGACCTTGCAGTGCCTAGCAATACCTCCGCAAGACCCTCAAAATAGAAGAAAAAGATGATGACATCAAATTAAAAGAGAGACTAATGGAGAGAGGGAGGGGATATCATGGAGATTGGAGTTCTAAAGTGGAATGGGGGAGGGGAGGGAAATATCAGGTGGGTTTTTTTTGTATGTAAATATAGAAGTTATCAATAAAAAATAATAATAATTAAAAAAAAAAAGAATCACTGCCCAACTGGAGTCCTTGGTACTGAGAAAAGCAGCTACCAGGACAGTGCAAAGCATGCAGAAGTCCAACGGCCTCTTCCTCCATTCCCTCTTAGCTTGCTGTGGGACATGTGGGAATGTCTTCTGATGCTCAGTGTTAAAAAACATTAGAAATGTGAGCAATAAGTAGTTAATTTTCATTATAAACGTAATAGTGTGTGTGTGTGGTTTCTACATTGTTATCTCTGGCATTACAGTTTGTGTTACAGACCATTGGCTGATGATTTGAAATTAATTTAAAATAATAGCATTTTGATGGAGCATATTTTGACTTGGTCTTCTGAATTTTGTTTTGATCTTTATATCATTAAAATGTAAGGAATAATTTTGTCGAGTTTGGGGAGGGGGACACCTTTAAGCATAAAAGCTAATTGTTTTTAAATTATAGGTACTTTCTACTATGTGTAAACTACTTTTTCTATGGAGAAACAGTAGCTGATTATTTTGCTACATTTGTTCAAAGAGAAGAACAGCTTCAATTCCTCATTCGCTACCATAGATTTATATCATTTGCCCTCTACCTGGCAGGTAAGTTGAATATTTTCCTATATTGTTATATAGCTAATATGGTCTCATGTTTATTTTTATACAGGGTATTTAAATTTATGACAATTTTCGTAACATTTTGTTTCAGTTCTCTTTTTAAAATTATTTCTGCAGTATAGAGAGCTATTTCTTCCATCAGGGTCTTAAGTCATATTGACTCCCTAGTGGTGGTATAGTTTAAAAAAGAGCTTGTCATTCCAAGTTTTTAAATTTTTTCTTTGTAAATTATAGCAAAACTCTGTAAAACAAACAAAGATTATTAATCAAATATAATTTACAGGTATATATTTATATCTGTCCCTGGAAAATAGAGCTTTCATATAGAATTAATTAGGGTAATTAGCTTTTAGACATAGTTTATTGTATATGCAGTTTTGTTTATAGTAGTCTGTGCCACTTTTTTTATTATTTTAGATTAAAAATGAGATGCTTTGGGTAGAGGTGGAATGTTCAGATTTTTTCCCCATGCTTGAGTAAAGCTCCTTCAGTTCCTGGCTTCTGATGCTCACACATCAGAGCACAAAACTCAACGTGGAATGACTTTGATAATTTGCACAGAACTGAGGGCTTTTTCCAAAGGCATTTTATTGTTTTACATCCGGATTTTTTCTTTGGTCTAGTCTAGTTTTCTATGTGTACTCCTTCATTTAAAGTTATTAACATCCAGGCATAGTGGCACACACCTTTGATCCCAGCATTTGGGAGGCACAGGTAGGATTACTTTGAGTTCAAGGCCAGCCTGAGACTAATTCCAGGTCAGTCTGGGCTAGTGTGAGACCCTACCTCAAAGAAACAAAAAAAAATTATTAATATGTTTCTGGAAGGTAATTTCTTAGAAATAGGCATCAAAGCAGTCCTATTCTTTCCAGGAAAAGGAAGGGGTCCATTTGAAGGTGGTTTGTTTTAAACCCTACTCAGCTTAAAGGAATGTGTTCAACAGAGAGATTGATACAGGCTACAAAGTTCATGCTAAGATCATGTGTACTGAAACACATGAATGATTTGTATTATCAAAACACATTCGTGTCATTATTTCTTAGGAAAATCTTTGAGTATTTTCTCTCACTTAAACTAAGAAGCTTCATTAATTTATCTTTTTAATGAAAAGTAAATTCTCAGGTGGATTCTTTTCTGAGATATTACCTTCCAAGTTCATAGACTTGTACTTTTGAGTTTTAATAATATTAGCAAAAGAAATATCCATAGTGGCTTCTGATTTCTTTTTTTAAAATTTGTTTGTTTGGCTGGGCATGGTGGCACATGCCTTTAATCCCAGCACCCAGGAGGCTAAGGTCGAAGGATCACTGTGAGTTCAAGGCCAACCTGAGACTACATAGTGAAATCTTGGTCAGCCTGGGCTACAGTAAGACTTTACCTCAAAAAAACACAACTAAAAATAAGAAATAAAAATTTGGTTTTTTTTCCCAATTTTAAAAAATTTATTTTCAAGCAGAGAGAGAGGATGAATGGATATGCCAAGGCTTCCATCCATTGCAAAGAAACTCCAAATGCATGCACCACTTTGTGTGGCTGGCTTTATGTGGGTACTGGAGAATCAAACCTGGTCCTTAGCTTTGCTGGCAAGCACCCTAACTGTTAAGCCATCTTTCCAGCCCCTGTTTGTTGATTTTTGATTTGGAATCAAATTGAGGGTCTTGCTGATGCTGGGCAAGTGCTTTACCTTTAAGGTACGTCACCACCCTGGCTTCTGTTACATGTGATTAGTTTTATAATTATTTATGAATAGAAGATTAATTAAAATATAAATCATGGGGCTGGAGAGATGGCTTAGCAGTTAAGGTGCTTGCCTGCAAAGCCAAAGGACCAAGATTTGACTCCCCAGGACCCACATAAGCCAGATGCACAAGGGGGTGCACACATCTGGAGTTTGTTTGCAGTGGCTGGAGGCCCTGGCATGTCCATTCTCTCTCTCGCTCTCTACCTGCCTATTCTGTATCTCTCTCTCAAATAAATAAATAAAAATAAAATATTTAAAATAAAATAAAATATAAATCACTGGTTGATGTTAAAAAGCAAGAATTGTTTCTAAAAATTTATAATATAAATAGCATTTCTGTCCCAACTACTTTCAGACTTTTTCCATTTTAGTAGGTAACATATCCATTTATTAATTTATTTCAGGCATTAATTTCTTGTTAAAAACCTGTCATGTCTCTATACTGAAGGGTTTTCATCATTTTTTAAAGTATTTGACAGGAACTTAAACTGTCACTTCCTATAGAATCAAACAGAGTCTGTGATTACATTTGTATTCATGTACAACTTTTTACCTTTCCTCAACTGAGTAACTCTTGACCATCTCCTTTCCACACAGATAAATTCTAGAGGAGAGATTATCTACTTTTTCTTCAGGTTTGGCCCATGTGCATCAGTAGTGGTTTTGCTTATTTTTTCCCCACAAATGTCCACACAAGCAGAGTAAGTAGATCAAGTAGATCAATCTCCTCTTGTGCTGGATGGAGGTCTCTGTGTTTCTGTCCCTTTAAGGCTGACAGCTGCCCAGCTGCCATGGTGATTTAGTTGTCACTTCTTGGATTCTGCCCCACCTCTCCCAGTTTCTCTTCTGCCTTTTCAAGCAGGGCCCTGAGCAATTTCCTGTGAAATGGTGTGTGGACGGTGAATGTTTCCTGTTAATACATGTGTAGAAGTATCTCTGAACTGTCCTCAGAACTCATGGCTTTGGCTAGGGCTTTGGACTGTTCTGTGATGCTCCAGTTCAGAAGCCTGGGCCTCAATCCTTACCCTGCACAGAGCATTTCCCATTATGTTTCTTCACAACACACCTTTGTCATTCCTGTTTCTTAGTATTGCTGAACGTTAACCATGTCTTTCTGTTTCAAATTTTGCTGGAATTTTTTCTTTAGTTCTCTTTGTTTTGTTCTTTTAATTGTATTTTAGTAAAGTCCCAGAGTAGAAATAAATAAATGTACAGGCTCAAAACAGAAGCCCATGCCTGGGTTTTATTTTTCCCTGGGCTTGACCCAGCTCATCAGTGTCTCGGCCTGTAGGTGGGCCAGGCTTACCTGGATGTTTGAAGTGCTGAGACAGAGCCACTGAGTGCGCGTGTGGTCACGTCATGGAAGAAGGCCCTCCGAGCTGGCTGCTGTTGACAGGGCCCCAGTGCCTCTCCATGCAGCTGCAATACTGCAGCACAGTGGCTGCATTCTGAATGGGGAGCCTGTCAAGAATCTCTCTGCTTTCCTTCAGATAGTTCATCCTGGACAAAAGAATAATTACCTGTTTTTTGTGACACAAAAAAATGCCAATATGCAGAACAAAAGCTTTTAGTGAGGCCACTTGCTGCCTTAGAGCCTTACTTCCTGTCTCTAGCACCTCACCAGTTAGTCTAGAAACTTCCCAAGTACTCAAGTGTATATGTTACCATCGTCTGTCACCTATTTTCTTATACAAATGAGAGCCGATTATTCTAGACCTGTTTTTTTCCAGTGACTATAGTGCATACATGGTTGCCACATCCGAATCCACCTCACGTTGCCTTGTGTGCAATCACAGCAGCATTGCTGCACAGTGGTTCTAGATGGGCAGAAGGTCAGCATGTAGAGCAACCACCATTTCCTTGGCTTCCTTCCCCTCTTGTTTGCTGTGGTTCATACTTGATAACAGCTGCTCAGTGGGGGGGCAAACAGTGAAATTTATTTTCCAAATGACCTCCCAAACAGCTCTTTCTTTCAGTGATTTTTATTTCATACATTAGATACTTGAACTCATAAAATAAAATAATTTTTTCTAACGGTGCTATAATTTCTGCCATAGACATATTTGACACTTTCTTTTTAGGTTCACTGGGTCACAGAAAGCTCATGTGAAAGTCATTCTTTGAGCAAACACTTGGATGTCTCCCCATGTAGGCCCTGAGTGGGAGGTGTGGCGGGACTAGGGGAACTAAAGCAGTGTGCCATCCAGAACATTCAACCTGTGACGATAGGCGTCCCTCATTTTTGCTGAAATGTTAGCAAGAGTCAACAGGAAATGAAGAGAAGAAGAGGGCCTTGTCTGAGAAGGGGTGGAAAGGCACAGAAGCTTGGAGTCACGTGCAGAGAAGGTGAGCCTGGGGCAGGTGGAGAGTAGGAAAAGACAGTCCTGGAGGACCACCTGGCTGATTCAGGAATGGAGCTGGGAGAGCCCTGCATGTTCTGGGCCAGCAAGAGCATCCAGTCCTAGAAAGGAAGATAGGAGATATACATCTCGAGAAACTCTCACATCATGGGAAGGGTTTGGGCTGCATCTCTGGGAAGCCATTGGAGGTTTTTATGCAAAGAGAAGATAGAACCAGACCTGTGACTAAATGAAAATACATTGAGAGTCATTAGCAGGCTGGACTGAACGCTTTGGTACAGTTCATACTAGTGGTCCTGAAGCCTGAAGGTTATACTTAATAAGAAGGGGTTATGAAGTTAAAAATTGAGATACTGGGAATTGAGCTTTGCACTGAATTGCTATTTTATTACAGTCGATGAAAAAAACATTTTTGTATCCATGGTTATTGACTTAAAATGCACCTTTTACACTCAGACTTTTATAAATCCACATGTAGTTATAAGAAATAATATTTCCCTTTTAGCCAGGCATGGTGGTACATGACTTTAATCCCAGAACATGGAAGGCAGACGTAGGATAATCACTGTGAGTTTGAGGCCAGCCTGGGATTACAGAGTGAGTGCCAGGTCAGCCTGGGTTAGAGTGAGACCTATGTTGAAAAAAAAGAAATAATATTTTCCTTTTACATTTTGCCCAGTTTGTACCAGTGTGACATCGTGCAGAGCTCCAGTATCATACCAGGAGCTTGACATGATTACAGTCCTACAACTGTACCTCAAGCTGCAGCCCAGGAGTAAGCTAGGAGCTTCTCAGGAACTTTTAGCTCAAGGGTGGCCTAAAAATGACCATATTGGGCCATAAACACCTACTGTGTGTGTCTCTTGCTTGGTTAATTTCTAGGGCTCAGTGCTGGATCCAGCATTTAACTTCCCCATAGATACCTGTTGGGTAAATGATTAGTAGAGTGACGTGTGCCATTACCACATGGTGCTTTGGAGTGATGTTTCCTTACCTGCTCTCCTTATGTGATTCTTGACATGCAGCAGCATTGAGTCTAGCCAGTAGAGCTGTACCTTAGAACAGGGCTAAGGAAAGAGAAAGTGCACTAACATTTTACCATGAAAATCTGGAGGGCTTGTTAAATAGTATTCCAAAGGCTCTGTCAAAATGTTAGTTTTACTGTAGTGATCCACTGACTTTGCAGAGTGTACATCTTAGCCAATGTTAAAAGCAATTTCATTGACACTGAATTTTATTTAAGTAAAATGCAGCTAGCTCTAGGTCTTGACCCCGCATCAAAGATCATGGAATTAAATGACTTGCTTCCTGCTGTACCAGGTGACTCACTGATTTGAACCTAGAAATCATGCTGACGGTTAGATAATTTTGTCATAAAGTGAATTTGACTGATAGCAAAGTAAATATCAGTGACACTGAAAAATAGCAGGACAAAGATTCCCCCCCCCGAATAGATCTGAATAAGAAAGAACTGCTTCCCCCCCCCCCCCCGCCGTGGTGGTTTGAATTTGGGGCTCTTTAGAGAACAGAGCAGTTCTGTGGTGTTTGACCTTGAAGATCATTACCTTGGCTTTTGTTTGTTTGTTTGTTTGTTTGTTTGTTTGTTTGTTTGTTTGTTTTTTCAAGGTAAGGTCTCACTGTAGCCCAGGCTAACCTGGAATTCACTCTGTAGTCTCAGGGTGGCTTCAAACTCATGGCAATCCTCGTACCTCTCTCTCCCAAGTGCTGGGATTAAAGGCAGGCGCCACCACACCTGGCTGCCTTGGCATTTCTTTAACCAGCTATAGTCTTGTGTATATTATTTCTCGTAAATGTATTTTTGTTTATATTTATATATTGCTTTTTAGATTTAATTAAGCTCTTTAAGGATATTTGATTAGTATCCTTTGGCAGTTTTTCTGGAACCTGGATTACGTATAAGTATTCAGTGTTAGTACAATGGGATCTGGAATGCATGGATATGCATAATTCAAAGGGCCTAGATGGAAATTCAGAATCACTTAATTTTAAAATGTACTTTGAAACCATGCCACTATTTAAATATTTAAGGAATTTGAAAAGTTATTTATGTACCTTAAAATATACCTTCTTATTTGTTCTATTGGAATTGGCAACAACAAAAAAAATGAATCAGCCTTATTTATGCCTTACTACTTACTGACTGCAAACTGTGACTCATAGGCATTTTGTATGCCAAAGTACAGAAGGTGAGGTTGAGCAAGTTTTAGACTTTGTAAAGATGTATAAATCATCTTGATTAGTATTTCATACAAAGTTAACAAGTTTGTGCAGTATACATTATTTCATCCTTCAATGAATGCATCAGTTAATGTTTGATTTATTTCTATCAAGTATGACCTAAGATAATATTTGAAAAATTTTTTAAAAATATTTTATTTATTTATTTAGAGAGAGAGGAAGAGGCAGATAGAGAGGGAATGAGCACACCAGGGCCTCTAGCCACTACAAACCAACTCCAGATGCATGCTCCCCCTTGTGCATCTGGCTTACGTGGGTCCTAGGGAATCAAACCAAGGTCCTTAGGCTTCCCAGGCAAAAGCCTTAACCACTAAGCCATTTCCGCAGTCCCCGAAACTTGAAATTTTTGCACTTGAAAAGAATCTTTAAGGTAGTTAGTGTGACTTAAATATTATACTTTGAATTAAAGAAAATTGAAGGGCTGGGCATGGTGGTGCACGCCTTTAATACCAACACTTGGGAGGCAGAGGTAGGAGAATTGCCAAGAGTCTGAGGCCACCCTGAGACTACATGCTGAATTCCAGGTCAGCTGGGCTAGAGCGAGACCCTACCTCAAAAAAAAAAAAAAAAACCCAGAAAAGAAAAGAAAAGTGAAGGATATGGAAAGTTGAGTTATAGCTAAAATTAATACATAATATTTTCCCTCTATACTTTCTAGGTACCTTTTATAGAGGACATTGATGAAATCTTTTTTTGTAAAAAGATTTATTTATTTATTTATTTATTTATTTATTTATTTATTTATTTATTTATTAGAGACAGAGGAGGAGGAGGAGAGAGAGAGGGAAAATGGGCACTCCAGGGCCTCTAGCCACTGCAAACAAACTCTAGATTCATGCACCACCATGTACATCTGGCTTATGTGGGACCTGGAGAATCAAACCTGGGTCCTTAGGCTTCACAGGAATGCACCTTAACTGCTAAGCTGTCTCTCCAACCTGATGAAATCTTTAGAAAGATGTCTTGGAAGATTTCACAAAGTACACTGCATTAGTTACTTTTTACATTGTTGTGGCCAAAGCAAGTTGAGAACATTTGGGTTTATTTCCGTTTACAGTTTGAGGTCAGAGTCGATCGTAGAGGAAAGGCATGACAGCAGACGCTGAATCAGACCTGGTCGCAGTGCGTCCACAGTCAGGAAGCAGAGACAGACAGACAGAGAAAGAGGGAGGAATGCTTGTGCTCGGTTAGCTCTCTCCTTTTATCTAGTCTACCACAGTGAACCTCCTGAAGATAATCCCTTCTCAGGCATGCCCAGAGGCTTACTTCTTAGGTGATTCTAGATCCTGTCTTGTTGACAATTGAGATAAACTCATAGACACTATCTCCAAAACCGTTTTGAAGTAATGATTCCTAAAATCTATGTACACACGAGCATGCTACATCTTAAACTTACCTTTCAGATTAATAAAACACATTGCAGGGAATGTTGACGGTTTGAATTGGTGCTAGAATGCTTGCGTATCATGAGTAAGGACCTGGCCTCTAGCCCCAGTACCACCAAAGGACTTTTTTAAAATCTCAGCTAATAAGACTGGTTTGTATGACAATTTTTATTTTGCATATTCACTTAAGACTTTCAATAAATAACTCAGCTCTAGTCTAGGATGGGAATAATGGGCAACATAATGCATTGTGCGTCTGAATTAATTTATTACAATTGTTTGGAGTTTTGATGATTTAGGCAAATTAATGAGAAGCATAACTCACCGAATGATGAGGGGTAAGTTCCAGTTCAAACCCATCCTATTTTAGAATTGAGACAACATGTTAACAGAATTATTTAATCACTAGTAGTAAAATTTATTTAATTTTTTTGTTTTTAAAATTTATTTATTTGAGAGCAACAGGCAGAGAGAGAATGGGTACACCAGAGTCTCCAGCCATTGCAGACAAACTCCAGATACATGCACTGCAAGCGTTTTGCCCATGTTGATCTGGAACTCACTATGAAGTCTCAGATTGGCCTTGAACTCATAGCAATCCTCCTACCTTGGCCTCCAAATGCTGGGATGATCAAAGGTGTGTGTCACCACACCTGGCTTTTTTTTTTTTTTTTTGGTTTTCAAGGTAGGGTCTCACTCTAGTCCAGGCTGACCTGGAACTCAATATGTAGTCTCAGGGTACTTATGGCAATCCTCCTACCTCTACCTTCCAAGTGCTGGGATTAAAGGCATGTACCACCATGCCCAGATTATTCTTCTAATTTTAAAAAATATTTTATGTACTTATTGAAGAGAGAGGAAGGAGGCTTTTTTCTTATTTCTTCTTCATTTATTTTCTAATTTTTAAAATATTTATTTGAGAGAGAGCAGCAGATGGGAAGTGAATGGGAGCACCAGGACCTCTGACCACCACAAACAAACTCCATGTGCATGCGCCACCTTGTGTATCTAGCGTATGTGGGTACTAGGGAACCGAACCTGGGTCCTTTGGCTTTGCAGCCAAGAGCCTTAACTGCTAAGCCATCTCTCCAGCCTACTTTTTCCTGATTTTTGAGGCGGGGTCTTCACTCTAGCCCAGCTGAGCTGGAACTCCCTCTGTAGCCCAGGCTGTCCTCAAATTTACAGTGATCCTCCTACCTCAGCTTCCCAAGTGCTGGGAATAAAGGCATGTAACATCACACCTGGTTTACTAGTAGTAAATTTTTTTTTTTTTTTTTGAGGTAGGGTCTCATTCTAGCTCAGGCTGACCTGGAATTCACTATGTAGTCTCAGGGTGGCCTTGAACTCACAGCAATCCTCTTCTGCCTCTGGAGTGCTGGGATTAAAGGCATGCTCCACCATGCCTGGTTTAGTAGTAAATTTTAAACACAGCTTTCTTTTTTTTTTTTTCCTTTGTTTTCTGTCTCTTCAACTATGAGCTACTTTTTTTTTGCGGGGGGGGGGGCATTTTTCAAGGCAGGGTCTTGCTCTAGCCCAGGCTAACCTGGACTTCACTATGTAGTTTCAGGGTGGCCTCAATCTCATGGCAATCCTACCTCTGCCTCCCAAGTACTGGGATTAAAGGCCTGCACCACCATGTGCCCAGGTTAAACTGAGGGGGTTTTGTTGTTGTTGTTGTTGTTATTTGAGAGAGAGAGAGAGAGAGAGAGAGAGAGAGAGAGAGAGAGAGAGAGAGAAGAGACAGGCAGAGAAAGAATGGGCTCCCCAGTGGCCTCTCAGCCTCTGTGAACAAATTCCAGATGTGTGTGTCCCCTTGTGGGAAAGCATGGCATTTGTGCTCTTGCGTCACTGCATCTGGCTAAACTGTGGGACCTGGAGAATTGAACAGGCGTTCTTAGGCTAGGCAGGCAGGCGCCTTAACCACTAAGCCATCTCTCCAGCCCTGAACTGGTTTTAAGGCCAGTGCCTATCTTACTTTCTCTTTCCACCCCCCATCCCTCTTCCTCTTTCTCTCACACATCTGTCATATCATAAAGGTTCAGTAATATTTTTAATTGTTCTTTTTTTTCCCCGAACTTTCTCATGTTGTACATTCTGGACTTTGTAGTGTTTTAGTTTCGTCCTGTACTTCTCCAGGCCTCCTTAGTCATTTTATTTGCTTTTGTTCTTTTTGGATCTTATTTCCCTTTAGTCTGTGGGAAACTTATTCTCACCACCACCTGGGTGTGCCTGGGACTGGACATGTATGCGTTTTTCTCTACATCAGCATCCCAGGGACTACACAGCCCCCATTATGTCATTGAGTGCTGTCCATTGTATTTCAGTTGTATGTGTAGGAATTTACTTATAATACTATAAGAAAACCTGTAATTTTAATCAGAAACAATCATATAAATTTTCTTTGCTTGTTAAAGAAAAAGTATCAATGTGGATCTAATAGACTATCTTTCTATAGATTGAAATATGTATACATTTTTATGTTTTCAACAAAATATTTACTTAATCATGAGGTGATTGAAAATGATTTTCATATGTTTGTTTTTCATAAAGAGTGCTTCTCTTTGAAAATAACACTAAACTTAAAATGTACTAGAAAAACACTTTATACCTCCTGCCCTAAAGTCAGAGAACTTTATGATCTTAATGTATTTAGTAGTCAGATCACTTTATTCTATATGAACCAAATAAAAGTGGGTTTCCAAGGCTGTTCTAGATAAAATGTCCACTAGGAAAATATTGAATGATTCTGCTGATAATTTTATTTGAAGCATCTCAGAGTGAATGAACTATATAATTTTAAGAAAGAGGTACTTAGGAGATGGTTCACAGGTTAAAGGTTCTTGCTTGCAGAACCTTCTGGTCCAGGTTCAATTCCCCAGTACTCACATAAAAGCAGACATTCAAAGTGGTGCATGTACCTGGAGTCTGTTTTCAGTGGCGAGAGGCCCTGGTACATATATTTTCTCTCTTCTTCTCTTTCTTTCTCTTTCTCTCTCTCAAGTAAAGAAGTAAAGATAAAAACAGGAAGATAAAAATCATACATTTTAGAGTAGCATTTGCAAGGAGATAGTTCACATATAATGGCACTGAAAAACTCCCAAGGCTATGCCAGGAGGACTTAGGAGTCTGTTTGGACAGAAATGGTGGTTTCAGTTCCATCTTCCTCTGTCCTGTCCCCATTAGGCTCTGAGCTGAGTCTAGTCAACACGCAGCTTCTGCTGCAGATCAGTGTCACAAGGTAGCATAGAAGTTCCGTTATTACCTGAGTTTCATGTGTTGTAATAACTTTTAGTTATGTTTTTACCCAAAGCATGTTCCCCTGTTGCTTTTGCAACCCAGCTAACCAGATTCCTCTGTGGATGGCAAATAGGAGACAGGGGCTGAGGAAGTGTGCAGGCTGTTCCTGTGTTACCCTCTTCTACATGTGGACATTTAGAATCAGTCAGCAAAAAGTAGTCAAAGGCAGCTTGGCTCTCTGCTCTGAAGAGGGTGGCAGCACCTTTGCTTCCTGTCATAGGTAACTTGCTTTGGTAAATAGAGTATAGCTATGCAGAGACTGATACTTATCTCAGATGGAGGAGATCAGTTGACGTATAGATTCAGTTTCTGCCTCGGACTCACTCTAGAGTTGTTGCAGAGTATACACCACAGTTTACACAAATTAGGCTTGGTTTATGCATTTTAGAAAATGTTTGTTAGAAAACATGCCTTAATGACTTTACTGCAATATTGGGCAAGAAGTGTTTCTCATATCACCTCTGATTATTTTTACAAATGATTCCTGGATTCATTGAAATTAGCAAGAATTTATATATAGTAAATTTTCACTGAAATAACAGTGTGAGATATGAACATAAACTCACACATAAGTAAATCTTGAAATTGTTATATTTTGCTATAATCATTATAGTTCTGTCTGACACATTCAAGTTCCTTTTCATCGGAATCTTGCTGCCATGGCTTTCTGTGGAACCACATGCCTCTTGAGAGGAGCAAGAGGGTTTACCTGAACAGTGCTTTCTCGTCCTGTGACTAGAAAAGCCTTCATGCGCCTCTCTTCATCTGTAAAGTGGAAGTGATGATAGCTAGCTAGCTAGCTAACTAGCTATGTCATAGGGCTAGTGGAAGGACCGAGTCAATAAGGGTAAACTACTTACGGAAGAGCCAGGAGCCTACTGAGTTCAGTAGGTGCTAACTTCTAGTAGAATTAAGAAAGTCCATGCTGTAACAAAGTTGAAAACATTTTGTAACTCACACATCATAAATCAATGTTTTGTGGAGGGCAGCATGGGTGTTGCTGTTTTGAAGATTGAACCTTGGGCCTTGTACAAGCTAATAGCCTACTAGTACCATCAAGCCACTACCCTGCTCTAGATCAACTGATACAGCACATAAACCACTCAGCTGCAATTCCAGATGTTTTTAAAGCCCACAAAAAGGAGATATTTATGGAATTTGTGCCATGGGATCTATTAAGTTCTTCAGAGGTTATAAAATTGTTTCCCTTAGGAAACTTATTTAAAACACTTATTACAAGATGGAGAGATGGCAGATGAGTAATGGCTAAAACAGGCCTAGCTGTCATGCACAACATTGGTTTTTTTGAGTTCAGGGAATCTCAGACTTCATACAGAATTGCACAACAAGCACATTTTTTTGTTTTTGTTTTTGAACAGGTTTCTGCATGTTTGTACTGAGCTTGGTGAAGAAACATTACCGTCTGCAGTTTTATATGGTGTGTATTAACCACTATTCGGTAGTTATTAGATGTAATAAAACTTTTCTTCTCTCTTTTTTTCCTGTTGTAAGGGGATACAATCTCATTAGCTAATTGATATCTTTCCTGACCATGAAAGATTATTTCCATTTTTGAGGATCATTCATTGTAAACAATTGAGTTGAAAAGCTTTTGAGAATTTAAACATTTTAATGCTCCCTAAAATTTTTCTGAAAGTTTGTTCCAAATATTTTCAAAGATGAAAACAAATTAAATGAAGTGTTTGAATTCCCTAATATGTGAAAATTTAAAGAAAGTTTTCATTATCTCTTAGATAGTTACTGAACTTAGTGAACCATTTATTATGTGGTTTTGTGGAAATGAATTTTTTCACTTGCTATTAGCATGAGCAGAAGAGGGCAGGCCATGTGTTTTTGTGTAGTTAGTTATAGATTCCTTTTGGCATAAGGTATTTTGTTGAGTGAATCAAAGTAGTCAGTTTCGTAGAGATTATCACTTCACATGAGGAACTTTTCTTACTTTCTTAAAATGTAAGTCTAATGTACAGCATGGTATTTGGACCTGTGAACTCGAGTCCTCATGGGGACTGTGTAGCTCTGGGTTAGACTTTGTATGTGTGCTGTGTTCCTCTCCACTAAGACATGCTACTCATCGTGGCTGCTGGGGATGTGCAGCATTTCCTGCATCTCTAATTTCAGAGGATCTTAGAGGAAGTCTAGAAACAATCAAGACAAATTAGAAATAATAATAGAATCTCCTGTAAAAATAAAGTCCTACTATAATGTCCTTAGGAACTTGGTTCCAGGACCACCATGCATATCAAAATGTATGGATGCTCAAAGTCGTCCTCTGAACTGGCATAATATGTTTATATGACCAATTAATGTCCTCCCACATACTTTAAATCATCTCTAGTATACTTATAGTGCTCAGGAAAAAATAAATGCTATGTAAATAGTTGTTATACTACATAGCTTAGGGAATAATGACAAGAAAGAATTAAGTCTATAAATGTTCAGGATAGACACATTTATTTCCTGAGATTTTCAATCCATGTTTGGTTAAGAATATGTGGGTGCAGGTATATAGAAGGTTAACTATATAAATGTTGTCTCTTGAAAAAATTATGTATTTTAAAGCAACTAAAATAAAATACCTGGTTTTGTTACATAGATAAAAAGTTCTATTAAGTAGATAAAAGTAAAATAAAACAACCAACATAAAACTATTGCCTGCTCAAATTAGAAATGGATTTACTAAGAATCAATAAAAGTCTGAATTATTTTGAAAATTCATGTATAAAGTGCCAAAGTTATAAACCTAGCACACAGAACTATTACTCTTTTTGGTTCACATTCTAGTCATAGTGATCATGTTGAAAGACACTGAACTAGGCATAGCTTCAACTAAATGAGGGAAAACTTGAGGTTGAATGTCAGTGAACATACTGGGAAGATCACTTCAAGTATGAAAAGATGGAAACTAAGATCATTAAAATCCTGTCAGCTTGAAGCACTTGAGGTCAGACACAGTACTGTATGGAGAATCACTTGAAGTTGGACATAGCACTTTATGGAGGAAGGTAGCAACAGTTCACTTTGCAAGGGAAAGAGCCTCAGCTGCAGAAGCGACAGAGGCCAGCATTCCCCTCAGACCACCACAGTGACACATGACCTTCTCATCATTTAAGTCATGTGATTTAAGATCCTGTTTTTTTTTAATTTAGCAACTTACCTTACTGTTATTCCAGTTATATAAATGAAGATTGCTTTGTGAAGTGTTCTCATTATTTTAGGATACTAGTAGGCAATGCAGTGAGTACAGTTTACTAACAGCACTTGTTGGAATGATCTTATCTTACAAATTTTGACCAGAAGTCATTGCAGAGAGCTTTGTGTTTCAAAACTGCTCTTGCTTCCTTGGCTATACTGATGAGTTGTGTTCACTAATTGTTGTGTTGTTGGGCTATTAACAGTTCGCATGGACTCATGTCACTTTACTGATAACCGTTACTCAGTCACATCTTGTCATCCAGAATCTGTTTGAAGGCATGATATGGTAAGGGGACAGTATTAAACTGTGTTATCGTCTCACCTTTTGGGACTCTAACATTGGCAATGCCTTTGGGTGTCCTACTAAAGCATAGTATTTGTTGTGTTCCATTAAAATTGCTGAATTTTGCTTACTGTTTGACATCTGAGGACAACATGCTTCATTAACAACTGGAAACCTTTCTTAAAGTTCCAAGTAGAATGCAGAAAATCCTCCTAAAGCCATGATTACATTTTCCAATGTGAATAAACCCTAGTGTGACTTTTTGAAATCATGGGACAGATTTCTTGAAAAGTTTATTATTAAAAACCATGACATTTCCTTGTCAGCAGACAAGTGGCACAAATGCATTTTCTCTAGGTGACAGATGGGCAGGTTCTGTCTTGCTTCCTTCAATATAGGACATATAGGAAGAGGTTTCCAGACTGCAAGTGCAGAGCTACAAGCTCAGCTCTGTGGCTTGCAGATTCAGGAAGCATTGTTATTAGGTAGAAATTATAAAACTCAAAAATTAAAAGTTAATTAGAATAGAGAAAAGACTTAAGGTTGTACATATATGTATGCACAGTAAAACCCGTTGACTAAAATCTTTAAAAACTGTTAGGCTTTGTCAAGATAAGTTTTATTCTTTTGACAGCTTCATTTTTAAAACTCAAGATGTGCATGTGTACATGTAAACATTTGGAATCAGGGCTGGGGAGATGGCTCAGTGATTAAAGGTGCTCGCTTGCAGTGCCTGGTAGCCTGGGTTCAATTCCCCGGTGCTTACATAAAGCCAAACACACAAAGTGACATGAATCTGGAGTTCGTTCTTGCAGAGGCAAGAAGTCCTAATGCACTCATTCTTTCCCTTTCTCTCTTTCTCTCTCTTTCATAAATAAAAATATTAAAAAAAAACTTGGAATTATTTATTTTGGAATTGTATGCCATAGAAAATCTTTTAACTGATGGATGACAGTTTCTAAAATAAGTAGGTTCCCTGCAGTTATCAAAAATTAACAGAAGTATAGTCTAAGATAGAAAGAATTAATAATTTTCTTGAAAAAAGAATTTGAGTTCAGAGTTTGAATAAATCTATCAGATTATACCTGACTCATTTCCACTTAAAGTACTGTTTTCCTTAAAAGAAATTATCTTTTTTTGTAAATGTTCCTGTATAAAGTTGAAATTTAAATGTTTACAACTATAGAAATTCTTTAATATTTTTCTTTTTAAAAATATATTCATGGATTTATTTAAGAGAGAGGCACAGATAGAGAATCGGTACACCAGGGTCCCTGTAACCACTACAGATGAACTCCAGACACATGTGTGCCATCTTGTGCATCTGGCTTTACATGAGTACTGAGGAATTGAACCCGCATCCTTTGGCTTTGCCAACCATGTGCCTTTAACCACTAAGCTATCTCTCCAGCCCTTCATATTTTTCTTAACAATCTTTTTTTTTTTTTTTTAATTTTTGGTTTCTTGAGGTAGGGTCTCATTCTAGCCCTGGCTGACCTAAATTCAGTCTGTAGTCTCAGGGTGGCCTTCAACTCATGGTGATCCTCCTACCTTAGCCTCCTGAGTGCTGGAATTAAAGGTGTGTGCCACCATGCCTGGCCTCATAATATTCTTTTAATATGTTAATATAGTTTTACTCTTGTTTTTTCAAGATAGGGTCTCGCTCTAGTCCAGGCTGACTGGAATTCACTATGTAATCTCAGGGTTGCTTCGAACTCACAGTGATCCTCCTACCTCTGCCTCTGAGTGCCAGGATTAAAGGCTTGTGCCACCATGCCTGTTATGTTGATAGATAGATAGATAGATATCCTACTTAATTGTTAAATGAACACATTTGGTTAATATTATTTCTATGAATCTTTTATCATGTTTATGTACTGGAGTAAGCCACGGGGTTATTATACTGTTTCATTATGTATCATAACCTATGTGAATATTTACTTCATAACCATACATAACTTTTTCTGCTGACTTTTTTAAAGGTTCCTTGTTCCAATATCAAGTGTGATCTGCAATGATATTACTGCTTACCTCTTTGGATTTTTTTTTGGGAGAACTCCATTAATTAAGGTAATGGAAGATATGGTAAGGAAACCCCTCCCATAACCTTAAAGTGAGTCACTTGATTTCCAAGGCTCCTCACTTTCCTTTGCTGCATGAGCAGCTACAGCTTATGAGTAGAGAGCCATGTTTCCATGGAGTGCTTGAGTTTGGCTCCTTAGTGAGGGCTGGAATCCATCTATATTCCTCCCCCACGTGAAGACTGATCTCAGCTTTCTTCTGGTTCCTCTTCCCCTAGCCACCAGTCAGTTCCTTAACCCCCTTCCTAACAATGCAATTAGCAAACCTTCCCTTGATTCTGTTCCCCTCTACTATCCCCTCCCTTACTAAACTGAAAGAACAAATTATACTTTCCCTATGTACCCTCATCCATATGTTAGACTTATACCCAAGCTCATTAAACAAAGGATTGACAGGCTGTAATAGAAACACTCAAATAATGCAAATAATCATTGAAGGTCAAGACAGGAGAAAGGACTGCCTTTGTGTTGCCTTACGTCTGGTTTTCAATTCTGAGCAGTGGAGGCAAGGAAAGAGAGGAATCGAGTGGTACAGTTAATAGAAACCAGTTCTTCATGAAAATCAAACCTGTTTCTAGAGGTTTTATTTATTTATTTATTTTAACAAAAAAGAGCTTTACAGCTAGCTGGGTATGGTGGCACATGCCTTTAGTCTCAGCACTTAGGAGGCAGAGAGGAGGATAGCTGTGAGTTCAGGGCCAACCTGGGACTCCAGGTTAGCTACAGTGAGATTCTACCTTAAACAAACAAACAAACAACAACACTCATTTAATCCCAGCACTGGGAAGGCAGAGGTAGGAGGATTGCTGTAAGTTCGAGGCCAGCCTGAGAATACGTAGTGAATTCCAGGTCAGTCTGGGTTAGAGCAAAATCCTACCTCGATCCACTGCCCCCACAAAAACAAACAAACAAACAGAGCTTTTCATGTTGAGGCTTCACTTGTTCACATACTGGGCAAAGTCTCCAATAGTGGTACCACAAAGACATTCCATGGTTCCCTTGATTTCAAGTGAAAGGAGCTGAGGGGATGGGATGTGGAACCTACTGTGGAAGTGTAAACTAGCCTTCTGCCATTCAGAGCGGTCTGGGGTAGCACAGTGCTCCTGTACGTGTATACGGCCTGCCCATCACCACACCTCCACAAACAGCATGGGCTGGCTGGAGGGATCCTGTCAGACCAAGTATGGATCTCTGAAATGTTTCTAAAGCTGTTGGCACAAGAACAAGTCTGTGTGTTCAAGAGGCCTGGTTGGGTCAAGCCTAGATTTAGCAAGCCTCCAGGGAGAGTTGGACCCATATGAGAATCTCAGTGACTGATTTTGAACAATGCTTTCACGTAATTCTACCAGACTGGACGAGTTTCATAGTACCCCCAAAGGATTGGGTGATGACTCGTGATATGGTCTGAGTCAACTTGGTTTGATAAGCTATCTTTAATCAGCATGACTTTTTAAAGTTGATTTTACTTCATGGCACTAACACAAGCACTGGATTATCCCAGAGGAACATTTTCTATGGCAGAATTATTATCAGACTTGTTAAGAAACCATCTTTGCCACCCAGTTTTTGTTTTGGGCTTCCTCAAACTCAAGACAAGAGGCCCACCAAGAGCTGAGTCAGCTTGCCCGTAACCCATTTCTGACCTCCAGTGTCTCCCCTTGATGTTTGGTTCTGCCTCTGCAGTGACCATCACTGATGTTGGAGGACCAAATGCCCGCACATGTCTTAGTCCTGACTCATGGGTCGGCTTTGAGCAGCAGTGTCCTCCTCTCCTTTGTGCCTACGCCACCAAGTTCACACTTTCCTCCAGCTTCATCTCCCCACTGACTAGGAAATAATGCCTGGACTGTGGAACAAGCAGTGTGTGTTTTTACTAGCACAGCATGCTCCTTTCTTTCTGGAGATAGGCATGGATTGTGAAGGGGGGGGAGGAAGTACATAAATACTTGGGCAAATACATTAATTGGGGCAGTGGAATATTTTATTTCAGAAAGAAATCACTTATATGCATTGCATATTAGGAGTATGTGAAAGTCTGAGCTGAGCATTATAGCATATACCTGTTATCTTCTCAAGAGGCTGAGGCAGAAGTACTGGGAATTTGAGACCAACATGGGCTACACAGTGAGACCCTGTCTCCCTACTCCATCCCTACCAATGGACTGATCTGCCATGCTACAAAGCCTCTATCTTCTCCTTATTCTGTTTTTGGGTCAGTAGCATGCCAGCACTGACACACACACTTGGAATGAGTATATTTAATCCTGTTCCAAAGGAAGCATTAAAGTCATGTGCCAGTTATTTTAGTGTAGAATCTACAGCCCTTTGAAAGGAAAAAGCAAACCATTTGAGGGCATTTAACAGAAGTAAATAGATATACACAGAATGTCATGCAGGTCTGAAGGTCTACCACATGTTAGATGCCAGTTAGGATAGTTGCGCAAGTAAATCAGGATCATAGAATAAAGGAGGAATTTTTAATCATTCCTTTAAAAGTAGAGTTACGCATCGTATTCAGGGAAGTCCTTGAAGAGGCTGCGTGTTGTGTGTTTAAAAGTGTAATAACCCTTTTTATTTGTTTGTTTTATTTGGCCTTTTTAGTTGTCTCCTAAAAAGACCTGGGAAGGATTCATTGGCGGTTTCTTTTCTACAGTCATATTTGGATTCATTGTGAGTTTTATAGGATTTTTATTTTATTTGTATACTTGAAAAACAATTATTAAGTTTATTCTATTTTAAACCTAAAAAGTAAACTACAAAATGCTAATTTTTTATTAAAATCTACTAACCAAACCAATTCTGTACGCCAGCAGCTCTCATCCTGGCTACACAGTAGATCTCTGGGAGCTCAAACAAATCAATGTCCCAGCCTTTTCACTTCCTCAGGCAATTTTAAACTATAGTCAGATTGGAGAGTCACTGCTCTGCTGGTGTGTTTTGGTGGTTTTGGAAGCTGCTGGGGCACTGGACAAGAGGCATGGTGCCCTAAGTCTGTTAGACATAAGTAGTTTAGTTAGAGTTAACTTTTAGTCATGAATAATAATCAATGTTACATGTAAAAAGTAGTTTATGATTAAGGAGTTTAAGGGATCTTGTTTGGTTTGATTTTGTGATGCTGGGATTGAATTTGAGACCTTGGGCATGCTGGACAAGCAGTCTGCCACTGAGCCACATCCCCAGTTCTAGAATTTAGGGTTTTTAAAATATATTTTTAAATTATTTATTTATTTATTTGCAAGCAGAGAGAGAAGAGAGACAGACAGAAATAGAATGGGCATGCCAGGGCCTCCAGCCACTGCAAATGCACTCCAGAGGCACGTGCCACTTTATGCAGCTGGTTGTACATGGGCACTGGGAAATCCAACCTGGGTCATTAGACTTTGCAGGCAAGTGCTTTAACTGCTGATCCATCTCTCCAGGCCTACTTTAGATTTTTATTAAAAGGTTTTTAGGACTGGAGAAATGGCTTAGTGGTTAAGGCATTTGCCTGCGAAGCCAAAGGATCCCGGTTCAGTTCTCCAGGACCCACATAAGCAAGATGCAGAAGGGGCACATGCATCTGGAATTTGTTTGCAGTGGCTAGAGGCCCTGGCACACCCATTCTCTCTCTCTGTCTGCCTCTCTTCTATCTCTCTCTCTCTCTCTGCTTGCAAATAAATAAAATTAAAAAAAAACTTTTAAAAAAAGGTTTTTAATGAGATTCAATAAGGAGACTGTAAAATGAGAGAAAAGATAACTATACAGAGACATTATTGTTAGGAAGTTTGAAATTGTCTCTAACAATTTCAGTTAATATAAAATCCATCCAGATATGGAGTAACTAGTAACAACATGAAGCTGAGAGAAAGAGAGAAAGACAGAGAGAAAGAGAGAGAGAGAGAATATAAATAAATTGAAATGTGGGACCCTAGGTGAGGAAACCATAATTCCTCTATTTAATATATAAGCTTCGTTCATTCTCAATGAAAATTCCAGTAGAATTGGAAAAGAAATCAAGTTTTAAGGCAGATTGCTAATAATTGATAAATGGAATGATGAATAAGGACCCAACCCCATTCCATGTTTATGAATTAAAATAAACAAATATTAAATTAATTATAAGAATTTGGTATTGTTAGTTTTATTTTTAGAAATGCTATAGCAAAATGGTATAATTGGAAGAAAATAAGGAGGGACCTTAAGGATGTAACAAATGACCAAATAATGAGATAAATGATATATTTTAAAGTCGATGGATTTGAAGAAATTGGTCATTCTTAGTGTCATATATGAATTTCTTTCAGCAATTGAGCAAAATAAAGGAGTGTATGGCTACAAGAGAAATGAAAACAAAAACAAACTTTTGTCTAGCAATTGAAATTTATAATCAGTTGTTTTAAGTATGTCATAGTTTCATGACTGAGGGGGTGACTAATTTAGAAATTGCATTGATGTGGCCAGAGATGCAAGAGTCGAGTCACAGTGTTCTGGCTCGGTGAAGAACAGTGATGCCCTTCACCTGCACTCTTGTACTGTTTAGTAATTTTCTATCACTGGTTAAATGTTAACTGATGAAATTAATTTAAGCTTAATGCAATAAAACACCCTGTACACACCCGTATTTTTATGATTCAGTCCTTTACCCTGCATATCTTTTTTGCTTTTGCTAAGATTACTTATATGTGCTTTTAAAAAGTAAAGTCTGGGCTGGAGAGATGGTTTAGTGGTTAAGGCATTTGCCAGCAAAGCCAAAGGATCCCAGTTTGACTCTCCAGGACCCAAATAAGCTAGATGCACAAGGGGTCACATGCATATGGAATTTGTTTGCAGTGGGTGGTTGCCCTGGCACACCAATTCTCTCTCCCTTTTTTTTCTCTCTCTCTCTCTGCCTCTTTCTCTCTCAAATAAATAATTTTTTTTTAAAAAAAAAAAAAGTAAGATCTAGCCAGGTGTGGTGGCACATACCTTTCTTTAATCCAAGCACTCAGGAGGCAGAGGTAGGAAGATTGCCATGAGTTCAAGGCCACCCTGAGACTACATAGTGAATTCCAGGTCAGCCTGGGTTAGAGCAAGACCCTACCTGGAAGAACCAAAACCAAAAAAAAAAAAAAAAAAAAAAAAAAAAAAGATCTTCTGGATGTGGTGCATGCCTTTAATCTCAGCCCTTAGGAAGCTGAGCTAGGAGGATTCCTGTAAGTTAGAAGTCAGCCTGGGCTACAGCAATACCCTACCTCAAAAAACCAAAAAAAAAAAAAAAAAAAGAAGAAGAAGAAGAAGATCTTGCTATAATGCTTTATTTTTATATTTTATTTATTTATTTGAGAGAGAGAAAGAAGCGGGGTTGGGGGGTAGAGAATGGGTGCACCAGGGCCTCCAGCCACTGCAAACAAACTCCAGATGTGTATGACCCCTTGTGCATCTGGCTTAGATGGGCCCTGGAGAATTGATCCAGGATCCCTTGGCTTTGCAGGCAAGCACCTTAACTGCTAAGCCATCTCTCCAGCCCTATTATTTTATTTTTTGAGAGAGAGAAATAGGAAGAGAGAGAGAGAGTGTGGGTGTGTCTGGGCCTTTCAGCCACTGGGAATGAACTCCAGATCCTCCTTGTGTGTATGTGCAGTATTGCACACTTGCATCACTTTGTGTCTGGCTATGGGGAATCTGGAGATTTGAACATGCATTCTTACGCTTCGCAAGCAAGTGCCTTAACCACTAAGCCACTTCTCCAGCCCTATAATGCTTTTTAGAGTGTTCAAATTAGTCTCCCCCACTGTGAGATCAGACTGATCTCAATGTTTTAAAAAGTGTTTATTTCTTTCAGGTTTTTAAACTGGGATGGTTATGATTTTTGAATTTGACAAACATGTAGCTTAATGTTAAGCTGAATGTTAAGACATTCTGGCATTTTCTCTGGCCTTTGTGACACAGAGCTCATTCATATTTACGTGGTGTCTCATGAGCTCCTGCTTTGTTCTGCAGGCTGCCTATGTGTTGTCCAAATACCAGTACTTCGTCTGCCCAGTGGAGTACCGCAGTGACATCAACTCCTTCGTGACCGAGTGTGAGCCCTCAGAACTGTTCCAGCTTCAGAGTTACTCCCTTCCTCCCTTCCTAAAAGCAGTGTCAGGATGGGTAAGAGTGACCACAAGGCATCATGGTTAAAAAGCCTTCATTCCAAAGAATAAGCAAAATTCAGATTTTCATGGGAAATCAGTTTCTCCAGAACTATTAACTTTATTATGAATGAGTGGTTTGTCTGTCATCACAAATATATTCTATCTCCTTGTGATTTATGTTTCTTAAAAATCAAGTGAGGGCTGGAGGAATGGCTTAGTAGTTATGGCACTTGCTTGCAAAGCCTAAGAAGCCAAGTTCAGTTCTCCAGTACCCATGTAAGCCAGATGCACAAGATGGCACATGTGTCTGGAGTTCATTTGCAGTGGCTAGAGTCCCTAGTGTGCCTCTTCTCTCCTCTCCTCTCCTCTCCTCCCCTTCCCTCCCTTCCCTTCCCCTCCTCTTTCTTCCTTTCCTTTCCTTTCCTTTCCTTTCTGCCTCTCTGTATAATAAGTAAATAAATAAAATACAAAAAAAAATCAAGTAAGTATTAACTTTGTAAAATATTTATATCCTTGGAACTCATGTGCCTAATGCTTTAAATACTGATGACAGTTTTTGTTTATTTGTTTTTGAGGCAGGGTCTCACTGTAGCCCAGGCTGACCTGGAACTCCTTCTGTAGCTCAGGCTGGCCTGAATCTTGTGAAAATCCTCCTATCTCAGCCTTCCAAATGCTGAAACTGAAGGTATAAGCCACCATACCTAGCCGTGATTTATTTTTTTTTAAGTTTTTTGCATTCTTTGTCAATAAAAATATTTTCAAACAATTCTTTTGATTTTTTTTACAAAATATATTAGATTAATCCATTTTAATAAAATGGATTATAATAAATTTTACATGTCACTGGTATGAACTGACTCAGTTTAAAGCTTAATTAAAATCCAGGGCTAGAGAGATGGCTCCATGGTTAAAATCACTTGCTTGTAAAGCCTAATGGCCTGGGTTTGATTCCCCAGTGCCCCAGTACCACATAAAGCCAGATGTACAAAGTGGCATATGCATTGGAGTTCATTTGCAATGGCAAGAGGTCCTTGCATGCCCATTCTTACTGTCTCTTTCTTTCTCTCCCTCCCCTTTTCTCTTTGCTTGCAAATAAATAAATAAATAAAAGATAGTTTTAAAAAAGCTTCTAAAACTATTCTTACCAAAGCATACTACTGGTGTGTGGTCTGTTGAAATGTGGAATCACTTAGCTGTGTACAGAGATACATGGGTATCTCTGTACATATGCATATGAATGTGTATCTGTGTGTGCATGTATACATGGGTGTGTCTTTTTGTGTCTGCACACGTATGAGAGAGTGAGTGTGTATATTGGGAGCATTTTGATTTTTCACTAAAATCTATAAGGTTTTAGAAGCAAGTTAAGCTACAAACTGTTTCTTTCCTTGAGTGTTCAATACACGGATACTCAGAATGTCTTTAGTACCCATGCCTCCTGTCACCAGCTATAAAACTTCAATGGCTCCAAAACTTCATGGGCTAAGCATCTTTCTCAGGCTGTACATTTTAGGTTCTGTCTACAATTTGTTTATTTAAAGGAGAGTGAGAGCTATAAAGTTAAAAAATAATTTGAGTACGGAATGCCGTTTTTGTGATCTCCTCAGATTATTTGTAGTCATTTCCCTGGTGCTAATCTTGACAGGTTTTGTTTTTTGTTTTGTTTTGTTTTGTTAAGACAGAATCTCACCATGTAGCCCAGGCTGATCTTGAGCTCTAAGTCCTCCTACATCAACTTCTTGAGTGCTATGATTATAGCTGTATCCACTATCCAAGCCCTTGATAGTATTTAAATAACGTTTTGGTTTTTTTTGTTGTTGTTTTTTGTTTTTTTGCATTTCAACAGCATCCAACTTAGTTTTAACAGAAAAAAAGACATTCCCTTTATTTCCTCATTTAAAATTAAACAATGTTATAAAGTATGAAGTGAAAATAAATTATATAATTATAAAAACAAAGTAGTGGTGGGATATAGATGTATATACACCAAATGTAGCCTTTAAGCCAGCTGTTTCTGAAGTTCCTGGGGGAGCTAGTCTGGTGTTCTAGCAGTGAGACTCTGTGCCTGCCCTGGCAGTGTGTGCATAGCAGGCAGGAAGAGGGCCTCCAGTATGTGGCTCTCCGGAGATCTTTAAAGCCTGTGAAATTAACAAAAAGGGGTCACACACTGACTTCCTTTATTCTGTGGTTACCAGAACAGGTAAAATGCTCAGATGCAATTTCAATGTCGGGGAGTTCCAATATCCTCTCTTCCCCTTCCTTCCCTTAGGACACAGTGAGCTTGTACCCCTTCCAGATACACAGCATTGCTCTTTCAACGTTTGCGTCATTAATTGGCCCGTTTGGAGGCTTCTTTGCCAGTGGATTCAAGAGAGCTTTCAAAATCAAGGTGTGTTTTTACATTCTTCGCTCTACTGTTAGTAAATATGATCAGAGAAAGTTTCCTAGTTGGAGTTTGGTTTTCCTCTGGTCTGCACACTAAGCCCTCAGGCACAAAAAGCCATACCTGTAATTTGTTCTAGCCTCATAGATATGCTGCCTGGCTGGTTTGAATGTATTTTTTTGTTGTTTTTGTTGTCGCTATTGTTAGGTTTTGGTCATGCTATCTTCATACATTTTAATGTCATCATATCAGTCTCTTACAGAAATGGCATGGTCCCTCGTTGTAGGTACAATCACAAAATTCTCTTGTTTCAAGTGCTCATTCCAGGACTGCTGCAGAAGTGCTTTCAGACACAGAGCCTTTCAACCTGCTAAGTTAGGGTCATCAGATTTTCTGAGGAAAGTGGTCATCCTTCTATCACAGGTCCTGCACTCTATACTCTCCTGCTGTAGTAAACTCTGTAGGGAACATGTCAGTGAATGAGTGTGGCTGGGTCTTAATAAAACAGATTGTGGGCTGGATTTGGTCTGTCGGATTCAGTTTGCCAGTTTCCAGATCTTCAAAATTATTCATATGCTTTAGTTAAGTGAATCATCATAAAGTAATGTCACTTCAGCCTCCCTCATATGGCTTGTTATTCTAAGGTAGAATGGGTGTCATTAGGGTTAGAGTGGCTGTTGAGGTTTGAGGGAAGAAAGGCTCATCTGAGGAGAAGACATCTGAACAGAGATCCGAGAATAAGTCTTACAGAGAAACCTGAGGAAGAGAGTTCGGCAAGTGGAAGGAGTGAAGTAGCTTAGCCTGGTGGAGGGGAGCCAGGGCAGAGCAGCCATGTTAGCTGAGAACACAGTGTTTGGAAGGACCCAACCATGCAGACCTCAGAGGCTGGCCAGGAATACTTCGCCTGAGAAAGGAATGGTAGAAGTAAGCAGTATATGAAGTTTACAAGATTTTTGGCCTCAACATGCTCCCAGCCTGCTGGGGGTCAGCCTCGTCCACAGTAAGCGCTGCAGCCACATGGGCTGGCCATCAGCAGAGTGAGATTGGTTTGCTCTGGTGCCCTTATGCTTCAGTGAGCAGGGAAGAGAGAAGGGAGGAAATGGGTTGGCAAAAATTAGCCAAAGAATTTCTTCAAAAATTATTTTAAACAGAAATGTGTTACAGAGAATGCCATTTTTAATGGTCTCCAATCCAAGGTTTTTTTTTTGTTTGTTTGTTTGTTTTTGTTGTTGTTGTTGTTGAAGGGGGAGGTTTTTGCATGTCCAAAATGAAGGTTCAGTTACTGTTACAATCTGTATGCTGTATGTGTGCATCTTGCCTGAGTGTGCTGGAAAGGCAGTTAGCTGCTTCGGTTGGCTCAGATGAGTGCACATATGCACAATCTCTTTGAGAAGTTCTCCACCCAGCCACACACTTTGGCCACTTAGTGGACTGACATGTTCCCAATGAGCTAGCTGCTTGAACTTCTTCTAACCTCAATGCTTAGAGAAAGAGGAACTGTTTATCACTGAGGAAGAATGTTGACTCTGGAGCAAGAATATTAGGATAAACACGAGTTTGAGAAGCACTTGTCTATCATTTAGCCACACTAAAATCACTCCTGAGTAGCTTCTGGCTAAGCAGGACAGGCTGTTATGAAGTTACATTCGCAATAGTTAATAGAATTTCTGTTTAAAAAATAACATTCATGAGAAAGAGTGCCAAATTTAACTAATGTTTAATTAATTTGAATACTGAGGGCCAATTCAGAAATTATTCAAAAAATAAGTGTATATTTGAAAGACACAGTTTTAGTCTCTTGGTTGTATTCTAATTGGAAACATTTGATGGTAAAATGAATTTCTTCTAGAGTCTGTGGTACTAAAAAGACATTTATAGATCAGAATTTCATACAGATGAGGTTTTTGCATATTTGTTAATACATGTGTTTGTTTCTAAAGGATTTTGCAAACACCATTCCTGGACATGGTGGAATAATGGATCGATTTGATTGTCAGTATTTGATGGCAACTTTCGTGCATGTATACATCACAAGTTTTATAAGGTACATTCATATATAAAAGTACACTTATTAAGTAATTTCTTTGAGTTCACATTTTCTTTAACTTTAGTTTCAGTAATTTAACTTTGCCCATCTATGGTATAGTAATCTATTATATCAAAGTAAATGTTAGTCCAGAACTGACACTCTGAGCAGTATGGTTACATCTTAATTATTTTCCATATAATTGAGCAACTTCCTTTTTATTTTTTATTCCCCTTTTATTATTTTTATTTATTATTTTTCATTTTTATTATCTTTGTCTTTTTAATTGTAATATTAACCTATTTTCATGACATTTCCTATTGATATATTTTGGTATTAGTAATCAGTGGTTAGGGCTGGGGAGCTAGTTCACTGGGTAAAGTGCTTGTCTCGCAGGCATGAGGATCTCAGTTTGATCCAGCGCTCACATTTTAAATAAAGCTGGATGTGATGATGTGCTCTTGTTATCTTAGTGCTGAGGAAATAGAGACAGGAGGATCCTGAGGCATGCTGGTCAGCCATTGTAGCCAACTTGGTGAGCTCCAGGCCAGAGAGAGAGCCTGTCTCAAAAAAGGTAGATGGGGGCTGGAGAGATGGCTTAGTGGTTAAGGAACTTGCTTGCAAAGCCAAAGGACCCAGGTTCTGTTCCCCAGTATCCAGATACACAAGGTGGTCCATGTGTCTGGAGTTCGTTGGCAGTGGCTAGAGGTCCTGGTGCACCCATTCTCTTTGTCTCTCTCTCTTTAAAATAAATAAAATATATATTTTAAAAAGGTAGATGGCATTCCTAAGATATAACATCCACAATTTTCCTTTGGCCTCTACATACATACACATGCAACAGCACACACAGACATGTATGCATAAGTATGTTTATACACAAACTAGTGGTTAATTCCTTAAAAATTTAGATCAGGTGTATTCAGGGTAATATGGCCATAGATTCTGGTCCTTAAAAATCTATCTTTGGAGGATATCAGATATTTTTGGTGTTTTGTTTTTGTGTGTTTTTTGAGGTAGTGTCTCACTCTAGCCCAGGCTGACCTGGAACTCACTCTGTAGTCCCAAGCTGGCCTTATACTCACAGCAGTCCTCCTACCTCTGCTTCCAAAGTTCTGGGATTAAAGGTGTGTGCAACCACACCTGGCTTGGCTAACAGATTTTTAAGCTGTTAATACTCCTTATTTAAGAAAACATATGAGGGCTAGAGAGATGGCTTTGCAGTTAAGGCAAAGCCAAAGGATCCAGGTTTGATTCTTCAGTACCCACATAAAGCCAGATGCACAAGGTGGTATATGCATCTGGAGTTCATTCTGATGCACCCATTCTGTCTTTCTCTCTCTCTGCATCTTTCTCTCTTAAATAAATAAATAGATAGATAAAATTTTAAAAGAAAAGAAAACATATGAGCAAAGACCAACTGTGCTGAGCCATGGTGTTTGTTAATTGAAAGCAAATAGACTGTTAGTGATGCAGCAGTGGGGCTGGGAGTGCCTGATGGCATCACCTTGCTTTTAGCTGAACTGGTTAGAATAGCTGCCCTTTCCATGTGGGCATCTATTGTGGAATGATGCTACAGGGAGTGCAAGACAAGCTACAATGTGACTTGAGTGGACTCACACTGTAAGAGCATATGACCCTAGCTTTGTGGCAGATGAACTGAGCCACATGCATGAACGTGGCCTATGGGATGGCTCCTCTTGGTCATGGGGCACCTTTGTTGTTGTTGTTGTTGTTGTTGTTGTTGTTGTTGTTAGATTTCCAGGATAAATTGTTCCTCTACTATTCAGCCCTATTGTGATAACACTGCAGCAGGCATTTCTTTGCTGCTGGGATTTCTGGTTCCTAAAACTCTTTAATGGTCTGTATCCTAAATTGCAAGCTGACTCATCCATTCAAATACCCCCCACCCTCCAGAGTTTGATGCCATTTCCCATATATTGCACATGGCTCTTACCACTCTTGACAAAAAGTAAAGCACACTCTACTTTTCCTAAGCAGGAGTCTTACTCTGTAGTCCAGGCAGATCTGGACTCACTGTGTAGTCCTCAACCTCATGGAAGTCCTCCTACATCAGCCTCTGATGCTGAGATTAAAGGTGTGAGCCACCAGGCCATGTTCACTTAACAAGCCAGTGCAGAAGCAGGTGGCTTCCGTTTCTGAGTGGGTTGAGCTCTCCAGTCCAGGCAGTGGGAATGGTCATCCCATGACTGCAGTGCTCATGAGGGTCAGAGTCCTGCCTTGAATTCATATGCCCCCTGCACCCCCGTCGAGCTGCACACAGAATGGCTGGAACTTGGGTCATGGAGGAGTGAGCCCAGAGGGGAGATGTGTATCACAGTGGAGTGAAGAACCTGGTTGCTGCTCAGAGATCACTTGAATTCCTGGGCTTCATGTCTCCCCACATGTACTGCTGTGGGCCATGGGCCAGGCGGCAGGGCTCGCCTCTAAAATAGAGCAGACAGCACTTTGATTCTGCTTGCATGTTGGGTCTACCTAAGACTTCACTGAGCAAAGGCTCTGGCACCTATTGTACTTCAGGGGTAGAGGCTTTGGTGCTAGGCACCATAGTTTCCTGAAGGTATTGCTTCAACAAAGTTTCTTAGAAGCTAATTTTTAAGATTACTTTTGTGACCTCCTTTTGGTTTAGCTTATGTCTGCCAGTCTCCTGGTTTTATGGAGTGGTTGTTGTGTTTTGGTGAGTGTTAGTATTCTTTATTTACCCTTTTAACTCAAGTTAGAGGTCTATAGAACCTGCCCAGTTGTCCTGTACTCTTTGTATTCTCTCTGTATCCAGACCCTGTGCTCTCTAGAGTGGACTAGTTCTGAGGTTTTGCTCCTCTTGACAGACACAAACAGTGGGCCCTCCAGTGAACTCTCACTAAGACCTGCTTCAGCTCTGTAAAGACTGCTCCCCTGCACACAAAGCATGGGCTGTCATAGTTGGGGGTGCATACTTCACTTAGCCTGATGCACACATGAACGTGTCTCTGCTCTATTGTCAGAGGTCCGAATCCCAGCAAGGTATTGCAGCAGTTGTTGGTGCTTCAGCCGGAACAGCAGCTAAATATATATAAAACCCTGAAGACTCACCTCACTGAGAAAGGGATCCTGCAGCCCACCTTGAAGGTGTGACGGACAGAATGACAAGGTGGACTCCTAAGCGGCACTGACAGAGGAGCTCTTGCACTGCACCGAGACACGGCCGAAATGACAATACATGGAAGTTTTGCAAACATGAGTGTTTCTTTCTCGAAATTACTATGAATATTTAACAAACACTTCTGTGATTTAAGTTATGAAATAATTAGAAAATTGCCAGCAAAATATCCTGTACTTTTTCTAAGATGTATTTTCTGACATTACCAACTTTCCCCTTACTCACTGGATTTCGTAATTTAAAAGACTTGAATTTTAAAGAGGCAAACACTGTAAGTTGAGGATGTCTTACGATTGCGCCTGGGATCTTTTGCACAAATATTAACTTTCACAGTTGGAGCTGCTGCTTACTTTTGGCAGGATGTTTTACGTAAGGTACAACAGGAAGCCAGTTCTCCTGGGCTTCCTCCTCTCATAGTCTCAAGTGTTCTCTGAAGGGCTGAGTTAGATTAAAAAAGAAAGAGAAAGATTGTCCACTCCCCCCCCCTTTTTTCTTTTCATTTGCTTGTTTGTGGCCCCAGGGGAGGACCTCAGGGTCACCCATGCAAGGCAAGCACATGCTGTACCAGTGAACCCCACCCCAGCTGCATTGTCTGCCTTTTAGCAGCCCAAAGGAAGACTGTTTTTAAGTAAGTTCAGCATTCAGGAGAGAGAAGCTGGCATTTCTACCATCATTGGTTTGTTAGGAAAAGTAGGCATCGGTTTCTATTTCTGATACAATTATTTGGAAAAACATAGCATCACAGCAGCTTCCCAAGAGAAGCCCAAGAAACAGAGCATGCAGGCGGATGCCCACACTGACCTCACCCCAGGACAGCGCCTGGGAGCTAGTGGAAAGCACTGTGTGGCTTGACTCCGCTCTTGGCCTGCTCCTCTGATTTTCTTGTTTCCCTGTGAACTGACTTCATGCAGTCCCAGGAGTAGGGGTGGTGGCTGCGCACAGGAGGCGCCGCTTGCCATGTCCAGGGCTCTGTTCTTCAGCAGCTTCAGGAGACTGGGAAGAAGGAAGATTGGCCTGGACCCCCAGCCCTAGGCCATCTCCCTGGGAGGAGCTCATCTTTGTCCCTTTCACCTTCCCCATCAGGTCAAAATCAGAGGACACCAACTGATTGTTTTCTTCCAAGAATAAAAATCAAGCAGAAGTGATTCCCAAGAAGAAAGCACACAAATGCCAACCTTTCCGTTGAGTAGGCTGGATGCTATAACGAGATGAGAGGAAACTTTTTAGCAGTAGACGAGAGTAAGCACCTGCTGCTGAATGCTCTCAACAGCAGTGTTTAAGCTTCCCTATCTGAGAATGGGTGATGAACCTCCATAAATTATCTAGTGTTTTCAGTTAAATGGTCAGAAATAATCATATTGTAAAGAATGTTTTGCTACTGAAGAGTAAATATTTTTGTTTAAATCATAAATGAATTTCAGTTGTTTTATATTTCCTCCTAGTGTGGATGTGCCCAGTTCTGAGGGTGAGCCTCATGGTGTGCCCTGCATTCACACTGTGTGTCTACGCCAGCACAGCAGGCCCAGGGACATTCAGAACCATGAGCCCATCGTTAAGTCTAGCCTGCTGTCTGTGACTCACTGTCCCAATGTGTTCAGTTAGCATAATTTCCCACTGTTCCATGGAAGCGTAGACCTGACACTGAAAATGCTGTTACAGGAATCAATGATCACTTTTAAAACCAGTCCATTTACAAATTAAAGTATCTTGTGCTTTTATTTGTCTCACTAACAGCTCCAAATGTTGACTATAAAAGAATTTAGGGCACCAAAGTTTAAGAAATACAATGGCAGCTGGGCGTGATGGCGCACGCCTTTAATCCCAGCACTTGGGAGGCAAAGGTAGGAGAATCGCCATGAGTTTGAAGCCACCCTGAGACTACATAGTGAGTTCAAGGTCAGCCTGGGCTAGAGTGAGACCCCACCTTGAAAAATCAAAAAAAAGAAAACAGGAAATACAATGGCAATCTTGTGACAGGAATGTTCATCAAAACCTTGGCAGTTTGTACAAGTAAAACTCCTTGAAGAGACATAGATCCTTCCATGTTTTTATTTAATTAGTGAGGCACTAAGAGAAAGAATTATGAAAGCATTACTAAGCATGTACTAAAAAATCAATATTCTTGTAAATGAAGTATGAATCTAGGAGTATTTGGGATTACAGTAAAAGCTTTTCTCATATGCTTTTAGATTTGGGTGTACATTATTCCATATGTAAAAAAATAAGTTCTTAATTTTAACAGAGATCTGAAGAACCTTTTTAGCATACTTTTATAGCATGTATATTAAAATGGACTATATTTTAACAAGCAGTTACCATAGTACCTGACTTTGGTTATCTTGCTATTTGCACTGGGAAGAGGGGCTTCAGTTCTAACGTAGCAGTGTGGTGGTGGAGACATGAAGACAACGGCCTTCTTTCATGTTAGTGGCTGATCCACATTTGTTATTTGGGCAGGTGTACCATGATATCAATTGCTTGATATTTTAACCTACGGGATGCAAATATTTCCTCAGTGTTTTCCCCTAGAGTGGTGCACATGTAGTCATGTCTGAGAACAAAAAGACCACACACCACCCTTTCTTCCATTTACAGAAGGTCTTCATTAGCACTTTGGCTTGAGCAAAGGTAATGCCACCTTGTTCAGTGAAAAAGTAGCAATGCTGTATATACTCTGTATATTGGTGAAAGTTTATGATATACGTCAATAAGTTCTCTGAATCTTTTTACTGAAACCGAGGTAGAAAAATAAAAAAAAATCAATCCATCATATTTTGACTTTGTTGTGCCATTTTCTCATTGGAGAAGCAGCATTCATTCGTTGAACTAGAGTCTCCCAAATCATGACAGAGATGCGTAGTGGTGTGTGGAGTCCATCAGCTACACGTTCAAGGAGAGAGAGAAGGCCTAGTGATGATCAAACGTTCCATGTTTTGAGAAGTGATGCCTTAATACTAAGTAAGAGCCCTGAACTTCTGGGGACCTCACCAGGGTATGTAATGCCACATTCACCTTTGTTGCTCTGAATAATGCCTGTTTCTACTAGAATTTCGAGCTGTATAGAGTCCGATGAGGGAATCGTTGTGTTCCCACTGTTGGATCAGAAGCCTGCCCTCTGTGGGCATTGGGCTTCTGAACAAACTGAAGCACCTACAGTCCACAGGCCCACTTGTCTCTTGCACAGCCCCCTCCCCCTTGTCCCAGAGTATCCTCTGGCATGGCTCTAAGGTGGGCTTCCTTATCCCTTGATAATGGGATATGAAGGATTCAGGGAAAGTGGGAGAGTGCCCTTCGTGCCCTTCATGCCCAGCATGAGCTAGGTACTTAGTAACCTCGACTTTCTTTCCTTTTTCCCATGGGTGCCCATCTTCTCTTGTCGCCCGTTGCCCTGGGAAGACTGAGCAGCACTCCTGCTGCTTGGCTGGGCTGCTTCAGTAGGGTGAGGTGTTCCTTCATGGTAGATAGCCCTCCAGTCACTCAGCAAAGCTACAATGTCTGCAGTTATCCACTCAGCACCATGTGTGGTTCTGGAAGGAAAAGTTCTTCTGCCTCACTCAGAAAGATAGACTTACTGAGATAAATGCCGCTTATTGAGAAAATGGGCACTGTGATCAAAACCCCAAGTACATGCCTGGAAAATGGGCGACCAGCATCTGAGCTCCATTGAAGACCTGCTTGTCATAGCCAGATCACCCCATTCCTGATTCCCTCCCAACGCATATAGTTTAAAATCCCTCCTGCAGAAGAGGATCTCTTTAGGAGCCCATGAAGTGCAGTGGGCTCCGAGGGGAGCTGAGAAAATCTGTTCTTGTCCCTAATGTGTGCAAAGGAAAAGCAAGAGATGCCCATGGAGAAACGCCTTGAGAAACGGTCTTGCTGTCCTCCTTAGGGGGAGAACAGAATCTCAAACTGTTCTCCATAAACTTAAAACCTGCAAGGTATGGGATATAGGTTAGGTGTAAACTGAGATTTTCTTTTCTACTGTACACTCACTCTTGAGTTCAGTGGGTTCAGACAGTCTTTGTTTAAGCCTGGACACTTGAGGTGGGGTCTTGACTACCCTGCTTAGCCCCTATCTAGTAAATTCCCCTAAAAGACCCCAATCACAGACAGCAAACAAGCTTTCCCATTTCTGGGAACCCCTTTCTGGGCAAGATCTCTGCCTTCTTTCCTTTAGTTCTATAATAAAAATTTTTAGCTATATTTTCTTTTCCATAGCTGGGAGGTGCCCCACCTGCAGTATGCATAGGAGCATGGCTAATGGGGTACTGTAATTAATATGAGCATTATGAAACACTGATTGGGGCTGATGGGCCTGGCTTGGCAAAAAAAAAAAAAAAATTGACTTTAAACTTCAGATGGAGCCTGCAAGAGTGGTAAGTTTGGGGAATATTTATGAATGATCTGCTAAATTTATTTTTCATTGTTTGATAAATCCCCTCCCAAAAAATCTTGTTAAGGAATAGGAACCAGAAATTGCAGCTAGTCCAGTTAAGATGGACCCAATTGATTAATAGGAAATTGTTCCCCCAGAAACTTTAATGAGATAATTTACTTACCGATATGTCGACACACGACACACGTAAAGCCAGCATTTGGGAGGTAGAGGCAGAAGTATCAGGAGTTGAAATGCAGCCTCAGCTACATAGTGAGTTTGAGACCAGCTTGGGCCATATGAGACCTTGTTTCAACAAAAACCCAGTAATTTATATAACAAAACTTTTACAGCTATCACCAAATCGTGGAGAACATTTCCCTTTTTTCCAGAGAGTTCCCTGGTGTTCCTTTGCAGATAATTCCCAATCCAACCCCTAGCCATAGGCAACCACTGACCTACTTCTCCTATCTATAAATTTGCCTTTTATTGGCATTATGTAGAAAGGGAATCATATAGTATGTTGTGTTTTGCATCTGGCAGATGCCTGTATCAGTACTTCTGTCCTTTCTATGAATACTGAATTTGGCTCACCCATTTAACCAATTAATGGGTCTTTGGGTTGTTTCTAGGCGGAGGCTCTTAAAACTTGTGGACTGGGGCTGGAGAGATGGCTCAGTGTTTGCATGCAAAGCCTGATGGTCTATGTTCAGTTCCCCAGTACCCATATAAAGCCAGGCACACATGCATCTGGAGTTTGTTTGCAGTGGCAAGAAGTCCTGGCACCCAGTCTCTCTCTTTTTCACTCTTTGTCTTTTTTCTCTCTTAAGTAATAAAAAGTTTTAAAAATTGTAGACCTTCACATATTTGTGGACATGTTTTCTTTTGGACAGATTGTTGGGGATGAGATTGCTGGGTTGTATGTTAAATTCATGGTTAACTTTCTTAAAACATTATTTGCATGTGTGTGAGAGAGAGACACACAGAGAGAGACTGTGTGTGTGTGTGTGTGTGTGTGTGTGTGTGGGAGTGCCAGGGTCTCTTACTCCTGCAAATGATGCCAGGCTTTACATGGGTGTTGAGAAATCAAACTTGGCCATCAGGCTTTGTAAGAAAGTGCCTCTAACCACTGAGCAATCTCCCCAACTGCCATAGTTAACTTAAAAAATTTTATTTATGCATTTATTTGAGAGAGGGGCAGATAGAAAGAATGGGCATGCCAGGGCCTCAAGCCATTGCA